>JAPQVY010000155.1:30511875-31158750 GCA_028535165.1 Quercus tomentella
GCTTCATTGCATTAAGTTTTCCATTCTTAATAAACAAGACCCTAAATCCCAAACTAAAGTGTTGTTTAAGTAATTTTCAAGTCTTAGATCTCAAATTTTAAGATTAAGTGGTTGCTAAAATCTTATAATATTTATGAGGTTCCAAATTCAAAAACTCTTGATAGTAAGATATTTAAAGAAAAGTTTACCTTTGAAAAAAAAAAAAAAAAAAACCCAAATATCTAAAGGGGAATCTTTCTTTTCTTTTAATAATCTAAAGGGGATTATAAATTTATAATTATTCAATTGAGTTGGAAGAAAAAAAATCTCAAAATATAGTAAAGAGTAGAGGAAAATGACAAAAATGTCCTCAAAGACAACACTGAATCAGAAGCAGAACCAAACTGGAAACTGAAACCTCCATCACACTTGTGCCAGCCCAGCAGAGACATCTTATCTGCAAACTCATACTGCAATCAATCAATCAATTAAAATCCCAAACACACCAAGTTGAGTTTGGTACCAAGTTCTAATCACTCCATTAATCTCAACTTAATCCCCACACCTTCATTACTCTCTCTCTCTCTCTCTCTCTCTCTCTCTTGTATTTATCATTTTCTGTACCTTGAATTTCACAACTTTCACCTTTCCACTCTTTTTCTCTTATCCCAAATTCTCGATCCAAGGAAAAAAAAAAAAAAAAAAAATGCCAGGCCTTGTCTCCGTTAAAACTCCACCCGAAACTCCACCGCTCCGAATCTCCGTCCCCGGAACTCCGACCCAAGCCCAGCCCCAAACTCCGACCCAACAAAGATTCGAACCCGTAAACTCTGTTTCGAACTCCAAACCCGCCTCTCCGCTTCCGAGACGACCGCCTTCGCCGTCTCCGTCGCGATCCAAATTCTCGCCGAGAAAACCGCCGCCCGATAACCCGAACTCAGAAGCGGCTCTCGACAACCCGGATCTCGGCCCGTTCCTCCTCAAGCTCGCGCGCGACACTATCGCCTCCGGCGAGGGACCGAACAAGGCTCTCGACTATGCGCTCCGAGCTTCGAAGTCTTTCGAGCGGTGCTCCGGTGGAGCTGACGGCGAGCCGAGTCTGGACTTGGCGATGAGCCTTCACGTTTTGGCGGCGATCTACTCGAGTTTAGGGCGGTTCGAGGAGGCGATTCCGGTTCTGGAGCGGGCCATTCGGGTTCCGGATCCTCCTAGAGGCGCCGATCACGCGCTTGCGGCGTTTTCCGGTCACATGCAACTCGGCGACACGTTTTCGATGCTTGGGCTGGTGGATCGCTCAATTGCTTGCTATGAAGAAGGGCTTAAGATCCAGATCGAAGCCTTGGGCGACACCGATCCACGCGTCGGTGAAACTTGCAGGTTTGAATTTTCGTGCTTTTGATTTGCTAAATGTAGATCGGATTGCTATAGAGAAATGTGTTAGAATTTGAATCAATTCGATAGTGGCATTGCTATTGTATTTGCCAATTTTGGTAGCTAATTTTTAGGAGATTGAAGCATTAACAATTTCTAATAAATTTGATATTGTTTTGCTTTGTTTTATTTGATATTTTGATGTGTGAAGGAAATGACTGTGCAATTAAAGGAAGGTGGGAATTTCTAATTTTGGTATGGTGGTTAATTTTTAGGATATTGAAGCATTGGAACTTGTTAATAAAATTAAAAAACTGAATTTTGTTGGGTTATTATTAGAAAATATAAGATGGGCTTCTCTATGATTAATTCCATGGAACTATTGAAATTTTTTGTTGCATGTGCACATGTCAATGTGGTATGAGAATTTTTGTTTTATTTTGATAATTGAAGAAAATAAATCCACTTGTGTCATTGTCCCAAATCCAAAAAACAGGGAGCGGGGTTGTGATGGGTTGATGATTAATGTAAAATTTTGTCACTTTATTATGAATGGACCACTTTTGTCTATTGAGGATCCATAGGCGATCTCAAAATCTTGGGATTAGGACTTTGGTTGTTGTTATTGACTTGTTAATAGGTGCAGTAAAATGAATGTGCAATTAAAGGCATGGAGTCATTTCAAATAATTAAGGAAGACTTTCAATGGTAGATTTCCTTGTCAATTGTGGCTTTTTCCAAGTGCAAATCACATTTATGAGTTTGATTTTAGGTTTAAGTACCTACAAATTTTTAGTATATCTCATTATGTTTGTTAAAAATATTAGTTAATGACCTAATTCCTTTGGATTAGCGGATGAACTCACTTTTAGTTTGTTGATATTGAAAATGCAGGTACTTAGCTGAGGCCCATGTTCAAGCAATGCAGTTTGATAGAGCAGAAGAGTTGTGCAAGAAAACTCTTGAAATTCATCGTGCACACAGTGAGCCAGCATCTCTCGAGGAAGCATCTGACCGCCGGCTGATGGCTCTCATATGTGAGGCAAAGGGAGATTATGAATCAGCCCTTGAGCATCTTGTCCTTGCCAGCATGGCAATGATTGCAAATGCACAAGACACTGAGGTTGCAGCTATTGATGTCAGCATCGGCAATATTTACATGTCTCTCTGTCGTTATGACGAGGCTCTCTTTTCCTACCAGAAGGCACTTACTGTCTTCAAATCCTCAAAGGGTGACAACCACCCTTCGGTTGCCTCTGTCTTTGTACGCCTTGCTGACCTCTATCACAGAACCGGAAAGCTCCGTGACTCCAAGTCCTATTGTGAAAATGCCCTGAGGATATATGCAAAGCCCGTGCCTGGCACCACAGTTGAAGAGATTGCTGGTGGGTTGACTGAAATATCAGCCATTTATGAATCTGTGGATGAGCCTGAGGAGGCACTGAAGCTTTTGCAGAAGGCAATAAAAATGTTGGAGGATAAACCAGGACAGCAAAGCACGATTGCAGGAATTGAAGCACGAATGGGAGTGATGTTTTATGTGGTTGGGAGGTATGATGAAGCAAGGATCTCTTTTGAGAGTGCCATAACAAAACTTAGAGCAAGTGGGGAGAGGAAGTCTGCCTTCTTTGGTGTTGTGTTGAACCAAATGGGATTGGCTTGTGTACAGTTGTTCAAGATAGACGAGGCAGCTGAATTGTTTGAAGAAGCAAGGGGCATTCTGGAACAGGAGTGTGGCCCATGCCATCAAGATACCCTTGGATTATATAGCAATCTTGCTGCTACCTATGATGCCATGGGGAGGTAATATATCATTTCAATTTATTTTTCCTGCATTTTGGTGCCAGCTGCTGCCCCTTGTTCCCTAGGCCAAAAGTTGAGTTTCAAATTTTGGCTTGAACCCTGCCTTACAGGGTTCATCTCTATACAGCTGAGAATTGTCCTTACAATTCAAAGGCTGTAATTGACATTTATAACATCATGGTAAGGATTGTGTTCTGCCACCTATGATATCCAGAAGTGGTGATCCTGGATATTTGAGTAGCCCATATATCCAGAAAAACAAACATAGTCCCTACTATGAAGTTATCATGTTGTCATGGCAGACTAGCTTTCTTGTGATGTACGGAACACAAAGACAATTTTATTTTTATTTAATTTTAGAAGTCATTTGTATTAGTATTAGTATTGGCCCATTAGATTTTATTTTAAGTCTTGGCTAAATAAGTTATTAATATATTGTTTAATTTCCTTGAGTCAAGGTTATTTTTGTTATTCAATAATTGGGCTTTTGGCCGAAGTCAATTAAGATTAGGTTTTAATAAAATTTCAGCTAGGTGTTGATTAACATATTTTATATCCTGCCATGGAGCTTATTACAAGCAACAATTAGTGTAGATTCTTAGGTTTATTTGTTCTTGTTGATTCTCGAACCCCCTTTGAGAATTTGTTATCATTTTAGTGGAGTTGAACCCAGCATATAATCTTATTTCTTCCTGTGTTCTTACTTTTTGAGTTTAATTGCTGTTTTAACAGTTGGAGTAATTCAACAGTATATATATTCTTAAACCTTTATTGAGTTGTAATTGACTTATTATTATTATTATTATTATTATCTTTTTTTTGGGGGGGGGGGGCGGGGGGCGGGGGGGGGGGGGGGGGGGGGGTGGGTGGGTTGATTTGCTTCCTTATATCATTGGAGTGACTTCTGCATATGTCCAACCTTTCACCATTCTTTTTTATGCTATTAAGAGATTAATCTATTTAGACAGGGTGTTGCAGCTCAATCTCTGAGTGGATTCTCTTTGGTTCTGTTTTGTAATCACCTGTGCACTACATGCTTATAACTTCAGACTGAAACTTCATGATGAATCAGGTGTATTTGATTGATTGCCTCAATCATTGACTTCTGTTTTAGGTTGGATTTAGATCATTGTATATTCCATGATTTTATAGTTTGGCTCAGACTGGCCTGTGTATTATTTTTCTTTTGTCAACTGCCATAATTTGATGCTCATGGTTGATGATTCATAACTAAGACATTCAACAGTAATATAATTTGTTATATTGTCTCAGCGCTTCTGTTAATGCTTAATGCAAGAGTGCGAATATTTTCTCCTATGTGATCCTTCTATTTTAACATATTCTATCAATATATTTCAGAGTTGATGATGCAATTGAAATCTTGGAGTATGTTCTTAAATTAAGAGAAGAAAAGCTTGGAATTGCAAATCCGGACTTTGAAGATGAGAAGAGAAGGCTAGCCGAGCTCCTGAAAGAAGCAGGCAGGACCCGAGACAGAAAAGCGAAATCACTGGAAAATCTCATTGATCCCAGCTCAAAGAAGAAGAAAGAGGTGACAAAGAGGTGGCCTGGATTGGGTTTTAGAATTTGAAAAAAAAAAAGATTGTGCTTCAATGTCATGCAACTCTCTTACACGTACACATTCTGTAGCATAGAAAATCATGTATAGGATTGAAGTTATAATTTGGCGAGGTTTTGTGTTTCTTGAGCTTTAAAATCCCCGATTATTTTGATATGTTAATTGCTTTTCGTTGAATGTCGGTGTTGTGAGCTTGTTGAAGTTGTTCACTAAAAGGAAATGCCCATTTGAGTGAATAAATTTTATATCCATGTTTGTTCCTCGTCATTTGTGCTTTATCTCTTGCTCAAACCTCTCTGGACAAATCTCAGTTTTCATTTTTCAATGGTTTTTTTCTTTCTTTTCTAACGATTTTTCAATGGGTTGTTCCTGACTTCCTTCTTCAATCTTGATACTTCTAAGATCCATCTGCACATACAGCATTATTTTTTGGATCCAGTTTAGGATGATTAATTGATAGATTGGCTTCAACTAATTCATAACAAAAAGGAAGAACTTCCAAGCTTGCCTACCCATATTAAACTTAATACTCAGGTAGCACTCTTGTGATCTCTAGACAGTTCCTGCATTAGGTGGCACTTGCAAGTTTATTTGTTTAAAGATGAGATAAAAAATGACTTAAGTAAATAGGATAACTTATTTATTTAAAGCTAGTGTATTTGTTTAATATCGCTTTTTGACTAGCATTTTAAACAAACTAGTCGCTAACCCGTGCGATGCACGGGAAAGCTATTAACAACTTAATATGAAATATATATATATATATATATATATTTATATCATGGTATAAATTATATACCAAACCAATAAAATCTATCATTTACAAAGTAATAAAATCTATCACATATAATGAGATATCATGAGATCATATTTAGAAAATATATAACTGATATAAGTACACTCCAATACAATTAATTACACGAATATAGTTAATTCCATACTCATTCAATCAAATATCTTTCATAAATTACATTAATCGTTCTTGATGTCCAAGATGTATCTAAATTCTAACATTGCCAGTAAACAAAGATGCTAGACCTCAATGGGATTAAAAAGGCAACATAATGCCAATTTACACAATTTCTGAAATCATTATTTCCACTATTGAGAGAGAGAGAGAGAGAGAAAGGTGACTGTTGTGTTGCATCTCTTAAGAAGAATCTACCCTGTACATTTTTTTTTATATGTAATTGACAAATAACAAAATAGATGTACCACATTTAGAGTATGCACATTTTTGAGATTAAAAGTAAAGGAAAATAAGAAAATGAACCCACCTAAAGTTTTTTGCTCTCCCTCTTGATATTGACTTTTCCAACATCTTCCAAAATCAAATTTATGTACTCCTCCCTGTAAGGCATAAAAATTAATATTTGACCAAATTTACATGTATTTTAAAAACAGGTACATGGAAGCAAAACACAATTAGTGAAAACAGAAAATGCTCTAAACCACAAACTATATTTTTGAAACCGGTTTGAATTTCAAATAAGTAATTACAAAAGCATCAGTATGTAGCTTTTCAATTTTACCTTCATGACTCTTTTACAATTTTTTGCTATATATATAACCAAACTTAGTCATTTATAACATATCATTGATATACGGTTTACTAAATACTCTTCTTAATAGGAATTGTTAGTCATGTCATCTAGCTAAAACTTCCATTTAAATTATCATCTCCAATCACCCTTTGAAATCTCATGGTTGCCTTTGCTTCTTGCCTAGTAGGACAGCACAAATTTATTATCCCACCTGCATCCATATTAAAACACACAGTAAACAAAAGCAAACATACAAAACACATAATCTTTCATGTAGTTGTTTAATTTCTCTAAACAAATGCCAAGTTAATGTTAATGTCTCAAATTCAATTAGTAAACACTATGATACACACCTATTCCAAACTTAAACACGCAACCAATTCTACCAATACATGTAACCTTGCATAACTTAAGTTTGTGTCCATAACTCTCAACTTTCTTGACCCTAAAACCCATCCCAACAATTTGCATTAAACAATCACCGCCCAGAAAAATTATCTATTATTATTAGCAAAATTTTCCCATAATTTCTATCTAAAAAATGCTTCCACCATTACCATGTATTTCCAAATAAGTTCTCACGCAACTTGTAGGCTTATTAATCAGTAATTAGCTATCTGCATATATCATAGAATACTTTCAACCTAGCAACAATGATAACACAAATCGTAAGAAATCCTACCTAATTATGCTGTTATTTGAGGGAGTACAAATAAACATAGATCTTGTGTGACTTCCATGGAGAACTTCTCTGCTAGAGTGCTAGCATTCTTCAAAATGGGCTTCCAAATTCTTAGATGTGTCTGTAACATGAACATTACTCTAAATAGGTGAGTAAACAAAGCATCATAAACAATAAACTATACGCAAAGTACATACGATATAGAAAACTAACCAAATTATAGTCTAACTCATTTATCCTAAAATTTTCAAACACATGCTAACAAATAGATATTGATATAAAATATTCACCTTGTAACAAAACTTAATAAGTCTCAAACACACATCTTTAATAGCTTTAAATGAATTTGTCATAATTGTATTTAAGCTATGGCTCAAGCAATAAGAGGCAGCAAATATGATTCCATAAAAAACTATTCTCTTCTTGTCTAATAATGTTTAGGAGAGTTGTCGCCTTGAATTCAACTAAATTCTCTCAAATCATATTTAACAACCAAGAACGAAACCCTAAATCATATTTAACAACAAAAAACGAAACCCTAAATCATATTTAACATCCCAAATTATAGAACAAAATAAAAACTTACCGGTAATGTTTGCGGAGAGAATCTGGTCAGATGGTAAAGTCTCAAAATCAAAAACTTTCTGCCACTAAAGGAGTGGGTGGCTGGCGCCTGCGGACTATAGTTTAGGGGTTTGAAGGTAGAGAAGGGACAAAGATTGAAGGTAGAGAAGGGACAAAGATTGGACTATAGTTTACGCTTTGAGCTTTGTTTTTTAAGGGCTGAAATTTTTGGGTTTTTTTTTTTTTCCTTTTTGATAATGCCGGTTGTCTCTACACCCAATCGTCCCCTAACAAATCCTTGGCTTCTGACCTGAAAACAGATATTAAAGAAGCACCAATATTCACAGGCAAGAAAATCATTCAAGATTTAAAAAAGAATTCTGATAATATGTACACGACATACCTGCGCATAGATCTGACCATATAATGAATATTATTCATGAGACATAAATGGGTCAAAGCAGGATCTTTATACTGCTTAGCTTTTCCATCCAAATTGGTTTGAAGAGCCTACATTATTCTTATTGTTATTGAGGCCAATTGCGAACCCGTTTCATCTTTGTTATCAAATTCTATAAAAAGCTGCTTCACGGTTGATTGATAGCTGTAAGCTTTGAGCTTTGTTTTTTAAGGGCTGAAATTTTTGGGTGTTTTTTTTTTCCTTTTTGATAATGCCGGTTTGAATATTTTGGGTGTTTTTTTTTTTTCCTTTTTGATAATGCCGGTTTGAAAATTTTGGGTGTTTTTTTTTTTTCCCTTTTGATAATGCCGGTATTTTTTTTAGTCTTAAAAAGTTTTTTTTTTTTTTTTCCTTTTTGATAATGCCGGTTTGAAATTTTTGGGTGTTTTTTTTTTTTTTTTTCCTTTTTGATAATGCCAGTTTTTTTTTTAGTCTTAAAAAGTTTTTTTTTTTTTTTAATACTGTGCTGACGTGGAAAATTGTGGGAACTTCAAAAGCTTCGGTTTTATATATATATATATAGATAAGTCAATGTATTTATAGTTTTTTTAAATTTTTCTTTTTCTTACTTTTTAAAAGTACAAATATATTTTAGCTTATATTCAATAAAAAAAACTAGCAAAAATCTAAGTAAGTTAATCCCAAATGAACACGCCTCTTTGAGAGAGGTCTAAGAAGTAGCTACTGTCTCATATTTGCTAGATGTGTACAAGTGTAACATTATTCTCGCCATGGAGCAAATTCATCACCCTCTTAAACGACGGATAGGAGGTGAGAGAAAGAAGGGAAGTGATATCTTATTCTAAATGGCTTACTAAACAACTTATCTACCGGGTATGTTTTGCAAATAGTACCTTCAAGTTCAAACCAATAATATTAAAAATAAAAACAAATAAGAAAGGAAAATAAAAAACTAATCAACAAGCGCAAAATATAAATAACACTTTGAATTTTGATTTGAATATATGCCTAACTCCACAAGCAACAAAAAAAAAAAAAAAAAAAACTTTCGTGATAAAATTAAAGAAGGTACAATAGTGACACAAAGGCTCTTTCATGAAATCCAAATCCCAAATGCGAGCTCCCTCTCAATCATGAAATCCAAATCCCAAATGCGAGCTCCCTCTCAATTATCAAATATCCTATTAGCACTCCCCCTTTTTATTTTGATTGTGACCAGAAGATAAAACACAATCTTTTGTGCTACTCAAACAAAATGGCATTATTTCGATTGCACTCTTTTGTCTCACAACTCACAATAAGAAAACTTTTGTCTTTGTCTAAATTCTAAACACTTTTCATGACTTACCATCTCTCTTAAAACAAAGATAAGATTGACGATATACACACACACACAAACACATACTCACGCTCACGTATTTTTACAAATCCTCCATGCATGCAAAATTTCAAAATCTTGGGAGATCAACAACCATTTCATCTATAAAATATTTAAATTTCAAGTTTTTTTTTTTTAAATTTTAAAATTATGTATAAAAATTATTTTATAGATTGAATAGAAAAAAAATATCCAATTTACACAAAAACTAGGATTTTTAAAGACAAATAATATATTTTAAAAGAAAAATGTTTACTCATATATGTCTTATTTTGATGTAAAAATTGTAGTAGTTGGCATAGATACATCAAAGCACATATATTCATTAATTACCTCTATAAATTTATCCCAAATGGTAATCCTTCAGAAACACTTTTTATTAGACAATAGGAGTATAAAATATCATATCTTAATATAGAATGTTCCAAATCTTAAATAATATTGGGTTGTGTTCTAACTCTCATTTGTAAAATATGAGAGAGAGAGAGAGAGAGAGAGAGAGAGAGAGAGAGAGAGAGAGAGAGAGAGAGAGAGAGAGAGAGAGAGAGAGAGAGAGAGAGAGAGAGAGAGAGAGAGAGAGAGAGAGAGAGCAGTGCCGGCTGAATAATGGAGCAAGAGAGGCGGTCGCCTAAGGCCCCAAGTAAAAAAAATGCCCCCAAATTTTAACCAATAGGGTTATTTATAATTAATAAATAAAATAATATTTTTTTACTAGATGAAAAACAAATAAAAAATAGAGAAAAATGCAATGTCCACAATATTTTTTACAACACTTTTACAATTATGCTAAGTAGTAGGTTGTTACAACCTGTTATTGATAGCAAAAAAAATAATTATAGTGATATTTTCAAAGAGATACAAAAAAAAAAAAAAAAAAAAAAAAAGCAACTTAAAACCTAGGAATTGTTGTAAAAAAATATTGTGAATGTTGTACTTCTAAAAAAAATAAGAATAATAATAAGTGTAGGGACACGATTTTTAACGACCCAGGGATGACGTTGGGCTCGTGTGTAAAGGGCCCGAACAATATGATTTGTAGAGAGTGGGTTTGGAAAGGCGGGCGCTGGGAAGGAGTCTGGTCCTGGTTTCGTGAGAACTCATACAAAGGTAGGTTTGGACTGTATAGCTGAGCCTTACATCGATGTGGTTCGAAAGGTTTGGCTCCTCGGAATTAGTCCGAGGAGTATTACATTTTCACCATTCTTTACCCTCCTCCCTTCTTTCCTCGCCCTCTTTCCCTTTTATACTAGTATTTACCTCCCGTTCTTCATCTACGTGTCAGTTTTTCCTGGTTTGGGGTAATTACTCATCCTATCAATCCATACGTCAGAGTGGTTGGGATAAGCTGGATAGCATGGTATGGAGTATGGGTTTGTCAGGCGCTGGGCTCCACATTATGGTGTTGGCAGCTTTCTCGTTTGTACTGCTCTTGTACTGAGTTTGTCCTTTTCTTCAGGCATTTTGTGAGGTGTTGAACGTGAGATCGTCCTCGGCCAGCTCCTTGGGCTTCCAAGGAGTTTTCATTGCGCATCCTCGGCAGTAGGGCTCCTCGGCCTGGGCTTTGGGCCCTTAACACGAAGTGGGCTGGGACCTCAGATTTCGGGCCCCACAATAGCCCCTCAAAATCCTGCTTCCCGATTTTGAGTTGGGGAGGAGGGTTTTGGTGATGTTGGGTCCACATCATGGCTCACCCAAATTTTGTGCTCCATTAATATCTGTGTTTTTCCATCTATATGTGAGACGTGCCAAATTAAAAAGCATTCCTCTATTCACTCACGCGGAGTCCTTTGATGCTCCAGTATCCGAGGCGCGCCTTCACGAGGATCTTCAGATCCTACGGTTGCGGATGATGTTGGAAGTTGAGCCAAGTCTGCCTTGTCCGTAACATTCCTTGGAAAGCTGCACGAGTTGAATGCCACCACCTCATCTTTTATATAAATAGGATAGGAGGTTATTCTCCTTATATACAAACCCTTTGGCTTTCTTCAGAGTCACAAACCTTCAACTATAATCAGTCTCCATATCCTTATAGCAGTATGTTTGAGACACGGATAGGGGTAAAGGATTTACACCCGCCACAGAGGCACCGGGTCCTCCCAAGACTCAAGGTGGTGTGGCCTGGACAGGGGAGGCACAGATTCAAGATAATCTTCCGTTTTGGCAAGGGGGAAATGGTATTCCTCCCTCTTTCAGTCAAAATCCGAAGCAGGTACTGGTCGCATCAAATTCTTGGTGCGTCAGAAGTAAGGTTTTCCGCCATCAGCGCCGTCTGCTCTATCGCAGGCGTGGTTACGTGGAGGCTCATCAACCTCCGGCTCCCTGCACCTTTTCTTCAACGGTGCTAGCCCGAAGTTGGGCTCTTTTGCTGCCTGAGTTATAGGCATGTAAAAGTATTGAGGAATGGTCTCCTTAGACAAAATTTTGGAACGGCAGCGCGTCTCTTGTCTGCACCTCTTCTTTGGCTTTTCCTTCGCTTCCTTGTATCTTTTCTTTTCACTTATGTAGTTAGTTTCAGTATGAGCTTATTTAGGCTCTTTCATTGTACGTTGTACTGTTTCTTCGTCTTAATAAGAAATGGGTTTGTTTCCCTTTAAACATTTTTCTTTTTCGGAAATAACTACTTTGTGAATGGGATACTACATTTATATTTTCCTTTAACGATACTTAGAGCAGGAATCCTTAAAACATAATCCTATTAATTTGAATTTATCGACAATATCAAGTATAATAATGTTAACTCACAGTAGATTAAACTCATGAAACTAACCGAGATAACAGCTGAGTGCTCCACAACGTGTGCAAGGCGGCCGCCCGAGAACGATAAATCTTGAATAAACCGTCTGAGAGGGTTGCCGAGCAGTGAGGGACATTGGCCGTGTTCTTGATAATATCTCACCCTATGATAATCGCATCAGTTCCCTTGGTATTGAGGATTCGAGGGTAGACTGGGGATCCCATTCAGCCTATGGGTTAACCCTACTATCAATGGGTAACTCCTCTCTGGGGTAGATTCTAAAGTGCCATATAACGTCCAGGTTGTGTCCAAAACTTACATTTTTCCTTTTCAAGTAGTTGGTTTCTCCATAGGCTTGAGTCCGAGGACCATGCAAGACCTTGGTTCTGTCCAAAACTTGTAGTTTTTCTTTAAATAGTTGGTTTCCCCATAGGCTTGAGTCCGAGGACCATGCAAGGCCTTGGTTCTGTCCAAAACTTGTAGTTTTTCTGTTAAGTAGTTGGTTTCCCCATAGGCCTGAGTCCGAGGACCATACAAGGCCTTGGTTCTGTCCAAAACTTGTAGTTTTTTTGTTAAGTAGTTGGTTTCCCCATAGGCTTGAGTCCGAGGACCATACAATGCCTTGGTTCTGTCCAAAACTTGTAGTTTTTCTTTAAGTAGTTGGTTTCCCCATAGGCTTGAGTCTGAGGACCATACAAGGCCTTGGTTCTGTCCAAAACTTGTAGTTTTTCTGTTAAGTAGTTGGTTTTCCCATAGGCTTGAGTCCGAGGACCATACAAGGCCTTGGTTCTGTCCAAAATTTGTAGTTTTTCTTTAAGTAGTTAGTTTCCCCATAGGCTTGAGTCCGAGGACCATACAAGGCCTTGGTTCTGTCCAAAACTTGTACTTTTTCTTTAAGTAGTTGGTTTCCCCATAGGCTTGAGTCCGAGGACCATACAAGGCCTTGGTTCTGTCCAAAACTTGTACTTTTTCTGTTAAGTAGTTGGTTTCCCCATAGGCTTGAGTCCGAGGACCATGCAAGGCCTTGGTTCTGTCCAAAACTTGTAGTTTTTCTGTTAAGTAGTTGGTTTTCCCATAGGCTTGAGTCCGAGGACCATACAAGGCCTTGGTTCTGTCCAAAACTTGTAGTTTTTCTGTTAAGTAGTTGGTTTCCCCATAGGCTTGAGTCCGAGGACCATACAAGGCCTTGGTTCTGTCCAAAACTTGTAGTTTTTTTTTTTTTTTTTTTTGTTTTAAGTAGTTTTCTTTCGTTTTCGAAGATTAGCCCCTTGTCCAATGTGGGGGGCGTTAGCTTGATGTTGGGAGCCCCTAGAGCTGCCCGTGCCATTGACACTGTGATGCGTAGCCCCTAGCGAAAATTTATGTCGGGACAACAGCGTGTTGCTGGAAACGGAGGAGCTTTCGCAGATCCTTGTTTCACAGAGGCTTGACTCCGCCATCACCTGTGCCAACGCGCAAGCCTTTCCCACAGACGGCGCCAATTGTAGGGACACGATTTTTAACGACCAAGGGATGACGTTGGGCTCGTGTGTAAAGGGCCCGAACAATATGATTTGTAGAGAGTGGGTTTGGAAAGGCCTGCCCTTGGGCGCTGGGAAGGAGTCTGGTCCTGATTTCGTGAGAACTCATACAAAGGTAGGTTTGGACTGTATAGCTGAGCCTTACATCGATGTGGTTCGAAAGGTTTGGCTCCTCGGAATTAGTCCGAGGAGTATTACATTCTCACCATTCTTTACCCTCTCCCTTCTTTCCTCGCCCTCTTTCCCTTTTATACTAGTATTTACCTCCCGTTCTTCATCTACGTGTCAGTTTTTCCTGGTTTGGGGTAATTACTCGTCCTATCAATCCATACGTCAAAGTGGTTGGGATAAGCTGGATAGCATGGTATGGAGTATGGGTTTGTCAGGCGCTGGGCTCCACATTATGGTGTTGGCAGCTTTCTCGTTTGTACTGCTCTTGTACTGAGTTTGTCCTTTTCTTCAGGCATTTTGTGAGGTGTTGAACGTGAGATCGTCCTCGGCCAGCTCCTTGGGCTTCCAAGGAGTTTTCATTGCGCATCCTCGGCAGTAGGGCTCCTCGGCCTGGGCTTTGGGCCCTTAACACGAAGTGGGCTGGGACCTCAGATTTCGGGCTCCACAATAAGAGTTTAGTTAGCAAACTTTTACTAGTTCTTGTCTAAGTCCACCACTAACACCACTCTTTTACTTACTATTATCAATCTACCATATCAATAAGTATAAAAAATTTTGTCAAATTTTTTCTGTTTATAAAATTTCTATAAAAAAAAAAAAAAATTCTACATAGTTTATGTTAATTAGTAGTAATTTTGCATTTAAAACAAGATAATCAATTTTTGCCTTAGGCCCCCAAATACATCAAGCCGCCCCAGAGAGAGAGAGAGAGAGAGCTCCATTGGAATTAAGTAAGCGACATTTGAGCCTTGGGGATTCATAAATTGTGGTGAGTTTCACTTCAAAAAAAGGATATATAAACTTGGAAGAACTACATTAGATGAAGCATTTCAAATTGTAATATGTTAGGATTTTATTATAAACAAAAAATTTAGGATTTTATAAGAGAAGGAGCACAGCTAATATTTCATAAAATGAAAGAATTAAAATAAAAACCTGAACATAGTATTTCCGAAATTGGAAGAGCATGAAGAAAATTGAAGCAACGACTTCACATACATGCCTCAAATATAGAGTTACTTGCTTGACTCTAATATTTGTATATTTAATTAAGAATTTAATATATTGTGTAGGATCTAGTGTGGTTCCATTCATTGTGAGCGCCTTGGTGTCTTGCTTATTCAAAATGCACCCCCAACTCTGAGCATGTCCCGTGCCTTAATTAATAGTCCATCTTCCTTGGGTTGTGTAAACGGTGTCTCTAAACTCTCCACTTGGTTAAGTCATTTGACACAATCACGACTTCTAAACCCAATTTTTATATAGATCATATAATTTGACACACATAGAACATAGAGAGCACTAAGATTTTCTAAATATTGATTTAATAAAAAACTATTAATTAGTGTAAAATTAAGAAAAAATTACATGAAGTAATACTTAATCCTAATTCCTGACCCTATATGCGTGTGTGTGTTGTGTATGGAGCAACCAAGCTGGTTTTGACTTTAATAAAATGGTTGGGACAAGCAAGTTTTAATTGAATGTAACAAAGGTTGGCAACCAGTGTGTGGGCTTTGTATGGGATCAGATCATTGGTGTCTCCCATCCTTGCCTCTCCCCTTTTTGGGACAAGTGGGCTGGAGTAGGAATATTTTGACAATTTATAATGAGGTGAATCTGACATTGTTAAGATGAAGATGGAAGAGAAAAGTGAGAGATAATGGTGAATATAAGAGAGCCGAGTGTTTTAAGGAATAATATTCAAGTTGAGAAAAACCCATGTGAAGAGTGGGATAGGGCACCTTGTAGGGTAAATCATTTTTTACATCCCTAGCCAAAAGGAATGTATCCTCTCCTCTCTCCTCTTCTTTCACGTATCTCCATTCAAAGATATCCTAAATCTATTTATATCCCATTGATAACTTACTAAACTTCAATTGGTTTTCCATTGATGTGCTTGGTATATTATATTTTTAGGTTTAATTACACATCTATACTTAACTTCTATTCAATATTTTAAAACAGTCCATGTCCTTCAAAATGTTCCTTTTAGTCCTTCTACTTTTAAGTTTGTGTCAAAAACACCCATGTCATTAACTCTTGTTTCAATTTTTGAGTTGAGGTTGTTAAACAAAATTTTGCAAATTTATAATGAGGTGAATCCGACATTGATAAGATGAAGATGGAAGAGAAAAGTGAGAGATAATGGTGAAGAGAGCTGAGTGTTTTAAGGAATAATATTCAAGTTGAGAAAAACCCATGCGAAGAGTGGGATAGGGCACCTTGTAGGATAAATCAATTTTTACATCCCTAGCCAAAAGCAATGTATCCTCTCCCCTCTCCTCTTATTTCACGTATCTCCATCCAAAGATATTCTAAATCTATCTATATCCCATATATAACTTACTAAACTTCAATTGGTTTTCCATTGATGTGCTTGGTATATTATATTTTTAGGTTTAATTATACATCTATAGTCAACTTCTATTCAATATTTAAAAACAGTCCATGTCCTTTAAAATGTTCCTTTTAGTCCTACTTTTAAGTTTGTGTCAAAAACACCCATGTCATTAACTCTTGTTTCAATTTTGAGTTGAGGTTGTTAAACAAAATTCTATGGATAGTAGTAAACGAGGGAAGGGATTAGTTATTCAAATAATTTGTTTCCCACTTTGATATCCGTTTGGAGACACAGAAATCAAAGCAAAAGTTAATGGGTATATACGGATCTTTTTGACACAAATTTAAGAACTAAGATGAAACATTTCAAAGGATGAGAACCATTTTAAACATAGGGTAAAGGTTATTGACTAAGTATATTAATTAAACCTATATTTTATCTTATGGTGTCCTTCCTCTTTCCACTTCAATTCATATTCTTCCATCATCTCTACCCTCTTTTGCAAAACCTCTGCACCTTAATTGTAGATAGTGTGTAGTCAATGTCATTAATCTTCATCTAGCTGGACCACCTTCGTAAAAACATCATTTTCCTAAAGGATATGGCATCCATGTCGTCTGATAACCATATATTCAACATGGAGAATAATGGGATAAAAAAAAAAACATCATTGTTCATTAGGGTCAAGCCGACAGTTCTAAGTCGTTACTCATTGGTTCAAACTTTAGACATCGATTTTCTTTGTCATCTCAAAATGGAGAAACACAAGTCAAAACAACTGTTCTGCATTATGATTTATATCCACACAACTTTCCATGAAATAGGTCAGGTATTGGAGAGAAAAGTTTTCCCAATTCAGAAAAAAAATAAGAAGATAGTCAAGAACACAGCACTTAGTGTTTAGTGTGTTTTAGCTTGAAACATTCAGACCAAACTGTGACAACAATAATGCACTATATAGTGGAGTTACTTAATTTGTACCTTGACCTTTGTCCTTGCCCATACATGTTCTATATTTTCCAATTCCACGTTTGACAAAAGAAAAGCACATGCTACACATAAATGTCCCATCGTTCTCTTAATCTCAATAATCAATTTCAGTTGTGGAATTAAAGCAAAAGTCTCAAGTCTCATCAGAATTTGATTCATCATTGAGCAAATTAATGTGATTCCTTAGGTAATTAGGTATATGTTCATGTACCTCCTTAGGCTTTTGTGTTTGATTTGAACAATTAATGCCTATAATTCGATAGGGACTGAATTCTTCTACCACTAGTTAGTGTCGAGAGTCAGTTGGGGGGCCATAGTTGGTCTGCATGGACAAGTATGCTAGGAACTGTTTAGTGTTAATGCATAGATGGACGGTGTTTGATTGTTTGGAATAATATCAAAAAATAGTGATTTTGGATATTATAATGGTGCATATATATGAATTATGGAATATCAAAAATAGAAGATTTGGGATGTTATAATGGTGACATGCACTTCTGAAAAGAAGAATTCCCAAGTAAAATGGGGAATCGCTCTTTAATTATCCAAAACTTAAACAAAGATTACAAAGATAGCTAGGTTCATATACTTTGAAAAAACAAATTACTGTTTGTGAAAATGATTAGTGAATGTCCAAGTCAGCCACCACTCCAAAAATTGTAATTAGCTAGGGTGAACAGGATTAAGATCTTGTAGTCAACAATTAGGGATCAAAAGCCAATTTTGCTCACAATGGTACTCATACAGCGCACACTAACAAGTTCCCAAATTTTTATTTTTTTTTGGTTTTGATCTTATGGTGGGAAAACTTTTGACAAATTAATTACAGTAATTTATAAATGGATCTTCACTTTATGCTCCATAATAATGTTCGCAAAAATTCATATAAATGCACAAAAGTTTCAAAAATATTCACCAGAAGAAGATATGGTTATATATATGATTGGGTTGAGATCCTCTGGAATTTTTAGAATAATTTCATCTTAAAGTTCATAAAATCCTATATATGTCTATTTTGAAATGACTAAATTAAATTTTGTCACGTAATTAGTTAAAAAATAATATTAATTAATTCAAAATCAATGAATAAGATTTTTAGAATTGAACGATATAATTACTCTAAGAACTCTAGGATTATAATCCGTTATTACTAATTAGAGGAGAAAACACCTCAAATATACATGATTAATAAAATCAATGAATGTGACACATTGTACACTAATTAAAGTCAAGTAAACAAACATAATTAGACAAGTTTTAATCAACCTATGTGGATCTATATAAGATCATTTTCCTTCTTACAAGCAGGACACACATTTTTTTTTTTTATGCATGCGAAATCAAAAATTTCAAATATTATTTTTTGGTTAGAATCACGACTATAATGTCGATGTTAGATTCTCTAGATGAATTACAGTTCTGAATAGAAACATAGTTTTGCGAATTATCCCTAAAATCAGAAGACATTTAAAGATTTTTGAACTCATTCGAGTGTTCAACATGGTTATTGTCATTTAGCCAACAAACAAGATGAGACTTTACTACCATGGAACGGCTTATTACAAAAAGATACAAAGGTCACGTAATCTATAAGATGTCGGATAAGTGAACTGACCATCTAACTGTTTCTTGTTTTATTGCTTTTAATCCTATTCTTTTCAGCCTCTTTAGACCCTTAATTCCTTTCCAACACACTCGGAGTTCATGTAATGGGACAAAAAGAAGTTTATTTATTATTATGCCCCTCTATAGTCATTACAAATTTTACTATACCTGTCTTATGTGTCAACAAAATAAAAAAGTAATTATGAACTTTATTATATTGTTGATATGACATCAATTATATTAATACTAAGATAGTATGTAAATTTTTTTGTAATAAATTTTTTAATAATTAAAAATATTATTCAAATTAAAAAGAAAAAAAGAAAGAAGTAACCTGTCTTTGAAAGAGTTTGGTTAGCATAATGTCAATTATTTAATTAATCAGTCTTTCTTCTCGTGTGGAAGATTTAAGCATTTTCATTTGGACACAAAAATATGAGCCTTTCATAATTTAATTTTTATTTTTCTTGATAGAGTGTAAAATAAAAAATAAAAATTTGTGGGATTAGGACTGAAAAACACGAAGAGATCACAATGATGCGCATTCATTTCCATGCATAAACTACTATTTTATGCAGTTTTTATTTTATTTTATTTTATATATAGTGAAAGTTTTATATAAACCTCATGCATGCTTATATATATAAAGAACTCAATCAAACAAATCTCCTTAATTTTTTGACAACCTGATATAATATGCAAAATGAAATGCTAGATGCATGCTCAACTCACATTCTAACCACTCAAAAAAACAAAAAAACTCACATTCTAACCATGACAAACCTGTCCACTATCACGATGATCGCAATCAATGGAATCAGGCTCGTATCAACTCTCATTGCCAGTGTACGAATCATGAAATAAGATCACATAATCCCATTAGAGATATCATCAAAAGCCATATAGGGATTGATCTGTACATGTTGAACATTTGTACCATACAAGTGCAAACATTTGTACCATGCATATGTGTCTTCTTTAGCTCATGTTTGATATATGAGCAATCCTTATTGACTTGAATAAAAACCCAATGTTGCCCTTCACAAAAACACCATTCTCTTTGAGTTCTTAATTTCTCAGTGCAATAGAGGTGTATTTTGTCAATTGTTCATAAATCAAGAGGGGGCACCACAATTCTCAACATGGGCAGCTAATTAACTGCCTTGACTCTTTGTCTCTGAAAACTGAATCCAAAAAATTTCACATTTCATGGCTTTTTAGATAGGATCATATTTGAATTGAGGAAAAGTGACAAAAAAAAGTAATTTTACCCAAAGAGAAGCCACTTTCTGATACCTGTAACGTTAGGAGTACTGAGAATCTTGAAGGCAGTGCCAACTCTAGCTCTCTTTCTCTCTTACTATTTCTTTCGGTGAAAATAGCGAAAATGCCAATTATCTCCTCCTTCATTTAAGGCATTCCTTTCCATGTGTTGCTTTATGTTGCACAAGCCAATACATGTGATGCAAGTCACACATGACCCATAAGTTTCTTGATACCCTCTATGGCTCTATACTCTATAGCATAGGCTTATGAGTGATGTTAAGACTTAAAAAAGACACAATGCTTTTTATAATTATTGACATATTTTTATTTAATTAAAATAACATTAATTTTATCTAAGTTTAACATCACTTTTATTATAAGTTAATTATAAGTAATTATTTAAACTAAGTTCACAGTTAACATTACTTTTATTACGCATGCAACAAGTTATTTCAAAGATGGTAAAAAAATATTAGGCACACCCTCACCGAACAACCGCCATCTTAGTTTCTTACCCCTACGTGAATATAAATATATAGCATTCTATGTACGTACGTCTCTCTTCAACTTGTCTCTGAAAATAAACTTTTTCTTCAGCTCTCTCTTTCTCATTCTTCTTCAGCTATGGCCATGGTTACTGCAGATACTGTTCGAACAATCCTTGGTGTTCTAGGTGAGTTTTAGTTTAGTTTGATTTCTAAGAAAAAGATATCATGTTTTAGCTTTCTCTGTTCCCCCATCAAAGTTTTTGAGTACTTTAAGCTTGGTAGAGTATTACTATTTAGAACTCATTTCCCATTTCTTGTTCAAGCTGCAGCTAGCTTGATCTGAAACTGATCATGTGGTTTCTATTGCTTGTTTTCAGGAAACATTATCTCACTCTGTGTGTTCCTATCCCCAGTGTAAGCTAACCTCGATCATATCTACTAGTACTAGTAACATTGATTTGATTTTGGTACTCCCTATATTTTTCAACATGACAAAAACTTTTGGAGAAAAAGGAAATAGAAGATGAAAAAAGAAAAATTTTCCCACCACTATCACTTTTTTTTTTTTTTTTGGGTGGCTTGAAGGGCATTTTTTATTTTCCATTATCATTAATCAAGAGGTTTTAACCTAAATAGAAGCATTAATCAGCATCTTCTTAATTTTTTTTTTTTCACTAACAATAATGGGAGAAAGGAGGTGGAGTAGAGTAAAATAGAGTAGATTTAGTCCAATATTAACCTATTTTCAGTTAATTCTACTCTGCTCCCCTCTACTTCCCTTCTTTCCTCTCTCAATCCAAACAGACCTACTTAAGTAATAGGGAGGGTAGATGAAATAGGATTACCTTTGTTTTATGATTAAGATTTTTTTTCTTAGATTTTTTTTTTTTTTTTTTTTGAGAATCTATTTCTTAGATTTAAGTATGTACAACATCATGATATTTAAAATTTTAGTTGATACTATTATATTAAGTATATGTTTGGATATGAATTATTTTCCTGCGTCTGGCGTTTTGCATTTTTTTTTTAATGCACGCATTTTAGTTTTTAGGAGATAAAAGTGCACTGTTTAGGTACTATTCATGCACTGTTTATGGGACCCACAACCACTTTATTCAAAAAAAAATATTAGAAATGGGTCCTACAGTACTATTCACACATTTAAAAATTATTTTGCTACCGTGTTTTCAATTTTCAGCAAAATAAGCTGTATCCAAACAGACTCTAAGTACACCTTTAAATTTTTAATATTTTATTTGGATTATAGAACATATCCATTTCAAATAAAAGAAAATTATTTTCAAAATTAGAGTGTGAGTTACAATATTCTTGAAGACATTAATTATTGTATTATTCTCTTCCTCTCTCTTTTCAAATGAATCCAACTGGAACATTTTTTATTTATTTATTAAGAATAATTTGATTTGGATATAAAGATTGAAGGGCATTTGGCTCCACTAGTAGTTAAAAATAATTAAAAGGGTTACCTTTTTCTCGATAAATAAATTAAAAAAAGGTCACCTAATTGGGAAAATTCATTAGTATCATTACTAATAACCAAACTAAAATTGTTTTTTTTTTTTTTTTTTGAATGACATTTTATCCAGGCCAACTTTTATTCAAATATGGAAGAAAAAGGCAGTGGAGCAATACTCACCAGTACCATATCTTGCAACCCTATTGAACTGCATGGTGTGGAGCTTGTATGGGCTGCCCATGGTGCACCCAGATAGCTTACCAGTCTTGACCATTAATGGGGCAGGCACTGGTATCGAGATAGTGTACATAATCATCTTCTTAATCTACACTGCTGAGAGGCAAAAGAGGCTCAGAGTTTTGCTTGTGCTGCTTATTGAAGCCATATTCATTACCGTTCTCACAATTTTAGTTCTAACTGTAGCCCGTACTCTCAAGGAGCGGAGTATGATTGTCGGCATCATGTGCATTATGTTCAACATAATGATGTATGCTTCACCACTGGCTGTTATGGTTAGTCTCTAGTCTCTACAACTATTACCATGAAAATTTATATACATATACATATATATATATATATATATATATATATATGGTGTTAATTTTGGTATATTCTATTTTTTTTTATCCCCAATTTGATCTCATTAAATTTACAAATTAACTTGTACTTATTTTGCAATCCAATTTAGAGGAATATCCTCCAACGCTTTACGTGTGGGGACTTATAAAACCATTTGTGTATATTATTTAAATAAGTTACATGACTATTAAATATATCATGTGATTAAAATATACGTAGATAGTTTTATCAATTATCACATTCTGATTTGAAATAATTTTCCTCTAAACCAGTTTGAAAGTAAACTTTTTTTAACATGTATTACATGTTAGACTTTGCAATATTTGATTATTTGTAAGTAAACTTAGTATACTTCACCACTTAAAAAAGAGTTTTGTAGTTTAGTACCGTTGCCCAATTTGTTAATAAAAAAGAACTAATATTTGAATCTTCATCTCTTAATTGTAAAAATAAAAAGAAACTAGCTTATCATTTATTCTTCTTCTTCTATTTATTTTTATTTTTTTAATGAATTTATCTCTGTAACTTATTTAGCTAAGGGTGATTTTTTCTTTTTCTTTTTTTTGGTGCAGAAATTGGTTCTTGCCACAAAAAGTGTGGAGTATATGCCCTTTTTCCTCTCCCTTGCTTGCTTTGCCAATGGTGTTGTCTGGCTTGCTTATGGTCTTATCCGATTTGACCCCTTTATTGTTGTAATTCACATATTCCTCTCTCTCTCTCTCTCTCTCTCTCTCTCTCTCAAATTTAACCATATCATTACATACATGAAAAATAATGATTTCCATATGAAATTCAATTCCATATATAATTTATATTAAATATAACAATTTTTATTTTTAAAGTGTATCTAATGTCATTATTTAAAATTTTAAATGACATGACACAATGCATTCATACCTTTAATTACAATAAACAAAATCTTAATCATCATACGTATTCTCTTCATTTCATTTGAAATATTGGTCTCATATAAACGGGACTGTGGGTTTGTCTCAGGTACCAAATGGGATAGGAACATTATTTGGTTCGGCCCAGCTGATTCTTTATGCCTTATTCTACAAATCAACAAAAAGACAGATTGCAGAAAGGAAAAGCAAAGGAGAGGTGGACTTGTCTGGGGTGATGGTGGTAGATGGAGAGGACTCTAGGAAGGTAGGCAGTGCACCTCAGAATGGTCGTCTATGAGAGATTCTCCCATCACCAACCATGGTTGGATTGGATGAAATGACCCCAGAAATATAAGCTTAGCTATTCCCATAATAATATCAAACTACAAAAAAAAAAAAAAAAAAAAAAAAAATGTAGTTTTATTTCTATGTTCAGTGTTCACTATCATGTAGTTCACATGTTACACTGAGTGGCATGTCAACCAACTATCATACTTCCTTACAAGCTAATCATATTTTGTTATTTTCCCTTTGATTTCTTTTTTTTTGAGCAATTAATATTTAAGGTTCCAACTTTGGGGATATTAGTTTTATGATATCAGAGCTTACCCTACTTTCAAGCACATACAGTTTTAGATGCTTTGAGTTTTGAGTTGTATGTTAATTTTACTAGTTCCAATGCGAAGAATCTTTACATATGTTGAGGTGGTTCATGGCAGAATAGTCTTTGGAGGAAAACTTTGTACATATTATGAGGGTTCCTACTTCCTAGTTGTGAAGAGTTACTATCAGTACATATATTAAAAGAAATGATTCTCAGCCGCTAGTACAATTTTCCACTTCTTTAATTTGATGGAAAATTTCTTACAACTTTAGCATACTCAAAACCAATATCTACAACTAACCCAGCATCCTATCACTACAAGAATGGGGCTTTAAACTTGACTAATATGTACAATCTAATCCCCACTCCTCAGTCCCCAGAGCTCTCCCAGGAGCTACCCAGATTGGGCATTACATCTTGAACCAAAAGCCTGATCACATTGCTACCTGCTGATCTTGAAATATCCATGCACTCCTGCAAGTCAGCATCACAGGCTATCAATATCCACTCATGATCATCATCCAGATACTTGATTTCAAATGTACCCACCTCCAATTTCAACCTTTTCGCCACTTCTTCTTTCAATTCCAACATACCGGAATTCAAAGAGATCCGAAACCTAATAATATCCTCTCCATATGTTGCCTTTATTATCACACTCTTCATCTCATTTCTAGCTGTAACATGAGGCATTTTGTGAACAAGAGAAGGAATAGGTTGGTTGGAAGCCATACTGGGACATGGAGGGTTTGTCGAACAAAATTCTGGGACCTGCTCATCCACCATAGCATCTGCTACTGAAGGACACAAATTTCTCAAGTCTTTTGAACTTCCAGAATCCTCAATCAAAATTCCTCCAAATAATTCTTGAGGTTCTGTCATCAAAAAAGCATCAGGTATTGAGTTTGTAGGTGATATATTTGGTGCTGCTGTGAGTTGATATGGCGATTCAGGAGAGCCCTCCACATTAACACATTGCTCATTAATGGCAGAAACATATGGATGCCCCACCAGTGTGCTTTCATTTGGGGGACTACCCTGGCATGAACCTTGGGAATTGGGAGTCCCAGCACTCTCTTCACATGAATGGCTCCTCGTTTTGGAACTGTTTGAGCTTTTACCATGCTCTGGTGGAGATCTACTTTGATCATGAATAACTTTCTGTGGACTCAACATTCTTCCTCTAAGCAATTGATCACCAATTGCTGCCTGTTCATCAAGCATTTTACAAGTGGATGATCCATTCTTTTCCTGAGGTTCAGAGACTTTAAAGCTTGGTGATGTTTGTTTATTGGACCTGTTCAGACTGGAAGGATGAGAGCCAACAGATACAGGTATTTGACTTGTGGTGAGAGAACCTAAACCAAATGTTCCTTCAGCACATTGAACAGAATCTATTACACGCTGTAGCTTAGATAGGGAACGGTTGACCTTCTTGATCTTGCGAGATGGCCATCGGGAGATTCCATGCTGCCTACAAATGCGCTTCATTGTAGTCGGGCAAACTGCAAAGCAAGAATATTTCTAAGAACAATACATTTTAATTGCTATTACAGACATATAATCCAATTTTTATGCATAACAAAATCAGCATCACCTGAATCATATAAGAAAAATTGCAAGCAACAATTTTTTAGTGTAGAAATATACATACCACCAAGGCTCTTTGCAGCTTCTTTAAGACTCCCAGAAAAATATTGTTGGAGAACCTCTAGACTAATTGATTTCTCAGATTTTCTGCGTCTCCTCTCTGAAATCTTTTTCATGTCTTCATTCTCTAAAGAAGAAAATTGATCAAGTCTTCCACCCGCATTGCTAGCAACAATCCCTTTATTATTTGTGTCATTTAAGTGAACCATTAACTGCTGTTCTGATGAATCTAGCTGCACCATATCTTCCACAATGTGCAAGCCATCAGGACCAGGTGGTGATTTCATAGATTGGGTTATTCGTACAGATTCAAGTCTTGAATCCCCTATCCCATCTGTAGAAACTTGAATAATTTCGACAGATACTTCCCCTTCAAGTTCAATACCAGAAGCAATCTTAAGACTCTGGAAATGCTGCTTCATCATTTCCAATAGGGAGCCCAATAAAATCTGTTGTTCATACAAGTCTGTGATGCTAGGGGGCAGAAAAAATTCTAGAATGTAATCATCATCTCCAGTATGAGTGCTCCGTAAGCAGATTGCAAAACAGCTGGTTAACCCAAACATACGTGCATAGTGTACTAAGGGGTACTCAGTTTTGCAGAATTGGGTAATGTTTACGCAGAAGCATGAGTTATGGGATAAAAATGCTCTCCCAGCAACCCCCTGGCCCTTTTGTAAGTGATGCTCAATGCAGGCCTCCCGGAAACCACACATGTGAGGGTCTACAACATAGACTGCCACATCAGTTCTAGACATGCAGACTTGTCCCATGCAACTACCATCTAAGCTAGCACAGCTCTTCTTCAGAGCACCACCATGGGCCAGAACACTGCGATTCTCACATGGAACCCAGGTCTGAGCCAAAGGCAATTTGTGTGCTTCACACACTACTGCCAATATCTCCAAAATTTCAGCTAGTGCATTCTGGCGACCTTCATTGTAAATCTGGTTTAAAAGGATTGCCAAATATATATATCAGTGAGAAAAGGAAACAGAATGAAATAAGAACACCGTATTTTATTTTTTTGTTCTCCAAAATATACAAATTTGACATGCATGATAGTTGCAGATCACCTGTGTGTTTGGATGATCCAATATCTCAGAACTTCTCAGATTGACTGCCTGCAGAAGAATTGAAATTATGTGACTGATGAATCTTGAAATGTTTGAAGTTCCAATATTTTGCAAGGTGAACAGTCTCATAGGCAAAACAACATTTTCCAAAAGAATCTCATATACGGTAGAATCATCATCTAGCAATCACAAAGAAGAAAATAGTATGAAATCTGGCATGAACAAGAAGGGGAAAAGAGACCCAACCTCTAGTGCTTTACACACTTTATCAACCTCAGGTGCATAGTTGATCTTTGATGAGTTCATGATAAGCTCAACTACACCAACACAGGACTGGCCAGAAGGCTCAAACACAGGCAATGCCAAGCTTCCCTGAACATTAAAGCACTGGGCATGAACACGACGTGGATACTCTTTGCAGGAGTAATACTGCACATTTGGAGTCCATTCCGGAAACTTTTGCCGGAACACACGGCCAGGAAGCCCAAGCGCTCCGTCTTCACTGACAGCAAATTTATACATTACAGAGGCCGCCCTAAACTGATGAAGTCCATTGCCAAGTGTACCAATAAGAAAAGGTTGCCCTGAAGTTGTGAGCACATA
The DNA here is from genome assembly GCA_028535165.1 of Quercus tomentella. Taxonomy (NCBI): domain Eukaryota; kingdom Viridiplantae; phylum Streptophyta; class Magnoliopsida; order Fagales; family Fagaceae; genus Quercus; species Quercus tomentella. The sequence goes on from JAPQVY010000155.1 coordinate 30,539,191, forward strand.
CCGACTCCCATCCTTTACAGGTGCCCAAATCTGAGCTAGAACATTTTGTTCTGTCATATCTTTGAAGTGCCGAAGAGCTTGCATCATCCTCTCCTTGAATACAAAATACCCATCTGGGTTATCCAGGGGCAACTGTCCTACAAGTGGAGATGGAAACCTCATGATATCATCTTTCTCCATTGGCTTTTCAGTCTGTAAATAGGGAGTACCTTCAATCAATAAAACTTCAAAGTCAGAACTCACATGAGTAAACCTCTTTAATTTACACAGAAACTGCAAAACTATTGAGTTTTCTTCAATATGCAAGTTACCAACCCATCCAGTAGTTTCATTTGATTTTCCTTCTATTGGTACATTATCAACGCACCAAGTGAATCTTGAATCCATGACCTCACCCTCCACCCCATTCTTTCTGAAGCAAGAAAGTGCTATCTGAGCTAGAACTTATTATTATTATTATTTTTTTTTTTTTGATAAGTAAGAATGTTATATATACGAAAGGCTACTCTATGCATGAAGAACATAGAGCAAACCCAGAAAATACAAGAAGAAGAAAACAGAGAAAAAACAAAAAAGAAAACCAACCAACATATTAATTACAAAGAGAAAGAGAGCTAAGGAAAGAAGGGAGAAATCACCAGTCGTGAGTCCCCAAGCCCGAGACCAATCAAAAAGAGTTCCACTAAAAGAAGCAAGCATTTGATCACTGGAACTATCCAAATCCTCAAAAGTCCGCCGATTCCGTTCCTTCCAAATACACCAAAGGATGCACAACGGAACTAAATTCCAAATCTGAGATGAGTGCTTCCCCAACCAATTCCACCAGCCAAAAAGCAAACCTGGGATCGATCTAGGTGTAACCCAAGACAAGCCAAAAGTTATAAAGACAAAGTTCCATAACCAATAAGCCATCTCACAATGAAGAAGTAAGTGATCTACCGTCTCTCCACAATGTCGGCACATAATACACTAGTCCACAAAAACCAATCTCCTCAATCTCAAGTTATCACCCATTAGGATCTTATTCCAAGCTACACACCAAACAAAAAAGGAAACTCGTCTAGGGGCCTTTGCTTTCCATATAGCTTTCCAAGGAAAGACAATTGAGGGAGAATCCCTTAATTTGTTATAATGACCGGATGTCAAAATCCCCATTAGTCTTCAACTTCCATTTCATCCAGTCTCCCACATCCTCCCAATATATGAAGAAAATGCAACCCTTCAACCATCTCCCAATCATTAAATTCTCGAATAAAACGAACATCCCAAATCCTTCTATCCTCCGTCCCCTGCCTTGACAAAGAAGCTTATACAGAAACCTCCTTATCAATGGCAATACCATACAGCCTTGGGAAAGCCAATTGAAAAGGTTGATCCCCATACCACCCATCCTGCCAAAACCTCACTCTATTCCCCAACCCAACAACAAAGTGACAATTTTTGCTAAAATCCTCCCATCCCATGCAAATACCTCTCCACAAACCACACCCTTATTATCAACTATTGCATTTTTATAATTAAACAATACAAACCAATTTAATCCAATCTATTCAAAACAATTGCAGAGGATTACAAAGTCTCTTGAGTTAAATCCCGCGGGTGGCCGAGCAGATCATCAAACATCATCCAATTCACTAATTCAGATTATTATATGTTCAAAAAATAACTTTTCCACATATTCAACAAAGACCCAAATCTGAAAATTGAAGTTAAAGCAACACTAACACACAACCGCACACAAAGAACGAAACTATTACACACCCAAATCTGAAAATTGAAGCTAAAACTAAAAAAACAAGCAACACCCACATCATAACTTTTCAAGCACAACATTTCCCGTTATAAATAACCAAACAAAAAGGCAAAATCAGAAACTCACAGGAGAGCTCCAGGGGAGCTGAGCTGGGTTGCGCTAAGTCTTCGCTTTCATCAGCCAAAGCCCAGAGAGAAGAGTAGCTATGGTCAGAGTTCGAGATTAAGAGCGGTGACATGGGCTGGAGCTGGTCGTAAGTGTTACCGTTAATGTCGTTGAAGAAAGAGATTTGATCCAACGGCCAGGAACCAATATCAAGATCTTCGAAGTCCATGAACGGTTCTATGTTTTGGTGATCCGTTGACTTTTGAATAGTTGAGAAGGCCGAGTTCTTCTCTTCCTCCGGTTCGGCCATTTTGGTTTCCTTTACTCTCCAACTGTTACTGTCGTTGGTGTTTTTGTACATGTATATGTATATGTATTTGTATGTGTTTGTGTTTGTGTTTTGTTTGTACTTATGGCTCTTTATTAAAAGCTGGGATTGTTTCTCCGAAATGACACAATGTCGAGAAAGTTGTTGAACGTTAGAAAGAGATTGGTTACTTATGTAATGATTGTAATCCACATAGAATGTGTAAGAATGTTTCTCAAAAAACAAAAGAATGTGTAAGAATATCCGCTTACAGTAAGTTTACTGACTTAGCACTCGTTTGATGGTAGGAGTCCTCCTTCTCTCCTCAAAGAAGAGCGGTTCGAGTGATACTTCTAGTAAGGCTCGTGTGGTACACATGATATTACATATTATCATCACATGACATAGAATCGATGAGCTCACACCGAAGACCCTCTCTTTTCATTCAAAAAAAAAAAAAAAGAGAGAGAGATTGCTGACTTGGTTGACTGTGGGTGAGAAAACTGATGGTGTATAAATGTTAGCCAGTACTTATGAAATTTATTTCTAAAAATGTTAAATGTTAGCTAGTACTTATGAAATTTATTTCTAAAAATGTTGTATATGTACCATTATTATTTTTGTGTGTGGAGGGAATATATGTACCATTATTGATCCACTTATTTACATGTAATTTCACACTTTATCAAGGTGGCAATAGATGATTGGGTGTAAAAAATTTTTATATTAATTATGAACTTGAGGTGGGTTCTAGTTAATTCATTTGATAGAGTTTTTGGGATTTGGGTTAGAATCCCACCTACACCAAAATCAATTGATTTTTTGCTTGATAATAAAAAAAAACAATTATCATGGATCTACATGTTCAAATTTTATCGTATCTATTAAAAATAAATAAATTTTAAACCCAAGTAAAAGTAATATTAAATTAATTACAATTTACCATCCAAAGAAAGTTCATATATAGAGCATAACTTGAGCCTAGTTCTGGAAGTAAATCTCTTTCGAAGCCCCAAATCATCTAAATTGTACGATTTATTACTTCAACTGGTTATGAAAAAGTATATGTCCATGGCATACTATGAGCTAAGCTCTAGGAGCAAGCTAGTAGTCCTTCCAAACATTGTGTTAAGGAAGTTTTGGTCATCTAAATTGTGGTAATGTGGCAAATTTCTTAGACTCATGTTGACATAGCTCTCTTAGATGATCTTCTTCTAAGAAATATGTATTGGAATAAGTTACAAACATAATATTTTCACAACAAAGTCTAGCTAATAAGTTGTAAATATTAGGTAAAAAAGTGATGTTAGTGGTAGACTCATATGAAAATCAATAACAACTGACCACATAAATTTTGTTGTGAAAATATTATACCCATAGCACTACTCTTTATTTTATTTATTTTTTATATTGGGAGATCAAGTTTAAGGCTATGTTCAAAGTTGTTCCAGTCTTCTAGACTTCTTGTTAGTGGATTAGATATCTTTAGTGCCACTGCTTTGACCAGACTTATTAGTGGTCTTCGTTCTTTGCTTTCAATAGGAATGCTGGATATGGTATTGGCAGAAGGTGGATTAATTTTCATGCTTTTAAGCTCTATGTCTATATGCTTTGGATTGAGAACTCGTGATGCCCTTTCATCCCTCAAGGCTCATTCATTGGAGGAGGATAGACTTAATGCCAAAAACTGTCAAACTTGTCCTAATCGCGGTTCGTTGTTTGTGGCTGAAACTCAATGGTGTGTGTATATATGGACCGAATTATGACTTATGAACTAAGTTTTTCCAAGACCATTGTCTTACATTATGCCCAGTACCTTTCCAAATAGATTTTAATACCATCTGGAATAAAAATCCTCTATTCCTCACATAACAAGGAAAAAAAAAATCTTATTTTTGAGTGTTCCAATTTATTCTCCATCAATCTTATCTTATCACATATTCTTTTTCCCTCCCTTATAAAATAATTAGAGTTTAAAATGGAGAAAAAATATTAAACACTTGACAAGCCATGATTAGTGAAGAATAAGGTTGAACACTAAAGGTGGAATACTAAGAGCAAGATAGAGAATTTCTATTCATCCTGTTTGTCATGCTTTATTGGGCCTTTTTGGGATTCAATTTCAACTATCCCGGCTGTATAGAGTAGGAATTGGACAGGAATTTTTTTTTTATAAAATTCCTTCTACTTTTTTTTTTTTTAAAGTTATTCTTGTAACTTTTTGAACAAAATATCAAGTTTGGTTGACAGAAAGGTATAAGTTAGTAAATGCATCAGAACGTTATTTCTCTTCATCAATTTCCTTCAAAATAAATGCTAATTTTTAATCAACTCATGTTCACCTGGGAATTCAATAACCTCTGATTGCTTCTGAGAAGGGTCATTTCAGATCACAATGAAAAATTTTTGGAAACCAACCAATAATTTTACAATTACCTAACATGAGCTAAGTGATTTCTTAAGGCATTTCTTTAGACAAAGACTGTTTTTTTTCTTTTTTTGGATGGTAAATATTTCTCGCGACATTGTATATGGTTCATACAATGTTTATTTATTTATTTTTGATAATTCAATAGTTACAACAGGTGAAGAGGGATTTGAACCATAGATGTCTTAGAAATACTAAAATGTACCGAGTACAAGGCTCTTGGCGGTTAATATATAATACATAATTACATACATGCTTTCATCACCAAAAAAAAATATCACACAAGCGCCAACAAACATGAAATGATAAAAATATCCCATTCAAAGATGATGACTGCTCAAGATAAAGCAAAAAGTCGCCATATACTTATCTATTACAGATGACATGTCAAAATCATTGAAACCAGAATGTCTTATCATATAAAAGCGATCAATAGCACCGAATGGATCAAAAGGTCGACCGTATGAACCAAAAAATGGGATTACTTCCACATGTACAAGAGATGTCCCTATTCAGAAAAATATGATTGAAACACCCATAGTGAAGCATCCTGCAGCTACCCAAGGGCTCAAACGTTCACCTGTTTTAAGAAGATAGCACAGGTCATCTACTGGACAATTAGAGCATCTAATGCAGGCTAAAGAACAACATCTAATGTTAAAGGGTTGACCAGATATATCAGATACTCGGGAAGTTTTCTTTTTTTGATAGGTATCAGATACTCAGAACATTAGTAGCAGATTTGACATGTAGTATCTGAAAGATAGCAGACTACAAGAGTAGGCAGATATATTGTTTGAAGGTTAGTCAGTATGTAGCTGGCTCAAAAATCACCAGCCAAGCATTTATAAAAATAGATCCATTTATTTGTGTCAAATGTTGATAGTTGATACTCAATCTAAAAGCATTGGCCACTAATTATTTTGTCTATTCTTCAGCTCTTCTCCCAGGTTGTGGGGTTCTGCAGTTGGGACTATGGGTTTCTATCGTCCTCATGGACAAGCCCTAATGCATGGAATGAATCAGCATTACTAAAAGACATATGTAGAGTAGCATTGCTAGAAGATCCAACCAATGTTTCAATGTCAGTCTATGCCTTAGCCATGTATAGTAATAGCAAACATGCACGAAAAGAACTTGATAAACCTACCAATTCTAGCTGCTTTCCAAAAGAATCCCCGAAACCTGCCAGTAGAAAACACACTATAAGGGAAATTTTGATTTGTACATTACCAAATCTTATACACACAGGCACACATAAACAAAGTTAAATACAAATGTTATGAAGAGCATTTCTTTAGAAGATAAAAGTGATCAAATAAACAGAACAGACACTACTAGAAACAATGTTAAAGAATAACTAATTGGGGAGAGAACCCTCATACACTTGACTAGGATGGGAATAACAGGTTAGTAAAATACTTATCCACAACACTTAATGAGTCAAGTATTAGAATTCATGACCTAGCATTTTCACAACATGCATACATGAGTCCACGCCTATTATCCACAAAAAACAAGCAGCCAAGCAGAATAACTATACATCTTATAGTTATAAATGTCACTCTATACAATCTCAACAAAGAGATAGCTGCCCAAGCTCCAAACAATGCAAAATAAACTCAAAAATATTCCCCCCCCAAAAAAAAAAATCATGTTTTAACATAAAATACTATATCTCAGCCTAAACAGTAAACTCGTGCTGATAAGGACTGTCTTTAAGCATTTCTTAGTACAATGCTCGAACTAAACTAAGAATTGCTGCAGAAAGACGAAATTATACATACTAGTTACGATAGAACTGCTTTGAGGACTTAATGCCCCCCAGAATCCCAATGAGCTCTACCTCAAACGACACATCATCCTTTAATAATGGGATGGACAGTGAGATCAAGAGACCATTTGGTTAGGCGATTTGGGAGCATAAAAGTGCGTTTTTAAAACCCAAAATGCAGTTTCGTAACAGCAACTCCTCGTAACTTTTTGACAAAGGCTCATTTTAAACTCAAAACGCCGTCCATGGATTTATGTAGTGGATGGTATTAGAAAAAATAAGACCATTGAACATCCATAGGAAAATCACAAATACTTAAAATGCTTGCAACATTACTGCTAAACCCAGACAATGTAGAAAAGAATTAGGCCACTCAAAAGTCAAAACCCATAAAATACTAATTATAATCAACAGATCAAAGCAAAATTTACACCCAAAACAAAATTACAATTGCACAATATAAATAAGTTGCCAATTTTGTTTATGCCCAACTAATAAAACGACTAAAAAATAAAGATAAAGCAACAACGAACCCGGTTTTCTGTTCAAGAAAGGTTGGGAACTGCATCTTCAGAAAAGTGCACGTGCAAATCACTAGCAGCACCACCGTCAAAAACGAATGGAAATTAAAAAGCGCTGACTGCACCCATCAACAATTTAATTAAAATACCAAAAAAAAATCAACCCAGTAAAACCCATATCTGATTTCAATCAAATAAGGAGGAGAAAGTTTCATTACCATATCTGGGGTCTCCTTGGATTAATTTTTTTTTTTTTTTTTATAAACAAAATCCAGATTTTTGAGTCTACGATAAAAGTGGAAATAGAGGATTAGAAAAGTAAATCAAAATAATAAATAGCGTATAATTTTGAAGAGAATAAGAATTGGATTGACTTGGGATGGGAGAGTGTTAAACTCTACAGTTTCTGAGAGCTCCTTTTTTAATGAAGTAAGAAGAAAAAGAAAGAATGAGTTTTGGGTTTTTTTTTTTTTTTCGTTTTCCTTAAGTTAAACGACTTCGTTTGGACAACAGTCAATTCCACACAAAAGTCAAAACAGCCTTCTTGCAGCCAGTAGTAATCAATCATGGATCGGTTGGGTTGGAATTGTGGTATTTTTCAAGGATGTATTTGGGTTGATGAATTTTCATTCCAGCCCAATCCATATTACCTTTACAAGTTTAAAACCCAACTCATGAGGGTTTGGTTTGGTCATCGACAGAACTGTAAGACAAACTAAATTATATATTCAAAATTTTTTTTTTTTTTTTGTTAACAAACTCAAGCTTGTTTGTTCATGAATTACTTCGATTTTTTTTGTTCATATATGATAAATGCTACAACTACAAAATTTTCACAAATTAATACTTATAATTAAGAACTAAATTATAATTGAAATTATTATGTTTGAGTTAATTAGATAGAATATTTTTGCTTATGAAATTATGAAAATGAGATTCACCTCATTTTTACTACAAAACTAACTTATTATATCATAACTAAATTTATAAATAATAATATAATTTATTTGTGAAATTTTTTACTGAGATAATTCAAGAGCAAGGATTTGCTGCAAATTAAGTTGCAGCAACCTTTGCAAAATGCACACATGTCAAGTGACTATTTGGTGAAAGATTCAATCTTGACAATGAAAATTTCATTTAAATATAAGTCTGGACAAGTATCTATTTAAGGTATTGACATGTATGCATTTTTGCAGGAGTTGTTACAACTTAGTTTGCAGCAAATCCTTCTCTATAATTCAATATCAGTTATATCTAAGCATGTTTTTATAAATGTCTACGTGTGAATATATAATGTTTTATATTGTGGGTTCCAATTAGCTCAATTAGTAAAGTCTTTGATGGTTGTATAAGAGATCTGAGGTTCAATCCCCACCTACACCAAAAATTGATTGGTGTCTTGGTCTGATGATAAATAGCTATCATTAGGAGTGGATACCGTAAGTTAAAACTCTTTCTAAAAAAAAAAGTTTTATATTCGGTGAATTAGGGTTCAAATCCTCCTTCCTCGTTATTGTAATTGTAAATATTAAACTGTAAACAAATAAAAATAGAAATCAAGTCTCATGCTTTTGAGTTTATTCACAAACACATTATAATGTTTAAACTTGACTCATTTAATAGTGAAATTTACATTTGGGTTTAAGTTTGTCTTGTTTGCTCAATAAATTTTTTTTTTTTTGGAGAGAGTTTCAACCTATGGGACCAAGACACTATTCAGTTTTTGGTGTAGGTGGGGATTGAATCCTAGATCTCTTATTCAACTATCAGAGACTTTACCAGTTAAACTAACTGGAACCCACGTTTGCTCAATAAATAAAGGTTTAACACTTTAAAGTTTTAGAATTTGGATTTTCCTTTATATTTTGTATTCATTGTTAGCACATCAACTTATCACACATGCTAGTTGACCCAATTAAATGATGACACATGGATTTACCTATTATTTGTAATAAAATAACTAAAAAAAATTTCAAAGACTATCTAAAAAAAAAAATTCCGGATTAAAATTTAAAATAGATAGTTTAAGAGTTGAGACCAAATAGGCAAATAGCATATTTTCAAACCCCTTCCAAAAAAAGAAAAGAAAAAGAGCAATTCATAAACATACTCACTCCCGCGTCCCGCCACTGGCATATTTTCAGTGTATCTTCGAGACTAGGCTTCAGGGCTCCATTCATTGGTGACAATTTGACAGTCCGTGACTCTGAAAATGGCGGAGGTGAAGCGGTGGAGCGTGACATACACAAAGCACGTGAAGCAGAAGCGCAAGGTTTACCAAGACGGTTTCTTAGACCTCCACTTCTCCACCAACAAGGTCTTCTTCTTCTACTCTTTTCTTCTATTTCCAGCCCTAATATTGACGAGAAATTTTAATTTTACTTGGATTTTTGAATTAAGCAAATATTATTGAAATTTCGCGTTAAGCACTCTCTAAATTAGACAAACTAAATGGAAATGTTGCAAAATTCTGAGCTCGAATGATCAAATTTGTATAGAAATTCTTAATTTATGTACTTATAAATTCAAGCTAATGTGACTGTTATTTTTATTTTTTATAATTACCGGCTTGTTCATTTTCTAGATCAAAATTTATTTCCAAAATTGATTTACTCAATGTGTTTATGTCGTATTAGACTAGCTTCACTAGAAGATTATGCTTTTATCTTTCGTGAAAGTTTTAATTTTAGCAAATTATAAAGTTATTCAAGGTGGTTATAAATTTTAATTTTACAAAAACCGGCTTGTGCATTTTCTGGATCAAAATTAAGATCCGAAATTGATTTACTCGAGGTGTTTTTGTTGTATTAGGCTTGCTTTACTTGAAGGTTATGCTTTTTTCTTTCATGATTTTTTTTTTTTAAAGCAAATTATGAAGAAATTAGAATTTGATATTGGATTGATGTTTGGTATACAGGTCATGCTCTACGATGATTGCGAGAAGCTATTGGAATGCAGGATCTTGAAGAAAGATGAAGCAGTTAGTTGTGGCGAAACACTGACATTCAATGCATATCTCATTGATGTTGGCGAACCCGAGGGTGATCATAAGCCTACAATATCTGGTTTGAATTGTCAAGGAAGAGATGATAAAATCACTGAGAAACCGAGTCATTGGCGTGGACAAAAGTTTAGGAATCATCCAGTTTCTTTTGGTATTTAGCCTTATGATGTTTTGTTTAAGAACTTTTCAGTTAATGAGTTTTCGGTCACGTTTTCAGTTTTGTTTATTTCTTCTGCTTTCCGTGCCGAAGATAGAAAGAACAATGTGGAGATGAACAAAGCACAGCCAACTTTGAGCCCATCACAGAAGATTATTAGAGGTTAGGATAATGACTGAGATAATTTGATTTGTAGTTTCATACAACATTGGCAATGTCAATTTCTTTTTTTCTTTTTTCTTTTTTTTTTTTTCTTTTTTTTCTCTCGAGGCTTGTTGTTATTTGTTAGATTAATGGTTAAGTGATTAAATTCATACTTTTCTATCAACTTAACATATTGGTATAAGTGGTACTTTATCATGGTATTAGAGTAGAGCTGGTGGTCTAGGATTTGAACCCTGTTTCCACTCTATCTCATATTTAAATTTAAAAATTTCACTTGTTAGGCCTCACTTATTGAGGGGAAGTCTCAGCCCACATGTGGGGCAGAGTCTCAGATTAATGGTTATTTGATTAAACTCACCATTTACTATTTTGGGACAAGTGGTAGTTTATCACTAGAATAAGAGGATATTGGGTTTTTGACACATAAAGTAATGGATCATATTTAAGCTGATGTAGACTAATGCTACTGGGCAACCTAAATTTTTGGTGAAAATATCCAGTTCAGATGTAATTAGCTTTGCTGTTTACTTTTCATTAAAGACAACAATTGTCTGAGTCAATCAGCATTCAAGGATTTCCCCACAAAAGAAGTGCATTTTTCCTAACATTGGTGTAGTGCATGTATGGCCTTATCACCTGGTCCTGGTGAGCTTCTAAAAGTTTCTTGCATTTCAGAGTTTAAGAAGAGCGAACTGCACAAGTATAAAGCACCACAGAGTAGTCCAGATACAAAAAAACCAAGCGCAACAGGTTAGATTGTTAATTTGCTGCTGTGCCTTTGATGGACACAATTTTTTTTTTACTGCATTGTGAGTATGACTTTTTTCTTTCGGGCAACGTGTCTTATGAAATGCTGAAGCATTACAGAACTTTCATTGCTATAATGACAAAGGGTTGGTTAATTGTCAAATTGATACTTGTTGCTTCCTGTTGCTTCAGCTCCAGGGGATTTATTGCATTCTTCTCTGTTAATTATTTTTTCCTAGTTTTGCTTTAGCTGTTTAATTTGTTCCCCTTTGCAAGCTTTCCTTTATAATTTTTTTGGCTCTTTGTGTTCACCATGGTGAACATAAAGTGTTATTTTTTTTAATAAAGCAATTCTACTTACTTATTAAAAAAAAAGTGTTCCCCTTTGCAATATAGAATGGCAGGTTCTGTACACTACACAAATAACTCAAAAGGCCAAAAAGTATCATGATGGATTTCTACGACTTCCAACATGTGGAACTCTTGGGAGGCAGGTTGACTTTGCTATTTTCATTGAATTTATTTTTACAAGGCCATTCATCTTGTTTGTTGATCTGAATAAAATAAAAATCAAAAACCATTCAATAACTCACTCATTCGTTATGTCCTTTTCCAAGCTAATTTATTTTGATTGCATACCTGACTTTAACACTCAGCTTTTTGGGTCTCTATTCAGGTGATGCTATTTGATGCAAGCAGAAAACTATTAGATAGCAGGTTCCTTAAGAAAGATGAAGTAATAAGATCTGGTGAATCAGTAGCTTTTGGTGGTCATTTGGTTGAAGTTGGAGAACTTGATGGAGACCATAAGCCTCTCATGGATTTGAATGTTCAAGGAAACAATCTCAATGTTGTTAAGAAAAATGGGATAATGCATGGACAAGAAAACTGTATTAACCTCAATAAACCTGTTGGCCAAGGTTGGTTCCTATATTTATCAACATTAATTCTTCAAATTTTTGCTTTCTCACAGTGATTCTACCTCCTCAGCCGCTTTAAAGTACTTTCACCTTTTGTTTTTTCTCTCCCTTAGTCTTCTATGCCTTTACAATTGATATATTGCTTTAGTTTTGGGATTTGGAAGCATTTGCATACTTTTGTGTTTCAAATATCTGTGCTCCAAGGGCCTTCCAGCCCCCCTTTCTTTTGCCTTGTTTTGGGAGTTGAAATGGAGTTTTGTCCCTGACATATGATTGCTAGCATGATACGTCATCCTCAAAATGTTACTGATTTCATTTCAGAGTTCGAGAAGAGTGAACTGGACAAGTATGGAGCACCGAAGAGTATTCAGGATACAGAAAATACTAGTTTAACAGGTCAGTTTGTGAGTTTGCTACTGCGTTAATACCATTTCGTGACCCTTATTAGCTCACAAGCTGAAGTTTTGGTCCTAAAAATGGTTGAGAAACTCAAATGTCATTGCTACATTGTCAACCGTACCTTGGATCAGGTTGTAAAGGGAATTGTGGGATGAGCCTTAAGTTCAAATCTTATTATTAAAAATGGAAGTTAAAATAAAATAAATATTTTACCTAGCATGTCCCCATATGTGTTTCAGATTGTATGTTATGTATATATTTTCATTTGGAATGCTTTATGAATAAAAAAATGCTATGTAATTGAGCTGTTCATATTCATCAAATGCAATAGTTTTTATTTATAAGGCCATTGGAATTTCAATACTTGTGATATGCTTGAAGCTTACAGCTGTTTCTATGCTGTCATGTATGAAGACCATATTCTGATACAGGCATAATTGTGAATGCCATGCATTGACATTGCAGCATGTCAAAGATCGATATGAATGAGAATAATGCAACAAAACTGGCTTTTCTAGAGTCTCCATGTTTATAATTCTAAAGCAACTCGTGTGCATTTACAGAAACTTGATTTGCCTAATTTCATCAATTAGTTCAACAATCAACACAGTCAAAATAACAGAACAAAAATTGATTGTTGTTTCTTGTGTAGGATTCTTTTATTCTTATTATTTTTACATTGCAGTGGAATCTCGGATCTCCCTTGGGATCTATTGCATATTGTCCTAGTTGTTTTATCTTCTTTTCTGTTTTTTTCCCAGGTTAATATGTCATATTTTTTACATATAGAATGGCAGGTCCTGTACACTACACAATTAACTCAAAAAGCCAAGAAGTATCATGACGGTTTCTTGCGACTTGCAATTTGCGGCTCCCTGGGGAAGCAGGTCGATTTCAGAACTATAGTTTGTCTTAGTCTCAAGATAATTATCTTGTTTGTTGGCCTTGGTGGAGACCCGTTCAATTAATTTTTTCATATCATTGATTTTTTACTTTTCCCTGTCACCCACTGCATAACTGACTGAGCAACATTGTAATTAAGCATCCCCTGTAAAGTGATATATTTAGTTTCTAGATTGACTTGCTTTTATTTTCTTCTTTCACTGGTGTTCTGTCCATATTGATGCATAAGCTTCCTTTTTGGGTCCCTTTTCAGGTGTTGCTATATGATGCAAGCAGGAAACTTATAGATAGCAGGTTTCTGAAGAAAGGTGAAGCTATAAGATCTGGTGAATCAATAGCATTTGATGCTCATTTGATTGACATTGGAGAACCTGAAGGAAACTATAAATCTCCAGCAGATTTGATTCATTTGAATATTCAATGGAAAGATGGAAATATCATTAAAAAACCAGGATTAATGCATGGGCAACAGGATTGTCATAAAGACAGAAAATCCGTTGTAAAGGGTTAGTGTAATTGTTTGTTATCAACTTGATACTCTTCTAATTGTTTATTATCTGTTTTAAAAACGTTTTAATTTATTTATCAAAAAAAAAAAACTCGATACTCTTCTAAATAAAAGTCATCTACTGGAATAAATAAAATATGTAAAAAATAAAGATAAATCTATTCCCAGTATCTCTTTTACTCTCATCTGATTACTTGTAAGTTATCCATCTTGCCTGTAATGGCTTACCATCAGTTATTATAAATGTAACAAATACTTTCTCATCTCTTATAATTGTTTTAATTAAAAATATCTGTTTGGACACCTTTATTACTCCTTATTTGCCTTCTTGTGATTTTTCAGATGGTGAGCATTCACCTTCTGACATGGCCCATGGCCCTAAAACTGAATTTCGTACTGTGTTGGTTCATTGCTGCTACAAAACAAAACAAAACTTAAATGGTTAGGACATAGGGTCTGAAATAATAATTATGATTTTTTTGTAATAGTCTGGAAGACAGGTCTTTATCAATCTACAAATTAGAAATTCAGCATCATATGGTTCAGGAAATTAGGTTACTGATACAGGCAATGGTGGGCATATTTTGTTTGTTTGTTTTATTTTACAGGGATAGTTGGGTGGCACCTGCATTTAAATTTGCACTTTTAGAAAATTCCTTTTGATTGTCTTGTGAGTGTTATCCAACCACTTTTCCTTTGCCATGTAGAATGGCATGCTCTATATACTAGTCAGATAACTCAAAAGGCCAAGAAATATCACAATGGAATCCTCAAAATTGCCTTTTGTGGCTCTTTCCGGATGCAGGTTCGTTTAAACTTGATTTAGGCTCCTTTCATAGGTGTGTAGGGATGCAGGTTATACTTTAGATGGTAATTAGAGGCTATCATCCTTTGAAAAAGTAATACTGTTAAGTATCACAGGTTACCTTACTGAATGAAGATAAAACCATCCTGAGCAGTAAATTCCTCAGTTTATCAGAAGATATGAGCACGGGAAGTATGCTGGAACTACCAAAATATTTGGTGGAGGTTGGTGAGCCATATGTAAGTCCTGAAGGTATGATTCTGTTGTGGGAAGTTAATTTTTTGAGTTCTCATATATCATGTTGTTGGGGTGTCAATTGTCAAAGGGTAAATTAAACTAGTTTCATCAATATCTATGTCATGTGATGAAGAGATTAATTTGAGTTTTGCTGTTGGCTCTAGTCCTGTTTCATTGTATTTTCATTTCGATGTTTGCCCAGGTCTTGATTTTCCCTCATGAAAATATTTTGGACTGAATGTACAGGGGCACTGCAAATCAATGCACATTCATATTCAAAATTTAGCATCTCTAGTGTAGATGAGATCAAATTAAGCAGCAGAGTACCTACAGAAAAGCCTTTGCGTGACGGTGAGTTAAAGGTTGCACTGCATCACAGAAAGCAACATTATAAACTTTAAAAAGTTGTCTTTTCTTTTTTATCATTTGTTTCTTTTTGGTGGCACATTAACTTTGTTTACATAATACAAGTTTCCTTATATCTTCCCATCCTACATAATATAAAGTTTTAGAAGGTAAAAAATGGTGAATGTCCTGCCACCAGGCCCAAGGCTAGATGTATGATTTCTAATGCAACTAATGTTGGCCAAGTCACACTTCGTAGATTTTATGCAAAATGGTACTCTTTTGGGTGTCCCATTTAAATTTTTGGACACATCTCTAGTTTTCTTTAATGCTTTTGGAAGTTTGTGAGGGAATGAATGTGCTAGTAAAATATGAGGTCCTAGCGCTTCTGTTTCTGCCTTTCACTTCTTAAATGGCCATTAGTTACGTTATACACACAACAGAATTGAGGATTGGTGTGTGTATCTCCTACCATAGAATGTCTAATGGCATCAGTCCTAGAGACACTCAGTTCATCTGTCATGTTAAACTTTGGTCTGCTTTAAAGATAATTAAATAGTCTAATAAACTTCATTTCTGATCTCAACTCATTGCTGCATTAAATCTATCTGCCAGTGATTCATGGTTTCCATTTGTGCAGCCCATAAAATCTTGTCTTTCCTCCAAAAACCTACGGCTTGGGGAAGCAATGTTGTAGGCAATATGGACAACTGCAAAATTGAACCAGCTTCCTCTACTAAGGGACATCAATTTTCAGACGTTATTGTACTGGATTTTCCTGAAGATGGTGAAATAGTGAGAGCATCTTTGCAATGTCATGAATCAAATCAAAATGCAGGTGTTGTGGAATCAAGTCAAAATTTAGGCATGGGAGAATCAAGTAAAAATATAGGCATTGGGAATTCCCCTGATCTTATGTCTTGGGAAGGCAAGTTTTAATATAATATTGTGCATCTACGTTTCTCTATTTTTTAATTTTAATATTTAACTAAATAGAAAGCTTGACCTGAACGAATTTTGCAGCAATATCTAGTTGTAATGGCAGTGAATTGTCCAAGGGTGTCAACCATGGAAACTCCCACCAGGTCTGGCCATAATTCTCTCTATTATCTTTATCTGCCACTTTTCAACTTCCATTTAGATCCTAGATCATCACTAAGCCTACTCTCTATAGAAACTTGTGTATATACATCCTGTCCTAAGACAGTTTTGTTGTCTTTTTTGTACAATTGGGATGTCAGCACAAAATACCAGTTGTTACAAGAGGTGAAGCCCAACATTAATAGTGTAGTAGATCTTTAAGAATATGTAGTCTGAACTCTCAATGGTGGAAAAAGATTAATGTAACCAAACACAGTTGGTTTTTTTTTTTTTTAAACGTTTTTATTGTAGAGTATTGGCTGGAATCCAAATAGTTAAGCTATTTGTCAGTTATGCTTTCATCATACTACATAAATGTTTATCTGGTGTACAGTTATTCTTTCTTTTTCTGTTGTCTTTTATGATTTTCATTTTTTATAGTTCTTGTTTGTGAAACCTTAAGCTTGGTTTAAAATTGATGTATTTTTGTTGCAAATGGTTTGTTTCAGCCTTGTTCAGACAAAGTTGAAGCTGATGCCAAGTGGTGTGAGGGAGATTTTGCTTTTGGTAAATCAAGCTTGACTGCTTCTGCTTCTCATGGTCTTATTGATGATGTAAGGAAGACTTCTATGCAGCATACATGTACAAGGGAAATAGATGACTGTCCTAGTTTTGATCTAGGATTTTGAAAATTATCTGATACATAGCAATGTACCATATATCTGTCTTTGAATACTAATATGTGTGATGTGCTGTTATCTTGAATGAGCTAATCACTCACATAGAGCCTACTCAATATATTGTCACATAATTCACACAATTGTACATGCATGGGAGGCAGTATTAAGACCAAAATAACCCCAACTGTTGTGTTTCCAACTGTCTGATACACTTTATTTTATTTTATTTTATAAAAATCTGATTATTCAGCTTGAATGTCATGATAATTAAAACAATTAGCACGAAAGATTGAATGTCTTGCTACATGCTTGTTGCAATTTTCTTTGGTTGGTTACATCTCTGAAGGGGAAATCCCAATGAATCTGAGGGGAATCTCATTGTATTGTGGCAAGACAGTTTCAAGAAGTTGATGATGGTATGATACCTTTGCAAATGCATAGTTTGCAGCAGTATTCACTATTCACAAGTACAAACGGGTTTGAATCAAGTATTAAGCTGTTGAGCTTGGACTGGCTAAACAAGGTTGTGTCAAAGTGCAACTGAAGGTTGAGTTTGGCTTATCACGGTTTGCAGTTGATGAAAATTAGCCACACCCAATATGAGTAATGGTTTAAGTCTGAATCTTATGATAATGTAATAACTTTTTCTTCTTGATTTAACATTTATCATGTCAACACCCAAAAAATAAAATTATGGAGAGAACATTCATTGAGACTATTTGAAAAGAACAGTCTATGTTGCATTAAGAGTTCATCATGGTGAGAAGCTCCTTGCAAGGCACAATTGGAAGGGTGAGAACTCACGCTCTCCAAGAGTTGATTATTTTTTGACCTGCTAAAATAATTAAAACCAAGTTGAACTTCAAAAATCAGTTTGGACTCTCTTGACGTCTAAAACCAGAATAAAATAGTCATCCTAATTTCTTAAATCATGTGCAAGATTCAACTGCTACTGGAAAGTCCAGAACTCCAGATGATGATTCTCGGAATTCAACTGAGGATAGTGCCTGGTTTGGTTGAGTTCAAAAATAGAGACATGCAAAACAGTACGGGGCGTTTTATTGTTCTTTAGCTCTCAGTATTGGTGCTTATTTTTTCTCTATATGTTATACAGTGAATTCCATCTTACTTTACCTGTTGCAAATTCTTTGCCTTGATTTAGGAACAATGCCTGCTGCAAATTGTTTAGTGTAACCTAATTCAGATAATGTGGAAGCTGACACTACATGGCCTTTATAGCCTTTCGTTTTTTATTTTATGGAAGCTTTATATAGCCTTTTGCTTATGGCATATCAAGTTCCAATGCCCGTGCTAATGCAAGTTAATGATAATTTTAGAAAGACTCCTGAGGAGCATACATGTGCAAGGGAAGTAAATCACTGCCCTGGTTTTGATCTGGGATTTCAAACAGTGGCTGATACATAGCAATGTGTCATATTACTCGTACATTTGTTATTCCTAATCCAATAATGGTGATGCCTCGTTATCTTGAATCAGTAAATATATTGTACATGCAATCATCTAACATACTGCATTTCTTCTAATCATTCAGCTTGAACATCATGATCATCAAAAGATTCAAAACATGAACATGGAAAATTGAATGTCTTGCCTGTAAGATTGCCCTTATTTATCTTTAAACTAGCTGAAGAGAAATCTCAATGAAACGTGATGTAAGCCCAATTGTATCATTGCCATGTAGTGATGCCCACTGAGACTATATTTGCTATATTGTACAGTATGATATGATTTCAAAGTCCTCATGAACTAAAGTTTATACATGCAGTCCCTCAAAATGTACATATCATATTTTATCAATGTAAGACTTGAACAGAAAGGAAAATGTCTTGTACAATTTAAAAAAGAGAAGCACTAGTGGCAAGACATGCAGGGCAAGAACCATCAATTATACATTGTTAAGTCATTCTGCTTCCTAACATGTTGCTCTTCTTCCCATTTTCAATTCTCATCCAAGTATTTGTACAATACACCTTCCCTTTTGGACTTGTTCATGCTAAGCAAGGCCTTAAACAGCCGATTGCTTTTTCCAGAATGCTGTCCAATATCTTTAGTCCCAACTCGTTCTACATGAACAGGCAATGAAATTTGTCTCCGGGGCTCTGATGGGAACTGCAAAGAACATAGATATTTTTAAAAAGTTTAGAAGTTTATTGCTTTTTAACAGTGAATGAGAACCATGAATGCTGTCATATGATGCGGTCTACTTTTATTGCTGCCAGCATACTCTATTCAGCATTCCTGGTTTTATATGCTTACCCGTTGATTGGCAGTATATGAGTTTATAGGACTTGATCTCTTAACAAGTGATCCAGAACGTAAGAAAGAAAAGCGATATGGTGAGACTGCTCGATTTTCTGTTTTAGTAGGAGAACAAAAAATTATGATCAATACAGAATATATAACAAGTACACCAATAAGCTTGTGAGGTAATAGTGGTAATAATGTTCTTCCCATAATAGAACAAAACACATTTGTACAAACCGAGTGCTTTATTGGATGCAACTTCTGTGAATTGAAAAGTTCCAGGTCTTGAGGAAGATTGTGCAGACCTTATCACAGAGTGCCCTTTTCTGCAGTAGAATTTTATTTTATAATTAGAGTGTGAGCTTGTGTATGTTTAGGCACAAGTAAATCCACCATAGTGCCAACATTTACCTGACTGTTGTTGGAGAGATCTCACTGGTTGTTTCCTGAACAGCTTTGCCAAAATCCACAAAGACAAATATTAGCCTCCTCCTAGTATAGCTTGTATGATGGGCACCAGTAATGCTAGTTCTCAAATTGTTGAGACGTTTTTAGGCCATTAAAAATGAGGCTTTAATCTTGAATTTCATTATGTTGTTCTAATAATTAAAAATGTCAACTAGGCATTAAATGTAAGGATGTCATGCTTATTAACACCACATGCATCATTAGGGTAGATGAAATATAATACCACTTCTAAACTGACAGAAGTCCTCTTTAGCAATGTGATGCATAGCTTGAGACTGGTGAACAGCATCCGTGGTTGCCCCAGCTGAACAAAACAATGGGGTGACCAGGTAAGTTTAAACACACACACATGTTTATAAATTTTCCAAATAGGTAAGAATGTAGTTCTCATTGCTAGCTTTAAATTAAGGCAACAATAAATAGCAGAGAAGAACATATTTGCCTGGTAGGATGTACCGCTTATGATGCTTTGGAAATCTTAGTGCTGATGATTGTTGAAAAAGGCCCCCACGATCAATGAAGTATTGGCATGTTCCAATTCTCTAAGATTTCCAACAAACATTTTTTTTTAAGTTAAAAAAAAAATACAGGAAATAGGTTGAAAATCCTGAATTCTGAAATTGTTACAAGTAGGTTTATATAATACACACATTTTTTTTGGTAAAGGAAATGATGTTCAAGTCTCAACCAATATGCATATGCTGAATGATAGTAAACTGAACAGAAGGAATACCTGTTCAATGCAAGACAACCTAAGCTCAGTTCTAGATAGCTCACAGATACTTGCATCCAAAAATCCATTAACCTTGTATGCCAAAGAACCCATGTGGTCCACGGTATTGACCAAAGCTTTAATAACATAATCTTTCAAGCTTTCCACAGCTCTACGCAAATTTATTTTTAATAAAAGTTAAGATAAAAAGAGAAGTTCCCCAACTCTCAAATAGAGCATTAACTTGCTATTTGGTAAACAAAAAACAAAAACAAAACAAAAAAAAACCTTGGGGTGACTCACATGTAATTTTGATCTTCTTTACTGTAAGATACTTCAAAATACTCTGCTGCTGAGTACAACTGTTTCCTCAGATTCTTCAAGTCCTAAACATATTTGTGAGAAATGAACTATTGTAATCCAATTTGCAGGAAAATTTTAAATAAATCTGTTTTTTGTTTCATATGTTTGCCTGAAATTGAAGGATCGCTAACTCAAATCCAAACACAATATATTAACATGGGGCCATCACAGTTCATAAAAATAGAGTCATGAGAATGCTAACTTGGGACCTGAACTCAGTGAGTAAACATTGATATTAGTAAGGAGATTTCTTCACATACCCATTAAAATATTTGCTTAGTTCATGAAAAAAGAAAAAGAAAAAAAGAAGAAGTTAGAGAACAGTACCTTGAGACTATCTGAAAAGTGCAACCTTTGCTGCATGAAGAGTTCATCATGATGGGAAGATTCTGGCTTTGCAGAAACATAAGAGGAAGAATCCACACTTTCCATGAAAAGAGTATTTTTGGCCTGCTAAAATAATGAATACCAAAACAAAGCTCTACAATCAGTTTGACATGCCTTGAACTCTTTAACCAGAATAAAACCTGCAGCCACCCTATTCTCATTGACAAGATCCAACTGCTCCTTAAAGTCCATGTTATGATTCCCAGACTTCCATTTGGTTGTTGAGATTGAGTTCAACAATTAGAGGAAAGTATGATAAATAGAGGACGATTTTATTTTTCACTATAAAAATCTAAATAATATCAGATCACCATAGTTAGCTTGTCTCTTCTATTGATATTATATTAGAAACTGTATTGTTAATCAATGTAATGAGACAACATCTTAACATGCTAAGATAGTTACTAAAATCATTACTACTCTTGATAAAATTAAAATCTCTCTCTAAATATTTGTATAAAATGTGGTAACATCATACTAAATGTCAACTTAGAATGTTGCGTAATAAGTAAATTTTATGGATAATTCTTATGCTTGTCACTCCTAATTTCATGATCATTACCAATATAACATCTAGAACTGATACCATATTTAACACTGTTGAATTATACATGCATATAATAAGGTATAAAATATAGACAGTATAAAAAGTTCATATTTAGACGAGAGCAGGGCTCAAGGGTAAAATAAAAGTGTGTCGACAGAATAAGAATGGTCTTTTCTCAACTGGGCCTCATAATAATTTTTGGAATAATTAAGGTATTTTTCTTTCACTTTGTATAAACCAAAGCAGCAAAAACATAAAACTTTAAAGTTTTTTTTTTTTTTTTTTTAGTTTTCTGATCAACCAGATGAGAAGTCATCTCACAAAACAGAAAAAAAACAAAAACACTCATTTTCTACAGTTTGTGTTACTATCTTTTGCTTGTGTTTTTAATTCAAAAGACAGAGATGAGAAGTCTATATTAATCAAATAAATACAACAGAGAACCCAAAATAAGTGATGTAAAGAAGAAAAAGAGCAAACACCTGAGTCATCTTAGTTTGTGATCTGGGACTGCAATCCAAACCCCACCTCACAGTGAAGCTCAAGACTCTAAATAAGCATCCAAATGCTCAAGGAGACCACAACAGAAGTTATGGGGCTTCGTTTATAGTATAAAGTTTTTTTTGACATAGAACTCTCAGCATGAATGAAAAATATATTATGAACCTTTTGTTCTATGCTGCAGTGTGTGTGAGAGAGAGAAAGAGGGAGAGAGAGAGAGAGAGAGTCAGTGAATTATTAGAAGTGACAACGATCAGTAACAGGACGAGGATAAGACAGGTAAATGAAAACCTTTAGCTATTGGTGCACATGATGTGAAAACAAAATAACTATACCTGCATACTAGTAGTTATTTTTGTTGAACAGCAGAGAATGACTTTTCTTCAAAACCTGGGGAAAGAAAAGCCTCCACACAAGTCCAGAGCCTTCTGAATTTTGAGACTTGTCATCCTTGTGATTATTTTCAAAACCGGGACCCGCCACTTGAAGGAAAAGAAATTAAGTCTTAATTGTTGGTTACATCATTCATGGAATCATTGTGGGGTTTATCAAAAACTTGGCTTGCACATGCAAAAATACTTATGAACATTAATGGATAGCTCTAAAACATAGTATCTTATGACTAAACTAATAAATTATACAGTCCATTGAATTTTGAGTCTTGTTTTATGGGAATAACAAACCCACCTGTGAAATTAAATTACAAAAATGAGTTGTAGGGTTTAAGAGGTATGGAGGTGTGGATGAGCTTAGGTTGAGAGATATCTTTTTCAAGCTAGCTAAGTGGTGCAGACTTCAGGTCATTTATTATGAGTCCAATTGTATTGGTGGAAAAGATGGGAATTGTTGTGAAAAAGCAAAAGTAAGTGGAACCGACACAATTAATTAAGAAATCATAATAATGGGGTAGCTGAGATTCTCTATCTGAAGGTTGAATTTACATGATATAATAAATATTTAAGTTCACTTTTTAGTATTTGGCTGAGTCGTACACCTTTGTCTGCATTGTAGCTAGGAGGGGAAGTCTAAGCAAGAGGTCATTTCCAAGTAATATGAGCTTTAGTAACCATCGAATTCCGCTAGAAAATATCTTCCGAGTTAATAAGGCATGTCACTCTGGGTGTACCTTCTCTGCGGGTATCTTATTAGGACATAAATTACACAAACTTGGGGCCTTCTCTTCGGAAGTACTTCTACTATTCTACATAGATAACCAAGTGAACCGGAGATATTAAAGTAAATTTAGATACAAAACTTAAGTATTGTTTCTTAAATTTTTCTCTTAAAATTCAGTCCAATGACTATATTTAACTAAAAATACACTTCTATCCCATGAGGAAAAAACTACATGGCTAAATTTTTAAGAAAAAAACCTAAGAACAACACTCAAAAATTGTACCTAAATTCTGTCCTTACAAATTTTACTACATTACAAACTTAATATATTATTAAAGTAATATCACATTCATTGTCACATTATTTTGAACTTTTAAAAAAATATAAAATTAGTAAGAATTTTTGCTTTTCTAGATAAAATACGACAACATTGTTGTATGAATGAACTAGAGATGAAATCATCCATGATCTCCAATTCAGCAGTGTGATTCCCATTTTTCCTAGCGACTAATAAATGCAAGTTCAGAAAATAATCGTATAATAAACTTTTAAGAATTGAAAATGTACTGAAAGGTATTCATTATGCAATAATGAATGGCAATGCAAAGCCTAGATAACTGAAAATATGAAGAGGTTTAAGATACAAAAGTGAACAATTTTTTAAGCTAATGACCATGGCCAGTTTCGCTCTCTTCTACACAATTACACAATCCGCTCCAACTCTCTCGCATAACTGAGTGTCTGGTTGATCAATTGCAGAGAAGGTATTTCCTTGCATGGTGTAGATTCTTTTGCCTTCTGGAGATAAACGAAACCATTCTTTATCTCCCACTCAGAATGCTCCTGCATTCAAGCAGCAGATTATCAGGAACATAATATGAAAAAAGAAATGGTATATTTATTTGCTGGTGGGTAGGGTGTCATTTTATTATGGTGAAATCATCAATAATAGAACATATAAACAGTTGACAATAATGAGTACCTCCTTAATGTACTCCAATAGTTCTTGTTCAGAAGAGAACAACAACATTTTCTGCGCATCACTAATTGCAAGGAAATCATAAGCCTTTTCACTACAGCCAGATATTTCATCTCTGAAAGTGACAGGAGAAATCAATTCGTAAGAACACAAACTTAAACATGTTTGTAGAGAGTAAGTATGAACATATAAATTAAAATATATGGAATATGATGAAAAGGCTTACTACTTCCACAATTCACATCAACCCAAGAGTCAAAGGATCAAACTTATGTAATGCTTTAGAGCTAAATACTCCATAATGAGTAAATCACTTGCTTGTTTGTAATTTTCTGTCACCTATCACTTAAAGTCTCATTTTTATCCATTAAAGTAATACCAAACACAGCAATTGACTAACTACCTGACTGTCTTCGCCAGAAGATCCATGAAGTAGACGTAAGTCTCATGTGGCACTGTCTGTCGAGCACTCAACACACGGTTGTAAGCCCCTTCCATGAAGGACTGCTCCAACTCCACTGCATGCTTAATGCAAGGATTCTCCATAGCAGCGGAGGAAAGAAGTTCAAGTTCAGTATGGAATTCGGCTATTCTATTCTGAACAAGGAGCCTCAATAGGTTGAGTCCTAAGATTGGATGCTCCTGAGGGGATGGTGGAAGACGGTTGCTGCTCCAAAAGAAATATAAATTCATTAGCATAGCTTCAAAACTAAAATAATATATGGAACCACCAAAAAAGTCTGAGAGACTAAGTAGCGGAAGAGACTCAGCAGCAAGTATGTTGTTTGATCCAAAAGCTTTTTATGGCTTTATGTTCAATTCTATGTTCTTGTAACCTCATGTTTAAATGCTTAATCCAAAGGAGGATCTGAGTGAATGGAGACAGGCATCAATATTTTACTTGAAAAAGCATGGCACTTAAAAAAATAAGTTATTCCTTTTTATCATGAATATGGCTTGGCCTCACGTGCATAGAGTGGATGCTAGACTGATAATTTCCAAATAAAAGTAAAACTTAAAAAATAGCTGAATTGAAGGCAACATGATGTTACCCAGCATCTGTGTAATAAGGCTTCAACTGAAAGAAATCCCTCTCAAATGCATCTTGGTCCTCCGTCTTCACACTGAGAACAACAGCATGCTCGTATATATCCCCTGAAAGTTTTCAAAAATAATAAATCACGAGAAAATAGCTTAGAAACAAAGAATTAAAGACTGCAGATACAAGATGATGAGAGGTTTAATTAAACAGTAAACAGAATGCTTCAATAATATGGTGCCTTGACATGGTAGTAAAACTTTGGATCTTATTCTCATTTAATCATTACTATTCCTTGTTCATTACATTATGGTTGTGTTTGGATAGATTATGTGTGTTTGGATTGAAATGAAAAATTAAAATTATTTCCCTATTCAGCTTATTTTTGGCACTATTCATGGGCTCCACTGTACCATTTCAACTAACTTTTACATTTATCTACACTACTTTCAGTAATAATTTTTTAGTTTTAGTAAAATAAGCAGTATCCAAACACACCCTATATTTGCCAGCTTATTTTACTCTTCAGCTTATTTTTGCTACTGTTTATGGGTCTCACTGCACTTTTTGGTATTATTCATGGGTCTCACTGTACTATTTTAACTAACTTTTACCTTTATCTACAGTACTTTTAGTAAAAAAATTTCAGTTTCAGCAAAATAAACAAATCCCAAACAGACCCTATATATACCACATTTTAATACACACTTGAGGGTCTAGTTCACTTCATTGATTTGACTTCACGTTACTTAAGATTAAAGATAAGCGGCCAGACAGACAATGAAGGCACGTTTAGTAGACAGCAAGTGAGCAACAAGCTACTGCTTTGCCTTTCTAAGTAAAGTAATGGTGACCTGCCCAAGACTGGAGCCTTGTAACATGTTGACAAAGACCATTGAATTGAGGGTTTGATTAGTAGAGGGGACGACTTTGCATCCCTGGAAGAAGAATAAAAGACCATTGAACTGAGGGTTTGATTAGTAGAGGGGACGACTTTGCATCCCTGGAAGAAGAATAACTCCGCTCTCTAGCCGATTGATGCCGTTGATCAGATAGGGAATGTGTCACATTAAGACTACTCGTAGGACTCTATCAAGTCATTAAACAGAAAATAGACACAAGTTATGACAACCCTCACACAAGAGCCAAAAAGAGGGCTTTTAGGATGACTCTACTTGCAGCAACTTCCAAAGAATAAGATTGAGTCTTTAACCTGATAACCGTTTTGCTTTCCATCTTCACAGAAAGTTATTGAAGGATATCACAAGTAGTTACTATCTCGTGCTCCCAAGAAACCAAATTAGTAGAACATCGAATGGAACCTAAGGAAGGACTGGACCACAAAGGGGGATATAACGAAAGTAAAAGATCCATTAGGCAGTGGTTCCTCTTCCTCCATTTCCATTGAACCTCAAACAAAAAATCGATCTCACCATCAGCTTGACTAAGATTTCTGAATTGAACAAGTTTATTTTAGATAATTCGATATTTTTAGGAGGGGGGGGGGGGGGGGTGGGGGGGGGGAAGGATTTGAACACTAGAAGTCTACGTTGTAAACACTAGGAGGTGCTAGTTGAGCTAAAAAACTCTTGGCTCCAAATGGAATAAGTAAACTGAACTTGACTTAAGATGAATGAACCAAGTGCCAAAAAAACCAGTTTCTTTTCTTAAGGCTTCAAATCATTAGTCATTAAGACTACTATGGAAGAAAAGAAAGGAAGCCCTTTTCTTGACTTGGCCTACATTATACCTAACCTCTTTTTAAAGAACTTGATTTCAATCTCATATCATAATTGAATTTTTGATATATTAGATACATCTATGGTTTCTCTATCTATAAATTTGGTTATTGTTCTCTCTTTTAACCATAATTTTGGAGCCCACCAGTTAGTGGGTTTAGTTTTTACCGATGCTCTATATTATATATTCCACATATCAATACACACTTGAGGGTCTATTTCAATATCATTCTTTAATATTTGATACATTAGATACTTCTATGCTTTCTCTATTTATAAATTTGATTATTTTTCTCTCTTTTTTACCTTCGTTAAAATTACTTTTTCACTATAATTTTGGAGCCCACCAGTCAGAATTTTCTCTATCTATAAATTTGATAATTGTTCTATCTATATCAGATGATAGGTTAATCAAATAACCTATGGTCACATTGATAAAGAGGTTACAACTCGTATTTCCAACCCCACTGAATACACTGGTGGCTAAAAGAAAAAGAGTATCCATTCTTGGAGTCTTATTATAAGGAATTAAGATCTACTAGTTCATACCTCCTCTGGGATATCAAGATAATAGCCAAATAAACATGACGTTTAATACATTTTAATGCATAACATATGCCCAAATCTACTGCAGATAAATTTTTTGCATACAGCACCAAAAATTAAAGTGAAGACACACGTTGTTAATGATCAAGTAACAAGAAATACTCATATTGCCAAAATGTATAGGTCAGTGAAACAACTGCAACAACAATAACCAAATAATCATAAAATATTAACCAATACGAGCCAAGAGCGTTACTTGCTAAATTCAATTCATGAATTGCATTGGGCGTTGCTTCGAACAATGGTGGTAGGCTTCTGAATTGTGTCAGAGAGACCTGAAAAACAGAGAACAACAATATGACTAAATCTTTGGCCTTCAGCTCAACGCATTTGTTCACATAAATCACATTCAAAAGCTTTCCAGAATCTCAAAACTAAGGCCTATTAGCCCCCCCCCCCCCCCCCCCCCCAACCACATCAAGCACTCTACCAATAAGACAAAATTCCACACTTAAACCAAGTTGCCACAATACTTATTATCATCTCACAAAACAATTACTCAATGCCTCAACCTCCACTCTAGCAACCATAAAACTTTGAAGAAAAAGTTCATATAAAATCCCAAATCCATTGTTAACAACTCCAACAAACAAGTTACAGATTTTTTTTTCATACAATAGCAAAGCAAAGTACCAAAAGATCTTTCATTTTCTAACCCTAAAGTAAAACCCATATAAATCTCAAAAACCCAAATTTTCTTTTTAACGATTTCAGATACAGATTTAGCAAAAACCCAGTATCAATCAAAACCCTTATGCCCCAAAAACACAAACAAATTTGTGATTTATAGTTAAAAACAACACAGACCCAGAAAATAATTCGTGGGAAATTTTACAATTAACGAGTATTTGGTTTGAGTAACGAGATTAATGTATGTGAAGAATCGGTAAAAAAAGAAAACCTTGAGTTGTGAGAGGAGTCTAGTGCAGGTATCGAAGTCGTTCCTTAAGAACGCGGCTTTGAAGCGTTCGAAGAGCTGAGAGACCTCTGTGAGCTTGGGATCCATTGTTTGTTGTGTTCGTTTTCTTCTTCTTCTTCCCTCTCGTATAGTTTCTACTTTCTACTTTCTTTTGCTTGCTTGGCTGTGAAGACAGAAAATTCGTATTTATTTCAACGGGGACAAGCAATTTGGGCCTGGTCTTTCTATTGGGCCAAAATAATGTCATCTAGAATTATAGGCTTGTAGGGTTGAGATCGGGTTGGGTCTGAGTCGGATCTCTTCTCACTTTTTAATAAAAATTTTTAATTTAAGAAGGCGTTTGGATTTAGTGTCTATGTCCCACGTTTTGCATTTTCGTTTTTAATAATGTCATCTATGAAGAGTATTTTTGGTGTGAACAGTAATTCAGAAAATATTTTTTTATTGTTTTCAGTTTTCAATTTTCAGCAAAATAAACGGTATTCAAACACACCCTAAGTATATTCAGTCTTTGTTTTTAAACTTTGCCCTCTAAAAGTTGTCATATTTTTATTATTATTTTAAAACTTTCATATCTTAGAAGGATCTCCACCCCTTATACTAATATATATGGTGTAATACTATATTCACAAACTATTTTATAACATTTTTATAAATTATTGATGTGATCAGCTTCTTATTGGTTTTCATCTAGGCCTATCATTAACATCACTTTTTCATTTACCAATAACTACTAACCACATCACTAATGTGTAAATTTTTTTTGTAAAAAAGTTTGTATCTCTAGCATTATTCATATATATTATGTCTTCTATACTACTATTTAAGGGGTTGCACCTGTTTGGATCGGATTTTTTTTTTGTTCCAAAATTCCCCTACAGCCTATGTTTAAGTAGGGGCAAAGTTTGGTAAAAATGTTTCTTTAACTTTCACGTAAAACACTATCTACAAAATAGGACCACACTCCCAGTACACTTACGTTGGTTTTCAAACTCATATTGCTTCTTCTTCTGTTCTCCAATTCTCTCAATTCTATGTTTTCAAACTCCTTTCACCCACCTCTTTGCTTCAGATTTCACTACAAACAACAACAACAACAACAGATAGATTTGAGGTAAGCTCTTTATTAACCTTTTTTTTTTTTTTTTTGGGTCTTTCATTTTTTTTTTGGAGGAAAATCTTTCAATTTTAAACTGATTTTGGGCCACATCGAACGGGTTCTATTTCCCTACATCCACTAGGTTCGTTTTCTTAACTCTAACTCTGATTTTTTTTTTTTTTTTTTTTTTGTCTTTCAATTTTTTTTTGGAGGAAAATCTTTCAATTTTCTATACTACTATTTAAGGGGCTGCACCTGTTTGGACCGGATTTTTTTTTGTTCCAAAATACCCCTACAGCCTATGTTTAAGTAGGGGCAAAGTTTGGTAAAAATGTTTTTTTAACTTCCACGGAAAACACTATCTACAAAATAGGACCACACTCCTAGTACACTTACGTTGGTTTTCAAACTCATATTGCTTCTTCTTCTGTTCTCCAATTCTCTCAATTCTATGTTTTCAAACTCCTTTCACTCACCTCTTTGCTTCAGATTTCACTACAAACAACTCCTTTCAACCACCTCTGATTTTTTTTTTTTTTTTGGAGGAAAATCTTTCAATTTTCTATACTACTATTTAAGGGGCTACACTTGTTTGGACCGGATTTTTTTTTTTGTTCCAAAATACCCCTACAGCCTATGTTTAAGTAGGGGCAAAGTTTGGTAAAAATGTTTCTTTAACTTCCACGGAAAACACTGTCTACAAAATAGGACCACACTCCCAGTACACTTACGTTGGTTTTCAAACTCATATTGCTTCTTCTTCTGTTCTCCAATTCTCTCAATTCTATGTTTTCAAACTCCTTTCACCCACCACTTTGCTTCAGATTTCACTACAAACAACAACAGATAGATTTGAGGTAAGCTCTTTAACCTTTTTTTTTTTTTTTTTTGGGTCTTTCATTTTTTTTTTTTTTTTGGAGGAAAATATTTCAATTTTAAATTGATTTTGGGCCACATCGATCAGGTTCTATTTTCCTACATCCACTAGGTTCATTTTCTTAACTCTAACTCTGATTTTTTTTTTTTTTTTTGTCTTTCAATTTTTTTTGGAGGAAAATCTTTCAATTTTAAAATGATTTTGGCCCACATTGAATGGGTTCTATTTCCCCCAAGTTAGGAAAAAGCTCAAACAGGTTTTATTTCTCTTAGGGCCACATCAAACAGGTTCTTTTTTTTAACTCTAAGTCTGATTTTTTTTTTTTTTTTTCGTCTTTCAAAAATTTTTTTTTTTTTGGGAGGAAAATCTTTCAATTTTAAACTGATTTTGGGCCACATCCAACAGGTTCTATTTCCCTCAGGGCCACATCCAGCAGGTTCTTTTTCTTAACTCTAACTCTGTTGAGGTCCAAAAAATCACAGCACCCAAGCCCAAAGAAATAAACACAAGGGGCCATGGAAAATGAAAAGAGATGGTAAGCCCAAAAGGCTTGAAGCCCAAAAACATAAAGAAAAAGACAAGCTAGGAAGCTTATGAGAAAAGAAAGAAGAAAAAAGAAAAGAAGCCCAGATAGGTTGCCAAACGCTCGGGATCCCCGAGGCGTGTAACACAGTCAAGAGAGGATTAAGACAGCTCAAAGGAAAAGCCAAAAGAACACAAGAAACAGAGGATGGATACGTCCTTCTCAGGTACTAGAGATCCAGCAAGAAAAAAGAAGAAAACCTGGAGTGATCTCTCACAGCGCAAGTGGACGGTATCTCGGGGAATCAGAATGAAGGGCTATAAAAAGGGGAGTAGCAGCAAAGGACTTTCGAACCGGCAGAGTGGGATTCCGCCCATTTGAGAAAAAAGATAAAGAAGAAGGATGGCCAAAAGCTGAACCGTGAGGAACGTGACATTAGAAACCAGTGCACTCCGAAATAGATAGTTAGCCATGGGCTTTCAAGGAAACAGCACCAAAAGGAAGAAAAAATGAGAAACAGGGAAAACTCAACCTTTTGGGCGATGGGCACAAAACGGGCTCTGGTACCCAAGGGGCAAAACAGGGGAATCAATGGTTCTCCGAGACCCTAAAAATAACACTATAAATAGGGGAGAAGGATCATGAAGAAGGGAGGAGAAATCAGAACAAGAATCATTTGAGAAAGCTCTGTCGAGAAAAACTCAGAGAAATTAGTAAACCATCTCCCGGTATCCCAGAAACAGCCACTATAGCACATACTTGGATTCAAAAAGATTCAAATTTTGCAAGTCTTAGAGGCTTGAATAGCCATCTAAGTCTGTAATTTTTGAGCTTACTTGAACCTTGTATCACGTCTTAGTAAGCACACTGTAATCATAACAAAGAAAATTTAATGAAGCATTTCTTATTAATTTGAGGATCCCTAACCATTACTTTGTTCATTTACTGTTTGCTTTGCATAACTTTTGCTGTTTTGATCGTTGTTCAATACAAATATCCTCGTTTGCTAGTTTATGTTTATTGTAGGAAGTATGCCCTGTGCACCACTTGATTCTTAAACAACCCTTCAGCTGCAGTGAATCAAAGCCCAGTCCACCAAACTATACTCATTTGGCCCAGGATCCTTGGGCCTGTATGCTAAAGAAAAAGGCACTCTCACAAACACTAACTGTGATTTTTTTTTTTTTTTTTTTTTTTTGTCTTTCAATTTTAAATTGATTTTGGGCCACATTAAACAGGTTCTATTTCCCTTTGGGATTTGTTGTTCAAACTTCAAAGTGGCTAATAAGTAACGATTTTTTTTTTTTTTTTTGAGTCTTGGATTATCGTTTAGCAAAAAAAAAGTCTTGGATTATCAGATTATGTGTTAATTTTCTTCTCCATGTGTTGGTTTACCAATGAGAAATTAAATTTATGCGGTAGATTTTGGAAATAAAATCATATAAGGTTCTCGATCTCAAATGCTAGGATAATTATTGCTTAATTTTTAAAAAAGGGTTGTTTTATCTCCAACAACAACTTATTATTTTATCATGATTTACATTCTAAAAGGACTACACTTTCTTATCATAATCCTTTCCATATCATTAATTTATCTTATCTTATATTTTTTTATTTTTCTTTTCTTTTATTTGGTCAGTTTGATGGGTGTTTAAATATTTTCTCTAATTAACGACTATTTTTTAAAGAATAGGAATGATATATATTGATTTGTCTTTTTTTTTTTTTTTTTTTTTTGTGTGGTTATCGGGTTTGACCCATTATTTTATTGTATCTTTTGTTATTTTTCTTTTCTTTTATTTGGTCAGTTTGATGGGTGTTTAAGTATTTTCTCTAATTAATGACTATTTTTTAAAGAATAGGAATGATATATATTGATTTGTCTTTTTTTTTTTTTTGTTGTTGTTGTGGTTATTGGGTTTGACCCATTATTTTATTGTATGTGTTCTAAGTGGTGCCCTCTCTTCCTCTTATTATTTTTGTTTGTTGTTTTTCTTATATTTAAGCCTTACTCTCTATTTTTTTGTATTTTTTTTAGGTTGACGTATCAACAATTTGGTTAGATTGCATAGCAGACACATTAGATGAATTCGGGTGAGCGAAGTGGTAGTCAATCTATCAAGTAGTTGTTAAAAAACATTTTTTGTAAATATCCTACGTTATGAAATTTAATATTGTCCTTTTTTGTGCCTTTCATTGCACATTTGATGATTTTTAATATTGTCCTTTTTTGTGCCTTTCATTGTACATTTGATGATTTTGTAAGCAATTGTTATATACGCAAATTTGCTAAAGCAAGAATGATACCTGAGAACTTATCCTTAAAGATAAAATTTTAAAATTGTGGTGAAAATTGCTTCTAAATAATAGACTAACTTTTAGGGGTAAAAACCTACACCTTTAAATATATCTTATATTTGATAGTTTAAAATGTTACTTCATTTTAAATTTTAAAAATTGGTAAAATTTAATCTTATCCAAAATAACTTACCAAAAGACAAAAAGACTCCAAACAAACCATGCCTTTTGAATTTGCATCAAGTGTTACGTGTCCTCAATTAATAAATTTGCATCAACGTTTTTTTTTTTTTAGGGTGATGAGTCCTTAAACGTTGGTTTCCTATTTTTTTGCAACTTCAAGCAATAAAAAAAAAAAATCCCTATGCTTTAGGTATTTTAATAATATGCCAGCACTGTTTTACGTTTAAATCTTTATAAAAAAATTGTTTTAAGTATTTTTATTCCAAAAATTTTGCCTATTATTTTTATTCCATCAACGTTGGTTTCCTATTTTTTTGCAACTTCAAGCACAAAAAAAAAAAAAAAAAAAACCCTATGTTTTAGGTATTTTAATAATATGCCACCACTGTTTTACGTTTAAAGCTTTTAAAAAAAATTGTTTTAAGTATTTTTATTACTAAAATTTTGCCTATTATCTTTTTTTTTTTTGTTTTTTTTTTTTTGTTGAGAATCTTGCCTATTATCTATTTATCTATACTACTATTTAAGGGGCTGCACCTGTTTGGACTGGATTTTTTTTTTGTTCCAAAATACCCTTACACTCTAAGCTTAAGTAGAGATAAAACTTGAGGATAATATAGTAAAAATAAATCTTTAACTCCCCCTGTAAACTTGCCTACAAAATAGTCAATGTTTGACTCCCACATCTAAGTACAGTTGATTTTTTTTTTTTTTTTTTTGATAAATACAGTTGATTTTCAAACTAAGCATTAGTCCATGTTTTCACTTTTTTTTTTTTTTTCCTTTATCAAGACTTAACTTTTTTTTTTTTTAATACCCGGTTTCCCTTGACAAAAAAAAAAAAAAAAATGTAAAGAAAGAAAAGTGAAAACGTTATAAACCCACGTAGACACATACAATAGTATATATATACTACTATTTAAGGGGCTGCACCTGTTTGGACTGGATTTTTTTTTTGTTCCAAAATACCCTTACACTCTAAGCTTAAGTAGAGATAAAACTTGAGGATAATATAGTAAAAATAAATCTTTAACTCCCACCTGTAAACTTGCCTACAAAATAGTCAATGTTTAACTCCCACATCTAAGTACAGTTGATTTTTTTTTTTTTTTTTTTTTGATAAATACAGTTGATTTTCAAACTAAGCATTAGTACATGTTTTCACTTTTTTTTTTTTTTTTCCTTTATCAAGACTTAACTTTTTTTTTTTTTTTAATACCCGGTTTCCCTTGACAAAAAAAAAAAAAAAATGTAAAGAAAGAAAAGTGAAAACGTTATAAACCCACGTAGACACATACAATAGTACAAGAATCAAATTAAAAAAAAAAAAAAAAATGCCCGTATTCAATCTTTCAAACCCACCTTCACTGCCAATACCATTAACCCACCCACCCGCACTTGAATTCAAAATGGGGATTACCCACGTACAAGTTGGATTCAAATTTGAAATGAGGATTAGCCATGTACCGTTATAATTACCATTTCCTTATCCCATCAAAGCACTTCATATCAATTTATCTTGAATATGCATTACAAATCAATACGTCCGAAATCTTTCACTCTGACTACATCAACAAATTCAGGTTTGTTTAGGTCTCTCTCTCAAATTATTTAAATTCAAAACTAATTGGTTCATAATGGTTTCAGCATTGCAACACTACAGTCAAGCAAGTTATGTGAAAACTCAGTTGAAATAGAGTCTCCGACAAAGAAGCCCTTGGGAGTGAGTCACTGGAGAATATTGCGATAATGCCACCAAAGGTAGAGATTGAGGGATTCTTCACAGTAATAGAACAGTGTTGCTGGGTCAAAATAGTTCGTGGTTTTTTACTTTTGGTCTGAAATGAGTGTATTATTATTTTTTTTTTTTCAGTATTTGGTTTATATTTGATTTCCTTACTTTGTTATCATTATCATTTCCATATCATTATCTTATTTTTTCTTTTCTTTTTTAATCTTTTCTTTTCTACTTTTTGATCAGTTTGATGAATGTTTAATATTTTCTCTAATTAATGCGTCTTTTTTAAAGAGTGGGAATGATATAATATTTGTCTTTTTTTGTGGTTATTGGGTTTGATTAATTATTTTAGTGTATGTGTTCGAAATGGTGCTCTTTCTTCCTCCTATTATTTTTTTTTTCTGTTGTTTTTCTTATATTTAAGCATTACTCTCTATTTTTTTTAGGGTGATATATCAACAATTTTGTTAGATTACATAGCAGGCACATTGGATGAGTTTATATTTGAGAAATAGTGAAAAATATTACTATAACTTCCCATCCATCTCTTTAAATTTAGCAAATTATTAACATATACCTCTCCTTCTCTTTATCTTCGGTTACCACTTTTTTTTTTTTTGGGTGGTAAATATTACCACTCTCTTGGTTAAACGTTTTTAAATTTTTTTAATAGAATTTGTTTTCCTTACTCCATGATTTCATATTTGTTTGTTTGTTTTTTTTTTTTTTTTGTTTTTGTTTGTTTTTTTTTTTTTTTTTTTTTTTCCAAATATCTTCTTATTTATTTTTAATTTAAAGGAAAAAAAACACTCCTATTAAAAAACTACTAGCCTCTGAGCACGCGCTCACGCGCGTGCTTAGAGGCTCTTCTATTTTTTTGGATAATAGTTAATTTAGAACATTTATTATAATTTGGGATTTCTACATTTTCCAATCACAAAAAAAAAAAAAAAAAAAAAACCTAGGGGTGTGATGAAAAATTATTTCACCGCACATAATACTCATCACACTCCTAGGTTTTTTTTTTTTTTTGTAATTGAAAAATGTAGAAATCCCAAATTATAATAAATGTTCTAAATTAACTATTATCCAAAAAAATAGAAGAGCCTCTAAGCACGCGCGTGAGCACGTGCTCAGAGGCTAGTACTACTATTTAAGGGTTGCACCTGTTTGGACCGGATTTTTTTTTTTCCAAAAAATACCCCTGCAACCTAAATTTAAGTAGATATAAAGCTTGAGGATAACATAGTAAAAATACATCTTTAACTCTCACCTATAACCTTGCCTACGAAATAGGCAATATTTAACTCCCACGTTTAACTCCAAGCATTACTCTTTTCTCATCAACAACAACAACCAAAAAAAAAAACTCCAAGCATATTGCTCCACGTTTTCACTTTTCTTTCTTTAGTCTTTTTTTTTTCTTTGCATAAAAAAATATTAACTTTTTTTTTTCAATAATCGGTTTCCCTCAATCTTATCTCACGTTTGTTTGTTTGTTTTTTTTTTTTTTTTTCAGAAAAAAATACTAAAAAGTAGAAATCAATCATATCCAAAAGAAATCCAAAAAATTTCAAATACCACATTGAAATTTCAAACCCACGTTCAACTTCTATCAAAAAAAAAAAAAAAAAAAACCCACGTTCAACTTTTCCCTAAAAAATTCTCAAAAAAAAAAAAAAAAACTTTTCCCTTAAAAAAAAACTGAAGTTAAAAACAATCATAATTACGGCTAAAAAAACTGAAGTTAAAAACAAATTCATAAAATTTTAAATACCACGTTTAGATCTTTAACAAGAATTTCAGATCTACTTACTAAAAAAACTGAAAGAATTTAAAAATCTATCCCAACTTAAACCGTTATCAAAATATATAGCTCTCCACCCTTTCAAGTTTCAAACATTTAATTCATTCTCAAAAAAAAAAAAAAAAAAAAAAGTTTCAAACATTTAATTGAATAGAGAGGTTGACAGTGGTTTGTGGGCTATGGAGGATTCTTGGTTAGTGTTCACACTGGCTAATTTGATATGGTCATAAGCCCGTAATGGAGGCTGCTTTAGGATTTCATCATTGCACAAATATGGGAACAGAATTTGAGTTCCAGCCAAGGGGTTTAATTGGTGGGGTGAGTGTTTAGAGGTATGGGTTTTTACAGATTTTGTGAGTGTGTGTGTTTTCAAACCTTCATTTTTTTGCTATTGGCTTTAAATTCAAGTATATACATTTTATTTTATGTTATGTCATATGTGTGTCATGTATTACATATTACAAAATCAAAAAGTTTGTGTTCAAGATAAAAAGAATTTGAGATAGAGAGTTTTGGTGATTTTTCTATATACAAGTTTTAGTTTGTAGATCAAAAAATCCGATTGGTGTTAATTTGGCTCACTGTGAACACTTACCATTACTTTGGTTTTATACGCATTTATAAACTTTATGATATATATTCTTATTTGAAGGACTTGCCCAAAGGGTGCATTGGTTGACTAAGATTATGACTTCAGAGGGATTAAAGAAGAAGAAGAAGAATTACATGAGAACCTCCTATCTTTCCTACCATCTTCAAATGCATTTTTTTTTTATGAGAAAAGCTGAAGATCCCACCGAATATACATTTTACAGCCCTAAGGTAAGTCAATATGAAGAATTGTTATTTTGTCAGTTTTTTTTTTTTTTTTTTTTGTTGCTTAGTATATTTTTTTTAATTGATGTTGTATGTGATATTGAGTTTGCAATTTGGTATTCTATAGTGAAAATATACAAGTAGTCAATTTAATGGAATGATGTAGCTAAATTTTGGATTTCAGGCATTCAGAATTTGAGACAACCCTAATGAAGAGGAAGAGTGCCTTAGAGAGTTTAAGGATCCATGACTTTGAGCTAAAGTGATATATTAGCATGTACTCCGTATTTGGTATTTTTTACTATGGTCCTATGGATCTTGGCTGTGGTATTTGTAAAACTATCTTAATTTTGTAGAAAATACTAAGTTGTAGTGGTTGAAGGCTACTACAACCTGTGCAATGTTTTTCATGTCTAATATTTATGCGTAGATGCTCCAGAAGTGTAGTGCTTTTTTTTTTTTTTCTTTTTTTCTTTTTAATGTTGAAAATTTCATTAATTTTAATTTG
The DNA here is from genome assembly GCA_028535165.1 of Quercus tomentella. Taxonomy (NCBI): domain Eukaryota; kingdom Viridiplantae; phylum Streptophyta; class Magnoliopsida; order Fagales; family Fagaceae; genus Quercus; species Quercus tomentella. The sequence continues at coordinate 30,577,522 of JAPQVY010000155.1, forward strand.
CGGTTTATGCGTACTTCAAATGAAGTTTATGCGTGTATCTTTAAATTTATTGTGATAAAGATAACTGAACTGAAGATAAACATTTGGGCTTGGGTTCAAAAAAACAATATGCTTTTGAACAAATCCATAAATTTTGGGATTGGGTTAAAAAAATAATAGATGCACCAAATAAAAAATTACTTCGCTTGATATAACTTAGATAATATGTGGACTTCTCAAACGGTATTCTTGGTGTTGTAAGAATTAATACTATTTAAATTTTCTTTTATATCAACCGAGCCTTAATCCTATTTCCAGCTTTGGAAGACATTGATATTAGACTCAAAATTAGCTACCAATCAATTTTAATCAAACCTAACAATTAAATAAATTGCTAAGGTTGCTGCTACAAGTGCCGGAGATTCAATAGTTGTTGCTGCAAGTGCTAGAGATTCAAGTTCAAAGTATGCAGGCCAAGAAAAAGAACAAACCTTGGACGATTTGAGAACAAATAACTAGGCATTAATGATAATCTGTTTTATGTAATCCACATACATTTGGTGGTGATATTTTTGGAGTTTAGGTAATATAGATTATGTACCTGCAAATAATTCTGTATTTTTTTTTTTTTTTGTCCTTAATATAATTTTGCAGCTTTAGGTGATAATTCACACCTATTTATCTTGAATAAACTGCATTTTTACAGATTGCATATTTAGGTGATATAAATGACTATGTTGCTACATCAATAGCATGGGAAACTCATATGATACCTATTCTGATAAACTTGAAAATATGTCATTGCAAAATGAAATACTAATTCTTTCAAATCTTGAGTAAGAAGGAATAAGGAGAAATGGAAGTGCCTAATTTTAAAGAGAAATGATATGTCCACAACAATTTTAAAATCTTGAGTAGGAAGGAATAAGGAGAGATGGAAGTGCCTAATTTTAAGGGATATGGATAAGTATCTAAAATTTAGGAGTGTTTAAATTAGTACCTTTACATATCTAACCTTATTATTTAATCTTTTTAAACATATGAATTTGAGGGTATTTTGGTACGCAAAATGATGAAACCTAAATAAAAAATCATGTTATTAGTAATATAGACTAGCCTCTAAGCACGCGCGTCACACTCCTAGGTTTTTTTGTGATTAGAAAATGTAGTAATCCTAAATTATAATGAATGCTCTAAATTAACCCTTATCCAAAAAATAGAAAAGCCTCTGAGCACGCACTCAGAGTTCTAATGCAGTGTTTTAGGTTTCAGGTTTTACTTTTTAGACGTGTTTTAGCAAAACACTGTAACTTTTGGAATTTTAATGGTAAACGTGGCAAGTTTTTAAGGGGTTTTAAACGGTTATTTTTTTAAGATTATGAAAGAATATAATTCCATGCATATGTGGCAGATTTTTAGATGGGTCTTTTTTCTTATGTGGCAACACCTTCTTAATTGCAGGAAAAAAGGTGTGGAGGTCCAAAATTTCACAAGAAGGCCCAATTCGTGCAGCAAGAAGAATCAACATCAAGGCTCTATATATGTTCAGATTTCCAGCAAAAAGGCTATTAAAAAATCTAGCAAAATCCAATGAAAGAATTGGGCCGGGATACCCAGAGGCTCGAGATCCTCGGGACGTGCAGCACAGCGTGGGATTGAGACAGCTCAAGAGGGGTACCACGAAATACAAGAAACGAAGAACATATATGTCCTTCTCAAGCACCCAGTGGTGCAGCAAAGAACTAGAGAGCTTGGAGAGTGACAATTCATGAACAAAAGGCTGGTATCTCGAGGAACCCAGAATGAAAAACTATAAGGGGAAGTGGCTGGGAAAACCTTCAACCCAGCAGAAATGGATTCCGCTCACCTAGGAAAAATGATAGCAAGGAAAGACAACCAAAAGCTGAGTCTGAAAAGTAAGAAACTTTGAAAGAAGAGAGATTAAAGGGTAGCTGCCCAAGGACGCCCCGGAATGGAAAGTCAGCAAGTGGCTTTTAGAGAAACAGCACTAAAAGATGAAAACTATCAGAAACAAGGAAAGAACCAGTCATTAAAGTGGCTGACATAACAGTGGCTTTGGTACCCAGGGAGCCAAGGGGGGAGAATTAGTGGTATCCGAACCCTAGAATGACACTATAAAAGGGGAAGGCAGCCAACATTGAAAGGGGGATTCAGCAATAGGGAATCAGAACAAGAATCGTTGAGAAAACTCTGTCAAAAACTCAAAGAAAGTAAAAAACAGTGCTCGGTATCCCAGAAACAGCCACTATAGAACATACTTAGATTCAAACTTTGCAAGTCTTAGAGGCTTAGATAGCCATCTAAGTCTGTAATTTTTGAACTTATTTGGACCTTGTAACACGTCTTAGTGAGCACATTGTAATCCACAATTAAGAAAAATAATGAAATATCTCATATTGATTTGAGGATCTCTAACAATTATTTCGCGTATTTCTTTATTATATTGTCTTCCTTTACTGTTTCTTGCTGCTCAATACATATATTCTTGCTTGTTAGTTTTTTCCTTTTACTCAGCCAAAAGCTGAGTCTTTTTACCGGGGTCCTCACTTCAACTTGGGCCTTGGACACACTTAGCCTCCAAAGAAACATATACCAAAACATGCACACATTTGATATCACTCTCTTCCACAAAAATCCTTCTCACCTAACTATTTTAGAAGGCAATGCCTAAGCAAAGACACTTGGACTTGAATTCCAAATCCCACAAGTCTTGTGCAAAGGCACTAAGTCTGTGAGAATTGGGGCCAAGATCCTCATGGCTGAATCATTCCCATGAAATTCATTTACATATATGTATATGTATTAAAATGTATATCCTAATCTAAGAAACTAACAATTATTTGAAGATATGTGTATTGTATAGTGTGTTTTTTTATGCAGGACCTATAGAGGTAAAGGGAAAGAACAAAACTCTATTGCATAATAAGCATGGAGAAAGATCATACACTTCGGAGAATTAGCATTCTGGGTTCTTACAGGCCTAGTACGCTTCGGGATCCCACGACAGTACGCCCGAGATCCCACGATAGTATGCTCGGGGTACCAAGTGAAGGAACTCTTTTAAATGTTTATACAATAAAAGATAAGCCTTAAATATTCTATTTCAATCTCTTTCTCATTGTGAATACTTATTTTACTTATTTTGTAAGAGTAAAGGGTCATTTTATGACACTAAAACACTTATAATGGTATTTTTATTACTTAGGAGGAATCACATTTTCGTCTTGAGGAGCTTTATGTGACTTGCGCATAACTTGGTTTGTAATCAGCCCCATTTAGCTGCGGTGAACCAAGCCCAGTCCACCAAAACAACAAGTAAAGAGCCCAAGATCCTTGTTTCTACATAGGCCTGTGTGCTAAGAAAAAAACACCCTTACAAAAGGCTTCTGCTTTTATGTATAGTAATAGTGTGTAACTCCATGTATATGCACGAATACATTTAAAAACAATCATAATTACATACTAGCCCCTGAGCACGCGCGTGAGCGCGTGCTCAGAGGCTCTTCTATTTTTTGGATAAGGGTTAATTTAAAGCATTCATTATAATTTAGGATTACTACATTTTCTAATCACAAAAAAACCTAGGGGTGTGATGAGTATTATGTGTGGTGAAATAATTTTTCATCACACCCCTAGGTTTTTTTTTTGTGATTGGAAAATATAGTAATCCCAAATTATAATAAATGCTCTGAGCACGCACTCACGCGCGTGCTCAAAGACTAGTTTTTCTTTATCAAGTTAATGTCTAACTAGTGATTAGGCTTTTTTTTTTTAGTAATGTTATAGCCACAAACCATTTTACAATATTTTTACAAACTCTTGATGTGACAAATTTTTATTAGTCCTAATATGGGTCCACCACTAACATCACATTTATGTTTATCAATGATTATTTGAAAATTATTAAAGCCACATCAACAGTTTGTAAAAATGTTGTAAAATAGTTTGTGTTTGTAGCATTATTTATTTATTTATTTTTGGTTATTGCTACTTTACTAATTTAGTGATTGAGATTAATGAGAAAAATTAAATCTAATAATTAAAAAATAATGCTTGGGTGCAAGACTTGGGAAGGATGAAATAAGGAAATGGACGACAACATATTCTATGAATGTAGGGAATTAATTTCGAAAATAGGGAAAGGGGGAGTTTTGGGTGGGTACAAATTTAAATTGCTTAATTTTCTAATTAACTAATAAATTTATGTTTGACTTGCACCTTGGCAATTTAATTTAACCAATTCAAAATGAGATTTAAATTTGGAATTAAGATTTAATAGAGGAAGACATATCTCAAAAGGAAACATTAATTTTCAAAAGGTTTACATTAGAAAAATAAAATTTTCCTGAGATGGTTATAGCCAGCGAAAAAAAATGATGAAATGCTATAAGTTAAGAAAGAAATCTATATTAGGAATAATCTTTTTACCATTTAATTTTGCCAATTGTTTTAGGGAAAATTATTAGGTACTTCCGGAGTACCATAAATGCGTACTCCCTTCTCTCACATGTCTACATCGTTTTGTATCCAATATAAAAAAGCACTGGACATAGGTCGTATCTTACAATAAAAATGTTATACCATACTTGTATGTTAGCACTTCTTAGCTTACAATATAAATAATATACTTATTAATTTATTATTAGAGCCTTGCAAGTACATACGTAAATATTATTTTTATATGAGTTCTAGTTAACTTAACTGGTAAAGTTTTTTTTTTTTTTTTTGTCTTGAATTAGAGATTTAGAGTTCAATCCCTATTTACACCAGATGACCAATTGGTGTTTTGGTTTGATGATAAATAGCAATCATTAGGGGCGAATGTTATAGGTTGAAACTATTTCTTAAAAAAAACATTGTTTTCATGTTATTGTGTATAGGTTTAATGGTCACGATTTCTTAATGAGGCTAAGAGGCAAAAAATCATGTTTGTGGGGGGACTCCTTTTTTTTTTTTTTTTTTTTTTGAGATAGTTTCAACCTATAAGGGGACTCCTTAGGTTACAATATGTATCAGTTTTGACTTGCATGTTACTATAATAAACCAATTAATAACTTTTCACATTTCACTTATTTCTATATTAAATTGCTCTTTTTTTAATTGTCTGTTTGAGAAATTTTGCTACTATAAACCAATTAATGACTTTTCAAATTTTCACTTATTTTTATATTAAATTGCTCTCTTTTTAATTGTTCATTTAGGAATTTAAAGAGTTTTATAGTCATAATTAAATTTACTATATACCATTTACATACCATGGATCTACCTGTTCATCTTCCACTTGTTTTTGGGATGCATTTGATCCACTTAATCAAAGTTTTACGAGAAAGTAAAGCAGAACACAAGAATTGGAGAAGGAAGAGGGAGAAGAACAAGGACTCTCTTCGTTCCATTTTGTGCTTTTTTCCTTAACAGCTCTCTCTCTCTCTCTCTCTCTCTCTCTCTCTCTCTCTCTCTCTCTCGTTTTTTCTAAAAATATTTGTATGATCCATGCATTGTGGTTTTTTTTTTCCCGAGCGAGTCGGGTTGGATCATAGATCAACTTGAGACTTGAAATAGACTCAGCCGTTTGGCTTGGGCCAACTTGAGCATCCTTCCAACCCATCCAAGACTCCTAGACTCCTAAGCCTCGAATTATGGGTTAAAATCTAACTCAATCCAACTTGATTTATGATTAGTTTTATCTCTCTATCTATTTCTCTATGTTTTTTTTTCCCCAAATCAAATATAACCAAGAACCTAAAAAGAAAAGAAATAAAATTACATTTTATTCCATAGTGCAGCTTAAATGTAATTAGTAAAATAGAGTTAAAATAAAAATAAAAATTCCATCAATTTTCCATTATAGATTTTCATCATCAAGCATGCCTAACAACATAATAAAAAAAAGGGTTAAAGTTATATAATGATGAATTTGAGTCAGAGTTCCAATTCCATCTCAACTACACATGTTTTCAAAAGGATGAAACAACAACCTAGGCCAAAATGGCCAACTGGCCCTAAAATCGTAACTATTTAGTTAGTAGGCTCCGTTTACAAACTATATCATTTACTAGCATCTCGAGTCTAAGAGACTCGATTTTGGTCATAAATCGAGTCTCAAAGACTCGATTTCCATGTTCTGATCTGGCATTTCTTGCCCACCTGGAAATCGAGTCTCTAAGACTCAATTTATAAACCAAAAAAATTTGAAAAAATTCTAAGTCTCACAGTCTCTCGTACAAGCCAAATACCCAAAAAAAAATTTAAGAAATCCAGAAGGAGATCAGAGGGAGAAAGAAGACTCAGATTAGAGGGAGAAAGAAGAATCAGATCAGATAGGAGCCGAAGCAGGCCTGGGCCACGCGCGACCTGGGTCTCGCGCGGCCTGGGTCGCGCGCTGGGTCGTGCACCGTCGCGACCTGGGTTGCACACGGTGCGCGGCCTGCGTCGCGCGCCGTCGCGACCTAGTTCGCGCACGATGCGCAGCCTGCGCGCGACCCAGGTTGCGACGGGGTGCGACCCAGGCCGCGCGCGAGGTGGCGCTGGTTCGCTCACGGTGCGCGGCCTGGGTCTCGCGGCGGTGGTCTGCCTGGGTCGCGCACGATGGTGGTTTGCCTGGCTCACCGACTCCAATCTCGATCTTCTCTCTTTCTGTTTCTGGTGTTTTTTTTTTTCTCTGATGTTCTGTTCTGGCTGGGCTGGGTTGTTGTAGTTATAAAAGTTAGAAATCGAGTCTTTAAGACTCGATTTCCATGTCATCGCCACGTCAAAAAATATGTCAGATCGGACCATGGAAATCGAGTCTTTGAGACTCGATTTATAAGCAAAAATCGAGCCTTAAAGACTCGAGATGCTAGTAACTGATATAGTTTCAAAACTGAACCTACTAACTAAATAGTTACGATTTTAGGGCCAGCTGGCCATTTTGGCCCGACAACCTACTACTGAGGTAATTTGCAGAGTAGCATGATTTTGGCACACTATGTCGTTAGTTAGCACGTGTTAGAAAGATTTGAGGAGAGTAAATCTCCAGTCTTTGTGGCTCGAGTTCCATGTAGAAACTCGAGCCTCAAAGACTCAAGTTCTAACTGTTGAGGTGGAACAATTTATCCACATGGAATTTAAGTTTCTTCGACTCGAGTTCTATAGAAGTAGATCTGCAGAAACCAGAAGAAGAAGAAATAGATATGAAGAAGACGAAGGAAGAAGAAACACGGTCTAGAAAACGTAGATCCGAAGAACATAGGAAGAGGAAGACGATTTGGAGTTTCGAAGAAGATGAAGGAAGAAAGATGATCTGGAAAACGCAGATCCGAAGAAGAACAAAGGAAGGTGAAGACAATTTGGAGAAGAGGAAGATGATTTGGCTGGAGAAGAGGAAGAACATGGGAAGAAGAAGAAGAAGAACAGAGCACGATCTGGCTGGAGAAGAGGAAGAATAAGAAAAAGAACAGATGCTGGGAAAGAAAATGGTGGGACTCGAGCCTTAAAAATTTGAGTTCTATGTGGATTTTTTTTCCACATCAAATGCCATCATTGCAACTCGAGTTTTATCTTGAAATTCGAGTTTTACACACTTGAAATGCTAGTTTGCTGAATAGTTTTGCAAACTAGACAAATAACTAAAATGTTACAAAAATGATGCTAAATGCAAAAAAAAATTCGCCTACTGCTCCTGTAAACGGCAAGAAGAGATTACTAGTTTTATAAAACAGGCACCCTTATCTAAACTCTCAACTCACATCACTGACTCATCCACTCTGTTCCAAAACAGAGCTCCACCGGGCAGCAATGGCTTCCACTTCCCTCACTTCCACTCTCACTCACTCTTCCTCAAATTCCCCATTTTGCCCCATCCCACTTTCCCAATTCCCATCTCCACCCCTCATCTCCTTCTCCCATTCCCTTAGGCCTTCCCCTTCAAACCCAAAACCCTTCACTTTCACTTCCACACACCAAAACAGAACCAATCTTGGATTGCCCATCAGAGCTCAGACTCTGGACTTCTCGGGTTCGTTCTTCGAAGGCGGGTTCGGGTCGGATGAGGACCCACCTTCACCGCCTGGGCCGGGCTTGACGGCTGCGGAGGAGAAGGAGGCCCCACAATGCCCACCTGGGCTTCGACAGTACGAGACCATGGCGGTTCTTAGGCCCGACATGTCCGAGGATGAGAGACTGACTCTGACCCAGAAGTACGAAGAGGTAAATTATGCTATAAAGTTTGAGGTTTGACGTTACTCTTTGTTTGGTCGCTGAGAAATATTTGTGGGTTGAGAATTTTCTTAGTATTAGAATGTTTGTGTATGTGGTTTTTACTCTTTGTTTGGTTTCTGAGAAAATTGTGTTTGCTGAGGAGGATGGTTGGGAATTTTCTTAATATTAGAATGTGAGAGAGAGAGAGATATTTGGTTTTGTTTAAATTTAAGAAATAATTTTCGAGGGGATGGTTGAGAATTTTCTTAGCATTTAAAATGTGTTTGCGTGTGGGTGAAAAGGATAATGCTTAATTCAGACAAAAGGGGAGAAAGAAAGATTTGGTTGTGTTTCAATACAAGAAGGGAAGTTCAATTTTTGTATTGGGTTGTGTCTGGTTATGTATATTGGTGAAAGAAAGAAGACTTGGTTCTGTTTCAATGCAAGGATGAAAGTTCAAATTTTGAATTGGGTTGTGTCTGGCTATGTATATTGACTTAGAAAGACTTGGTTTTGTTTCAAGTACAAGGAAGGAAGTTAATATATTTGTATTGGGTTGTGTCTGGTTATATATATTGGTGAAAGAAGACTTGGTTTTGTTTCAAATGCAAGAAAGGTAATTCAATTTTTGTATTGGGTTGTGCTGGTTATGTATATTGGTGAAAGAAGACTTGGTTTGATTCCATACAAGAAAGAAAGTTCGATTGTATTTGATTTTCTCTGGTCATGTATATTAATGAAAGTAAGACTTGGTTTTGTTTCAATACAAGAGAAAGTTCAATGTTTACATTAAGTTGTGTCTGGTTATATATGTTGATGGTAGGTATCTTGGGTGCTTGTCAATATGGCTTCTGTTAATTCCCAATTCTGATTATTTAAAAGGTATCGATTTCGTCTTTACCAATCCAAAAAAGGGTTTATGTTAATTATGCGAAGTTTACCATGTCTGGTGCCTCATTCCTCTGTAGGCACATTTTTGGGAAAGCTTTATATGTAATTTAGGTGTGAGAGTGAATTTCACATGTCTAAGAAGATGCTAAGGCATTGTTACTTAAGACTTATTGCATGGTTGGAGCACATTTTTTATTTAATAAGCAATGGAGTAGAGGACAAAATGTGTAATTAAGGTGTACAAATGAGATGGACATTATGCAATTAAGTTGGAGGCAGTGCCCGTCCAGCTCAATGGTTTGAAACTACACTTTTTCAAAGTATTGAGATGATTCTGTCATTTCCAGGGAGAGTAATGCACCATTGAGGAAGAATGAATTGATTCAAGCTGAGGGAATAAAAAAATGTTTGAGGAAGGCCTAGATAACATTAGTAGTAGTGAAAAAGGACATTTCAATTAAGGAATATGACTTCAGATAGAATAGAATGATGGAAAGGAATGGCTGAACCTTATTAGTCTGTTGAGGATCCATAGTGGACTCCAAAATTTTGGGACTAAGGCTTGGTTGTTATTTTTGTCTTTTTTTCTAGGTACAAATTTTTCAAACAACCCATTTTTAAAATGCTAAAAACTAAGTTGTACCAAACATGCACGTAATAAGTTAACCTAGATTGGATATTGCATGCACACTTTATTTGTCTCAAGTTGGTCATTTTCATGGAATGACAATATCTTTTGTTCCATTCTTTTTTATGTTTAGATATCCTATGTAACTTAATAGCTCCTTGTCTTTTCTATAACGTTGGAAGGCACAAAACCACTGATTAGATTGTTATATCATTGAAATTGACACAATATTTGAGTCATCAATGGGAATGATGATGTGGAATGTAAAATTTTTGTCATTGCACGATTTTCTACCATAGTAATTACTTAATAAGAAAATTTCTCATCATAAATCTTATGTTAGAAACTTACAAACTCATATATAGAAGAACTTAAATGTGATGTACCCATAACACTCAAGAAATGCAATGTTTAGTTCTGACTTTTTTTGCCGTGCTATACCTTCTCTACTCAATTATGAGCTTCATTCATTTCCTGTGCTTCATATGCCATGTATCTCCTGAAGTAGTGCTTTAAAGATCTTTGAGTTGTAAAGATCCTGAGAAACATGGTGCGACTTTTTGTTGGTCTGCTTTGGATGAATTAAAGATTTTATGTCTAATTAGGATGTCTTGGCTATGGTTAGAATCTTCTATTGAGGCCATGATTTTAATTACCAAGTAAGAGCTTAAACATGATTTTAAGGAGCTAAGGAAGGTAATTATTGAGCAAATACTTGTCATGAATTTTAATTTTTGCGGCTTGAAGCATAATGACATTGGAAGCACCACCTTATTCGAGGCTTGTTCCAACACCTTGCTTTTGCCGCTCCTTGTATTTCTTATATCTTGGATTCTGGGCATAATTAATTTGCAAATTGTGCTAAATTTTACAGTTGCTTGTTGCTGGGGGTGGCATGTATGTGGAGGTATTTAACCGAGGGGTAATTCCGCTGGCCTATAGCATAATGAAGAAAAACAAAGCTGGGGAATCTAACAATTACTTGGATGGTATCTACCTTCTCTTCACCTACTTCACAAAGCCTGAGTCCCTGTTAATTCTTGAGCAGAAGCTAAAAACAGATGATGATGTTATCCGATCAATGAGTTTCAAAATAAGGAAGAGGAAGTATTAGTTTGGTTTGAATCATTTGTTTTAGCTTTGAGAGGATGACCATTAGGAAAGACAAACTTAATATGCACCATGTAATCTCATATCCTGTGGAACTTACTCTCTTTCCCTTCTTATTGGGATTTTTCATTTTTGTAATTATAGTTGGATTGGTGGCAATACAGAATCTATGCAGTTGCTAGAAGTTGCGGATGTGCAAGGTTGTGAGCATATATTTGTGGATATTATGCATTTTATATGGGTGTAATTATTTTCTAGTTTCCTCTTTCTTCCATGATTGGATTGAAATGCACAAGAATGCCAACAGTCTCATTGCTTTGAGTGCTAGTTTGGGATGATCCCCCTTTATTTAAAATGTAGTCATATATTTGCCTGTTGTCACATAATCATCTAAATTCTTGTCCTTAGACCACTGGGGAAGCGATTCAGACAAAAGATACCCGTCAATCATCATTAAGGGTTGTGCCAATGAGCAACAAATCTAATGAATTCAAGTTGATTTGACTTGCTCATTTGTGTGGAGATTATGACAATCCAGCCTCTCCCAATGATATTACAGCCTCTTGCAAGGTACATGAAGTTCTGATCTTTTTGGACTATAGTAATTTGTGAAAAATGTTCATCCACTGTGTTTCATGTAAATTCATCCTTATTAGCAAGCACTAATCATAAAACTACTTTCATTTGATCATAGTTAAATCATGAGAGCTTCTAGTATCAGCCCCTCCCAATGATATTTAACTTAGATGCCATCTTAGCATGTGTAGATTCAGCATCAGCCACCACCTGACAGTAATTGCCTTCACATTTTTCAACTGCACCTACACATTTTGACGGTTACTAACTTCTGGGGATATATTACTGGGAATAAAAGTGAGGGCACTTTGTTGTTTGTTCAGTTAAAACATATGTGTTAACTAAGCAGCAACATTTTTTCAATAGCTGTTGGAGAATCTGAATAAGTGCTGCTGTCTGAAATCTGATCTCATACCCACTTTCTGATAGAGACCTTGCTTCAGAAGCCACCAACAACAGTAAGACCTCAGTTCAAGTTAGGGACGCTCAGACATCAAAGGGCATCCTAGAAAAGTTTATAAAGAGAACAAGTTGCACCAAGTAGAATCACAAAAAAAAATTGAAATACATTAAAATAGTGCAGATGTGTTAGAATATAAGTGTTGGTCTCAAATCTTGTATCCTATGATGCTTAAAGCACTGCTTTTGTGGCTAATTTAAAGAATGAGTTTGTACATTAGACCCAATAAGAGATGTTTTACACTCTGACAGTTGGACACCATGTCACTACATCAAACAGTTGATTTCAACTCAAAATTGTGATTGAATTCTAATTTACACATATTCTATAAAACTTTGTCCTCCATGTTGATTTAAAAAAAAAAGGGTTTGGATTCAAACCCCAGATCGAACCAATCTAAAAAAAAGGCTTATGTTATGTATGAGAAGTTAACTACGTCTGGTTCCTCATTCTTCTATAGCACATTTTGGAAAAGCTTTGTATGTTATTTAGGTGTAAGAGTCATTTTCACATGTTTGAGAAGATGCTAGGGCATTGTTAAGACAAATTGCAGAGTTGGAAAACGTTTGCTTTTTTAAGCAATGGAGAGGATGACAAAATGTGTAAATTGAAGTGTGCGAGTGAGATAGAACATTATGTAGTTAAGTTGGAGGCTTAGTGGTCATTTGCTGTACCGGTTTGAAACAACATTTTTTCAAAGTACAACTTGCATGTGATGTTTAGGTCATGTGCAAAGTGTAACGATTCACCAATGAGGAAGAGTGAGTTGGTTCAAGTATAGGGAATAGAAAAAGGTAGAGAAAGACTAAAATAACATTGATAGAAGTTAAAAAAAAAGAAAAAGAAAAAGATATGTCAATAAAGAGATGACAAAGAGTATGATTTCATATAAGGATAAAATAGAATGTCGGAAAATAATAGATGTTGCGAACTTTGATTAGTCGATTGATGATTTATACCCACAATTTTGGGACAAAGTCTTGGTTGTTGTTTTTTCGATATACAACCCTTTGGTCCCTTTCAATCAACCCCATTTTTAAAAAGTTGAAAAATAAGCTATACTAAATGGACGCTTAATAACGTAAAATTAGATATTGCATGCACACGTTATCTGTCTCAGGTTTTTTCTTTTCATGGAATGAAAATCTTTTTTGGATCCATTCTTTTTTCAATGTTCGGGTACCCTATGTAAAATAATAGCTCCTTGTCTTTTCTTTACCATTGGAAGGCACAAGTCCCCTAATTAGATTGTTGTATCATTGTAACGAGAATCATTGAGTCATAAGTGAGAATGAAGATGTGGAATGTAAAATTTTTGTCATTGCATGATTTCCTACTATGGTTATTACTTAATAAGCAAATTTCTCATTGTAAATATTATGTTAAAAACTTATAAATTCGTACAATATGTCAATTAGAACTCAACCTAATGCTCAAGAAATGCAGTATTTAGTCTTGACCATGCCATGTTATACCTTCCCTACTCAATCATGAGCTTCATTCATTTCCTATGCTCTGTATGCCACATATCTCCTGAAGTAGTGCTTCAAGGATCTTTGAGCTGTAATAAAGATCCTGAGAAACATATATGGTGTGACTTTTTGTTGGTCTACATTGGATGAAGTAAGATTTTACATCTAATTAGGATGTACTGGAGACCATCATTTTAATACTTATCTATGATTTTAGGGAAGGTAAATTTTGAGCAATATTTTTCTATCTACGTGTTGATGCTCATTCTAGGAAGCCCGGTAGAAGGAAGAAGCCCAACAATATGGGCAGAGAAGAGTTAGTGAATGGATAGAAAAAACCATTAGGCCCAAGTGGCAAGAATAATGGATCATAGGCCCATGAAATAAACAAATGAGCCTTGAGGAAGCAAACGGCCTAAAGGAGCCTGGAGAGAGAAAAGTAGCAAACCCATGAGCAGTATGTGATGTAGAAAAGTGAGAATAGGCCACAGCAAACCCGAAGTAATGCAAGTAAAGAAAGTAAGGGGCTGATGGAAAGCCCATGAGCCTTAAGGATGAAGGATGAGGTAATTGGGTTAAGGAATCCCAAAGGAGTTAGTAAAAGCCCATGGGAACGCAGAATTAGAAAAAGGGCTGAGGATGCCCAAGGAAAGCAAATGGGCCAAGGATGCCTAAGAAGAAATGAATGGGACAAAGGAGCCCACAAGCAATGTAATAAGAAAAGCCCAAAATGGATGAGTATGAATCCAATGACCATATTGAGTCATTGAGAAAAGAATAAGCAGCAGACCCAAAGAGGACCAACAGGTTTAGGTCAAATGACATCGCAGCAGGAATGGCAAAGTTGTATGGTAGGAAATGGTAGCAAGACTGCGGAAGGAGTAAAAGAGTAGACTGAAGGATGAAGAGCCCACAATCAAGCAAAGCCCAGCCCTTAAAGGGAGCAGGCCATAAAGAATGGGAAATCAGAAAATAGCTCACGCCACAAAAAGTCAAGGATGGGCGGTAGAATGTGCAGACGAGCCTTTAGACCACAGCAAACGAATGAGCAGTAGGCAAGTTTTGGACATACACAGAAGTGGAGCACGCGCAGGGCCCAGACATCATCAGCCTGTACCCAGCTAATACAAGAAGTGGTGGGTTATGGGTCAGAGGTAAGAGGGCATGGTCTGGCGGTGGGGAGAGGAAAAAACATATTATGGGGTTCTTACTCAGGCTCTTTTGGGGGAAATGTCTTACTGGGATGACATATTACCCAAAAGAAGTAAGGATGAGTTGGAACCACTTGGTGCATACCATGAGAGAGAGGGAGGGAGAGTGCACCCACACCGTAATAGGTAAGAATGCCACGGCAAACAAACAAACAAAATAGTCTTCTTTATCTGGTGATAGGGAGTGGCATAGCCAGCACAGGTAAGTGGTGGTGGCTGGGCGACTGACAAACCAGTAGTGGTCGGTAAGGATACTCAGACCAGATAAAGGTAATTAAAGGCTAAAATGGTAAAAGCCAGTCACGGCAGGCATTATATAAAGGACCCTTGCCATGCACAGTAAGGGGATCATGAGGATGGTAATAGTAACCTCTAGGAGAGAATCACAACATATAAGCAAGCACTGAGAAAGGAAAAGAGAAAAAGAAAAGAAGAATTAGAAATAACGAAAAAACAGAGAATATAGAATGGCAGACATGCACCGATAGGTTGATCCCCTCTTTCCCTCTAAAGCCCTGCTCTTTGTCAAAGGCAAAGGATTCTTCTGGGCATAGGCCATTTAGGCCCGTTCCCTCAAAGCAATTAATTTCAGTCTGGGGAGATTATTCGCATTGAGGAAATGGTTCCCTTCATGGTTTCAGCCCTGTAACATAACTTGGCATGGCAGACTGACATTTCTCTCTTTGATTCAACAAACTCATTACTATTTCTTCCTTACTTATTTCTGCCATTTCATGTACAGGGCACTTCTTGTCGCTGCCCTTTATTTATTTTGTCTAAGTAGCGAACGTATTTCTTTTGTTATTCTTATTACATTTGCCTGCCATAACTCCACGTGACCAAAGTTTTGGCAAATGGGGCGTAGTTTGTGCACAAGTCGGACCAAGGTGAGTTACAATTGGATTGGTCCTAACTCCCTCATCTAGAATACTTGGGTCCAGTACAGCAGGAGGCAGTCCAGCCCAACATCACAAAAAGGCCCACCACACTACGTAATGTCTAAAAGCTAAAGCGTATTATTTATTGTTATTATGCTTTTTTTGAGCTACATCAGTGTAGTATTTCGGTCCATTCAAGTCCAATTTTGTCCACTTTGGTCAGTTCGGTCCAATTCAGTCTATTTTGGTCCATTTAGACTAATTGGACCTTAAATTTGTTCTTTTTGTAGGTTTCCTTGTCAGGTTTTGGAATCAATTTTTTTTCTCTCTCTTAATTTTTGGGTTGAAAAATATGAAATATTATTATATTTAGACCTAACTCTTTAGTTTTAGGCTAAAAAATACAAACAAAATGGGCAATAGAAATTAAAGATATAGGCCCTAAAAAAGCAATAAATATGATAAATATTCACAAGATTACTTTAAAATTTAAGTTTCGATAATATAAGTATTATACTTATATTTGGAAAGCAAAAACAAAATGCTACAATTTCAAACTTATATAATAATATAAACTTAATGCAACATGTTACATGTGTTTCATGAAATAAAGGCGTACTTAAAAAAAAAAAAAAAAATTCTTGGATATGTTCAAATTAGTGAACCGATTATGATATATTTAAAAAAAAAAAATTTAACAACATCTTCTTCTTTTATGTAAAACAATATTATAATTATGTAATTTAAATATTTTTATAAATTACATTTTTCACACACAGTTATATAGTTGTTGAATTATGTTTTATTAAATATATATTAAATTAAATTTTACTGTTGTTAAATGCAAAATACATTTTATGTTTCATAACATAAAAATAATAAAACTTAAGAAAATAGAAAATACTTTTAAATAACACATGCACTGTTTAACTTACAAATTTTACATTATATTTTTATAAAATAATTATATTACATTTTCTTGAGCATTACATGAGTTTGTGATTAGTGAATTTTAATTTTTGCGGCTTAAAGCATGTTGACAGGATGAAAATTGAAGCGCCCCCTTATTTGAGGCTTGTTGCAATCTTGCTATTGCTGCTCCATGTATTTCTTACATATGAGATTCTCGGAAACTAAAATGCTTATTGTGCTAAATTTTCCTGTTGCTTGTAGCTGAGAGTGGCATGTATGTGGATGTATTCAACAGAGAGATAATTCTGGGCAACTAATTTGCTTATAGCATCCAGAAGAAAAACAAAGCTGGAGAATCTAACATATATGTGGATGATATCTTTGTTCTCTTCACGTACTTCTCGAAACCTGAGACCCTGGCAATCCTTGAGAGTACCTTAAAGGCAGATGAATAAGGAAGAGGAAGTATTAGTTTAGTTTGAATAATTTGTTTTGCGCTTTGAGTGGATGACCATTATCATTAATAAAGAAAAAATTAATATGCACTATGTAAACTCATTTGCCATGGAACAAACTTTCTTTGACCATCTTGTCCTGTATACAATGCCAGTAGTCTCATTGCTTTGAGTAGGTTGGGTTGGTCTTGGTCCCCCTTGCTTTAAAATGTAGTTATATATTAACTGCAGACTCACGTAATGTTTGGGAACATATATATATATATATATATATTATGCAATGGGTGTAATATATAAAATGTAACACTTAGGGTATGTTTGGTACACTGAATGTGGATTACAACAGGAATGGTAATCTTTATTACTGGGAATAAAATGTGTTGTAATGGAATAACTAAACCTATTCATTACTTTGGTTGTGAGTAGTAACATTAGAATAAAACTTATGATCTATTTTAGGAAATATCTCATTCATACAATTATATTTCCTAGAAAATAATATATTTTAAATTTTAGAGAGATGAGTTATTTTTTGATGATTTTTTATTTCCATAATTGTTAGGTGGATATAGAAAGTTTATTTATTTGGAAATATATTAATGTTAGAAATTATTACATCTACTAAGGAATATCTATTACAACCCTTTTAAAGAGGAATAGTTATTCCTTATTTTAAAGAATAGCTATTCATAAAGAATGACTATTCCCTGTAATAAAAACATAATCAAACTATTGAATAGCTAAATCATAGGAATAACTATTACATTACAGTGCCTATTATAGTTTATCAAACGTGCCCTTACTTCAAGTATTGTCAATTTTTTTAAAATATTTCTACAAGTATATTTTATCTTTTTATCTCTACAGATATATCATTCTATTTTTTTTTTTTTTTTGGTTTAATTAATATTTTTTTAAGGTGAACCATATCCTTCTAATTTATGTTGTAATGTATTATATTTGCCTAATATACAACTAAACTTTATCAGTTTCAAATTTATTATTCAATTTCTTAAGCAATAAGGAAATTATCATGATAATCAAAATTCATCACAAAATTACAATGTTATCTTAACCAAAATTAAAATGAAACCAAAGGTATAAAAGATAGGCTTTATAATTATATAATTATTTATTATTCAAAATTTTAAACAATTGGTAGGCATATTCAAATTCAAGCCATGTAGACTGTGTTTTGATAAAAACTCAAATTCCTATTTCCAACAAAAAAAAAAAAAAAAAAAAAAACTAAGTATTAACCCAAACCAAAATTTAACCAAAGCTATAAAAGGGAGAGATAAAACTTTGTGATGGGAAATTGAAACACAATACCAACATACATAATTTATAAATATATATAAAAAAAAAAAAAAAAAAAAAAAAAAAAAAAAAAAACCTTTGTTGATGCCCACTTTTTGACAAAGTGCTTAATAGCAGAAGAAGCCCAACAATATGAAGAAAGTGAGAAGAGAAAATAGTAAAGCAAGCCTAGCAGGCCGAAATAGCAGGAATAATGGCTAGCAAGCTCACAAGAATAATAAGAGGTAAAAAGGAAATAAATGGATTGAGGAAGCTCAAGCAATGAAGTAGTAAACCCATGGGAACAATAAGAGGTAAAGAAGAAGTAAATGGGCCGGGGAAGCCCAAGAAAGGAGTTAGTAAATTCACTGGGTTGGCTTAAAGGCCAATAAGCCCGAAAAGTAATAAGAGATAAAGATGTGGTAATTGGGCTGAGGAAGCCCAAAGGATTTAGCGAAAGTCCATGGGAGTAAAAGAGATAAAGGAGAAGTAAATGGGCCGAAGAAGTCCGATGAATGAAATGGATTGACATAGCAGGAATGTTGGCCAATAAAGCCTAAAAGAGGTAAAGATGTGGAAATTGGATTTGCATGGCAGAAACATCAGCTTGTAAGCCCATAGATAATAAGGAAATAAAAGAGAGGTAATGATACAGCAGGAGCAATGCAGTGGCATGGCAGGATCCCCCAGCCAAGAAGCCCACGGACACAGGAAAGAAGATGGGCTAAGCAGGAAGAAGAGGGCCTAAACCCAAGCAATGCCCAGTCTAAAGAAGAGATGGAAGGCAGAGAACGTGAACCCAAAGACCCATATGTCTTTCACGCCATAAGAGTTAGACAACTACCAAAACGTACAGCAGAATCAGAAAAAGACGGAGGCAATAGCAAATGCGTGAAGGCTAGAAAAGTAATGGATTCAGACGGAAGTAAAGTATACACACAGGGCCCAAGTACCACCTACTTGTACCCAGTCAATACATGGGAGGTGGGCCACGGGTTAAGGGTATTAAAGGGTGTGGTTTGGCGATGGGGAGAAAGAGGAAGTCTATTTTGGGGTTCTCGCTCAAACTTCTTTGGGGAGAAATGTCTTATTGGGATGACATCTCACCCAAAAGAAGTAAGTATGAGCTGGAACCACTGGATGCATGCCATAGAGGTAGGTGAGGGAGAGGTTTAACCCTTATCCAGATGAGAGTAATGAAAACAAAGAGAGGTAGGAGACAAGACGGGCCATTTTTGTCTGGGAATGAGGCGTGGTGCAGCCAACATAGTGTAATGGTAGTGGTTGGACAGCCGGCAGGCCAATGGGCAGTCTTGGAAGGACACCTACAACGAGCCAAAAGCAGTTGAGAGGTAAAAATAGTAAATCCTGTCATGGCAAACAGTATAAAAGGCCATAGTTGTGAATAGTGAAAATGGGGGAGGGGGGAGGGGGGGGGGGGGGAGAACCACGACAAGAAATAGAGATAGAACAAGGAAGAAAATGAGAGAAAAGAAAAGAAGACACAGAAATTAGAGAAAAGCATAAGTGATAGGAATAGAGGCATGCATCAATAGGAGAGGTAAGAGACAAGACAAGCCATTTTTGTCTAGGAATGAGGTGTGGTGCAGCCAACATAGTGTAATGGTAGTGGCTGGACAGCCAGCAGGCCAATGGGCAGTCTTGGAAGGACGCCTACAACGAGCCAAAAGTGTTTGAGGGGTAAAAATGGTAAATCATGTCATGGCAGACTGTACAAAAGGCAATAGTTGTGAGTAGTGAAAGAGAGGGGGGAACCACGACAAGAAATAGAGATAGAACAAGGAAGAAAAGGAGAGAAAAGAACAGAAGAACACAGAAATCAGAGAAAAGTATGAGTGATAAGAATAGAGGCATGCATCAATAGGCTACCCATTTCTCTCCCTCTTGACAGACCCACTCTCTAAGAAGTTAAAAGTTAGAGTTTAAGCCATCTAGGTCATTTTTCCAAAGTTGTTTGTATTATTTGTAAAATGTTATAGTTATCCTACTATATTATGTTTCCTGTTGTAATGTCTGTAACAGTTACTCCTGCCGTGGGCATGCCGTACACTTAAGACTCCTGCCAGGGCGCTTCTATACTAGGATGGCCCAACTTGTGCACAAGCTGGCCTAAGGTATGTTTCAGTTAGGCCAGTCCCAACTCTCCTACCTTAGAATCACGAGTCGTGGTACTGTAGGAGAGATCAAAGCCCAACAACACAAAAAGCCCACCACAACCTTTTAATTAGAGTTATAAGAAAGAAAAAAAATTCACCAAAAGAAAGGAGAGAGAGAGAGAGAGAGTACCCACAATTTTTTGTGTGGAAAAAATATGTATTGAATGGAGGAAATGATATCAAATTTATATAAAATAAAATGGGAAGAAGAATAGTTAAAATATAAGAAAGAGAAAAGGATAAATGAAGTGTAACGGTGAAATAGAGAGTAGTGGGGGAGGTAAAGAGGCAAAGATGGAACGGAAAGGTTGGAGGAAGTGTAACCGTAGGTGTGAACTAATAGGTAGAAGAAGAGGATTTTGTTGTGAGAGTAGTGAGATTTATTGCATACATTAATATATATATATATATATATATATATATATATATAGAGAGAGAGAGAGAGAGAGAGAGAGAGAGAGAGAGAGAGAGAGAGAGAGAGTCAATGTTGAAAGGAGCTTTTAATATAGACAATAGACAATTAGAGTTTATGATGGCGTGTAGTGCATCACATTGGCCAAAAATAATTAATTTTGCAATACACAATCAATAAAGATGGAAAACCACAAAAAATATATATATAGCGATGTGGTTGCTGATGTGGCTCAATAGGAGCGTAGCAACACTAAATGTTACTCTTCAGCTTTTAGATATATATAAATAGATTTGTTTGTTGTCACATAATCATCTAATTTCTTGTCCTTAGACCACTGGGGGAAGCTATTTGGACGAAAGCTACACATCAATCATCATTAAGATTTAAGGGTTGTGCCAATGAGCAACAAAACTGATGAATTCAAGGTGATTTAACTCGATCTTTTGTGTGGGGAATATGACAAATCAAGATAAAATTAAGACAAAATCCTGAACTCAAGTGAAAAAGAATGCTTGTTTTTTTATTGTTGGGATTAATGTATTCTTTTGTCTGTGTCCTAGGTTATTTGGCCTTTAGTGTATAGCTAATATGAGCAAGCCTCGGAGTTGGGACTGAGGTCTGGTGATGTTAAACATATTAATCTTTAGCATTTGATATAAGTTTTTGTCAAAATCAATTATTTGTAGGTTGTCTTATACATACTAGTCATCACCCACAACAACAAAGGATCCTACCCTCATACGCCAGCAATGATGCTAAAAGTTCTCACAAGGTATATGCAGTTCTGATCTTTTTGGACAAGTAATTTGTGACAAATCTTCATCCACAGTATTTCATAAAGATTCATCCTTCTTGGCAAGCACTAATCATAAAACTACTTTTATTTAATCATAGTTGAATCATGAGAGCTTCTAGAGTAAGCTTCTGCCAATGATTTTTAGCTTTGATGCCACATTAGCATGTGTAGATTCAGCATCAGCCGCCACCTAATAGTAATTGGATTCACTTTTTTTCAATTGCACATACAAATCTCCACAGTTGCTAACTTCTAAGGATTACTTCAAAATAAAAGTGAGAGAACTTTGTTCAGTTAAAACACGTGTTAACTAAGCAGCAACATTTTTTCAATAGCTAGAGAATCTGAATAAGTGCTGCTGTCTGAAATCTGATCTCATACCCACTTTCTGATAGAGACTTCACAAGCCACCAGCAACAGAAAGGCCTCCTCAGTTCAAGTTTCGGACACTCAGACATCAAAGGGCATGCTATATATGAAAGATTATAAAGAGAACAAGTTGCACCAAGTAGGATCACAAAATAAAATTTGATACACATTAAAATAGTGCAGATATGTAAGAAAAGTTAGTGTTGGTCTCGAATCTTGTATCCTATGAATTATGATGCTTAATGCACTGCTTGTTTAAGTGGTTAATTTAAAGAATGAGTTCGTACATAAGACACAATACAAGATGCTTTGCACTTGGACTCCATGCCACTATGCCTGCTCCAACTGTTGATTTCAACTCAAAATGTTGATTGAATTCTTAATATACACAGATTCTATAAAACTTTGCCATGTCTTGCAAATATAAATATAATTTTCTTCCAAATTGATTTAGAAGAAAATTTCTTTAACCATAGCGACCATTAAATAAATAATCATATAACTAATTTAGATAACTTAATAACCATGTCATAAAAATTACAGTGTGAATGGAATATTAATCGATTTGGAGGAAAACTTTATTTCACAGTAATATAATGTAGGAAAAAAGTAATAATAAAGAGAACAAATGGCTGGAAATAACTGACAAACTTTATTTGAGTAGTTGATGACTAATGCTGGATTTAGGAATTAAATAATTAACTAATGCGGGATTAAGGAATTGAATAAGCACAGTTGTACGCATGAGCACTTGATAGCCATGCTTTATTGATGCCTCAGTGCTTGAATTGATCCCGTGTTTATGCAATGATAAAAAGTTCAAAGGAAAAACATCATCTCTTTGGTGCAATGAATTGCAGAATTTTTCCTTTCATTTCCAAGACGAATAAGTTCTTTAGCTATTTTATACTTAGTAAAGAGAAAAGGCTGGCCCTAATAGCCACTCAAAGTGTAGGGCACACCCTATCTTTTTCCATGTTTCTGTCCCTCACCGTTAACTAAATTTGGGACAATATGTTATTCTTATTCGATTTCTTTTTTTCTTTTCTTTTTTTTTTCCCACTTGAACATGTTTGCAGTGATTTGACAAATATTGGACATATATCATTAACATTTAGTGTTATATATGTTTTTTGTTCCAATAATAATAATTGAAAAAACATATATGACACCAAGAAACCTGATGTTCACAGGGGAACATACACGCCTAAGTATATAATAGTGGCCTTAGTTGCTCTTAAACTGTCAAACCTATAAGGTAGAAATGATTCAATTTATTGAAGTTGAGTTAAACCAACCTTTCTAACCCAAGAATGGATCCACTAAGAGGGTCAATATTTCATAAATTATAATCATCAGGTTAAGAATAATCAATCTAGATATTCTTTGGCCTAAAGCAGTTAAGATTCACTTACCACTTTCACAAACTTTTTAGCAAGCCAAATATCTCTTTACAGGACACAATTTTGCAGAAGTTAGATCGTGGTTATTAATTGCTTTATTGACTAATTTAAAATCTATCAGACAAGACCCTTTTTCTCTGTTTATAAATATCAACTAAGGAATTTTAAGATTAGCATTAGTCTAAGCACTAATAAAAGAGAATTCATGATTATGTTGGGCCATGCATGAAGGACGAAGACAAACGGGCCTAAGTGCTTGCTGTGGGGGCCTATAATTTAGTGGAGAGTCATGGGCTCTTCCC
The DNA here is from genome assembly GCA_028535165.1 of Quercus tomentella. NCBI lineage: Eukaryota > Viridiplantae > Streptophyta > Magnoliopsida > Fagales > Fagaceae > Quercus > Quercus tomentella. The sequence goes on from JAPQVY010000155.1 coordinate 30,601,051, forward strand.
ATCATAGAAAGGGAGAGAATATATGCCATCATGTAACTATGATCCCAAAAGTGCTCTTTGTTTATCATGTTTAATTAACAAAGTTTTCATTTACTCTTAGTGAGCGTTTCCCAATACAGCAGTAAAGCAATCCTTCAGCATTTCTCTCTCTCTTTGTGCTGGGCATATATAAAAAAAAAAAACACTAGAAGATTCTTCTGCATAAAAACACTGGCGTTTGCACCTCTTCTGTATCTTAAAAACTCAGATGGGTGTTCCTCAAACTCCAAATCCTCCACACCTTTCTCCGGCACTTCAACTTAAACTTTACCAAGCTTTCATATTCTCAATTCCTATCCTATTTTCCATTATTCTACTTCTCCTGTTTTACTTGTTCTACCTCAAGAGGAGAGCTTCTACTCTCTCATATCCCCCACCTATACTTTCAAGAAGTCCTATTCCAGCTAGTGCATATTTTACCTCAGTAAGATCTCTCTTTCTCTCTCTCACATACACACAATATTGCATACCCTACATGCAAGCACACATACAAATAGAAAAACAAGTACAATATGGTATCATGTGTGTGTGTGTGTGTTTTTTTTTTTTTTTTTTTGAGTAAAGGTGCTTTTTTGTTTGATCTTTAATAATAAGCTCACTGAATTACCCCAACATAGACTAAGAAAATGTTATTGTACATGTATGGCATCACTACTGTGATGATGTCAATCATGTACTATAAAATTTGACAGTACTCGTCCTGATCTTTTTCAAAGTTTTCAGGCTATAGAGAGATTCACAGATATTCATATTAGAGTTATACATGATATATGGCTTCTCTTTCAAGCCAATATTTGTCTAATTCTCTTTTGCTACATATTTTCTACAGCCTTCTCAAGTGGGCTTGAAGGGGGAGATCAAGAACAAGCTTCCAACAATCTTGTTTGATGAGGAATTAAGGACAAAGGAATCACAGTAAGTATTTTTTGTTTTTCCTTTTACCTTTCAGATTTCCCCTATACTTTTAATCCAAATAATATTAGAAAATGACTATCAATTTTACTTAAAAAAATTTACAAAGTTAATGTCATATCAATAACATAATAAAAAAATTTCCTAATTATTATTTTTTGTTTTGTATTTAAAAGTTGATAAGCTAGCTATTAATGTAAGAGTTATGCGGTTGTTAGGCAATTTTTAAATAGTCCTAAAGTAATAATCAGGACTCTCACAAAAAGAGTGGGCTCCACACTTGGGTCTCACATCCTTTGTGAGAGGCCCAAGACTACCTAAGTTTTTTCCGTGGTTGTTAATCAATTATGCACTACAGCACGTGCACTCGATGGCCTAAAATATATCCCATCCGTCAACTTGAAAAACCCTCTTCATAATAGATGAACGACTGAGAATGACCACTAAATTTTTTTTTTCCTTTGTGAACTTCACAAAGGACCTTGATAGTGACATATCCTTGAAACCCCTATAGTCGTTACAGCTTCCAGATAGAATTCAATTCTTTTTCACACTAGTATCTCTAATGACATCCACTATTTTCCTAAAAAGTGCGTTTTAAACATTACACGATAAGAGAGTAGAATATATGAGAGATGACATGTTTGGAGGTTATTAAATATGAATAAAGTTGAAAAGAGAATTGTGCATTTGATCTCAAGAGTCTTTAGAAAAAGTATCCCAACTGGATAAGATCAACATCCATTCATGTGCTATATGCAGGGTTTTTCTTTTAGGCATAGGAAGATCTGACTTGACCTCCATGTTAGGTTGCATTTGATTATTATCTCTATTTGTTGCATGTTTTAAATAACTTTCAGCCAACGTTATCACTTCCCCTGTATAGATGATCATGAAGACTGATTAAGTCAATATAAAGTCCAGCAAACACTGACTGCTCATGGATCTCAATTTATATACTTGGTCTGCAAATTGCAGCATAAGTTCTCTAAAGTGCTAAAATGCCAAGGTTGAAACAATCACAACAATTAAACTTACTCTCAAAATGCTAAGTTTAAAAGTTCATTTTAAAAAATGAAGAACTATTTTTGTTAAACAAACATATTACTAAGACCTCAGAATTGGCCGAACCTAACTAATCTATTTAAAAATACATGGCCGACCCAAAATTTTGGGATTAAGGTTTTGTTGTTATTGTTATTATTGTTGTTGTAACATATTAGTAAGACAAAGGAATGTAAGATCAACATTTTGGAAAAGTATTAGCAATTTTTCAGTTGAGGTGTAAGTTGAACTGAATTTAAGAAGATTTTATGATATATTTTTCACAGATGTTGTGTCTGCTTGGGAGAATTCGAGATCAAAGAAGAATTGCTTCAAATCCCATCGTGCAAACATGTGTTTCATGTTGAATGCATTCGTCACTGGCTGCACTCAAATTTAACTTGTCCACTTTGTAGATGCTTGGTCACCCCAACCAAACTTGACAATCCAGCTGCTCCACCTAGTATATCCGAGCCCCTCCAGCAAGATAGCACTACTTCCAACCAGCACACACAGAATGTATCATCAGAACAGCAGCAGCAACAACAAGAAGCAGACAGAGCAAGCTCAAATCTTATTAACATTCCAATAGAACACACAACAATAGCTATTGAAGGATCGTCGAGTGAGAATACACGAATAAGGGAATCTGGCAGATTACCTGACTTGTCCAATTGCAGGGAGAATGAGATGGATCATAGTCCAGAATCAGTAGTTCTCCATATCCGAATGCAATAAATTTATGAAGCCTTCTTTTTCAAGTTGGAATAAAGTGATTGACTATACACCAGTTCCGAAGGCATGCAGACAGGTCCATGCCTCTTAAAACATTCACATTTTTTTTTGCTGTGTTATTGCTGCTATTCCAACTTTATGAAGGCGGCTATAGTTAGTGTTAGTGAATCAGAGGGAAGATCAGTATAAGTTTTGGAAAGTCTCATTTGAGGTGTGTGTAGTAATTTGCTATTTGTCTTGAAAGAAAAAAAGAGTGCTAGTGCTGGCACAATTATCTTGAGCTCTTTTCTGTAGGGGTAGCCTGATCAAATACAACATAGTAACATAAGTTCTGAAAAAATATATATACAATTTAGGCCCCCAACAACTTAAGCAACGGAATAATTGGATTAATGGAACAAATAGTGTGTGTTCCAAAAAAATAATTTTACTTAGCAATTCAATCACAAATATAATTACAAGATCTAAAATTAATATCATCAAAAGAGTAAAAGACAAAAAAAAAAAAAAAATGATAATCTCGTGGAAAACCAATTAACAACCTCTTTGGATTTTTTTTTTTAATTACCAAAAAAAAAAAACCCTACTCCAAGGGGATCCAACTTGTAGAAAATTCACTATAGAAGAAATAGTTACAAATTTAAGATCAATCATAATATACAAAACTTTTGTAACCTAGAAATTTCTAGTAATACAACCTCAACAAACACCCTACTTGCGTTCTTACCGCAGTGGCCTCAAAACTTTCAGAATTGTAGAATTCTTCTACACGTACTCTCTCCACGAACAAACTTTATCCACTACATAGAAATTTCAAACAACAACAACAATCCATTGTCAAAAAACTAACCATGCAGTTGCTTTTCCACTGTAATGGCCTCAGAACTGTAAAATTCTTCTACATGAACTTTCCTCACTAACAAACCTCGTCTGCAACACTAGAACTAATTTGGACAGCAACAACAACCCACTATCGAAAAACTAATTCTGTGGCTTCAAGAGTAACAATTTAGGCAAAAGAGTGAATAAATCACATATTTTTTTTATTTTTTTAAGGAATAACGAGAAAGGCTTCTACATTGGCTTGTGCTAACTCTCTCTACCTTGAAAAATGTGTTTGTAAAAAAAGATTATAGGTTTATGTGAAAGTAATAGACAAGTCATACTGTGTTACATGATAATTATGGACAATGATACGATAAAAGGTATAGTTATAGAATTACTTTATTGTAATAGGTAATTTAACACTATACTTACATGTGTTGGTTTCCTTAGTACATTTTAGCTGTGATTAAATAATATGCTCTCAGTTTTGAACATTCTATTCCATTTATCACATATTTAGAACGAGCCCCTACACAAAATGTGATCAGATGATTATTCCTTTGTTGCCAATATATGGCACAACATGGGTGATGAATTATTCAAGAACTTTATAAAGTAATCGATGAATCCAAACAAGTGGCGTACGAGTCCCCTTATTATTCACATTTTGTGATCATTGCACCAGCAGTTTGGATCATTTGTAGAAAAAAGTCAAAGAAATCTTTTGTCGGCAAGCCCCAAGCATGAGAGTGACACAAGAGATCCCTGACATGCAACACATCTATCAGCTCACACAGGCCTCCTTACATTTGATACCGGTACTTATATGTCAATATCGGAAAGTAAATAATTCCAATTGAAGAGGTAGGAAAAAGAGAGGCCCAATATGGCTTAATAACTCATGGAAAAAGAGGCTTAATAATTGCATTGATAGTTGTGGGTTCTAATCTGCAAAACTGATAAAATCTCTTGTGATTAGAATTTTTTTATTTTTAAATTGAAGAGGTAGGAAAAAGAGAGGCCCAATATGGCTTAATAACTCATGAAAAAAGAGGCTTAATAATTTCATTGATAGTTGCGGGTTCTAATCTGCACAACTGATAAAATCTCTTGTGATAAGATTTTTTTAATTTTTTTTTTTAAAATTGAAGAGGTAGGAAAAGGAGAGGCCCAATATGGCTTAATAACTCATGAAAAAAGAGGCTTAATAATTTCATTGATAGTTGCAGGTTCTAATCTGCACAACTGATAAAATCTCTTGTGATTAGAATTTTTTTATTTTTAAATTGAAGAGGTAGGAAAAAGAGAGGCCCAATATGGCATAATAACTCATGGAAAAAGAGGCTTAATAATTGCATTGATAGTTGTGGGTTCTAATTTGCAAAACTGATAAAATCTCTTGTGATTAGAATTTTTTTATTTTTAAATTGAAGAGGTAGGAAAAAGAGAGGCCCAATATGGCTTAATAACTCATGAAAAAAGAGGCTTAATAATTTCATTGATAGTTGCGGGTTTTAATCTGCACAATTGATAAAATCTCTTGTGATTAGATTTTTTTATTTTTTATTTTTTTAAATTGAAGAGGTAGGAAAAGGAGAGGCCCAATATGGCTTAATAACTCATGAAAAAAGAGGCTTAATAATTTCATTGATAGTTGCGGGTTCTAATCTGCACAACTGATAAAATCTCTTGTGATTAGAATTAAAAAAAAAAAAAAAAAAAAAAAAAAAAAAAAAAAAAAACCTCATTGATAGATAGCTAGGATTGACCATATGACCAATTAAAAAGCTGGTGTGCAGTTTATCACACATGCTGTGGAAGTGTGAATAGAGGGCCTTCTTTTATTTATTTATTAGAGATGTCAAACCAAGCTGATATAGCTTCTGAGTGATATTTGATATTTTGGAACTCTAAAGGTAATAAACTCTGTGTAGTCCTGTTTTAATGTTTAAGTAAAATAAAAAAAAAAAAGAAAAGGAAAAAAAGAGAAAAGAAAAAAGCATTTTCAGTGATACTATATATCTAAATTATTTCTTTCTCCAATATATATATATATATATATATATATATATATATATATATATATATATATATATATATGTGGGGGCCAACTATCTAGAGGGTAATATTAATACTGTTTGAATTGGGCATTTGGCCCAATCCGAGGACATCAACCCATCCGAGGACGGTCAAATAAGGTCATAATGGGAATGGTATAAGAAGAAGAAATAAAGATTGTATGTGGCAGTCCAAAGTACGTCCGAGGAGAAAATTCATCTCGGAAACGGAGATCCGAGGTCAGTAAGAATGTTTTATCATCCCAGGCATCCCTCAAGGTTGTATCATAACTAAGAGTCAGGCATTGGATAAGGGATGAGCAAAGGGTGGCAACCATAGTTGTCAAAACGTGAATCGTATCGTGAATCGATTTTTAATTTTTCTGTATCATGTATTATATCGTATCGTGTATCGTAAGATACACAAACACTTAATAAAATTTATAAAAAATTATAAATATACATATAAAGGGTATATTCATTATAAATTTTGAATATATTCAACTAATAACTAATTTATTCATCACTTATATAATAATATTTAACCAGCTAACTAAATAAATCAAACTAGCATGTGTTTATAACATACCCATTCAAATTTCCTAAATTCAAAAGTGATAATATATTACAAATGACCCAAAAATAATAATTTATTTTCATCATATTCATCATATTGCCTAATCAACCCCATCTAAGTCAATGCTATCATCATGTTTATAATTTTGTAAACTTATTTTTTCATTAAAATTTTCTTCATCGTCATTTGTCATTAACATTTACAATCTCTTCTTGTTCTTTTTATTTTAATAATATTTTTATATAAAAAAAAAAAAAATTTGACATTCTAGTTTCTTGGACTTATAACAATAATGATAAAAATAAAAAATTTATATTGTCAATTAATATTTTATTCATAGTATATAAAATAAATTTGTAAATATTAAAGTGAAGGGTAAGTGTGTACTATATAGTCTAATTGTAGGAGAGAGAACAAAAAAAACTTATGAATATATTATTTTAGTAGGATAACCTAAGTAAACTAATAATTTTTTGTTAAAAACAAGTCTAACAACTTGTTAGATTCAAATAAATGTACAAATTTTAACAAAATATCTCATTTTAAAGCATTTATCAATGTATCGTACGATACGTAAGATTTTACGATACGATACGATTCATATGATACACACATTGTATCGTACGATTCACGACCACTTACGATACGCCGATACGATACAGAACGTTTTACACATGATACGATACGTATCGTACGATACATATCGCATATCGTACGATACTGACAACTATGGTGGCAACAAATATCTCCAAAAGCTGCTGTCTCCGCATTAAATGCCTCCCAACCAACACTCTGACCGCATTAATGTGGAGGTGATATCTGAATAGTGATCAAGCAGTCTTACAGCTACTAGTTGATGGTTCTAGGAGGTGTTGGATGGGACATGAAGGAACTCCTAAGATCCAACCTACACGTGTATGATAGGGATGATACCAAGATTGTGATATATAGCACGAGAGGGTGGCCTGAAAGAAGGGGATCGAAAAAAAATCAAGAAACTCTTGTAATAGTTCTATGAACCCCTGTAACTTAGTGAAGAAAGAAGGCATTATAATATAAATTCCTCAGGTTACGCCGAGGAGAGATTTCCTGACTTTTTGTGTTTAACGATCTAGAATCAGCAGTCTTTATTGTATTTTTTTTAATAGAACCAGTTCTTTCACCCACGCTCTACAAATTTATTGTTTGGGCTTATTGGCCTAAAACCCAATCTTATATTGGGCCCAAGCCAAATCTAGTCCTTACAATATATATATATATATATATATATATATTAGCCTCTGCACACGCGCCCACGTGCGTATTCAGATGCTCTTCTATTTTTTTTAAGTAAAAATTAATAATTTGTATCTATTATAATTTAGAAATATTTTTTTTTATTTTTCAAACAAATAAAAATGATAAACTTTAAAGATAAGCAGTAATTGTAATTTCTTTTTGGGATAATTACATTTTACCCACCTGTGGTTTGCCTCTAATTTGACTTGCCTACCCGTGGTTTCAATTTTGACACTTTACCCACCTGGCACCTGTGATTCCCTCCGTTACTGATTTGTAACCCACCTCTTTTTCAGCCGTTACTCTAATACATAATATGTCAAAAATAAAAGCCCAAATAGATCAAAACACTCCTCACTCCCATCCAACTTGCTCACTAAACTAAGATTCTAGATGCTACAAATATATATATATATATATATATATATATATATATATATATATATATAAGAATTAAAACAATACTAAATAGATCAAAACACACAGAATTGAAAACCCACAAAATCTTGATATAGATCTAAAACAATTATAAATCTACACAACTTCAAAACACATCTAAAAAAATCTATCTCCTTCCCTCACTCACTTTAAGACTCTACTTCTCTCACCTGTTTTGACCCTTGCCAAAATCGACTTAAACCAGATTCTGAGGAAAGCAACTTTGACCTTTAAGTCTCCGATTCCTCTCTTGAGCTCCTCCTCTGTCTCGTTGGCCGCTTCATTGCACTTCATTGTCTCGTCTTGCTTTCGCTTGTGATATCAGATTCTGATTTGAGTTGAACTGATATTGGTGCTACTGAGGCTGAAGATCGGTTTGTGTGCTTGGATTGTTGTTTTTTATTTGTTGACCTGTCATGGTTCAATTTAGGTTTAAAGGGTTGGTTAGGTCTTCGTTTTCATGGCTAGGTTTTTCATGGTGCTTTCTTGGCTGGGTTTTCATAATTGGGCTTGATTTTCATGGTTGGAAAACTGGTGGATTTTCATTTGGATACTGAGAAAAAAATGGTGGAAAGAAATTTCTATTTGAGTTCTTTTCTTTATTTCTGTGCTTGTTTCCATGTGCTTGGCTTCATTTGGATTTTTGTTTTGATTTTTGATTTTTTAGTCTTTATTTGGAAAGAAAATCTTGATTTTCTTGGGAAAACTTTGAATACCCAGAAAATGGATCAAAACAAAAATCCTAGATGCTACAATGCAGTTTGAGGTGTTGCAGTTTGCTTTGTTTTTGTAGATTTACTGCCTTGGATCTAGGATCTTAGTTTGGTGAGCAAGTTGGATGGGAGTGAGTTTTGGGAGTGAGGAGTGTTTTGATCTGTTTGGGCTTTTGTTTTTGACATATTATGTGTTAGAGTAACGGCTAAAGGAGAGGTGGGTTACGGATCAGAAACGGAGGGAATCACAGGTGGGTAAAGTGTCAAAATTGAAACCACGGGTAGGCAAGTCAAATTAGAAGCAAACCACAAGTGGGTAAAGTGTAATTATCCCTTTCTTTTTTGAACCTGAAGGGAAAAAAATCCTAAATTTTAAGAGTTATTTTTTTTAATTTAAAATGAAATTTGTTATTTGACATTTATGACCCTATTTCTAAATAATGTTACCTTTTATTAATTGTGGTATTTTTGAACCACATAAAAATCTAGTTGAAAGAGGGAAGTCCTCTTATATATAACAAGCATCCAAGTTGATTAAATATGCATAAAATGCACTTAGAAAGTGAGAAACTTCAAAAGGCCATAACTTTCGGCTCGATCGTCAATTTCAAATGCATTTTATTTATTTATTTCATATAACTTTCAAACGTGTGTAAATCTTAAAATTTTATTTTTTTATTTATTTTTATTTTAGGTTTAGTATCATAATGTTTAAAAATGAGATAGAAATATTATTCTAATTATTAGGATTTTTCTGTACTTGAGTTCTTTTTTCTAATTAGTTATTTGTAAGTGAAAAATGAAAAAAATTAAGTAAAACTTAGGAACTTAAAAAAAAAATAGTAAATTACTCTTTCAATTCATTGTGTTTTTAAATTTAAAATTATTTAACTAAAATATATGGGTATTTTAAAGAGTTTAAGAATTTGTGTGAGGATATTTTAATACACAAAATGATAGAACCCAAACAAGGAATTCTGTTATTAAAGTATAGATATATAATTATTTTTGTTTATTTGTCTCTATGGTAACCCCAAACAAAGGTCACCAACTTTTCCAGGACACCTCTTCTGCTGGTATTGGAGTAGTGATAAGAGATTCTACGGGAAAGGTTTTTGCTGCTCTCTTGGAAAAGGATTACGCTGCCTCCAACAGTTGATGATGTCGAAGCTTTGGCATGTAGGAGAGCGATTTCTTTCGCATTAGAGATCGGGCTGCAGAATGTGGTGTTTGAAGGGGACTCTAATACAGTCATCAGCTATCTTAAAGAGTTAAGGCTGGCTCTTCTTGTCTGACATCTTTTGTTCATGTTATTGAGGATTCCCACGTTTTGGCTTTGCAGATCAGTTCTTGTACTTTTTTCCATGTACGACGTCGAAGGGTAATGCGGTGGCTAATAAGAACATCTCCAGCAGAATCAGCAAATTTTTGTACTGTTTGGAGAATAAACAGTGACTTTTACCTTTATCTACCAACTTTTTCAAATACATTTTCCAACAGACTCTCTATCCCATTCTCTATCTCATTTAAATATTACTTCTTCATTTATTATTTATTCTTTTTTTAACAACTACACATCTTTCAACATTTTTTTATTCAACACCTAATTATTATAATAGAAAAAAAGGATTTGAAGAATGAACAGTAGCTCATCAGCATCAAGTCTGATGAGCTACTGTTCATTAGCAAAAAAAAAAAAAAACCAGTTTTAGAGAGGCTGTTGGAGCACAGTTTTCCTCTTTTTTCTAGTTTCACTCTCTATATTTTAGCTATGCATGCTCTGTTGGAGATGCTCTAAACTAGCCAAATTAGCAAAGCATTATGTTGAACCCCAGATTCGGTTGGAAGACATCCATAGTGATGTTGCCTCTCTTGTATTGTTTGACAATAAATTTTCTGTTGATCGAATAAAATTCTTGACTGGTTTCTCAAAAAAAAAAAAAAAAATGAAGTTCCATACTTGAAATTGCATACAAGTAATGAAGTTTTCCACTTATTTAGCAGAAAGAGTATAAACCCAATTCCTAATTTCTATTCCTTAGATGAAGAGAACCTGTGAAGCTAGAACATAGAAAGCCAATGCCAGACATGTAGAAATTGTAGTAATCTTCACTGGCATTCTTCCTTTATCCCTCCTCAAGACTACGGCTTCATAGATTGGCATGGAATTCACCACAACAAAACCTGCCATAGACATCTGCAAAAATAGTCCCTCCGAATTGCTGCCCTTCAAAACTTGCATGAGCCCCATAAAAAATGAGACTAAGTTGATTATTGCTGCCACTGTTATTGGCACAAGCCACAAACATGGGTGATGGGACTCCAAAGTCAAAAACACCTTGGTCATATCTTTTGCTTTGTTCATCATCAACAACTTTGTTGGTCAAACTAAAACCGTATGTGGAAATGCCTAGACACTTGAGAAAGTACTCCAGGAATGCGAACAAGTAGCTTGAGAGTACTCTTATCGTCCACATTCTTTGATCATTCCACCACCTTTGAACTGTTCCACCCTCTACTATAAATTCAAGGAGATCACTTCCATAGGCTCCAAGGAAAAGAAACACGTACAAGAACAACCATGGCTCCGGTAACTACAACTCATTTTTCAATCAAGTCAATTCATCAATTGAAAAATGACAATCATCTAATGATGGGGACACGACTTTTTTCACAACTTATTAATATGACTAGTTGTGATTAAAGCAATTTTACTTTAATATTCCTAGGCTGGCTCAATACATTTTGGGCCTTAGACTAAAACTTCAAATGTGATACTTTCTTATATAAATAATAATTATTTTAATATTTATTTAATTTTGGAAATACTTTTCATCCAAATTTTCAGCTCTGTTTTGTTTATCACTAGTAACAAATTTATCCAAAAATCATTTTTAAGATTTAAAAAAAAAAAAAATTCATACATAGGTGATACGGGGAAATTATTGTGTACTCCCAGAGTACCATAAATGGGTACTCCCTCCTCTCACATGAATGGTGGGTCTCACTAATTAAATTTATGATGGGATCCACCATTCATGTGAGAGGGGGGACTACGCATTTATAATACTCCGGGAGTACCTAATAATTTTCCGGTGATATGAAGCATGATCTATAATAGGAAAGTATAATTTACGTGTAAAACCTAAATTATTAGAATTGGGATCCTAAGTAAGATCAATGAGAGGTCCTTATAGATCAAATTATAGATTCGAATTAAGAATTGTAAGATTCTAATTTATGGCAAAAATAAAGTGATAAATACTGGTAATAATGATTTATCTTAAATAATCATTGAACTAATCAAAGGAAAAGGGATAGATTTAAAATAATAGTATAACTTTCACATCCTTTCCCTACTAACTAAAGAAATTTGCATATTTCTCAATATGAAAAATATTTTTATAGATTCATCACATTAGTATAAACATTGGTAACAAATCTAATTTTAATTTCATGTACTGTTGAAGAAGTAGTGTTTTGTTCCTTTGGGGGAAGAAAATGAAAATGACATTATATATAATTAGAGATCGATAAGCTCAAACAAGTATCAAAAATATATATACAGTAATTATGTATAGTAATACTACTGGTAGACAATTAATCAAGGGAAACTTTAGCTACCTATTCACCATAATAATTTTTACAACAATTGAGTTGACACCTAGCAGAGTTTTATTAGTTCACATCTAGACTCATCACTAACTTTCTATTTATCATTTACCATTCAAAACTTGTCAACTCAGCAATTGTAAAATATGTGGTAAAAACTGTTGTAACTCTAAACTAATTGATGTAAAAAAATTGTGGAGTTTCTTTTGTTCTTATTTGCACCATATGTGCCACACGGCACACTTATCACAATGTAATTTCTACTTACCCTACCTTCTTTACCCTTCTTATTTGCACCATATGTGCCATTGGCTTTTTGACAAACAATCTCTCTCAACCATGAGATGATAGATTTTCAAAAATAATTTTTATTAATTAAAATTTATATATAATTAGAGATCGATAAGCTCAAACAAGTATCAAAAATATATATACAGTAATTATGTATAGTATTACTACTGGTAGACAATTAATCAAGGGAAACTTTAGCTACCTATTCACCATAATAATTTTTACAACAATTGAGTTGACACCTAGCAGGGTTTTATTAGTTCACATCTAGACTCATTACTAACTTTCTATTTATCATTTACCATTCAAAACTTGTCAACTCGGCAATTGTAAAATTTGTGGTAAAAACTGTGGTAATTCTAAACTAATTGATGTAAAAAAATTGTGGAGTTTCTTTTGTTCTTATTTGCACCATATGTGCCACACGGCACACTTATCACAGTGTAATTTCTACTTACCCTACCTTCTTTACCCTTCTTATTTGCACCATATGTGCCATTGGCTTTTTGACAAACAATCTCTCTCAACCATGAGATGATAGATTTTCAAAAATAATTTTTATTAATTAAAATTTTTATATGTAGCATAGCATTCAAAGAGATGATAATTTTTCAAAAACAACTTTTGTTGATAAACAATGCATTACATTGGCCAATAGAGAGAGCCTTAATTTTTTTTCCCCTAGGTGAGGTGCCTTAATTTTTTTTTTTTTTTTCTTTCTATATTGCAAGACTAATTAAATATATTTTGTTGGTGAATAGGGGTCTTCTTTCATTGGGGGAGCTAGGGCCATTGATTGTCTAAAAGTGGCCTACGGGTTAAATTGCTCTACACATGGCCTAATCTCTAACACTATTTTTTACCAATCATAACAGAACACGCTAGTAATTGTGAAAAATTGGCCTCCATAGACTTGTTGATATAAAAATAATAAATCCATTAACATTAATGAATGACATAATCTTGGCACCAACACTTCAAAAGTTTAGCGAATAAAGGTGGGAAAAAGAGAAAGAGTAGAGAGGCCTAGCATATAGACTTTATTTCAAAGACCCTAACATTTAAGTAATTACATGGCTAAATTATTCTATCCAAAAAAAAAAAACCAAAGTAATGACATGAAATTTGTAAAGTGTTTAGGTACATACCTTTGGGAATATACTAACTTCATTGAGAAGAGCCAGTTGGGGGAGGAAGGCATATATGATGTATGGAATAAGCCAATTGGGTAACAGTATATAATATGCATAAGTAAGGCCCATAATAAGGCCCATGGACCTAGTGCCGAAGGTTATGGGGCTATATTTTGAGAATTCAACTTGTAGAGCACCAATGACCCATCTTTGGCATTGATTCAATCCATCGATAAGGCTGATTGGTGCATCACCCAAAAAGGCTGGCCTCTTAGGATTGCAAAATATGGACCTCCATCCATCACATTTTTGCCGATACCCCGTGTAGAAGTCCTCAACTAGTGATCCATATTTGAAGCCCATCTACGTATTGCACAATGAATTTATTGATCATCTATAAGTTATAATTACAATCGAAGGTGACTTTTCACTCTTCTTTAATTAAGAATTGAATCCATGTAAGATATTCAGCATTTTCTAGGGAAATTATTGTGTACTCCCGAAGTACCATAAATGCGTATTCCCTCATCTTACATGAATTGGGGATCCCACTAATTAAATTCATGGTGGGACCCATCATTCATATGAGAGGAGGGAATACGCATTTATGGTACTCCGGGAGTACCTAATAATTTTCCCATTTTCTAGATGAAAATAAGATTTCGACCCTAAATTTTAATTATTATATAATACTTAGTGTGCAGTTGGATTAGTTTTTTGCTGAAAATTTTATTTGTTTATTTATTAAAAGTTGAAAAAAGTGTGTGTGTGCAAGGAAGTGATATCCCAGTTTTTAAGCAGATTATTCCACTCGCTATTCCAGACATCTCAAAAATCCCATAAACCGACCAATAAAATGGTGGATTGAATTTAAGACTTCCAAGTTTACGCCATATTCCAAACCAATAAACTCACTACCTGAATTCCCTATGAGAATACAAAAGTATAGTTATACTTAAGAAAAGTGACGATTTAATCAATCATACATAAGAAAATGATTATTATTATTATTATTATTTTTTTTTTTAAGGAAAAACTAATCGAAAAGCACACTAATCAGTTATAACTTATAAATTGTAAGCTAGGGAAATATAAACAAACTCATAAGCTTACCTCGAACCCCCATTTGGTATTGTTCTCATAATTGCACCCCGCAACCTTGTGTGCCAAATCGAGAATTTGTTGGGATTGGATGGGCTTGTTCACTACATTGTATGGGCTAATTTCTGTGATTTCTGGTGAAATAAAAGTTGATGGACCTCCAAAGAAAACCAGCCGATTGAAATAGCATCCGGTTCCAATATAATTTGGGCCCAATAGTCCGTCCATACCCATTGGATTAGTTTGAAAAACTCGTTTATATTCACTACCATAAGTGTCATTCTTGTTGATCCCATGAAACATTTGAGGGAATTGAACATATCCTAATTTGGACTGAAGTTTAGGATCTGATAGATAACACAATGCACGAAGAGGTGTTTGTGGATCATTGGAGTACGTATCACAATCCAAGGTTAGGATTATAGGTGCATTGGTCATGGCAGCCGAGACTCGAAGCTTTAAAACAAAAGGCCAAAACAAGTAGCAATTGATGAACAGAAACACAAAAAGAACTATAAAAGAACTAGTAGCATGTGTAACATAGTACATTTTGGCTCAAATATAAGAAGGCTTACCAGGACATTAAGGGCACCAGCCTTGAAATGGTGGGATGAAGTTTTGCTCTTTTCTCTAGAGAGATAGATGAGATTTGGCATCAAATGATCCGTGATATCTTTGTTTTTGCTACTCTCTAATAAGACCTGATCATGGTACAAGCCAATATATTAGATGCCCACTAAAGTTTTAATTACCTAAAAATAAAAAGGAATTACTATTTTAAAATGGGAATTAGATGCCCAAAACAAAAATTTTTTGCTACTTTTTTGGCTGAGCAATTGTTTCTATTACCAATTCCTATCCCAATGCTGTTCCATAATATGTGATGACCCTTGGATTAATTTCTTTGGAATGAATAAAAGAGTCTATGGATACAAGTTTTTTTTCACAACAATTGATGTAACCTCTTGTAATTGATGTATGATAAAAGTAGTGTTAGTGATTAGTTAATGTGAAAATGATAACTCCAAATATAATTTGTCACCTTAATAAGTTGTAAAAAATTATTAAAGTAATTTGTATCACTAACATTGTCAAAGACAAAAAAGAAAAAAGAAATGCTAGTGGAATGAATACACTGATCTTTTTTAACACAAATAGTAAACCCCTTGATATAAAACAAACCTTAATGATAGTGGAATGATCTTGGTGTGTAAATTCATCTGTCCATTTGCTCAAAGCCCTGCGCTCTGACTCATCAGTGATATACTCTTCGCTAACTTTCCCAAGCTCAAGAACATTCTCTACCCTAACTTTCATCCTTTCATACATTATCTGTAGGATTGTTAAGAACAAGAATGTGATTAAGCTAATGGTTAGGGTTATTGTTTGATAGAACTCTTCAATGAGGAAATTGCATTAATTTTACAAAAGATCCATGAATAAATCTTCCCTACAAATTATAATTTTAAAAGGGAATCAATAAGTTTTAGAGGAGATTCTATTCCCTTCCCATCTAAATTGGTCATTTGTGCAATAATAAGTGTCTTCTTCTAAAAACGATAGGTCGTGAGTTCAAATTCGAGAATTAACCTTTTTTAAAATAAGGGGGTAAGACTGTCTACAATGATCTCTCTAAAATCCCTCAAAAGTATGAGTTTTATGCATTAGGTATGAATAATGCTTAATTCCTAGCGCAATTTTGTGCAATCATTTAATCGAATGAATAAATGATATGCACGTATCCTGCCATCAATATTACAATAAAAAAAGAAAGGGTTAGATAATATTGTAGGTTTTATTTTATTTTCACTTTATGCATTTATGATATATCCAATAGAAATATGGACATAGGTTAAAGCTAAGGGGTTCAATCCCTTTCTCACTCATACCCAAAAGTGCATTGTTTTAAGAGAAAGGGAGTTATCTATATATATATATATATATATATGGGGTTTGGCTTCTGTCCAGTGGCCAGTGGTCACTGGACCCGTTAGGATACGGACACGTGTCCAGTCTTGGATACGTGTCCACATCGCAACGTGTCCAGTGATCACTGGCACTGGACACAAGCTACTCCCATATATATGTGTGTGTGTGTGTGTTTGAGAGAGAGAGAGAGAGAGAGAGATCAAATATGAGATGTGTCCAATAAATTAGAGCAATACTCTTTATACAATATTTTCCATAACAAATTTCAATTTCAGAATAAATAAGTTGTTATTAATTCTCAATAGGATCTTTAACTAACATTGCTTTTATTATCTCTTATTTAAGACTTATGATTGCGAAAAAGTTTGTAAAATTTTTTGTTATGCTTATATAAAAAATTAAGGCTAAAATGCAAATTATACCTTCTAAATTTGTCTAAAATTCATTTTAGTTCTCTAATTTTGCTTTAATTCAATTAAGTCTTTTACATTTCAAATTTATTCAATTTAGGACTTTTGTCCAATTTCATAAAAAAATTGTTATTAAAAAAGTATTTTTCTCACATGAAAAAAAAAAAATTCTATATAATTAATAAAAATATTTTATAGCATTTATGTGTGAGAATTTTTTTCAATAGTTAATTGTATATTTACCACCAATATTTTAACGGAATTGGATAAAAAACTTGAATTAAATAAACTTAAAAATTAAAAAACTCAATTAAACAGAAATAAAGTTTGACTAAAATAAATTTTAGTCAAACTTAAATAGTACCATTTGTGTTTTAACCAAATATTAACTGTTTTTTTTTCTTATGATATGTCCAACACAAATTATGTTTTGGGTTCCCAAAAACAAAAACAAACAAAAAAATGGTTGTGGCTCCTTTTCAGTGTAGTGAATTAGTGATGGCCGGCCAATATCTAGTTGTTGTCAGGGGCCAAGCACTTATATATAGAAGGCGTGTCGTATTAGAATACCTTTCTTTTTTTATATTTTAACTTCTTCTGTTTGGTTTTAGTACAGTGTGCAAATTGGTACTTAATTGGAGTTCTTTTTAACATTTGAGATTCAATTATCAGGTTTCTAATTTCTTTAGTATATGGCTATATGCAGTTATGCACTATATGTCTCCTTAAAAGAGGGAAGACAAGTAGTGCTGTTTGCAGTTGGCTTTTAGGTTTGGTGCGGTGAAATTTACATTATATATTTTAGGAGTAATTTTAAATTAAACTCAATAGTTTAGAAATTTTCAAATTTAATCATTAAGTTCAGACTATTAGAAATTTAAACTTATACTTTTGCTAGTTTCAATAAATACTTTTAACTTTTAAAACTATAATCATTTATAATTTAATTTTTTTAATAATTTGATTTAATTTTAAGAATTAATTTGAAACTTTAGAAATTATATGGTTAATTATAAACAATTTATAAAGTATAGAGTTTTACATATATATAATTGGTCACAAAAAGAGGAATTTCTTTGGGATGAGCAAATGATCCACTTGGAAATTTGATCAAGACTTGCACAGGAATTATGTATGGATATAATTCATATCGCTTAATATTAAGTAACATGAATCTAATTCATCAAGAAAAAGAGAATTTGGCTAGAGAAAAAAGGGGGAGGTATTAGGAAAATTTAATTAGCTCAATATGAGTTTATCAAAAAAGAATTGGGCTAAACTTAGATCCAATCCCTTGAGTTGTGTAATTTAGATTTCATAATTAATTTTAAATATTATAAATACGATCAAATGATTAATTTAATTTATATTTTAGTAATGGATTTTAATTACCTTAATTAGTAAAAAAAAATTATTATTAAATAAAAAATTTGAGATTCAACTCTGTCTAAACCAAAAACCGATTAATATCTTATTTTAATAATAAAAAGCTATCTGAAACTTTCTTTAAAACAAATTATCTTTATGTAAGATAATATTGTCAATAGAATCATATATAGTTGAATTTATAAATATTTAAGAAACTATAACTAAGTTTTGGCCTTTTAACCCAAAGGTTTTAGTTTTACTAAATATTACCTTAATCTTTTCAGCATCAGATGACCATGAGTACTTTGATGCAAAATAGGCTTCTGGGCTTCTATCTATTATGTTCGTCTTCCTACAAAATGGTAACCAATGACTTGCAAACTTTGCAGCTTCCATACAAGCAAAGAGAGTGAGCTGTGAACCACCATCATCTGATACATAGACCGAAATCTTCTCTGTTGGATAGTCATAAGCCATGACTGATAAGGCTGTGCTCACCAACCTTATTGGTGGTTCCTTGTACGGATCTGCTGTGCAAATGAACACGTCTAGTGCTGGAAAATCCGATTTCTTCATGACCTTTTCAAGGTTTTCAGGGAATTCACTGCGATAAACAATGGCCACTCGGAAACATTGCTGCATGACCCAAATGATGGCAAGGATAATATCAGAGATAAACAAGGAAAGGGTGATAAAGAAGGAGGCTAAGGTGGTTGATTGGATGAGTTTGTGTGCATGGTGATAAAGATGGGCTAAGATAGCACAAGTGTAAACTGCCATAAACACACGGTTCAAGGTTGTGCGACGTGCGTGTCTAAGTGTGTGAAAGGGAGGGGTAGAGGTTGTGGAACTTATGTTGAACCCTCTCAGCCTCAGATCCTCCATTTTTGTGGTGGTGAAGTATCCTGTGCAGGGATAATATCTATGATAGGGTACATTCAAGTAACTTAGTTTAGAAGAAAAGTGGAGCATTTTTATTGACTATTCTATCAAGGATGATGACATGTATGCCGGTTGATGGGCCCAAAAAAATCGCCAAAAACAATTGTTTGGCCGAAATATTTAAATCATTATTTTAAAATTTGAGTTTTTTAAACATGAATTTGTCATGTATTTTGAGTTTCATTTCATTAAAAATAAGATTTCGTTTAGTTAAAGATTTTTAATATTATTATTTAAGTATGGTAGAAATATGTGTAAATTAAAAAATATTATATATATTTTAATATTTAAATACTAAAAATTATTATTAAAAATTTAGTGGGCATCTAACTACAAGACAAATTCTTTTTTTTTGTATGAAGTGGTACCCCCATCTTTTTGGATGTAAAGGCAGATAAAAAAAGAAAAAAAGAAAAAAAAAAAGGCACCTAACTATTAGTGACACCAGATGAGATAGACTTTTTTTATTTAAAAAGTAACGTAGGATTCGACTTTTTTAGTTAAGTTTATATAATTTCAAGTGGTTCTGGTGTCATAATTCTGTGCACAGTTTATCTACATAGCAAGTTGTGGTCAGTGAAAAAGTGATGATTGGGCACCAGAATTTTCCTATAATTCGAGTGTAAATTGTGCATAATTTACGTACATAACAAATTGTAATTGGTGAAAGAGTGATGATTGGTCCTCAGAATTTTCTAATAATTCGAGTGTCATGAAACTAGGCGTCTTCTTTCACTTCAACGTGTTACTTCAGTGTGCCCCACACGCTGTCTTCTTTCATTTCAACGTGTTCCACAGCGTGTCCCACGGTCTTGTCTTTCTCACCTTTCAAACAAAAACTATTTCCTCTCTCTCTCTCTCTCTCTCTCTCTCTTAAAAAGGTCAAATCATTTTATTTCCTCTCTCTCTCTCTCTTTTTGAAAAGGGTCAAATCATTTTATTAAAGAATAAATTAATGGACGTATAAGGGGTCCTGGGGCTACCTTAGGCTTATACCCAACTGGCCTTGCACTAAGACAAGAAAATACACTGAAAAAACACAACCCAAGACAAGTAGCTAGTGGATCTTCTGGTTAACTAATAAGAAAGTGAAGATTGATACATGGCTGTGTACAAACATGAAGATAATTATGACTACTTGTTCAAACTGGTTTTGATCGGTGATTCTGGTGTGGGAAAATCCAACCTGCTCTCGAGGTTCACAAAGAACGAGTTTAATTTGGAGTCCAACTCTACTATTGGGGTAGAGTTCGAATATTGATGGCAAGGTCATCAAGGCTCACATTTGGGACACTGCTGGCCAAGAAAGGTGTGCCCCTTTTTTCTAATTTAAAATGATAGGATTCTTTTTTTTTTTTTTTTTTTTTGGGGAACAAAAATTATAGGATTCTAAGAGCAATTCCATCAGCGGTGGATAATTTTGCAAAATAGAAAAAGGTAATCCTTTTACACAATTTGGCCCAAAAAACACCACTGATGTGGGTGTAAAATTGTGCATTTATACACAATTGCTACAGTAACCGTGCATATATGCACTGTTACTGTAGCGCTTCCATTTATTATTTTATTAGTTTTTTCTCTCTCCTCTCTGTATCTCTGGTTGCTCTCGCTCTCGCTCTCACTCTCACCTCACTCTCACTACCGCCGATCATTAGAGAACGCCACACATGCATCAACCGAGAACGCCACACATTCATCAACAGAGAAAACCACATCAAAAAATTTCTTCCAAAATCAAGTAAAACAAGAAATTAGTATTACACAGGATTTGTTTGGTTGCCGAGAAAAACACAGAGAAAACAAGAAATAAAGAAAATTAACCAAACACAGAGAAAATCTACTCTTTTCCACCACTTTCTCACCAACCAAACAAAAAATAAAGAAAATTAACAACAAAAAGGCTGGGTCTGGGTCTAACTTTCTCTTCCAAGTTCACCTCTTTCAAATCAAATTCCTTCGAAGTGGTCTTCCAGATCCTTCCATTAAAGCGAGAACAAAAGAAACGAAGACGAAGAGCTGTGGATTTGCTCCAGCGTTTTCCGCAGAGTTTGCTTCTTCATCTCCGCCGCTTCCAATTCGCTCGAGATCCAAGAACCGCCGGAACCAAACGCTGACGACAACTATGGAGCTTGCACGCCGACGAGGGTCTGGGTCTGTGAGCTCGCACGCCAACGGAGCTCGCTTTGCGTGTTGGGTCTAGGTCTGTGAGAGAGTGTTGGGTTTGGGTCTGGGTCTGTGAGGGAGTGTTGGTCTGTGAGAGAGGGAGGGGCGGTGAGGGAGAGTAATAAAAAATGGTAAAAAAATGAATATTTTATTGAATAAATGTGTAGAATAAATAAACTGATGTGAGTGTTTTGTAAAAATTAATGTGTAAAATAGAAAAAGTAGGTTTTAAGTGTAGAATAGACGGAATCTTATGCACAAATTGATGTAATTGCTCTAACATGTTGGTTTTGATTATATTATCAGGGAATTCACGGGTTTGTGAGTATTCCTAGGAACTTTTGGTACTTGCGTCTTGGGGTTTGATATTTTTAAATAACTCAAGTTTAAAGAGCTCAAAATTTATATTATAATTCTATGTCAACTTTTCAATTAAAAAATGATAGATCAATATTCAGCAAAAAAAAAAAAATGATAGATCAATAGGTGTTATTGTGGTACATTTTTAAGAAACTTCAAAACTTGTGTTACATGTAAAAATCAAGTTTCATAAAGTTGAGTTACAAAATGGTGGTAGGTTGTTCAATATTTCACAAACAGTGATAAATTGCAAAATATTTCGGTCAATAGTAATATTTGGTCATTTTGGCCTAGTTCATATGTGATCTACTTTATTTTACTAGTCAATAATCAAATAGTTGAGTAAGATTTTATCTTCTTTTTTTTTCCCCCTAATTATAGAATTTTATAATTATGATATTTATTAATAAACTTTTATTATAATTTTTTTATATAAGAAAATTTTGTTTAGTGCATATATGAAATTATCTATTTTACTTTTTTTTTTTTTAAATGTCGTGGCAAGATTCATATAGAGTGTGTAAACATAAGAGCTTTTATAGAGATTTTTTTTTTTATGGAATTTAAAATTAATTAAAAATATATTAGAATGATGACATGGAAAACTAGGGACGTTCAAAAACTAATATAGTAACATTAGAAGAAATAAATAAAAAATTACTTCTTTCATTTTATATATATTAACCGTCAGTAACAAATGCAACTCAATTGTTAAAGTTTATTGTCTTTGAATAAAGTGTATAGGTTTGAATCATGTTTAGACCAAAAATAAATTAATTGATGTCTTGATCGATCCAATGGTAAAGAGATATTAAGGTTCAATTCCTATTGTATCTATTTTTTAGAGAAAAAATATGGAAGAAATTTTTTAACAATCTTGGTTCCATCCTTGCTCATGGCATAGGGTTTTTGTTTTTGATTGCTAAAAATTGAATGGTCTCTTATGAAACCTATTATCACTTAGTATGTTAATTTAATTTAATTTAGGGTAAACTCTATATTTGGTTCCTAACTTTTCAATTGTGTCAATTTGGTCCTTAACCTTTTAGTGTCGTGTCAACTTAGTCCCTGCCATTATTTCTTGGATGGAAATTGCTGATGTGGCTAACGACCAAAATAAAAAATTAATTTCCATTAATGTAGCAATGCATAGTTTACCCTTTAATTTAATTTTTTTGCGCAAGACTTAGTATGTAAATTAGAACTTCATAGTTTCTCAACCAAAAATAAAATAAAATAGAACTTCATAACTTACTTTTTATTTATAGATTATAAAAGTGCTCTCTAGGAGTTTCTAACTAATTCTATGTTTGGTTGGACTGAATATGGAGATCATGGAAAATGGAAGAAGAAAAATGGAGAGAAAAATATGACTTTTCATTGTTTGGTTGGAGAGGGGGGAGAAGAGAAAAGAAAATAGGGTGAATGAAATTTCTATTTGGGTCCACAAATTTTTTTATTATTCCAAATTGGAAAGAAAATAAAAGAGAATGGTATTGAGAAGAAAAGTATAAAATTACCCCTCTACTTTTCTATCCTTCTAATTCTGTTTATAAGGACATAATAGTAATTCACTTTCCATCATTTCACATTTTCATCCCCTATAGTCTATACAAAACAAATATGGTGGAAAATATAAATATTTTCTATTATCCCATATTTGAATTTTGTATGCTGTAACATCGTGTCGCTATAGTTGCCTTTTACCACTCAATACACAATAGAAACTAGGAGTCAATTATCTATTAGAGAAAGTCTAGAAAAATAATTTTTGTGCCACAACTATGATGTGGTTGACTAATGACTTGATTGGTGGAGAAAAATTATAGGTCCATTCACAATCAACTATTATAACAAAATGTGACAAAAATGTGACAAAAATTATGACAAATAGTATGATCTTATAAAAATTGTCTTCATTAGGACTGTAGGGGTAAAATTCTCAAAGTCAACAGTGGGCCTTAGGCCCCGCACGGAGCCCAACCATGACCCAAAGGGAAAAGGGGGACCAAAAGACTTCTGGCCCAATCCTGTTGAGCCCAGTTTATTTTAAAAGACGTCCGAGGAGGAATGTCTCCTCGGACACACAAATATGGGCCCAATATGCACCCCCTCCACAGTGAAGAACCATCCCAGACGAATGTGGGTAGTAGGATGAGTCTCACACAGCAGGAAAGCGGAAAGTGTAAGACGTCCAGGGAGAAGCCACAATTGCCGCATTAAATGCAAGGAAACTACTTTTTCAGCCGCATTAATGTGGAGAAGACAGGCGGACAGTGTTACATTGGCCAGTGCAACTCACAGAAAGATAAGGTGGATGTCCGATGGGACAGGCACTCAAGTGAAGGTCCTGATGGTTAACAAGTGTAAGGTCCTGATCAATTTAAGGAGGCTATATAAGAGAAGGAAATCCCCATGAAGAAAAGATCGGGAGATTGAGAGAAAAATAGAGAGAGGTTGAAGAATTCTGTAGTCTTTAACCTGAGCAAGAGCAAGAGGTGCACTTATTCGTCTCCTCGGACCGATATCCCGTAAACTTAAGCGGAATATTCTCACGTTCAGATCGTTGCATGGCATACAACTAACTAACAATTCACTTCGTCCAGCCCTAGTTCTGTAACCCGCTCTCTACAAATTCATTGTCTAGGGACTTTTGGGCCAGAACCACTTACTTGTTGGGCCTGGGCTCCAAAAACCGTCCCTACAATTGGCGCCCACCGTGGGGCGAACTTGTGTCTCGACAAGTGAATCTGTAAGAAATGGAAGGATCAGGTCCGCGCCAAACTGGACGTGCAGATTCCCAACGGCAAGACAATTTTTTGAACCTCGAACGAGAGAAGGACCAAGATAAGCAACGAGAGGGCAGTGTGAACACCTCTCACACGAGTAGAAGCCGCTCAAAAGGGAAAGGTCATGCATCCCATAAGCAAAACGATCGAAAGGCTCTACAGCAAGAGATCGATGATTTGAAGAAGAAGCTGCTCAGAGCGCAGCGAAAACGTCCATCACCCAGCTCGGACACTAGCAGTGATGAGAATAACGAATACAGGCGAAGATTAAGAACCCCTCCGAGCGAGACTTTTTCCTATGAGGAAGAGCGGCCTCGCAAACGTGGCCACAAAAGCCCATCTTACCAAGGCCTTACCAACGATGCCATGAGCAAGGCCCTGGATCGCATCTCCCAGTCACCGTTCACGCGTGGAATAGAGAGGGCAGTGCTTCCTCGGCGGTTCCATCAACCAACGTTTGCCATCTACAATGGTCGGACTGACCCAGTAGAGCATGTAAGCCAATTTAATCAGAGGATGGCCGTCCATTCTAGGGATGAGGCGTTAATGTGTAAGGTGTTTCCGTCCAGCTTGGGACCTATGGCAATGAGATGGTTTGATGCCCTCCAACCGAATTCCATAGATTCCTTTAAACAGCTGACACAGGCTTTTGGTTCCCACTTCATCACCAGCAGTAGAGTCCCTCGGCCCCTCGATTCCCTCCTATCCTTGTCCATGCGGGAAGGAGAGACGTTGAAGGCCTACTCAGACAGGTACTGGGAAATGTATAATGAGATAGAAGGAAATTACGATGTCGTCGCCATTAGTACGTTCAAAAGGGGCCTGCCGACGGAGCATGGCTTAAGAAAGTCCCTCACTGGGAAGCCAGTCACCAGTGTGCGCCAACTCATGGACAGAATTGACAAGTACAAAAGGGTCGAGGAGGACCAGCAGATGGGGAAGGGTAAAGCGAAGGTTGTCCCTCAGGAGAGGAGGGACTTCAGGTCGAACCGCTTTAACAGCAGTAACAGGCTGAGAAGGGACTACGCGGAACAGTCCGGATCTACTGGGGCTCAGGCAGTCCATGCTGTGTTCCGAGAACCATTACACAAGATCCTAGAGAGGGTGAAGTGCGAACCTTTCTTTCAGTGGCCGAACAGGATGGCAGGCGACCCCTCAAAACGTAATCAGAATCTGTACTGCGCGTACCACCAGGAGCCAGGTCACACCACCGATGATTGCAGGAATCTGAAAAACCATTTGGATCGGCTTGTCCGAGAGGGGAAGTTGAGGCATCTGTTGCATCGCCCTGACGGATGGCAGGAACAGTCAAATATCGAAACCAGACAAAGCACACTGAGGCCACCCATTGGCACAATAAATGTTATTCTTGCCGCACCTGGAAGGACTGGTTCCAGCCCTTTCAGAGTAATTTCAGTGGGCAGGTTCCGGACTGAGCCGGACGACAGGGAATCCAAGAGAGCCAGAGTGAGTGCTACGCCCTTAATCGGGTTCTCGAAGGAGGACAAGCAAGGAACCCTTCAACCCCACAATGATGCCCTAGTCGTCACGCTCAGAATTGGAGGTTATGACGTGAAAAGGGTGTTAGTTGATCAAGGCAGCGCCATGGAGGTAATGTACCTTGATTTGTATAAGGGGTTGAACTTGAAGCCAGAGGACTTGTCGCCATATGATTCCCCTCTGGTCAGCTTTGAAGGAAAAACCGTCACCCCGAAAGGCATGATTAGGCTGCCTGTGCAAACAGACTCCGACGTGGTAGAGGTGAACTTCATTGTCGTAGATGCGTACTCCCCCTATACAGCTATCGTGGCCCGACCGTGGCTTCATGCACTAGGGGCCGTGCCATCAACCTTGCACCAAAAAGTAAAGTATCCGTCAGGAGGTCAAGTCAAAGAAATAATAGGGAACCAAGGAATGGCTAGGCAATGCATGGTGTCGGCAATCTCACGACGACCAAATAGTGAACCTTCCACTTCAGCCGAGAACGGCTTATAGCAATCAATGATCCCGGTCCCAACTGCGGGTGGTGGAGGACCAGCCACGGAGATGAGCTGTGAGGAGCTGGAGAAAGTACTCGTCGGATCAGACCCTGAGAGGTTTTTTCAGATCGGCTCAGAATTGCCACCATAGGAGAAGTCAACACTAATTGATTTTCTCCGACGGAATGTGGACATATTCGCCTGGGATCCCTATGAGGCCCCCGGGGTTGACTCAGATCTCATATGCCATCACCTTAATGTTAACCCGGCTATAACGCCTAAGAAGCAACCTCCTCGGCGACCGTCAAAAGAACATGCAGACGCCGTGAGAGAAGAGGTCGCAAAATTGAAGAAAGCTGGGGCTATCAAAGAAGTATTCTACCCCGAATGGTTAGCCAACACAGTCGTGGTAAAGAAGAAGAGCGGGAAATGGCGAGTCTGCTTA
The DNA here is from genome assembly GCA_028535165.1 of Quercus tomentella. Lineage (NCBI taxonomy): Eukaryota > Viridiplantae > Streptophyta > Magnoliopsida > Fagales > Fagaceae > Quercus > Quercus tomentella. The sequence continues at coordinate 30,628,191 of JAPQVY010000155.1, forward strand.
GACGTCACGGACTTAAACAAGGCCTGCCCGAAGGATCCTTTCCCAATGCCACGGATAGACCGATTGGTAGATGCGACTGTCGGACACCCCCGAATGAGCTTCTTGGACGCCTTCCAGGGCTACCATCAGATATCCCTGGCTGCCGAAGACCAAGAAAAAACTGCTTTTGTCACCCCAGTTGGAAACTATCATTATAAGGTGATGCCCTTCAGCTTGAAGAATGCCGGGTCGACCTATCAAAGGATGATGACTAGGATGTTTGAACAGCAGATGGGTAAGAGCGTTGAAGTGTATATAGATGACATGGTGGTAAAAAGCAAATTGGTGGCCGACCACATCATAGACCTCGGCGAAGTCTTTCAAATTCTGAGAAAGTACAAGCTACGGCTGAACGCATCCAAATGTTCATTTGGGGTGGGATCAGGAAAATTCTTAGGCTATATGATGACCCACAGAGGAATAGAAGTTAACCCTGACCAAATAAGAGCCATTCATAGCCTGCAGCCTCCTCGGAATCCCAAAGAAATCCAGAAGCTCACCGGCATGATAGCTGCTTTAAACCGTTTCATCTCCCGCTCAGCGGACAGATGCAGGCCTTTCTTCCTCCTATTGCACAAGTGGAAGGGCTTCGAGTGGATTGAGGAGTGTGCTTTAGCTTTCCAACAGCTCAAGGAATACCTCGCTCGACCACCGATTATGTCCAGTCCCTAAGCCGACGAGGTGTTGTTGGCCTACATCGCGGTAGCCTCTCATGCGGTGAGCTTAGTGCTAATCCTAGAAGACAATGGCACGCAGCGACCCGTCTATTACGTGAGCAAATCGCTGCAGGAGGCAGAGACCCGGTATCTCCCCCTCGAAAAAGCTATCTTGGCCGTCGTACAAGCCACGCGGAAGCTCCCCCACTATTTTCAGGCGCATACAGTAGTTGTGCTAACTCAACTTCCGTTGAAATCCGTCCTCCGCAGCGCCGACTACACAGGTAGAATTGCAAAATGGGGAACGATCCTGGGTGCCTTTGACATTAGATACATGCCCCGCACTGCCGTAAAAGGTCAGGTCCTCGCCGATCTAGTAGCTGAATTTACGGAGCCCACCCTAGAAGGAATGGAAGTGTCGGGATCACCAAGTGCTGGTGAGAAACTGATCAGCACAGTCTCTCAGCATGATCACAATTGGTGGAAAGCACACATCGACGGTGCAGCGAACCAAAGGGGCTCAAGGGTGGGGCTCGTTCTAGTCTCTCCCGAAGGGATAACCATAGAAAAGTCATTGAGGCTCAGATTCTCAGCCACGAATAACGAAGCCGAGTATGAGGCACTATTGGAGGGAATGTCGATAGTCCGGAAATTGGGTGGAAAATTCGTAAACATGTTCTCGGATTCGAGACTCATTGTGGGACAAGTAAACGGGGAGTTGGAGGCGAAGGATGAAAGAATGCAAGAGTACCTGGCCCGGGCTAGGCACCTGCAGACCCATTTCTATCGCTTCCGTTTAACACATGTACCCAGGAGTGGGAACACCCATGTTGATTCTCTCGCAACGCTGGCCACCTCCTCGGCCCAGCCCCTTCCGCGGGTCATTTTAGTTGAAGATCTTTACCGCCCAACAACAGAGAAGGCCAACGGAATTCGGGTACACAACGTCAGGGCAGGACCTAGCTGGATGGACCCTCTGGTGTTGTTCTTAAAGCACGACACCTTGCCAGATGATAAGGTTGAGGCCGACAAAGTCAGGAGGAAAGCTTCTCGATTCTGGCTGTCCGAGGACTCCAAACTTTACCGGCGCTCATTCTCGGGGCCATACTTGCTGTGTGTACACCCAGAGGCTATTGAACTCATCCTGGAGGAGTTACATGAAGGAATTTGCGGAAGTCATACGGGGGGTAGGTCCCTGTCCCACAGGGCCATAACGCTGGGTTGCTGGTGGCCGAGCATGCATAAAGAGGCTCTGGAATATGTGAAGAAGTGCGACTAGTGCCAAAGGTTCGCCCCGAACATACACTTGCCAGGCGGAGAACTTAACCCGCTATCCAGCCCTTGGCCATTCGCACAATGGGGCCTAGACATACTAGGACCATTCCCCAAAGCGGCGGGGAACAAGAAATTTCTTCTCGTCGGCACCGATTACTTCACAAAGTGGGTCGAAGCTGAGGCACTTGCAAACATTAGGGACGTCGATGTCAAGAAGTTTGTTTGGAAGAATATTATCACTAGGTTCGGGACCCCGCACACCCTGATCTGGGACAACGGCCTCCAGTTTGACAGCAAAGCCTTCAGAAAATACTGTAATGAGCTGGGAATTATCAATCGATACTCCACACCGGCCTACCCACAGGGTAATGGACAGGCGGAAGCCATCAATAAAACCATAGTGAATGGGCTGAAAAAGAGGTTGGATGATGCGAAAGGGAGGTGGGTTGAAGAGTTAGCCCACGTCTTGTGGACATACCGCACCACGCCTCGTAGGTCCACGGGAGAAACCCCCTTTTCAATGACGTACGGAGCCGAGGCTGTCATCCCACTGGAGATAAACTTCCAAACACAGAGGACTACTGCCTTCAGCCTCATTGCTAATAACAAGCTTTTGGAAAGAAGCTTGGACCTCCTCGAAGAAAAAAGGGAGAGTGCAATGGTCCACCTAGCATACTATCAGCAAAAGCTCAAACAGGGTTACGACGCCAAGGTGAAGTCAAGGCCATTGGCGCTCGGGGATCTAGTACTGAGGAAGGTCCTGGGCACCGCGAGGAACCCTACATGGGGAAAACTCGGACCAAACTGGGAAGACCCATACCGTATCACTTCCGTAGCCGGCATAGGAGCCTACTTTTTGGAAGATTTGGATGAACATGTAGTGCCACGCCCTTGGAATGTAAACAACCTGAAAAGGTACTGTTATTAATGAAAGACATCATTCTTGACGCCGTATTACTGTACAACTACTTGGACTAAATGTTAAACAGAACCCAAGTCCTGCCTGGCTCCTCGGACCACAGACTTGGGGGAAATTAACCTCGCAGCTATTTTCACTAAGTGTTAAACAGAACCCAAGTCCTGCCTGGCTCCTCGGACCACAGACTTGGGGGAAATTAACCCCACAGCTATTTTCACTAAGTGTTAAACAGAACCCGAGTCCTGCCTGGCTCCTCGGACCACAGACTTGGGGGAAATTAACCTCGCAGCTATTTTCACTAAGTGTTAAACAGAACCCAAGTCCTACCTGGCTCCTCGGACCACAAACTTGGGGGAAATTAACCTCGCAGCCGTTTTGTCTAATTATCGACTATCATTTTTCCACATATTCATTCACTTATGCTTGGTTTTCAACAGTTAATGACAGAATAAACATCCATTCATAATGAAAACAAAAGAGAAAGTAAAACAACAAGATTTAAAGGAAAACAACTCTTCTCATTAAAATCCAAAAGCGGTCCTTCTACAAACACTAACAAAACATAATATGAAGGGCAAAACAAACAAAACCCTACACTACTTTCCTAAGTCTGAACCCTGAGTAGGCCCGGGTTGATCGTCTGCTGCCTGGGTTCCCGGAACAGCCTCCTTAGCCTGTGCAACTACCTCCCTGATTGAAAGACTGTCCTCGGGCAACTTGTCCTTCACGGCCAGCTGCGCATCCTCGGCTTCAGGCACAGGTCGGTCCGAGGCTAAGGCCTTCGTTAGGAGAGGCACTTCAGGGGCAACCATGTCGGGAATCTCACGAATGTCCTCCGGAAAAAAGATATTCTCAGCTTTCCTGAGATCAGAACCCGCTGGGACTGCTGCCCGATCCAAGGCTACACCCCAAAACAGGGTGATGTATTCCCTGCATACAGCGGCCACCTCCTCGGTCAGCCTGACCTAAATGTCCTTGACTCCGCGATCATAAGAGGCTGCCACTGCTTTCTCGGCCGCCTCCCTGGCCAGACGGGCCTCCCCCTTGACCTTCGCAAGTTCGACCTTAAGATCAGAAACCGCTTGCTTCTCTGTCACGAGATTTGCCTCGGACTGGCGGAGTTGTTGGCGCAGATCCTCAGCCTGCTTAGTGGCATTTTTAAGGCCAGCTTCCGTGCTCGCACGGCCCTTCTTAGCCTCCTTTACTTCATTGCTCAGGCGATCATTTTCCTGCCTGAGGTCGCTAGCAGTCCTCTCGGCAGCACAGCGGGACTGAGCCTCACTGTGAAGGTCCTCACGTGCCTTTTTGGCCCATTCCTCAGCAACAAAGATTTGCTGAGTGACCTGCGCCAGAAAAGTAAAGGCCTAATTGAAAGAGAATGATGAATAAATAAGTACGTAACAAGCGAACGAGATAGTAGAAGTTTTCACCTACCATAGCCATGTCCCTCTTCAGCGACATGAAGAGGTCTGGTTGCCGAGTATCCCGGAGCCCCTTCATATCGCGAGGCAGAAGAAGAGGCTGCTGCAGGGCCTCAGCCAAGAATGACGCCTGCCCTCGCTGGGATTCCCACGGGGTCGCATCCCAGGAAATCGGGGCGCCGTCCAGTTCGAGCCGTGGCGACCATATTCGCTGTTCCCTCCGAATAGCCGCCTCGTCTCGGCTATCAATGGACCTAGTCCTCTTCTCTTTAGGCTCTTTGGTTTCTTTGCCCTTCTTCTGAGGTTTGGCTTTTTCTTGGCCAACCTCGCCCTCCTCCAATTCCTCCACTGGCCTTTTTTGCCTCAAATTGGGCATAGGCTGCGGTACCGCATCCGATGTGGGAGGAAGAGGAGGAGGAGCCTTGGAGGTCGGCTGTTCCTTCGGGACATCCTTGGAGGACTGCCCTTTGTTCCTGTTGGAAAGGAGGCCCCTGAGACCAGACCTTTGTTTCAGATCCATTCCTTCTTCTTCAAGCTCTTGGCTGGTATCAATTTGTGCGATTACTAAACCAAGATCAGGGTCTGCCGAGGCGCGGTCTAAATCTGAATCAGAATCCGAGAGCTCTACTGTCCTGGCCGACACTTCTCCCTCCTCGGCGAAATGGAACTGGTCTATCTGATCTTCCAAAGACGAGTGCGAGGAACCGGCTTCTTCCACTGGGGCAACTACTGCGGGAAAGGCACGCTGAGCAGGCAGCTGGACGGGAGGTAAATCCCTCGAAGCGAGAAAACCTGGTATGGAAACGTCGATTCGTGCTAATCGCGGACTACCAGCCCTGATTGCTTGACCGGCCTCCACTAGAGCATGAGTAAGGGGCTCGTATTCCAAAATCAGAGGTGCAGCCCGCAATTGCCCGTCCGTACTCACGTAAATCTCAGACCTTAGAAGGAAATTGAGTGCTTGGACGTTGACCAAACTTAGCCGAGGAGTCGTATGCGCCTTGTCTGCAAAGCCCAAAGAAAGGGTTATGTTAGTCCGAGGAGGCAAACAAGCGAAGTCAAAATTGAAACAAAGAAAAAGAAAGATCAAAACTAAGATCCCTTCCAAGGGATCTAACTCTATGGTGCCCCACCTGGTTTTCCTGCCCTGACCGGGCAGTGAATACCGTCGTGCCATTGTCTGGAGACGATCAAAAGGTCGTCCTTCAAGCCTTTGTTGGACTTGGGAAGGCAGGATATCAACCTCACCTCATTGGACCTGGACTTCAAGTAATATGAGTCGCCGAGGCTGTGCAATTTGTACAGATGAACCACGTCACGCCATGAAAGGCCGAGGTTCATCTGATTGTTCAAGACGTCTACGCACCCCAGAATCCGGAACATATTCGCGACGCATTGGTGAGGGGCCAACCTATGACCACGCAAATAATCCCTAGTTATCCTCCCCATAGGGATGGTCATTCCTCCTTCCACAAAGGCTATCACTGGAATGGCTACCTGCCCCGTTTTTCTCTTGATTAAGACTTCCTCCAGAGAACAATACTCTAGACCTACCTCCGGCGGAATACGGTACTTAGCCCTAAAGCCTTCTATACCGGCCGGGGAATCTACCATTTTCTCAAGCTTACCCATCCCCCTAATCCTAGGTGACGCAAAGACGATTTACTTAAGGAATAACGTCGGAAAGGGCAACGGAAAAGGAATGTGCACTTACGGGTAAGGAACTTGCAAGAAATCTTCAAGGGGACGACTGCGAAGGCTTGAACACTTTGAAGGGGAAAGTACTGGAGTGCTCTGAGTGCTTGAGTGCTTGTCCAAAAAATGAGAAGGAAACGCCTTTGAAAAATCTTATATATCCGGGAGAAGCTGGACAGACATACTCCCGCCTAGAGAAACGGAAATAATCCCAACCGTTGATCTAGCATCCAACCGTCGGATTGAAAAGATGTAAAACCGCTAAAAGCAATAATTAGCGCCTCATGGGTCATTAAACACCTCCGTCATTAATGAGACACGTGAGAAGCATACCTCCGCACGGGTGAAGCAGGAATCCACAATAAATAATCCTATGAATGTCAAAATCCCGCCTTTCCTCCTCGGACAAGAAAGAAGGAGCCGGAATTTTGAGGGGCTATTGTAGGGGTAAAATTCTCAAAGTCAACAGTGGGCCTTGGGCCCCGCACGGAGCCCAACCATGACCCAAAGGGATTAGGGGGACCAAAAGACTTCTGGCCCAATCCTGTTGAGCCCAGTTTATTTTAAAAGACGTCCGAGGAGGAATGTCTCCTCGGACACACAAATATGGGCCCAATATGCGCCCCCTCCATAGTGAAGAACCATCCCAGACGAATGTGGGTAGTAGGATGAGTCTCACACAGCAGGAAAGCGGAAAGTGTAAGACGTCCAGGGAGAAGTCACAACTGCCGCATTAAATGCAAGGAAGCTACTTTTTCAGCCGCATTAATGTGGAGAAGACAGGCGAACAGTGTTACATTGGCCAGTGCAACTCACAGAAAGATAAGGTGGATGTCCGATGGGACAGGCACTCAAGTGAAGGTCCTGATGGTTAACAAGTGTAAGGTCCTGATCAATTTAAGGAGGCTATATAAGAGAAGGAAATCCCTATGAAGAAAAGATCGGGAGATTGAGAGAAAAATAGAGAGAGGTTGAAGAATTCTGTAGTCTTTAACCAGAGCAAGAGCAAGAGGTGCACTTATTCGTCTCCTCGGATCGGTATCCCGTAAACTTAATCGGAATATTCTCACGTTCAGATCGTTGCATGGCATACAACTAACTAACAATTCACTTCGTCCAGCCCTAGTTCTGTAACCCGCTCTCTACAAATTCATTGTCTAGGGACTTTTGGGCCAAAACCACTTACTTGTTGGGCCTGGGCTCCAAAAACCGTCCCTACAAGGACCTTCAAGAGAATATGTTGTTTTGATGGTGAAAGGAAAAGAGAATCTCTTCGCATATTTGAATTTTGTATGCTGTCACATCGTGTTGCTATAGTTACCTTTTACCACTCAATACACAATAGAAACGAGGAGCCAATTAATAATCCATTAGAGAAATTCTAGATAAATAATTTTGTGCAACCACCATGATGTGGTTGACTAATGATGACTATGATTGGTGGAGAAATATAATAGATCCATACGAATGTGATTGTTTACCATTATAACAAAATGTGACAAAAATGATGATACATAGTATGATCTTAGAAAAATTGTCTTCATTAAGACCTTCAAGAGAATATGTTGTTTTGATGGTGAAAGGAAAAGAGAATCTCTTTATCATCTGTAAACTGTAGACTGAGGTCCTACATACTTCTCAGCTTGTTTGTCATGGTCTCTCTATTTTTTTTTTTAATCTATTTTTATTTATTTTCAATGACTCTGAATTATATTTCTACGGAAAACTAATACAATTTTTTTTATGCATACTGGTTATATTTCTAAGGAAAAGATTAAAGGAATCACACAAGAAACCGGGCTTCCCAACCGGAAACACCTTTATCAGTTCTATTAAAAGCTGATTAAAGGTGAAAATGAAATATTTCATCATGAATACTAGGTCTCTTTAGTCTTTACATTTGATACCGCTACTTATATACCAAGTTTGGAAACTTAATAATTTCCGATGATAAGTATCACCTTCATAGCACATCTATATAATATCTAAAAGTTAGAAAATATTTATTATTATTATGCTTTTATTGAGCCACATTAGCATAGCATTTTGATTCACTTCGATCTATTTCAATTATAAGATATATTAGTAAATAACTAAATAAGTTAATTTAATTATTTTGTCAGAATCTATTAGTACATGAATTAATGTAAGCATTTTTTAAAAATTAATATTTTTCAAACATAAGATCTTTTAAATAATACATCTTATGAATGTTTTTATTTAAAATTTTAAATGGTAAAAATAACACATGATATCGTTTATTAACTAGAAAAATTAGAAAATGACATGATTGGTTGGTTTTACATTAACAACATGACAAAACAATTCCTATTTATTATGCAGTGATACTGTAGTTGGTTCAAATTTTACTACATATAAGTCTTACAAATCTATATCATATCTAAAAGTTTTTTTTTTTTGGAGAAATAATTACAACATGCTGCTAACCCCGCAGCTCGAACCCTTTCCCCCTTAAACCCTCAAGCACTTTGTGCATGGGGAGGTGCCAATTCAGCTACAAGTTGAAGCGTAATATTTATTATTGTTATGATCATTTTGAGTTACATCAACGTAGCATTTAGGTTCACTTTTGGCAATTTTAGTCCATTCGGTCCACTTTAGTCTACTTCGGTCCACATTGGTCCATCCCGTCCATTTTGTCCATATCAGTCCAATTGGGTCCTGTTTGTCTACTTCGGTCCGTATTAGTCCAAAAATTCATTTTCAATTTTGGGATCAAAAATTCAATTTTGTTTTCTTAAGTTTTGGATTGAAAAGTATAAATTTTATTCTTTTTTTGGGCCAAACTCTTTAGTTTTGGATTAAAATATACAAACAAAATTGGCATTAGAAATTAGAGATATGAGTCCTAAAAGAGCAATAAAAATTATAAATATTCAAAATATTACTATAAAATTTAATTTTCAATAATATAGGAATTATAGATTTATTTGGAAAAAATGCTACAATTTTAAATGTATATATTAATTTAAACTTAATATAACACATTACATATGTTCCATGGAATGAGGGTGTACATTTTTAAAATTTATATTCTTTTATATGTTCAAATTAGTCATCAGTTTGTATTGTTGTTGAATGCAAAATACATTATATGTTTCATTATTTAAAATTTATAAAAATATAAAAACCTTTTAAATAACACATGCACTAGTATTTAATCTAAAAATTTACATTGTATTCTTATTAAATAATTATATTTCTTATTCCCATGCATTACATGGGTTTGCAACTAGTAAGAACTAGTCGTCAACCCGTGCGCTGCACGGGAAAACTATTAAATATGAGACAAAGTTTAGTTACAAAATTAGTTGTAGCTTTAATCTACAAATTTACTTAATATATTTTTATTGGAAGTAAATTTTGACAAATCCACATTAGATTATATTTTCTTCTTATCTATATATATTCTAAATTATTACTCTTATTATTCTTCTTTATTTGTCTCTACGGTAGCCCCAGACGAAGGCCGCCAAGTTCCATACTTGAAATTTCATACAAATAATGAAGTTTTCCACTAATTTAACAGGAAGAATACAAACCCAATTCCTTAGAGGAAGAGAAGCTGTGAAGCTAGAACATAGAGAGCCAATGCCAGACATGTAGAAATTGTAGTAATCTTGAGTGGCATTCTTCCTTTATCTCTCCTTAAGACCATGGCTTCATAGATTGGCATGGAATTCACCACTACAAAACCTGCGATAAACATCTGCACAAATAATCCCTCCGAATTGCTTCCTTTTAAAACTTGCATGAGCTCCATAAAAAATGAGACTAAGTTGATTATTGCTGCTATTGTAATTGGCACAAACATGGGTGATGGCACTCCAAAGTCAAAAACACCTTGGTGATATCTTTTGCTTTGTTCATCATCAACAAATTTGTTGGTCAAACTAAAACCGTATGTGGAAATGCCTAGACACTTGAGAAAGTACTCTAGGGATGCAAACAGGTTGCATGAGAGTACTCTTATCATCCACACTCTTTGATCATTCCACCACCTTTGAACGGTAGAACCCTCTACTATAAATTCAAGGAGATCATGTCCATAGGCTCCAAGGAAGAGAAACATGTACAAGACGAACCATGGCTCCGATAACTACAACCCATATCAATTGAGTCAATTCCTTAATTGAAAAATACCAACATGGAGGGGACACTTTTTTTTTCCTCTTTACAACTTGCTAATGTGGCAAGTTGTGGTTGTAGCAATATTACTTTCACATGGTCCCAAAAGCAGAACTAAAAATTTAGTTTTGGGGGGCCAACGTATGAACCAAAGAAATTTCGAATTCAAGAATGAAAATTATGCTAAAATCGAAAACAAAATATACAGTGAAAAATAAAACTAGTATTTATTCAATATTAACAAAATGTTAATAAAAGAAAATACACAAAATATTTGTTTCTTCATACATTTTAAATCTATCAATTTATCAAAATTGAATTTAATGTTATTTAAATTCTTTGAATAATTTATAATTGATTCTAACTATGTTTTTAGTTATTCTCCTTGCAATTTAAAAATCAAGTAGTTTTTTTTTAAGACAAAAACCATATTCATTTTTATTTTGTAGTGTAGGATTAAGGGCCCAAATTATATATTGGGCCTTGGGCCTTGGGCCTTGTCCGAAAGTGTGGGTGGTCCGAGGAGGAACAAATGGTGAAGAACGGTTCAGGCTCAGGATTTAATGAGCAAGATGCAAATAGGAAGGTTATTCGAGAAGGAATATCTCCTCGGATACGATAAATACAGCTCAAATATGTCTTCTAATGATCAGAGTGACCTTCCATGAAACTCCAGTGATAGAGACGTGCATCATGAACATACAAGAAGGAGGGGAATCCAAAATATCTAAGAAAAAGCTGCTACCACCGCATTGAATGCACTGCAACTACTTTCCTGGCCGCATTTATGTGGAGAAGACCTCTGAACAGTGCTACCTTGACAACCACAACTCACAGAAAGCCAATAAGGGTGTCCGATGGGACAGGTACTTAAGTGAAGGCTCAAATGATCAACAAGTATAGGATCAAGATGGTCCTGAGGGAGATATATAATGTAAGAGACCTCCCATGAGGGGGAGGATCGGAAAAACAAAAACTAAATACTGTAGTAATCAAAATTGTACCTGTACTCCATTTAATTGATTTATGTGAAGAATAACCTCCTCGGACAGTGAACTTATTTAGTTCTGTATTCCTTGTTCTTACTTGACCATCTTCTAAATCTGTTCAAGCCGTGTCCAATTCATTAAGGCCTAGTTCTTCGACCCACTCTCTACAAATTTATTGTACAGGGCTCACTGGGCCAAGATCCCATACATCTTGGGCTTGGGCTGCAAAAAGTGTCCTTACAATTGGCGCCGTCTGTGGGAAGAACTTGTGCAATAGTGAGTGCAACGCTTAACTATAGTAGGATCAGGTCCACACCATGCAGAGTCTTTGGGATCCCAACATGGCGATCTGTTTGTCAATCATGAGTAGAGAAGTGACCGTGAGAGAAGTGTGCATACCGCACATACTGATAGGAGTCAACCTCGAGGTGGAACCCATATCTCCCAAGCAAAGAGTAACAAGGACCTGCAACTGGAGATTGACCAGTTAAAGAGAAAGTTGCGCCATGCACGGCGAGACTGAGTCTCCTCCAACTCTGACTTTTCCTCTAAGGAAGAAGAAGATGTTAGTTATAGGCGAAGGTCAAGAACTCCACCTAGCGAATCTTTTTCTTACGAAGTAGAACACCATCATGAAAGTAGACACAAGAGCCTGCCACGCAGAGGCCTGGGAAATGATGCTATGAGCAGGGCGTTGAACTAGATTTTCAGATCGCCCTTCACGATCAACATTGAGGGGGTAATACTCCCTCGGCGGTTCCACTAGCCAACGTTCACCATCTACAACGGTCGAACGGATTCTGTGGAGCATGTGAGCCACTTCAACCAAAGAATGGCCGTCTATTCAAAGAACGAAGCCTTAATGTGTAAGGTGTTTCCATTTAGCCTAGGACCAGTGGCGATGAGATGGTTTGACTGCCTGGGGGCAGATTCCATAAGTTCCTTTAAGGAGCTCACCCAAGCGTTCGGCTCTCGTTTTATTACGTGCAGCAGGGTTCCTCGACCCTTAGACTCTCTATTATCCATGTCCATGAGAGAGGGGGAGACCGTGAAAGCATACTCGGACAGATACTGGGAGATGTTTAACAAGATAGATGGTGACTTTGAAGATGTGGTCATTAGTACTTTTAAAGTCGGCCTCTCAGCCGAGCATGGTTTAAGGAAATCCCTGACTGACAAACCTGTCACCAATGTGCGCCAACTCATGGATCGGATTGATAAGTATAAAAGGGTTGCGGAAGACCAGTAGCAGGAGAAAGGAAAGGCTAAGGTTATCCCTCAGGAGAGGAGGAATTTCAGGTCGGACCGATACAATAACAACTGGCTGCGGAGAGATTTTGCTGGGCAGTTAGGGTCTGCTAATACTTAGGCGGTCAATGCTGTGTTCTGAGAACCGGTGCATGAGGTTCTTGATAAGATAAAGAATGAGCCATTCTTCAGATGGCCAAATAAGATGGCAGAAAATTCCATAAGGCGCAATCAGAGCCTTTATTGCCACTACCACCAGGACCAGGGACACACCACTGAGGACTGCAGGAATTTGTGGGATTATCTAGACCAGCTGATCCGAGAGGGAAAACTCAAGCAACTCCTGCATCACTCCAATAACCAAGGGGGCCAGATAAATTCAGAACCCCGGAGAGATGATTTCTCAAGACCTCCCTTGGGAATGATAAATTTCATCTTCGTTGCTCCAGGGAGAACTGGCTCCTGTCCCTCCAGAGTGATGTCTATTACTCGGCTGCCTACCAAGGACGCTAATTTGGAGCCAAAGAGGGCTAGAACAGAAATCCAACCGGTTTTGGGCTTCTTGGACCAGGATAAGATCGGAACCATCCAACCCCACAATGATACTTTGGTAGTCACACTCAGGATTAGGGGCTACGATGTGAGGAGGGTGTTGGTAGACCAGGGCAGTGGTGCTGAGCTTATGTACCCCGACCTGTATAAGGGGCTAAATTTGAGACCCGAGGACCTAACATCCTACGATTCCCCTCTGGTGAGTTTCGATGGGAAGGCTGTCATTCCGAGGGGTATGATAAGATTACCCGTGCAAGCTGGTTCAGAAGTGGTGGAAGTAAATTTCATTGTGGTGGATGCCTATTCCCCCTACACGGCCATTGTAGCTAGACCCTGGCTTCATGCCCTGGAGGCCATCTCTTCCACTCTGCACCAGAAGGTGAAATTTTCGTGGGGGGTCGCATTGAAGAAATCGTGGGGAGTCAATCCACAGTCAGGCAATGCCTAGTGGCTACCATCTTACATCAACCTGAAGCTGAGTCCTCAGCCTCTGCTGGAGGGGGCTTATAGCAATCAAAGGCTCCGACATTGCCTATAAATGGACCAACCAAGGAGGCAAAGTATGAAGATTTGGAAACGGTTATGGTCGGTGATGACCCGGAGAAGTTCTTTTTGATCGGAACTCAGCTATCTCCCTAGGAAAAGGGAGAACTAGTAGAATTTCTTAGGAAAAATGTTGACATGTTTGCATGGAATGCTTACGAAGCACCGGGGGTGGACCTAAGCTTCATCTACCATCATTTAAATGTTAACCAATCCATCACCCCCAAAAAGCAATCACCTCAATGCCCATCCAAGGAACATGCAGATGCTGTCAGAGATGAAGTGATGAAGTTCAAACAGGCAGGGGCTATCAAGGAAGTTTTCTACCCGGAATGGCTGGCCAATACTATCGTGGTGAAAAAGAAAAACGGGAAGTGGCGAGTGTTGTGGACTTCACAGATCTGAATAAATCTTGCCTAAAAGATCCCTTCCCTATGTCTCGAATAGATCAGTTGGTGGATGCAATGGTGGGACACCTTTGGATGAGCTTCTTAGACGCCTTTCAAGGATACCATCAAATACCACTAGCCCTGGACGATCAGGAAAGGACAGCTTTTGTCACTCCCATTGGAAACTACCACTACAAAGTGATGTCCTTCGGTTTGAAGAACGCATGGTCTACCTATCAAAGGATGATGACGAGAATGTTTGAACCACAGTTGGGCAAGAGTATTGAGATATATATAGACGACATGGTGGTGAAGAGTAAGGTGGTGTCTGAGCATGTGGGAGACCTTAGAAACATCTTTGAAATCCTAAGGAAACACAAGTTGCTCCTAAACGCTTCCAAGTGCTCATTTGGTGTGGGATCAGGCAAGTTCTTGGGCTACATGGTAACTCACAGGAGAATTGAGGTCAACCCCGATCAAATCAAAGCCATTAACAGTTTACAACCACCTCGAAATCCTAAAGAGATCTAGAAGCTTACCGGAATAACTGCTGCCTTAAACCGGTTTATTTCACGGTCAGCGGATAGATGCAGATCCTTCTTCCTTTTGATGAATAAGTGGAAGGGATTTGAGTGGACCGAGGAGTGTGCTTTGGCTTTCCAGCAACTTAAGGAATATCTATCTCGACCACCTATCATGTCCAGTCCTGAGGTAGATGAGGTCATGTTTGCTTATATTGTTGTGGCCCCTCATGCTATAAGTTTGGTATTGATACGAGTTGACAGTGGCATATAACAGCCAATTTATTATGTGAGCAAGTCACTACATGAGGCCGAGGTTCGTTATCTACCATTGGAGAAAGCCATATTGGCGGTGGTGCATGGTACATGAAAGCTTCCCCATTACTTCCAAGCACACATAGTTGTTGTCCTGACTCAGCTTCCACTCAAGGCTATACTTCAAAGTGCTAATTACACGGGGAGGATTGCTAAATGGGGCACAATTCTAGGGGATTTTGACATCAAGTACATGCCTCATACCTCTGTCAAGGGCCAGGTCCTCGCGGACCTAGTGGCCAAGTTCGCTGAACCCCCATTAGAAGAAGTGGCAGCGACACAGAACATGGATGGAAAATCGGTTGGCACAATCTCCCTTCAAGAACCTTTATTCTGGAAGGTATACGTTGATGGTGCAACAAATCAAAGGGGCTCTGGAGTGGGAATAGTTCTGGTTTCTCCTGAACAAATCACCATTGAAAAGTCACTAAGACTGGGCTTCTCGACTACAAATAATGAGGCTGAATATGAAGCTCTGCTGGAAGGAATGTCCATGGTTCAGAGAATGGGGGGAAAGACAGTGAAGATGTTCTTGGACTCAAGACTGGTTGTTGGCCAAGTGAAGGGCAAGTTAGAAGCAAGAGATGAGAGAATGCAAGGGTACTTAAATCAAGTTAGGCATTTGCAATCAAATTTTGAATCATTCAGCCTGCTGCACGTCCCTAAAAGTGGAAACACACATGCTGATTCCCTAGCCATGCTTGCAACCTCCTCAGCCCAGAGTTTACCTCGGGTTATTCTTATAGAGGACTTGTGCAAACCCACGGAGGTAAGGGGAAAGGCAGTCCATGTTCACCAAGTCAGAGTAAGGCCTAGTCGGACGGATCCCATAATACTATTCTTGAGAGAATACATCTTGCCGGAGGATAAATCGGAAGCTGACAAAGTACGGAGAAAGGCACCTCGTTTCTAGCTATTCGAGGACCGAAAATTGTACAAACGCTCCTTTTCTGGGCTATATCTACTCTGCATACACCCCGAGGCATCAGAATTACTCCTTGAGGAATTGTATGAAGGGATGTGTGGAAGCCACACGAGAGGCAGATCTTTATCTCACAGAGCCATCACGCAGGGCTATTGATGGCCAAATATGTAGAAGGAAGCACAGGAGTATGTGAAGAAATGTGATCAATGCCAAAGATTCGCACCAAACATACATCAACCAGGAGGAGTCCTTAACCCCTTATCTAGCCCGTGGCCATTTGCTTAGTAGGGCTTAGATATTGTTGGCCCTTTCCCCAAGGCAGCAGGAAATAAGAGATTTTTGCTGGTCGGTACGGACTACTTCACCAATTGGGTTGAAGCTGTGCCTTTAGCAAATATAAGGGACGTGGATGCCAAGAAATTTGTTTGGAAAAACATCGTCACATGATTCGGAATTCCTCGTACCCTCATCTCAGACAATGGCCTTCAGTTTGACAGCAAATCTTTCAGGAGATACTGTTGTGATCTTGGGATTACGAACATGTATTCCACTCCAACTTATCCCCAAGGAAATGGACAAGCCGAGACTGTAAACAAGGTCATGGTGAACGGACTAGGGATGGCAATGGGGCGGGGCGGGGCCGAAGGATGAGATCTTCGCCCCCGCCCCGCATGGATTTTTCTTGCCCCATCCCCGCCCGCCCCGCATGACGGGGAAAATTTCTTGCCCCATCCCCGCCCCTTAAGGCCCCACGAAGACCCGCGAAGCCCCACCCTACACCGTAAAACTTTATTTCTTGTTAATTTTCCCTATAACTATTACCATTTTTTCAAATAAAATGACATGTTTCAATAATAAAAAATATACTTGAAATTATAAATAAATTTATCCTATCAAATCAAACTAATTTTTAGCAAAAACTAAATAATATTATCTAAATGTTTAACAAGACAATATCACAACAAAAATCTCATAGTATGACACAATAAAATAATCCAAACTCCTAATACATAACAAAATAAAAATTGCCTAGTTCTTCAAAAAGAATCTCCACTTTCTTCCATCATTGTGACACCACTTTCTTCTTCATCATCATAATCATCCAGGATATTTTGGAATTTATCTTCAATTCCATCTATGGTAGATGAAGAACCTAAAAAAAAGATAAAATAAATTCAATCAAACAATTGAAAAATATAATAAAGAATGCAACAACATAAATCATTGCATAATTAAACTAGTAAATTTAATTACCATTAATTTCAGCCCATAACCAATTTTGAGCACACATTAATGCCTCCACAGTCTTTTGATGAAGTTTATTGCGATGTGGACTTAACAATCGACCACTTGTGCTAAATGATGACTCTGAGGCAACAGTTGACACTGGAATGGCAAGGATATCCCTTGCAATATGTTGCAAAGTAGGATACTTTGGCCCATTAGATTTCCACCATGCCAAAATATCAAAATCCACAGTTCTTGGCATTAAATCATCCTCAAGGTAATGGTCCAACTCTAATTTAATATTCCCACCCCTTTTTTTCTGACTAAGATATCTTTCAAAGTCCATAAGGGAGTCATCAACTTGCGGATCCTCTCCCACACAAGGGCCACGAGTACCTTCCCTACCCATTCTCCTAGAACTATAGTCACGAATCATTTCATAACAAATATCTCTAACCCTTTGAATTTCATTATCAGCTTCATCACCATAAATTATTGGAAAATAATATTCTAACAATTCAATCTTATATCTTGGGTCTAAAATGGTTGCCACAGCCATAACACCATGAATCACATTCCAATAACAATCAAATTTTTCCAACATTTTAAATGCCATACTCCTAATCACATCATTTGCGCTTGTAAACCAAGAATTCAAAGCTATTTTTATTTCACACACCTTAGGAAAGAAAAGATTAGCTGTAGGGTATGAGGTACCTGAAAATAGCTCTGTAACCTTGTGAAACATTGCCAATCTCTCACATATATTACTTGCCATCTCCCATTCTTCCTCCGTTGGAATGCACTTATAAGATGACTCACATATGTTCAATCGATAAAAGACATTTTGATACTTTATAGCAATAGAAAGCATGAGATAGGTAGAGTTCCAACAAGTCTTACAATCAAGGGCTAGTTCTTTGGTACATTCAACATGTGCTTGTCGAGCTGTCTCTTCAAACTTATGTCTTCTCTTTGTTGATGCAGTCCAAAATCCCACACTTTCTCGAACCTTTTCAATGCATGATCCAATTACATCCAAACCATCCTGAACAATCAAATTAAGAACATGTGCTGCACAACGCATATGCAACATTGATCCACGCATAATAAGTGCACCACGTTGAAGCTTATCTAAGATAATTTTTATAACTGCATCATTGGTACTGCAATTGTCCATAGTCACAGTAGATAACTTCCTATCAATATTCCACTCCAACAAAGTATCTAGAAGGACACTAGAAAGCACTTCTTTCGTATGTGCAGATGGCACATAAATAAACCTTAAATGAGAAATTTAAATAATTAGAACCAACAATGATATAAGTTCATAAAACATTTGAAAAGAATTTAATTGAAACATAAAAATGAATATATACTTTAAAAAAAGTACCTCATAACTTGGCTTTGTAATCTCCACAAACCATCAATGAAGTGTGCTGTTATAACCATAAACCCTCGCTTTTTGTTTTGTGAAGTCCACATATCAGTGGTAATAGAAATTCTACCATGATTCCTATCAATTTCATGCTTTGATTTCTCCCTTTCTTTCTCATAGATGCTCAAAATGTCCTTCTTGATTGTGTTCCTAGAAACCATCTTGAACAATGGTTGAAGAGAAGTTGAATATTTTCTAAAACCAATGTGGTCAACTATAGAGAGGGGATACTCATGCAAGATGATCATACGAGCAAGTTCATTTCTTGATACATTTTGATCAAAATTATAAGCATTCACACCCGCCATTGAATCCACTTTATTTTGATCCCTCGCCAAAATTTTTTGATTCATATCCCTAATATCTTGAAACTTTCTCCTTGGACATATTTTCACGTGGTCATGCAAATGTTTAGTGCCATAATTGGATCCCCTTACTAGCAATTTCTTACAATAATTGCACTCAGCCTTGTCTTTCTCATCAACTCTCTTTCTCTTAAAATGATTCCAAACAATTGATTTGTACTTCCCCTCTTCTTGAATTATTTCATTGCTAGGCTGGACTGCTTGGACATCGTTTGGCATATTCAACAGAGGTGATGATGGGGTTGCATTATCTTCATCTACTATCAAAGGAAATTGATTGCTGCCAGATGGATTGGAGCTACCAATGTTTTCATGTGAAGTCATTTTTTTCCTGATGTTAATTTAGCAACTTAGTAATGGACAAACTATATTTCTCCAACAGAGATAATATAAAATAATGGGAACGAAAAAAAAATTAAAACAAATCTCCTTGGCAACGTTGTTAAACAATTAAAATATATTCAGCAACGTCGTTAAACAATTAAATTAGAAATCATAGCACCCGTAGCACATACACAAATGGGTATTCGTATTTCATTGGCCTAAAAAACACTAAAACAAATCTCCTTTATACTAAGTAGTCAGTAGTATGCATTAGTTAATTCCTCCCATTTTGTGACTATTTCATAAAGAATGGGACAAAGTCTCAAACCTGTACCCCTTTCAAAAAAAAAAAAAAAAAAAAATCTGTAACTTATATTTTTAATAAAAATACATAAAACAAAATTAAATTGTGAGTATGTTTTGCGTGGAGAACAAGAACGAACAGCTAGAGCTAGGAGCAATGACCCGGGTTATGAAACAATGCCGAATAGTATATATTATTCCAGTAGAAATTCTAGGAACAGGTCAACGAGCCAGTCAAGTAAGGCAGGCGTGAAGGAGGTCCGTAGCTCAGTAAAGGGTATGATGTAGAAAATAGAAATCACTATAGATTCTATTCATAGGGGTTAGTCTTTTTGTCCGTCTAGTGGATTTCAGAAAAGAATCAATAGAAAAAGAAAGAATCATATTGGCAATCAAACCTATCCCTGATCGGCTGACCCTCATCATCTTGTCTCCAAAAATTAAAAAACAAAAACCCAGTAAAATAGATATGGATTTTAACAAGCTTAAAGAAACAGTATTGTTAAGCAGCCAAATGCCTACACAAAATTACAAAAACAATGACACAGACATATATTTAGAGCCATAAACCCGTAACTCATTAAAAAAAATTATATTATGTTCATGATGAAAAGTAAGTTGAGAAAAACCGTATGAATCATGAATAAAATCATCAATTCAATAGTTTATAAATTTGTTTCTAATAAAGACAAAAAAAAAAGTTAAAATTGGTACCTTATTTCCAACTTTGCTAGAGAGAAAAAAGAGGTAGAGCCACGTTAGGTAGAATAAAATAAGTTGATATTTTTGTTTAAATAGTAGGGTTTTAGAGTACAATAAAATTACAATTTAACCCTTATTAATGCGGGGCGGGGCGGGGCGGGGCGGGGTGGGTCTAAAAAGTGTAAACCCATCCTCGCCCCGCCCCGTGGTGCGGGTCTAAAATTTCGCCCCATCCCCGCCCCACCACCTTTGCGGGGCAGGGAAAACCCGCACGGGGCGAAGCGGGGAGGGGCGGGTCAAGTGGGGCGGGGAAAAATTGCCATCCCTAGAACGGACTCAAGAAAAGGCTGGATGATGCGAAGGGAAAATGGGTAGAAGAGTTGTCACATGTCCTCTGGACGTATAGAACTACACCTCGCAGGTCAATAAAAGAGACCCTCTTTTCAAGGACTTATGGAGCAGAGGCTGTCATTCCTTTAGAAACTGGCTTCCCAACATTAAGGACTAGCTCATCCAATCCGAGCAATAACAACGAGCTGCTAGAAAAGAGCTTAGACTTTATTGAAGAAAGAAGGGAAAGTGCAATGGTTCAATTAGCATACTAGCAACACAAACTCAAGCAAGGTTATGATGCCAATGTAAAATTGAGACCATTAGTGCCCGGTGACTTGGTGTTGAGAAAAGTTCTAGGTACTGCAAAGAATCCAGCATGGAGAAAGCTAGTGCCTAATTGGGAAGGACCATATCGCATCACCTTGATGGCTGGCATAGGAGTATATTTCTTGGAATACTTAGATGAGCATGTAATACCGCGCCCTTGGAATGTAAACAACCTGAAAATGTATTATTATTAATGAAAGTTTCATTTGTCAATATGTTCATTTGTTGTATAAAGGCATTGTACTTCCCTTTATTCATTCTTTCCAAGTATTAAGCAGAACCTTAGACATGCCCGGTTCCCCAGACCACGTACTTTGGCCAAATTAATACTTGATGACATCTTTATAAGTGTTAAATAGAACCTTAGTCATGCCTGGCTCCTCGGACCACATGCTTTGGGGAAATTAACACTCTATGACATCTTATATAAGTGATTAAACAGAACATTAGTCATGCCTAGCTCCTCGGACCACATGCTTTGGGGAAATTAACACTCTATGGCATCTTTATAAGTGTTAAACAGAACCTTAGACATGCCTGGCTCCTCGGACCACATGCTTTGGGGAAATTAACACTCTATGACATCTTTAGAAATGTTGAACAGAACCTAAGTTATGTCAGGTCCCTTGGACCACATACTTTGGTAAAATTAACACTCAATGGCATCTTTACAAGTGATTAAACAAAACCTAAGTTATGTCAGGCTCCTCGGACCACATGCTTTGAGGAAATTAACACTCTATGGACATCTTTATAAGTGTTGAACAGAACCTAAGTTATGTCAGGCTCTTCGGACCACATACTTGGGGGAAATTAACACTCGATAACATCCTTTTGCTTTTCACTAAATGTCAAAACAGATTCAGGCCTATATCCAATTCCTTGGATGGCCGGCTTTAAGCAAGTCAATGCCCTTAATTGTTTATCTAAGTGTTGGGTAGAATGAAGGATATCTGCCCCATTTTATTCTTTACAAACTATATTACTTATCTTCCTTAGATCTGGTCTTCATTGCAGAAAGGTCAATTCACAGTGCGAGTATGTGGTAAATTCCTATATTGCTGGTACTTAGTTAAATTGATCAAGTTGTTAGCAGTGAATTGTTATATGTTTTATTAAGTATAAAGTAGCAACAGTTCAACGTCATTTATGATGGTGATAAGCTTCAAGGCATATAAAGTAAAAGTGCAAGAGATAATAATAATTAAAAAAAAAAAACATTTTCATTAAATAAGAAGAGTACATTATATTCAGTGACAGAATGCCACTGCAAAAAAAGAAGAAGAAGAAAAAAAGAAAAAAAAAAGAAAAAGGAAAAAAAGAAAAGAAAATCCTAAGTGCTAAGCCTTGGCCTTGGGAGCAGGAAGGTCTTCTTTCTGGCTCGGCTGAGAGGTAGGAGCGTCCTTGGCCTTAGGATCAACTTCTTTATTCTCGGCCTCTGCTTCCTTTGTCTTAACTACAACTTCCTTATCCTTGGCAGCGTCTTTAGCTTCAAAAGAGGACTGTTTCTCCTTACCCTTGCCCTTGTCTTTGGCCCCCTCAGCCCCCTAGCCTTGATCACTAGCTTGGTTGGATCTCTTCGAAGCCACGGGAAGAGGGAGAGTAGCTTGAGTAGTCAGGGGCTGCTCTAAGGACTTAGGAGCAGTGGCAGAAGAAGATGGGAGGATGCCTGGGATTTCGCGAATATTAGGGTGGTAGCATGTTTTTCCCGGTTGTCTCCACTCTAAGTCTGTAGGGACTCTTGCAATGTTGAGGGCTTCTACCCACGTGGCATCACAGTAATCCCTACATGCCTCGGCTAGCTCCTCAGTGAGCCTGGCTTGTGTTTCTTCCACGCCGAGGTTGTAGGCTGCTTGTTTTTCGGCCTCTGCTGCCTCCTTGGCCAACTAAGCCGCCTTTTTGGCCTTCTACAGCTCTGCCCTAAGATCCAGCACAAGTTGCCTGGAAGTAGCTAGCTCTATCTCTGTTTGATAAAGCAACTTGCGCTGGTCCTCGGCCTGAGTCTTAGCACTTTTTAGCCTTGCCAGAGTGCTTTTCCTATCCCTCTCTGAGACAGTCAGCTTGGAGACCAGCTCCTTATTCTCCTCCTTTGCGACCCCCAAGGCCTTCTCAGTCTCAAGGCGAAGGTGGGCCTCATTCTTGACATCATTTCAAGCCCTGTTAACCCATTCCTCAGCCATAAAGACCTCTTGGGTAATCTGCATAAAAACAATATTGTAACCCCATGTGAACAGATGAGAGAGCCTATTAGTACTAAAATAAGTAAAAAGAGAGAGACTGTGAACTTACCATAGCAAGGTCCCTTCATAGGGACAAGAAGAGGTCATGCTGCTTCAGCTTCCTCACGGCATCCATGTCCTTGGGTAAATGGAGTGGCTGCTCTAAGGCCTCAGCCACATGCGCAGAGTGGCCTCTTTGGTACTCCCTGATGGAGGAATTCCAAGGAATGGCAGCCCCGTCCACCTCTAGCAGAGGAGACCAAGTGCGCTGTTGTAGGTGCGCCTCGGCTAGGTTCTGTTCCTCCCTGTTGTCCACGGACGAGGACCTCTTGTCCTTGGGATCCTTGGCAATCTTTTGTTGTTTCGTGCCCTTCTTGGGGGGCAACTCCCCTTCCTCAATCTCCTATATTAGCCTTTTCTTCTTTAAATCTTGCATCGCATGCAATCTGAGGTCAGTGGGGAGAGGAGGGGGAAGAGTTGGAGGAGCTTGGGACTTGGGGACTTCTTGTGAAGTTGCCCCCTTATTCCTGGCAGACATAAGGTCCCTCAAGCTTCTCCTTTAGTTTAAAGCCATTTTTTTTTTCTTCTGAGATGGAGTCAATCCGGGCAACCACAAGTCTTGGAAGATTGGCTGCGGAGAATCTATCAAAATCGGCCTCAGTGTCCGAGAGCTCTACCGGCTTTTCTGGTGCTTCACCATCCCCGTCAAGGCGGAATTGGTTTATCTTGGCCTCGACGGATAGATGTGTAAAGTCTGTCTCTTCTTTCAGAGTGGCTACTTCCTGAGGAACCTGCTGAAGTGGTAACACCACGGGTGGAAGGTCTCTCCGAGCCAAAAACCCTGGCTTAGAAACGTCTATGCGATTCAATCTAGGGTCACTAGCCTTTATCGCCTAGCCTGCGTCCTGAAACGAGCGAGACAAGGGCTCGTATTCCAAAATTAAATGAGCGGCCCGTAGCTGTCTGTCTTCGCTTATGAATATCTCAGATCTCAGCACTTTGTTGAGACCCGGTACGTTGACGAAACTGAGTCTCGGAGCGACGTGGTTTTTATATGCAAAAACATTCGAGGAGGAAATCATGGTCAAACCAATAAAAACTACCATCAAAATAAGATGAAATGTTAAGCGAAAGGGACTAATCCTAGGGTACCCCATCTGGCTCTCCCGCTCGAGTTGGGCAGTGAAGACCGTCGTTCCACTCCCTGGAGACAATAAGATAGTCATCCTTCATGCCCTTGTTTAACTTAGGAAGGCACGATATTAGTCTGACGATGTCGGATCGGGACTTGAGATAGTATCCCGCACCGGCAAGCTTGTGGCACTTGTACATGTGAACCACATCATGCTACGTGAGCCCCAAGCCCATCTGCTCGTTGAGAGCGTCTACGCAACTCAAGACCCTAAATAGGTTAGGGGCGCACTGATAGGGTGTCAGTCTGTGGTTAATCAGGTAATCCTTGGTTACCCTACCCATGGGAAGCGTCATTCCTCCCTCTATGAAAGTAATCATGGGAATGACGACTTCACCCACTTCTCTATTGGTAAGAATTTGGTCTGGGGCACAATATTGCAGGGCTACTCCCTGTGGAATGTGGTATTTAGCCCTAAATCCCTCCATACCGGCTGGAGAGTCTACTAAGTGCTTAAATCTACCCATCTAAGCAAACGTAGGTGACACGAAGGAAATTTTCTAAAAAAGAAAGAAGGTCGAGGAGGTTGGCTGAGGAGAAAAAGAAAGTTTAAAGAGAAAGATACTTATGAAAACAAGTGTATTAAATCCTGAACCTTTAGAAAAATCTTTTAGGAATTTCTGAAGGAAAAGAGTTAAGGAAACTCAGGAGTATGGAGTTTTTAGTGAGTTGGAGTGCTTGGGATCTCTGGAGAGCTTGAAAGTTTGTAAAATGAGGGTATAATGATTTACCTCAAGGCTTTATATAGATGGTGAAAATGAGTGGGAGTTATCCCGCTCAAAATTTCAAGAAAAAGATCAATCGTTGGATCTACGCCTCACCGTTAGATCTGGGGAACAAAGCACCGCCTGGAGCAATTAATGGCGCCTCACAGACTTCGAAGCGTCAGTAGCAATTATGGGGCACGTAAAACAGCACTCCCACACATGAAAATCAAAGGATAAAAGTAGAATTAGCTCTTAAAAATTCAAAACCCCAGTTTTCTCCTCGGATGAGAGGAGAAAACCGGAGTTTTGAGGGGCTATTGTAGGATTAAGGGCCCAAATTATATATTGGGCCTTGGGCCTTGTCCGAGAGCGTGGGTGGTCCGAGGAGGAACAAATGATGAAGAATGGTTCAAGCTCAAGATTTAATGAGCAAGATGCAAATAGGAAGGTTATCCGAGAAGGAATATCTTCTCGGATACGATAAATACAACTCAAATATGTCTTCCAATGATCAGAGTGACCTTCCATGATACTCCAATGATAGAGACGTGCATCATGAATATACAAGAAGGAAGGGAATCCAAAATATCTAAGAAAAAGCTGCTACCACCGCATTGAATGCACTGTAGCTACTTTCATTGCCGCATTTATGTGGAGAAGACCTCTGAACAGTGCTACCTTGGCAACCACAACTCACAGAAAGCCAATGAGGGTGTCCGATGGGACATGTACTCAAGTGAAGGCTCAAATGATCAACAAGTATAGGATCAAGATGGTCTTGAGGGAAATATATAATGTAAGAGACCTCCCATGAGGGGGAGGATCAGAAAAACAAAAACTAAATACTGTAGCAATCAAAATTGTATCTGTACTCAGTTTAATTGATTTATGTGAAGAATAACCTCCTCGGACAGTGAACTTATTTAGTTCTGTATTCCTTGTTCTTACTTAACCATCTTCTAAATCTGTTCAAGCCGTTGTCCAATTCATTAAGGCCTAGTTCTTCGACCCACTCTCTACAAATTTATTGTACTGGGCTCACTGGGCCAAGATCCTATACATCTTGGGCTTAGGCTGCAAAAAGTGTCCTTACAGTAGTCTTGTTTTATAAGAATTTATTATTGAAAATGCATAATTATAATAGAAATATAGAAACGAGAAGAGTAAATACAAATTATAATCACTTTATAAATAAATTGGTAGGTTATTGATATTTTAATTCTTGTCCATGATTTGACACAATTCTGAAAGAAGTGATGAATAAAAAAAGAACTTTTGTGTGCTTTGAAAACATGAATGCACACACATAATAGCATTCGTATCAGCTCGTACATTTCTTTATATATCTATTTTAGCATAAGAATTTACATTTTCTTCTTTACATACTTACTTTTCAAAAAAAATCCACATTAAATTATCTATTTTACACTACATTTTATTAAAATATCATTTTTTTCTTGATTTTTTTAATTGTTTATATTTTTTCACACACAACTACAATCCATTTTCTTCTTTCATTCTCAGGAAATGTAAAGAAAGAATAAAAAACTAAATGCAAAATGAATAACGTCATTGTAAATTTACACAATATAAATCACTAATGTGGTCATTTTTAGGCAAAAATGTATAAATTTTACACATTTTTCTATTATACTTCCAATGATGTGAGTGCTCTAAGGCAAGAAACTAATTTAAATAGAAATAAAAAATAAATTTTCTTAAAGAATAGTCTCTCTCTCTCTCTCTCTCTCTCTCTCTCTCTCTTAAATTTTTTGTTGAATTAAGAAAAGATTTTTTTTTTTCCAAAGTTCTTTAGGGCTTAAAATACCAAAAAAAGTAGAAAACAATTCTAAAAAATGTTTCAGGTTAAAAAGTTTTCATTTAAGGTCGAGTCACAAGTAACAGACTAACTTACCAAAATTTTAAGCCTTTTTGAACTAATTAAATTTCAAGAAGATAAATTTTAAATATTTATTATATAAAAAAAGATTTTAAGAAGATGGGGGGAGGCGTTGGACTGGGCCACTGGGGTATTAGCAACAGAGCCATGGTCATTTGATAAACATGTGGTCATTTTCCAGCGTTATGATTTTTCGATTCCTGCCAAACAGCTGAGGTTCACAAAATTAACTTTTTGTCAAGATCGAGCATGCTTGTTGGAGAAACCATAGGTACTGTAATTCCATCGGAACATACGAAAGAGATGATAGGAGGGGATTTTCTTCAAGTCAGAGTAGAGATAGATGTCTCAAAACC
This sequence comes from Quercus tomentella, assembly GCA_028535165.1. NCBI lineage: Eukaryota > Viridiplantae > Streptophyta > Magnoliopsida > Fagales > Fagaceae > Quercus > Quercus tomentella. Next base: position 30,655,220 of record JAPQVY010000155.1, read on the forward strand.
GCTCTGCAGGGGTAGGAAAATTGCCATAAACGCTGACGAATTCATTTGGGTTGCCTTTAAGTATGAAAAACTGCCAAATTTCTGCTATTGGTGTGGTAGAGTCTCCCATGCAGACAAGGAATGCGAGATTTGGCTAGCCAGCAAAGGTAAACTCACACAGGAAAAGCAGGATTATGGAGCTTGGCTTCGCACTTTACCTCATAACCCAGGGAAGATATCAGTCACTACGGTCTCAGGCATAGGAGATGGTTTTGGACAATCTTCACTAGTGAATTCTGCCTCAACAGACCCTCAATCTTAACCGGAAATGATGGAAGTCCAAAACGCCAGTGATAATTCAATGTAGGCCAATGACATTAATGAGGTCAGAGCTGCCGTTTCAAAATTTGTAACTCTAGGGTCCTCGGCAATAATGGCTAATGATGCGGATAGTAATTACAAAGGCCAAAATTCCATAATCCCGAAATTCTCGGAACTAAATGGGCAAGAAGTAATTGAAGGCGATACAAACTCTAAGGTGATTCACTCAATCTTGGAGGTCCAAACTTCCCAAAACAGGTCCGAGGAATTTGAAGCACAATTAAATACTATTGATTCGGCTTTAAAGAAATTTGACACCAACAATAATTCCACCTCAGCAACGGATACCATCTCAATTACTACGGATCTTAATAAAGATATTTCTGGAAATAATTTTGACAGTTTGCAAGGCAAATCACACACGGATCAGCAAGGCAAACGTACATGGAAAAAATTGGCACGTGACCCTAATCGTCCAAAGTCTCATATGCAAACCGTATCTTTGGGGAAAAGAAATCGAGAAAGGGAGGAAACTGTACCCACATAACCAACAAAAAAAATTTAGGTTACTACCAAATATGGCCAAGAAGAATCAATGGTGGAGGCTGCGATGCAGCCCTGCCATCACCAATGAGTTTCATATTTTGGAATTATCGTGGGCTTGGGAACCTACGTACAGGGAAGGAGCTGCAAGTAGTGGTTCGAACAAAAGATCCCTCCGTCATGTTCTTAGCCGAAACTTGGGCGGATGAAGCAAGGCTAAAGGAAATCAAACGCAACTTGGATTTTAAAATTTTGTTTTTTGTAGAGAGAACCAACAGAGGGGGAGGTTTAGCATTATATTGGCGAAATTCAATTGATCTGAAAGTAGAGACTTTCTCCAAATACCACATTGATGCAATAATAAATAAAGGGAAGGCAGATGCATGGAGGATGACCGGCTTCTATGGGGAGCTAATGACACAGAGGAGAACTGAATCATGGAGTATGCTTTGCCAATTGAACAACAGATTCAGCTTGCCATGGTTGTGTACAGGATATTTCAACGAACTATTGCAAAGCTCCGAGAAATTAGGGGGAAACAATAGAAGCCAAAATCAAATGCAAATTTTCCGAGATGTAGTTGATGAATGCGGATTCATTGATCTTGGATATGTTGGACCACAATACACTTGGCAAAAACACTTTGCTGATGGACACTCGATATGGGAGAGGCTGGATGGTGGTTTTGCTAACAATGAATGGCTGCTGAATTTTGCAGGTACCAAAGTCCACCATCTTTCCTCAGATACATCTGATCATAGACCTCTGTGGATCGTACAAGAGGGTTTGGATTTTCACCCTACAACCAAACCTTTCCGGCTCGAAGAGATGTGGCTGTCCAACCCGGGGTGTGCTGAAATTGTAGAAGCCGTATGGTCCAACACACACAATTATGACCCAGCTGTAGAGGTGATGAGAAAAATAGCAAAGTCTGGAAAGGAATTACACAGATGGAACAGGGAGCATTTTGGAAACGTAAGAAAGGAACTAGAAAAAAAGAGGGTAGCCTTGAAGAAAGCCGAGGAAGTTGCAATGAGGACAGGTGTGAATTTCGAAGTGAGGATGTTGAAACAAGAAATCATTAACCTGATGGACAAGGAAAATAGGATGAGTTTCCAGCGGGCAAAGGTCTTGTGGGCTTCAAACGGAGACAAAAACTCAAAATTTTTTCATTGTCGTGCAACACAGCAAAAGTAGAAAAATTCTATCTTAAAAATTCGAGACACATCAGGCCAGTGGAGGACAAATCCGAATGAAGTAAATCACTGCTTGGTCGAATACATTCAGAAGCTCTTTACCTCCACCAATAATCTGAACCCACATGAAGCAATCAATTCTATCAATACTATTATCAACTCTCAGCAACGCTCATAGCCGGTGAGGTTCAAACAGCACTAAAATAGATGGCCCCCCTAAAAGCCCCAAGTCTAGATGGTATGCCCCCTCTCTTTTACCAAAATTTTTGGAATTTAACTGGTAATGATGTAACTGAATTAGTTCTTAAATTCCTCAATTCTGCCTCATTGCCTGAACAATTAAATCATACTTTCATAACCCTTATTCCTAAAAAAAAGAACCCTGAATGTGCATCTGACTTTAGACCCATAAGTTTGTGTAATGTCCTATATAAAATTTTTTCTAAAGTTCTGGCAAATAGATTAAAAAAGATCCTACCAAAAATTATTACGGAACACCAAAGTGCTTTCACAAAAAGTCGCTTAATTTCTGATAATATTTTGGCAGCCTTTGAATCTCTCCACAGTATGCAGAAACACAAAGGAAAAGAGAATTTTATGGCTATAAAAGTAGACATGAGCAAAGCTTATGATAAAGTTGAATGGCCGTACCTCAAAGCAGTAATGGTGAAAATGGGTTTTGATGAAAAATGGATCAATCTTATCATGTTATGCGTTACAATTGTTTCCTACTCAGTTCTTGTCAATGGGGAGCCCAAAGGCATGATCCATCCAACCAGGGGTATCAGACAAGGCGATTCATTATCTCCCTTTCTCTTCTTATTATGTATTGAAGGCTTGAATGACCTAATTAATAATGCAGCGGCCAAGGGAGACATTAAGGGTTATTCCTTATGTAGAAATGGCTCTAGCTTGACTCACCTCCTTTTTGCAGACGACAGCTTATTATTTTGTAGGGCTACTATACAAGAGTGCCAACAAATCCTTGATATCTTGGATACCTATGCAAAATGTTCAGGCCAACAAATAAACAAGAGCAAAACTACAATCTTTTTCAGCAAGTGCACTACGGAAGAGATAAGAAATCATATCAAGATTGCCTTGGGGGTACCAGAGATTAAGCAATATGAGCAATATCTGGGGCTGCCATCCCTAGTTGGAAAGAATAAGAAAGCCAGCTTTAACTACATTAAGGAGAGGGTATGGAAGAAAATTCAAGTGTGGAAAGAGAAATTGTTGTCACAAGTAGGAAGGGAAATATTAATTAAAGCGGTAGTCCAAGTCATTCCAACATATACAATGAGCTGCTTCAAATTGCCGGTGGGTATATGTACAGAGATTGAAAGCCTTATTAGAAAGTTTTGGTGGGGACAAAAGGGAGACCAGCAAAAAGTCCATTGGGTTAAATGGGAAACACTATGCAAACCCAAATCTGTTGGTGGTATGGGGTTCAAAGACTTAGCTCTTTTCAACGACGCATTATTAGCCAAACAAGCTTGCAGACTAGTGCATCATAAAGAGTCCTTGTTCTACCTTGTCTTCAAAGCAAAATTCTTTCCTCATTGCTCTATAATGGAAGCCTTGGATACCACATTAGGCTCCTATGCTTGGAGCAGCATACTAAAGGGTCGGGATGTATTAATGAGAGGTGCAAGGTGGAGGGTGGGTTGTGGAGAATCGATTGGAGTTTGGAATGATGCTTGGATGCCCTCCTTGGAATATCCAAGAGTGTTATCAAATCCGGTGACAAGCTTTGAGGATATGAAAGTTAATGATCTTATAGACCTGGTTTCAAAGCAATGGGATGAAGATTTATTGCAGGGATTATTCAGCTCTCAAGAGGTCGAATTGATAATGAGTATTCCTTTGTGTCGCACCTATTTTGAGGACAAGTTGATATGGCCATACACATCATCGGGTAACTACAGTGTAAAGTCTGGTTATAATTTTCTTGCAGCAGCAGAAACGGGCCAGACCACCATAGCCAATCCGAGACAAGATGGAGGGATTTGGAAGCTTTTTTGGAGCCTCTTGGTTCCAAATAAGGTGAAGAATTTCTTATGGCGAGTCTGCAAAGAAGCACTGCTAGTGAAGAGAAATTTGAGTCGAAGAAAAATCATTGAGGAGGACACATGTGACCACTGTAAATCAAGTGCAGAAAGTGAATTCCATGCACTGTGGGAATGCTCGGCACTCACAACAGTTTGGAACTCAGTCCCAGAGCTACGGCTTCAACATGATCAGAATTTCCACACGGTTTCAGAACTCATCAAACTTACTCATGAAGAAGGAAAAGACGTCAATCTGCTTGCCATGATCCTTTGGACAGTGTGGTGTCGCTGGAACAAACTCAGAACCACTAATGAAGAGTACCCAGTCAGCCAAGTCTCCACGAATGCAAAGCAAGCACTCACTGAGAATCACCAAGCAAACCAGGTCACAACGCTCCAATCTCCTGTTTGCACTCGCCCTCGGGTCAAATGGAGCCCACCCCTTGCAGAAAACTTCAAGGTGAACTTTGACGGAGCCACATTCAAAGAGATACATAAAGCTGGACTTGGTGTCGTGATCCAGAACTCCCTAGGACAACCAATTGCTTCCTTATCAGAATTGGTGAATCTACCATACTCATACGATATTGTTGAAGCAATGGCTGCATCTAGAGCCATTTACTTTGCTCAGGAAATTGGCTTAAATTCCTTTATCCTTGAAGGCAATTCTGAAGCTGTGATCAAGTGCCTTAGAAGTGACGACGACTCCTTTTCTCCTTTTGGTCATATCCTGGCAGTAGCTAAAGCGACCACAGAGACCAACTGTTGTACTTCATTTTCCCATATTCGTAGACTTGGTAACTCTGTTGCTCACAACCTAGCTAAACATGCAAGACATGTTAGAGGTTTTTCAGTGTGGATGGAGGATGTTCCTCCACACCTTCAAGCTAGATTTTCAGCCGATAATGGCTAGTTTTCTTATTAATAAAAGTTACTGATGTTATTTCTCAAAAAAAAAAAAATAATAATAATAGTGAATAATTTTGTGTCCTTTGACTTATTGATATAAAAACAATAAATCAGTTAATATTAATAATTAACATGCACTAACACATCAAAATTTTAACGAATAAAGGTGAAAAAAGAAAAAAGAAAAAAAAAGAGGAGAGGCCTAGTGAATAATTTCAAAGACTAACATTTATGTAATGACACGAGTCACATGACTAAATTATAAAAAATTAAAAAAAATTAAAAAACCCAAAGTAATGACAAGAAATTTGTAAAATGTTTAGATACATACCTTTGGGAATGCACTAACTCCATTGAGAAGAGCTCATTGGGGGAGGAAGGCATATATGGTGAATGGAATAAGCCAACCGAGTAGCGCACAATAATATGCATAAGTAAGGCCCATGATAAGTCCCATGGACCTAGTGCCAAAGCTTATGGGGCTATATTTTGAGAACCCAACTTGCATCATGCCAATGATCCATCTCTGGCCTTGGTTCAACCCATCAATGAGGCTGATTGGTGCATCACCCAAAAAGGCTGGCCTCTTAGAGCATTCACATCAGCTCTTGGATAGTTGTGTATAAATGTGTAAAATACACATTTTGACCATTTTTACACATTTTGAAGCAAAAAATACACTGCATCAGTCTTTGCAAAATCATGTAAACTCGTGTATAATTTTCAACGAGCTACAGTACTCGTGTAAATTTACACGGGCACTGTAGCATGTGTATATATTATTTTACTAATTTCCGTTCACACCAATTTTTCTCTCTCTTCTCTGTGCACAACAACCTCAGCTCCTCATCTTGTTTTCCTCAGATGCACACAAATACATCCACACAAATAAATCAACACAGAAACACACCCACACAGAAACAAACCCACACAGACAAACCAACAGAGAGATATGGGTCGCCGGTGAAGAAACGATATGGGTCACCGGAGCTTGGTTCGTGGATCGGCCGGTGAAGAAAGGATCTAGGTCGCCGAGCTTGGTTCGTGGATCGGCCGGTGAAGAAAGGATCTGCGTCGCCGGAGCTTGGTTCGTGGATCGGCCGGTGAAGAAAGGATCTGCGTCGCCGGAGCTTGGTTCGTGGATCGGCCGATGAAGAAAGGATCTGGATCGGCCGGTGAAGAAAGGATCTAGATCGGTCGGTGAGGAAGTGATCTAGGTTGGTAATTTTTAGAAAGAAAGGATCTGGGTAGCCGGTGAAGAAAGGATCGGTCGGTGAGGAAAGGATCTGGGTAGCCGGTGAAGAAACACGACAAGATCGGCCGGTGAAGAAAGGACCGGCGAGGAAGTAATCTGGGTCGGTCGTTTTTGGGAAAGAATGAGAGAAGGGAGAAAAGAGAGAGAGAGAGAGAGAGAGAGAGAGAGAGAGAGAGAGAGAGAGAGAGAGAGAGAGAGAGAGAGGTCTTTCTTTCTTTTTGCTGAATAGAGAGAGAGAGCTCTTTCAGTTTAGGAAAAAAGAATAAAGAGGGAGAGTGAGAGCGCGCAGGCAGTTGAGTGAAATAATAAAAAAATGAGAAAGGTGAATATTTTATTAAAATATTTTGTAAAATAGAAGAACTGATGTGGGTGTTTTATATAGGTGGTAGTGTAAAATAGAAAAAGTAGATTTTTTCGTGTAAAATAGACATAAAATTTAGAAGAACTGATGTGAATGCTCTTAGGTTTACAAAATATAGACATCCATCCCTCACAGTGTTGCCGATAACCCGTGTAGTGGTCCTCGATAAGCGATCCATATTTGAAGCCCATCTACGCATTACACATTAAAATTATAGATCACCTATAAGTGATAATTAGTGTTTTTTTTTTTTAAGGAAGTTATAATTAGTTAAATACATTGCTAGAATGTGGCTTTTTAGGCTTGCTTAATTAAGAATTTAATCCATGTAAGGCATTCAACTTTTTCCAGATGAAAATAAGAATTCGATCCTAAGGTTTTTTATTTTTTAGTTTTATTACATGATACTTGAATAGGATTAGTTTTTTGTTGAAAACTTTATTTGTTTATTTGTTGAAAGTTGGAAAAAAGTATACATTTATATATATTTTTAATATAAGAAAGTATTATCTTAGCCTTTAGCCACTCTATTCCATTCCCTACCCATGAGACACTTTAGAAACCCAATAGACTGTTTAATGTGGTGGATTGAACTTAAAACTTCCGCATGTATGTCACATCCCGGACCAATGAGCCCACCACCTAAATACTTCCATAGGATACAAAAATATAGTTATACTTAGGAAAAGTAACGATGGTATAAATTGAACATAAGCAAATGAATAAGCTAACAAAAAATAAGGAAAAAAGTAATTCATGAAATGCACACTAAATTGCATAACAGATTCATTACTAACTTTGGTTTTTTATTTTTAGAATCAATACTCACTTTGATGTGCTAGGGGTATAGAAACAAACTAATAGGCTTACCTCGAATCCCCATTTGGTATTGTTCTCATAATTGCATTCTGCAACTTTGTGTGCCAAATCCATAATTTGTTGGGATTGGATGGGCTTGTCCACTACATGGTATGGGCCAATTTCTGTGATTTCTGGTGAAATAAAAGTTGATGGACCTCCAAAGAAAACCCGCCTATTGAAATAGCATCCGGTTCCAACATGACTTGGGCCCAATAGTCCGTCCACACCCATTGGATTAATTTGAAAACTTTGTTTATATTCACTACCATAAGTGTCATTCTTGTTGATCCCATGAAACATTTGAGGAAATTGAACATATCCTATTTTGGATTGAAGTTTAGGATCTAATAGATAACACAATGCACGAAGAGGTGTTTGTGGATCATTGGAGTACATATCACAATCCAAGGTTAGGATTATAGGTGCATTGGTCATGGAAGCCGAGACTCGAAGCTTTAAAACACAGCCAAAAAAAAAAAAAAAAAAAACTATAAAAGAAGTAGTAGCATGTGTAACATAGTGCATTTTGGCTCAAATATAAGAAGGCTTACGAGGACATTAAGGGCACCAGCCTTGAAATGGTGGAAGGAAGTTTTGCTCTTTCTCTAGAGAGATAGATGAGATTCGGCATCAAATGATCCGTGATATCTTTGTTTTTGCTACTCTCTAATAAGACTTGATCATGGTACAAGCCAATAGATTAGATGGCCATTAAAGTTTTAAGTACCTAACGATAAAAGGAATAACCATTTTACCATAGGAATTAGATGCCCAAAACTAAATTGTTTTACTACTTTTTTAGCACCCTTTGATTAATTTCTTTGGAATAAAGAAAAAGGTCTAGGAATACAAATTTTTTTCACAACTATTGATCTGACTTCTTGTGAGAGATGTATAATAAAGGTGGTGTTAGTGATAAGTTTATCTAAAAATGATATTATTCTAATTACAATTTGTCATCTTAGCAAGTTTTGAAAAGATTATTAAAAAATTTGCGTCCCTAACATTGTCAAAGAGTTAAAAAAAAAAAAAAAAATATTGTTAAGAATGAATATTCTTTTTCAACACAAATAGTTAACCCTTTGATAAAATAAGAGTAAAGTTATGGACACATAAAAATGCACAACTTTGTGGGAAAAATTTGGCTTTTGCCCCTTCCAAAAAAACAATCTAGCATTTTGTCCTCTTTCTCAAACTAATTAAGGAAATGCCTCTCTTTTGAAACTCGATTTTCTTAAAATCGAGTTAAGCCCTGTAGCGGCGTTTTTAAGGAGCCTATAGTGACGTTTTAAGAACCTATAGTGACGTTTTGTAACTTGATCTCCATGAAGTCGAGTTATAGGTAAAAAAAAGAAAAAAAAAATTGCATATAACTCGACTTCATGGAGATCGAGTTACAAAACGCCACTATAGGGCTCTAGAAATTTTTTTTTTTTTATAACTCGATTTTGAAAAAATCGAGTTTCAAAAGAAGGGCATTTCCTTAATTAGTTTGAGAAATGGGGCAAAATGTTAGATTTTTTTTTTTAAAGAGGCATTTGCCCATTTTCTCCCAACTTTGTGCCTTAACTCGTCACATGGGAGTTGTGAGTGGTGGAAGTGTGTCCCCACACAGCCCAGCATCACACATCCACCAATCACAACTCGCTATGTGGTGAGTTGTAGCACAAAATTGTGCATTTTTATGTCTCTATAGCATTACTCATAAAATAAACCTGAATGACAGTGGAATGATCTTGGCGTGTAGATCCATCCGTCCATTTGCTAAAAGCTTTGTGCTCTTGCTCATTAGTGATATACTCTTCGCTAACTTTCCCACGCTTAAGAACATTCTCTACCCTGACTTTCATGCTTTCATACATTATCTGTAACATTGTTAAGAACAAGAATGTAATCAAGCTGATGGGAACAGTAGTATTAGGCAATGTAAAAAAAAAAAAAAATTGATATTTTGACACATCAAAAAGTTACATTTTTTATTTTAACACACTACTTTACAAAACAACGTACATCACATATTCTATTCTTTTACTGTGCTATTTAAATATTTTTTCTTTATTCTTTTTTAAAATATTTTTAATAGAGGAGAGAGAGAAAGTTTATTAAAAAATACAATAAAAATGAATACAACATTCGCCGTACAATGCTATTATTAGAATTGTACTGTAACAAAATTGGAATTTGACACATCTCATGAGGTATGGTTTTTTGTTTTTGGTGTGCTGAATTCTAAAAATTTAGCATTTGGCACACTTGATGCCAATGCTTGTCATTGTTTTATAGAACTTTTTCATTGAGGTAATCCCATTAATTTAAAAAATTAAAGATCTATGAATAAATCTTCTCTACGAAAATATTTTTAAAAGGGAATCAATAAGCTTTAGTTCAAATGACATATTCTCTCTTAGGGTCCGTTTGGATTGAACTTACTGAAAACTGAAAACTGAAAACACTGTAGCAAAATAATTTTTAAATGTGTAAATAGTACCATGGGACCCATTTTTAATATTTTTTAATACATGAACAGTGTATGCACAGTGCGTGAACAGTGTATGCACAGTGCGTGAACAGTGCATACACTGTTTATAAACAGTAAATATTGTCTCTCAAAGTCAACAAATGCGGGCAAAAAAAAAAAGGAGAAAACGCGCTTTGAAAACGCAGATGCCGGAAAACTTGCTATCCAAACGCCCTCTTAATATGAGTAAGGTAGAGGTTATGTTTTAGAATTTCCCACTTAATAGTGGAAAAATTAGAATTGAAAGAGTGAAAAAAGAATAATCATAGTTAGAAAGATTGATTTACTAGAGGTCGAACATTTGTGCAATGACAAGTTCCTTCCTCCAAAAATGATAAGTCACGAGTTCAAGTTCGGGAATTAGGCTTTTCAAAAATTTGCAAATAAAGTTGCCTATTATGATCTCTCCAACCTTTTCAAAAGTGTGAGTTTTGTGCACTAGGTATAAATAATACTTAATTCTTAGTGCAATTTATGCAATCATTTAATCGAATGAACAAATGTCATATATGTACGTATCGTAGTTGTGATGTATCCTGCCACTAATGTTACAAAAAAAAGGGCTTGGAATATTGTAAGTTTTATTTGATTTTCACTTTTCTTTGGTGTTTAATAACTTAATATATCTATATGCAATGATTAGTAAGAGAGAAATATGTGTCAACCGGCACTTTATAGTATTTTCAACAAATATGTGAAAGGTTAAAATTTTCCCTCCTAGTGTAACTATCAAATTAAGGGGTTCCATCCCTCTCTCACTCATAGCAAAAAGTGCATTGTTGAGAGAGAGAGAGAGAGAGAGAGAGAGAACTCCACACACAATATTATTCATAACAAATTTCAGAATAAATGAGTTGTTAAAGTTGTTATTGATTCTCTTTTGAATTTGATGATACTTGAAAATTAGTAGGTTGAAATGCTTCAAGCTATAGTAATGGCTATGAATCCTGGAAAAAAAAAAAAAAAAAAAAAAACTATCAAAGGTGACTAGTGTGACCCGACCAAGGATCCTTCAACAGTTAAGTCAGTTTTCTCTCTAAGACACAAGGATGGAAAATAGTAAATGGTTAGAACTTACCTTGGGTGAATGGGATTTATTCCTTTTATAGAGAGTTAGTCGTGGATCTACTTGTTCGGTCCACTATCATCATGGATGATATGGGCAGTTAACGGAGAAAATGGGATATATGGAGCGAAGTTTGAGGAGTTTCTTCCACGTAGTAAGAGCAATACATCATGGTTAGATAGGAAATTTATGAAAAGTCCTTTTGCAGATTTCACCAAGTGTTGTTTGGTCGTCCTTATGTTTGCACTATGGATGACCTACCTGGATCTATTCCAAAGGGACTTGTATTGTTTCTTAAATACAATGTTTTTGTTATCCTTCACTTAAGGTTTCTCTGGACATGGTCAGATTGTAGATGCAATGACTATGGACGATCATCATGGACAAACATCTTTAAGTTGGTCCCCATCAGAATCCATTACTAATATTGCTTTATTTTCTCTTTCTTAAAACTTGTGATTGTGAAAAAATTGTTGCTGAAGGATTATTCAGCAAATTAATGGTCCGTCTGGTAGTAGTGTTTAGGTATTAGTTTTCAAAGTAATGTGAAAATTATGATCTAAAAACTGTAGTAAAAAAAATGTATTTTGAGTATTCATAATACCAAAAAAAAAAAAAAAAAGTGTTTAGTACCATATATCTATAACATTTTTTTTTTCAAAAATGTAAACACACACAATTAAGTGCATGTGTGTGTGTTCAATAGTTGGTTTGTTTCTTAAAAAAAGTCTTTTATATATTGTCAAAATTATGTAGGTCCTACAATTTTCAAAATAATTACAATAATGCTATTTTGCTACTCAAAACTATTACTAAAAAATTGAAAAACACCTATGATGTGTAATTAAAATACAGTGTTAAAAACACTTATATGACTCGAATACTCTTTACTAAACACTATTATCAAACATGTTTTTTTTTTTTTTAATCTACTATTTTTATTACTTAAACACTGAAATATATATATATTTTTTGAAAAAGGAAAATTGTGAATTAAACTCGTCTACTAAAACAGGTCTAGTAAAATCATATTGACCATGGTTTTAAAAATCGGACTGGATCACCCGGTCTGACTGGTTCAACTGAGAACGGGCTACTAATCCAGTCCGATTATGACTAAAAACCAGAACTAAAAACCGAAAATAATTAGGAACCGGCCGGTTCAACCGTAAAAATTGGTAGCGTCAACTTACTGAAATTTTTTATTTTGTTGCAAATATACTTTGAGACCGAAGAGAGTGAGAGTGAGACTGTAATGTAAGAGACTTCAAAGTTAAAACAAAAGAGAATAATGACTTTAGCTTTTGGATGGGACCAAGGTTTTCAGACCCGGATCGTTCATTAAACCGTAAAAGGGAGAGGTTTAAGGTTTTTGAGATCGAATCGGAGTCGAACCGTGATGACGTCATAATTAATTTAATAATGATTTAAAATATGAATTAATATATTTAATTAATATAAGTAGAAAAATGAACTAAAATAGTCTAAACAAAAATAAAGATATAATTTTCAAATGTTTTTTTTATATCACAACTTTCATAAGGCAAATAAAAAATATGAAATCTTAAGCAAACATAAATATTGTTTGATAAAACTCAATATTTTACTTTTTTTAATCTTTTTATAAGAGTTTATATCTAAATTATCTCAAGTTATGCTCAAGCCTATTAGACCATCCAATCACTTGTTTTATGTCAAAGTCCATTTGAATATTCAACTCTTTGTGAAAATTTTTAAAATAAAAAAATAAACAAAAGCTAGAGGAGTGGCCGGATAAAGACTTAAAGCTTTACAAAATTGATTAAATAAGGAGTCCAACGAAATTTTAAAAAGAGTGGTTGACAGAAAGCAAGCTGTCAATCATCTTCAAAGCCTATTCAAGCCTAGCCCACATACTTTACTTGACTATATTTATGGTATGTGGTTGTAAAGGATGCATTGTATCAAAGTGAAGAAACACTTCTCCAGCAAACATATATTGGATGACTACTTATCAAACCAGCTAGCAATCTTATCACTACAGTAAAATTCAGCCCAAACTTATCTCAGTTTTCAACAATATTAATATTCACGTTGGGGAGGGCAATGAGTCAGAAACTTTAAAACTCATTTTTGTCATTTCCAAGGCTTTGTCATGTCACACGTGCTAGGCTCACCAAACTAAAAAGCAAAAATAATGTTAAAAGAAGTCATCTACTTAAACTGAAGGCAGGAAACCAAGAAGAACAAAAGAAGAAGCAGTGAAGAAACAAAGAAGAAGAAGGAGCTGCGCCGTCTGCGATGGGTTAGGTGTTTTTTTTTTTTTTTTTTTAAAGAGCTTGGCCTGAGCCGTAAGACTCGCTCTCTGTTTTCTTTTTCTCTCTCGCAATTTGTTTTTGTATTTTTTATATTCAAATTCTTTATAGACTGAGATCAGTTTTCCGGCCAAATATAGTAAAAAAATGGAACCGTGCGAACCTCTAAAACTGGCCACGATTCTCAAAACCGTACGGTTTGACCGCGGTTCGAGCGGTTTCATGCATTTTTCACATAGAGCGGTTCTTAGAGTTAAAAGAACCGCAAAGATGAACGATTCGAGATTTTTTCGGTCGGACCGTATGGTTCGGTCCGCGTTTCAAAACCTTGGATGGAACAAGTCTAAAAGGAGAAACGGAAGTTTGAAAGAATGGGTAGGTGAAGTATTAATGAAGAGAAGAGGTAGATGAATCATGGAGATTCTGGCATTTTACCCTTAATTTTTTAAAAAATTGGTAATATGCCCTTGTTTGCAAACTATATAGGGGCGTGCCCCTGTTTCGATACTTGATTACCCTAAAATCGAGTTCAATTAAATACTCGATTCATAGAAAATCGAGTTATGCCCGATCAAACTTATAAAAAAAAAAAATTTGCATGGAACTTGACTCTTAGGAAATCGAGTTCCATGCAAAAAAAAATTTTATAAGTGTTATCGCCATATTCAGGGAGCCCTATAGTGGTGTTTTTAAGCCCTATAGTGACATTTTAAAACCCTATAGCGGCGTTTTCATGCAAATTTTTTTATAAGTGGGATTGCTCCATATTCAAGGAGCCCTATAGTGGCGTTTTTTAGTCTTATAGTGATGTTTTAAAGCCCTATAGCGACGTTTTCCTACAAAATTTTTTATAAGTGTGATTGCCCCCATATTCAAGGAGCCCTATAGTGGCGTTTTTAAGTCCTATAGTGACGTTTTTAAGCCCTATAGCGGCGTTTTCCTGCCAAATTTTTTATAAGTGTGATTGCCCCATATTCAAGGAGCCCTATAGTGGCGTTTTTAAGCCCTATAGTGACGTTTTAAAGGCCTATAGCAGCGTTTTGGAACTCGACTTCCCTAAAATCGAGTTCCATGCATTTTTTTTTTTTTTTTTTTTTTTAGTTTTATTGGGCATAACTCGATTTTCTACAAATCGAGTATTTCATTGAAACTCGATTTTAAGGTAATCGAGTATCGAAATAGGAGCATATCCCTATATAGTTTCGAAATAGGGGTATATTGCTAAATTTTTTGAAAATTAAGGGTAAAAGGCTAGAATTCCCGATGAATCATGAATGACTTTTTTTGTTTTTGTTATTTTCTATGTCATGTTGGTCCTTTTTTCTGTCGGCCAATTGACATGTTGTCAGGGACCAAGAAATAGTAGCAAGCCTGTCAGTACTTTCTTTTTTATTTTTATTTTTATTTCTTCTGTTTGGTTTTAATACATGGTGCAAATTTCCTTATAAAAAAAGTCATGCTAACAGGTTAATAATCCATTTTAGAAAAGTTTTGACATCATTTTTATGGAAAATGAAAAAAGCTGTCAAAACATTAATTGTTTTTTTTTTCTTTTCCATAAAAACTTTCTTTAACTGGATTTTTAATCATTGTCCTAAGGACACTCGTTAATATTTTTCATAAAGAAAAATGTACAAGATGCAATTAGTACTTGGAGTTCTTTTTAAAATTTGAGATTCAATTTATTTTGAAAAACTATTAGGTTTCTCTAGTATATGCACTATATGTCTCTCCTTAGAAGGGAAGACAAATGTTAATTGCACCTGGCTTTTATATAGAAAATGGGGCTATTTAGTTGGAATGGAAAGGTGTGTGGATAAAAAAATAGGAGATAAAAGAGATTTTAATTTCTTATATTTGTGTTTAATTGGAAGATGGAAAAGTTAAGATATAGAAAATAAAGTTTGTATCAAATTTCTTTTTTTGAGAAACAAACTAATTGTTAAAAACACACATACACACACTTAACTACACTTTCTCACCAAGCTCAATCTCATTAAGTTTAAGACTATTGGAAATTTAAACTTTTACTTTTTCTAGTTTGAAATCAATACTTAAACTTTTTAAAATTATATCCATTTAAATTATTGTTTGATTGTGAATTTTATATTCATACCATTTTAAATGTCCAAGATTCAGTTTGAAATTAAGGAAACTATATGACTTAATTTTAAATATTTAAAAAAAAATTTAATTTGAAACTTTAGAAATTATATGTTAATTATAAACAATTTATAAAGGATTGAATTTTACATATAATTGCTAACAAAAAGAGAAATTTCTTTGGGAAGCGCAAATAATCCACCTGGAAATTTGCTCAAAACTTACACTAGAAATTATGTACTGATATAATTCATGTCGTGTTAATATTAAGCAGTGTAATATTTCTATATAATAATAAAAATTTTAGTTACATGAATTTATTTCTTTCATATAAACATAAGTAACATGAATCTAATTCATTAAGAAAAGTAGAATTTGGCTAGAGGAAAAAAAAGGTGAGGCATTAGTAAAATTTAGCTCAATATGAGTGTAGCAAAAAGATTTGGGCTAAACTTAGATACACTTCTTTGAGTTTTTTAGATTCCATAATTACTTTAAATATTTGATCAATACAATCATATGATTAATTTAAAAATCTTTGGGTAAGATGATACTGACAATAGAGTCACATAGTTGAATTTAAACATTTAATTGGAAAATAATATTTCGTATTAACCTCATCACACGTATTTTGTACATGCAATGAGACTCTTTTTTATTTTTATTTTTATTTTATTTTGGGTTCAGTGAAATAATGTTTAAAAGTGAAATAGAGATAATGTCTTAATATTTAGAAGCTTTCTTTACGTGAGAGTCGATAAAAATTTGAAAGCGTGAAACTTAGGAAACTTTTTAAAAAACAGTAAATAAACTTAAGAAATTATAACAAAGTTTTGGGCCTTTTGGCCCAAAGGTTTTACTCAATACTATTACCTTAATCTTTTCAGCATCAGATGACCATGAGTGCTTTGATGCAAAATAGGCTTCTGGGCTTCTATCTATTATGTTCGTCTTCCTACAAAATGGTAACCAATGACTTGCAAACTTTGCAGCTTCCATACAAGCAAAGAGAGTGAGCTGTGAACCACCATCATCTGATACATAGACCGAAATCTTCTCTGTTGGATAGTCATAAGCCATGACTGATAAGGCTGTGCTCACCAACCTTATTGGTGGTTCCTTGTACGGATCTGCTATGCAAATGAACACGTCTAGTGCTGGAAAATCCGATTTCTTCATGACCTTTTCAAGGTTTTCAGGGAATTCACTGCGATAAACAATGGCCACTCGGAAACATTGCTGCATGACCCAAATGATGGCAAGGATAATATCAGAGATAAACAAGGAAAGGGTGATAAAGAAGGAGGCTAGGGTGGTTGATTGGATGAGTTTGTGTGCATTGTGATGAAGATGGGCTAAGATAGCACAAGTGTAAACTGCCATAAACACAAGGTTCAAGGTTGTGCGACGTGTGTGTCTAAGTGTGTGAAGGGGAGGGGTAGAGGTCCTGGAACTTGTGTTGAACCCTCTCAGCCTCAGATCCTCCATTTTTGTGGTGGTGAAGTATCCTGTGCAGGGATAATATCTAAGATAGGGTACATTCAAGTAACTTCAGTTTAGAAGAAAAGTGGAGCATTTTTATTGACTGTTCTATCAAGGATGATGACATGTATGCCGGTTCATGTGCGATCTACTACTCAATAGTCAAATAGTTCAATAAGATCTCATAAAAATAAGAATAAAAAGTTCAACAAGATTTTATCTTCTTTCTTTTATTTTTATTTTTATTTTTTTCTAATTATAAAATTTGATAATTATAGTATTTATTAATAAACATTTATTATAATTGTGTTTATATAAGAAATTATCTTTTTAGTGTCTATATAAAATTATCCATTCTGCGTAAGCATCATAGATTTGCAGCCAAAACTCTTAGTTGAAATTAAAGTTGAAACGGTGAAAGACATAAGAGAGTTTAGAGTTAGAGTTAAAAAGGAGAAAGATGAAGTATTTATTTGACAAATATTATTTTTTCTAACTTATTTTGCTATTCAATTTATTTTTGATACTGTTTATAAGTGTACTTTTTGGTATTATTTATAGGTCTCATTGTACTATTTCAGCTAACATTTATTTTTATCTACCGTACTTTTAGTACAAAGTTTTTAATTTCAATAAAATAAACGGATCCCAAAGAATTTTTAATTTCAACAAAATAAGCGGATTTCAAACGAAAAAGAAGAAATTAAGGTGGTAGAAGGTGGGGTAGGTGGGATTGGAGAATGAGAATATCAGGAATAAAAGTTGTGGACCTGAGAGTGCCACGTTTTGGGTTTTAACTACCTCATCTTTAGAAATTAATGTCATCAATCATAATTTGTTTATTGATATTTTTTTTTTATTTATAATATGTTATTGTTATTTCCTAATCATAGCTATTATTGCATCAATTTACAAAATGTTACATTATAAAATTTGTAATATCTTTAGTATTTTGCAAAACATTTAGTTTAGTATGTATATAATGATAATTTTAAAACGTCACACTGATATTGATCAGTACTAAAATATATCGTTCCCTTAATCAAATCGAATTGGTCTTTATTACAAAATTGACTCCCTACATTATACAACATGTGTCTTACAAAATGTCTTACTTATGCATTAGTTTAAGTTAACTTCATGGTTTGTTCCTCTTGGTTTAAATTTCCTCTCGGTTTTGTTTTGTTTTAATTTGTTTTGTTTTGTTTTGTTTTTGTTTTTTGTTTTTGTTTTTCTTTTTCATATGCATTTAGGCATACTGGGCCAGTAAATTAGAAGCTCCATCATACAAACCCAAATTGCAACATTAGAATAGTATTATTCTTGTTTACCAAAAAAAAAAGAAAAAAGAATATTATTATTCTTTTCTCAAAAAAGTAATACTAGCCTTCTTACAATGGAATTTTTTTATTTATTTTTATTTTATGAATTATATGATTTGTATTAATATGCGTTTGCAAAGACAATCAAACGATAGAGAAAAATATAAATTTTATAACATTTTAAACCATGACTCTGATAACTGCAACTCATTTCTCAACTGAGTCAATTCATTAATTGAAAGAGGACCTTCAAATAATGACTAGGACAATTTGCTAAGGTGGCAAGTAATTGTGATCATAAATAATAATATTACTTTCACTTGGCCTCATCTTTGGCACAAATTTTATTATGTACCAATCACAATAAGTCATGTCAACTGTTATGAAAAATTTTGTGTCCTCAGACTTATTGATAAAAAAAATCCATTAACTTGAATAAATGACATAATCTTAACACTAATACCATGGTTTTAAAACCAGATCGGACTAGCTGGTTCGATCGAGAGCTGGACTCAATTTCAATTTGGTTATCCAGAATAACTAGAAATTACAGGAAAAGCAAGTTTAATCGGAAACCGTAGGTTTGATCGTGAAAACCGATAACCGGTACAGTTAAACCAGCTTTGTTAAATATAAGAAAGTTGAGAACCAATGACATTTTCATTAAGTTGACATCAACTACAATGACAGCAGCACCAAAAAACTAGACTTGGAGCTCGTTGATCTTGACATGGAGGTTAAAGTCGCCATCTAGATCTCTAAGTTGCAAGCTTGCAGTTGTTGGCTACACCGTGTTTCCTTCATCGATAGTATCTACTTTTCTAATTGTAATGGGTTTCTCACTTTCTCTTTTTCTAATGGGTTTTACATATAGAGGTATTTGTATTATAGAAATATGAGTGGTGGTCATGGTTTTAAAAACTGGTACGGTCAAATAATCGATTTGTGCCCTGATTCTCGGTTTAACCTAGGTTTTTACCGATTTTA
Source organism: Quercus tomentella (assembly GCA_028535165.1). Taxonomy (NCBI): domain Eukaryota; kingdom Viridiplantae; phylum Streptophyta; class Magnoliopsida; order Fagales; family Fagaceae; genus Quercus; species Quercus tomentella. Next base: position 30,674,468 of record JAPQVY010000155.1, read on the forward strand.
TATCAATTTTGAGGGATTTTAACGAACTGAACTGGTGTCCAGTTCTTAATTGAATCGGTCAGTCAAGTCCAATTTTTAAAACAATGGTGGTTGTTGTTTTGTTTTGTTTTGTTTTTACTTTAATCTATACTATATAGAAGAGGATTCCCCTCTTTTAACTAGACTTTTATGTGGTTCAAAAATACCATCATTAATGGAGTGTAACTTCATTTAGAAATAGGGTCATAAATATCAAATAACAAATTTCATTTTGAATTCAAAAAGAGAATTCAAAAATAGGGTCCATGCGGTTTTGAATATATTAAATTAATTAAAAATATTAAGTAATTTAATATTAATATTTTTAATTAATTTAATATATTCAAAATCCCACGTGCTTGATCTTGTCCATATGGGACTACTACTACTACACCCAATGTGGGACTAACATATACTCATACAAAATACGCTTATATAATCCAATCCAATCCAATTAACAAAATTTGGGGTATCATAATAAGGCTTATGTAGTAAATTTTGTAGTAAGTATGTATCATTGTTTTTGTTTTGTTTAAAAGATGACATTATTTTATAAAATTTATGTAATAAAATTTGTATTCTTTCTAATTAATATAACTCAAAACAAAAAGAAATTTATGGCATACTGAAGTTCTAATACTGCAAGCAATCACAAGACACTAGTCTCGACGGTCGATAACTGATTTTTATTTCTCCTATCCAAAAGTGGCGAGTCAAATGACGGTAGAGCATAATTTTACTTGAACCTGATCTGTTGATACCTCTACCCTAAATGTACAAAGTTCAAGTAATTAATAATTTAATTATATTCATATATTGACAAGGGTAAGTGTGATTCTACAAACACGGAAATGAAGAAAGCTCTTGTGCTATTTTGTCACTTTGTTACCCTGTCATAAAAATTAATAAATAAGAATTTGAAATTATTGATATCTGAGATATTGTATCAGTTTATACTTTATCAATCATAACTTACGATGTATTTATTTGACCTTCTTAACAAAATGACTAAAGTTTAAAATTGAAAAAAAAAAAAAAATCAAATCAAACTTATTACAAATTGTGATTGGTAAAGTATAAAGTGAAACACAAAAAGTCGGATAAATGATTTACATTCCAAACTTAATTTAATTTAAATGTTGAATTATGTAAAATTGATCCTATCAATATCATATCAATAATTACTTTTCCTTTTTCCTCTTCTTTTCTTTCTTTTTTTTTTTTGTTTTTTTTTTTTTAAAATTTTTTATTATTATGAAATCAATCATTACAAGCTAATAGTACAAGATTTGAGTGCTCAATTATTGAGCGCAAAGTCCAAACCCAAACGGTTATGAATCTCAGTAACTCACAAAATACCCTTTAGCAGGATTATACATTCTACGACAAATTGCAGTGATAGCAATAGCACCCACTTGAAATTAGCAGGATGTTGATACCAATATCACATCAATAATTACTTTTTCTTTTCTTTCTTTTTTTTAAATTTTTTATTATTATGAAATCAATCATTACAAGCTAATAGTACAAGATTTGAGTGCTCAATTATTGAGCACAAAGTCCAAACCCAAATGGTTATGAATCTCTTAGTAACTCAAAATACCCTCTAGCAGGATTATACATTCTACGACAAATTGCAGTGATAGCAATAGCACCCACTTGAAATTATCTGGATTGGATAAAAGTTTTTTTTTTTTTTTTTAATTTATTTTATGACCAAAAAATTTTATTAAGAAAAACCCAAAATACAGCGACAGGCCACAACAGAAAGTCAGAAACAAAACAAGGGGGATATTGCCGACATCTAAGTGGCGCCCCGTATACTTGAATTTAATTTCATTGATTTGATTAAGGGTTTCATTTTACGGCATGGGCCAATTGAAGTAACTACAAGGGTGTTCTGACATTGAAAGGTTTTTTTTTTTTTTTTTTTTTTTTAATGAGAAAGAGCAATGTAATTTTATTTAACGAAAGGTCGATTCGGCTTGAATTACAGCGGAGAGGTGTGGAGGAACATTTTCCATCCACACTGATAACTTGCTAACATGTCTCGCATGTCTAGTAATGTTGTGAGTTGCACTATTACCCTCTCTTTTTACATGACTAAACTCCACGGATTCAAACTATTTTGCTAACCTCTTTGCATCATCTGCCTAGTGTCTGTAGTCTGTTAGCAATGATCCCTCACACATTAAGGCATCTATAGTGATCTTGAAATCCCCTTGAAATCCCCCTCGAGGATAATAGGTGAGAGATCGATATCTAGAGCCAACCTGAGTGCTCTCTTAGCTGCATTCACTTCCACAGCAGTAACCAAGTAGGGTAAAGTGATTTTCTCGTCCATGGATGCTATGACCTGACCCTTATCATCTTGGATTACAATTCCCACACCCACATAATTTTTTTCTTGGAAAATAGCATCATCAAAGTTCACCTTCAAGATTGGCCATGGAGGTGGTTTCCAGATGGCGCGGTGTGGAGGCCGATTGGATTGATCCGGCTCATGACCCCTAATTGCTGTTGTTGAGATTTTTTCCTTGTCTGGAATATTGGCCGCATTAAACACTTGCCGTTGGGATTGCTGGGAATTAGAGTTAATAGGAGCAATAATTGGTGTGCTATCATGCATGATTAATGCTGCTTCAATATCACTTATTTTTGCTGCCAATGTATCACTCTTTACTTCCACAAACGAAATAAGAGGTGCATTAAACGGGCTGGACTCTTTAATGATTGGCTGGGATTTCGGACTTTCAGAAATTCCCATAATATTTGTAGAGTTTGAAACCACTGCCAGCTTTGAACGCGATGTCAGCATTAATGAGGAATCAATTCCACAAAACTCGGATTCCATAACTGATGTAATGTCCTCTTGCACCATCTCAACGTTTTCTTGCACCATTTCATCACCGCCTCCTTCAGTCGAAGCTGCTATACCGGATTCACTATTATCGGCAACCTCCTTTTCACTCCATGCAGGTTGAGATGAGGTCTTCTCAAACATCCCAGGCACCACGATTACACCTTTCCTTGCTGAATGGTGTGAAGAAGCCCGAAGTGATGGACCAACTTGTTGTTCTGAAACCCGTAGGGTACCTTTGCTTTGTATCCATAGTTCACAACTCTTGTCATCGTGACTCAACTTGCCACGCCAATAGCAAATATTCAAGATGAACTTCTAAGATCGCTGATCACTTCGAAAGGTATAACCTGAATCCTCCCTCTCTAAGAGAGACATATTTTGCCAAGTATTTGTGAGTTCCTCCATTAAGACAGGTTGGAAGAAAGAATGGAAAAGAAATCCACACAAAAGGAGACAAAAAATTGCTTCCCTTACTCCTACAAGGAAAACCCCACAAGCTCTAGAGATAAACTTGTTGTCCCTAGAGAGACAAAGTGTGAATTTGGATAGCATTTTTTTTCCCTGGCATTGCGCATTTGCGTTTCATTTCTGTGGGTCTTGTGCACTATTCACGGGACTCGCAAGTTTGGAATTCAACAAATTTTTCTTTAAAACTAGGTCCCATGGTATTATTCACACATTTAAAAATAATTTCGCTACAGTGTTTTCAGTTTTCAGTTTTCAACAATAAGCGATATCCAAACAGACCCAAAAACACAACACTCCTTTGTAAGGAAGGGACAAAAAACTTCTATTGCCTAAGAGAAGAGGGAGTACCCAACTTTCTTAGCAACAGAGAGACATTATCACTTGATCAAAGATAAGCTTCGATAACCTGATGGCCCATCAAAATATGTCTTCTGACATTGAAAGTTGAAATACCACTTCCTTTTTTCTTTTCTTTTTTTCTTTTGGAGAGAAAGTTGAAACCCCACTTAAATGGTTTTTTTTTTTTTTTTTTTTTTGGAGAAACACTTAGATGGTTACTTTAGCTAGAACTGAGAGAATCAATTCATTAGTGTATGAGTGGTGCCAAATTAATAGTAGGATTTGTTTTTATGGTTAGGATTTTAGTTTTTAAAGTTAATAATATAAAGTATATATTACGTCATTTAAGATTATGTGGTACTATATGCACTTTTATTTTATTTTTTGATACAAGATATATATAAATATATATATATTGCCGAATAATGTGAAACATATTGCTAAATGACTTGCATGTCATATAAATTAACAAAGGTAAAAATGTTCCATAAATAGACTTGGTAATTAAGATTATAAAAGAACAAAAATTCTCTCCTTTGTAATTTGCTGATTGTAACACAAAGTTGAAAAGTTTCATTCTTATAAAAAAAAAAAATTGGCAAAGCTTTCACCTCATTCAATAGCAATAATTTTTTTTCCATTTGCTAAGTTATTTCAATAGCACTAATACATTTGTGCAGAGTAAATAAAACCAGAGCTCCCAATTTTAATTAATTCCTAAGAGTAAGAGAAAATAGCACATAAAGAGCCAAGGCTAGAAATATTGAAAATGAAGTTGTTTTAATTGGCATCCTTCCTTTATCACTTCTCAAGACCATGGCTTCATAAATTGGTGCGGAGTTCACAACAACAAATCCTGCTATGAACACTTGCACAAACAGCTCCTCCAATTTTCTGCCCATGAAAGCCTCTGTGAGCCCTCGAACTAATGCGGCTAGGTTGATTATTGCTGCCATTACTAGTGGTACAAACATAGGTGATGGTACTCCAAAATCAAAAACCCCTTGTTCATATCTTTTGCTTTGTTCGTCATCAACTACTTTGCTAGTCAAGTTGAAACCCGTTGTGGCAATGCCTAAATGCTTGAGTAAGTACTCAAGGGATCCAAACAAAAAGCATGAGAGTCCTCTTATCATCCACATCCTCTGATCATTCCACCACCTTTGAATTGTACCTCCCTCTAAGACAAATTCAAGAAGATGTTGCCCATAAGCTCCAAGGAAAAGAAACCCGTACAAGAAAAACCATGGTTCTGATACCTGCATCTCATGTTCCAAATTTATTAATCATAAAATCAGTTCATTAATGTGAGTCTCTAAATCTATAATTTTAGATACAACAACAAAAATTTTGTCAGTTGAGTTAACTAGAATCTACATTATAATCGTCAATTAATATTGGTACCTAAATGTCAAAATTTGAGAATTAATGATTTGAATATGAATAAAGGTGAAAAAAAAGAGAGAGACCTAGTTTTGTGCTTGTTTATCTTTTTAGTTTTTTGAAAATAAATTGTTTGAAGAAATTGAACTAGATAAAGTAAAATTTTAAAAAGGTATACTTTGAAAAAATTCGGTTTCAAGTTGTCAAACGCAAAAGTTTATGTGAAGCCTAACAAATAAAATAATAATTTAACATAACTGTTTATAACATGTTTAGGTATAAATATACATTTGGGATTATATATATACTGTATAAAGAATATACCTTTGGGAAAATACTGACTCCATTGAGGAGAGCAAGCTGGGGGATGAAGGCATATATGGTGGTTGGAATTGACCAACTGGGCCAAAATGAATAATGTGCATAACCAAGGCCCATAAGAAGGCCTATGTTCCTGGTGCCGAATGTCATGGGGTTATATTTTGAGAAGACCACCTCAAGTAGACCAATGGTCCATCGTTTGCATTGATTCAAACCATCCACAAGGCTGATTGGTACGTCTCCAAAAAACGCTGGCCTCTTAGGATTGCAAAATAAGGCCTTCCATCCCTCACCTTGTAGCCTATAACCCGTAAAGAAGTCCTCGACCAATGAACCATATTTGAAGCCAATCTATGAATTTCACATGGATTAATTCAGCGTCTCATTGTATATGCTAATGGGTATACCCCCATTTGATTAAGTAATAAGCTTTCACAAAAGAAAACAATATAATTAACAAGTTTACCTTATAGCCCCAGTTTGTGTTATTCTCATAATTGCACCCTGCTACTTTGTGTGCCAATTCCAAAATTGGTTGCGACTGGATGTGCTTGTCCACAACATGATGTGGGTTTAATTCAGGGATTTCTGGTGAAATCATAGTTAATGGACCTCCAAATAAGGCACGTCGATGAAAAAAACATCCAGATCCTACATAATTAGGACCAGATAATCCATCCATTCCTGCTGGATTAGCTATAAACAAGTATTTATACTCACAAGCATAAATATCGTTTTCATTGAGTCCATGAAATTTTTGAGGAAATTGAATGTATCCTAGTGTAGACAGAATTTTAGGATCTGATAAGTAACACAACACACGGATAGGTGTTTGTGGATCATTGGAGTACATGTCACAATCCAAGGTCAAAATAATGGGTGCATTGGTCATTATAGCTGACACTCGAACCTTCAATAAAAAATAAATAAATCAACAAAAGTAATAAATGAAAAAATTGCAAGAAACGTAGCATGGTGCAATTTGGATCATGTATAATATAAGAAAGCTCACCAGGGCATTAAGGGCTCCAGCTTTAAAATGGTGGGGTGAAGTCCTGCTCTTTTCTCTAGAGACATAGATGAGGCTTGGCATCAAATGGCCTGAGATGTCTTTGTCTTTGCTATTGTCTAACAAGACCTGCCCATACTCCAAATTTTCGTATTAAATACCAGCTGAAGTTTGATTGTAAACACCAAACAATAGATGAGAGTTGCTTTTTTAACTTTACAGGGGAAGGAAAAAAAAAAGTAGATCTATCCCTAAAAAATTTGTGTGATTACTTTTTGGCTGCTCGAAAAGTACCTTTTTCTAATTTTAGATGACCCTTATATTACTTTGACATGAAATTTTTAGCTCAAAAAATTGATCTCCTAGATCTAGTGTAACTGTATGAGTCAATAAGTAACAAATAACCTGAATGACAGGGGGATGATCTTGGCGAGTAAATTCATTTGTCCATTTGGTGAAAGCAGTGCGCTCTTCTTCTCCAATGATATAATCTTCGTCAACTTTTCCCCTTTCAAGAACATTATCTACCTTGATTTTCATGCTTTCATACATTATCTATAACATGGTCAAGAACAGCAAGTGGTTAGGCAAATAGTTAATTAGGGATATTGGTATAGTCTTCTTTTATGAGACTAGCAATAAGAATATTCCATAAATTCTTCAACAATAAATCTAGAGACTCAAATTTTTTTTTTTTTTTAAATTATTGATGTGGTCTATTTTAATTAGTATATAATAAAAGTGATGTTAATAAAAGTAATATTAGTAAAACATGTACAGTGTTTGAACCGTCCTCTATGATAAAAATATCACTTATTTCAAAAGTTTAATTGGTTAAGAAATTATGGATTTATTCTAACATGTCCATACCTTGATCTTCTCGGTCTCAGAGCACGGAGTGTGATTTGATGCAAAATAAGCATCTGGGCTCCTGTCTACCAAATTATTTTTTCTACAAAATGGTAACCAGTGGCTTGCAAATTTTGCAGCTTCCATAAGAGCAAAGAGAGTCATCTGAGAGCCCCCATCATCTGAAATATACACCGAGACCTTCTCCGCTGGATATTCATAGGCAATCACAGATAAGGCAGTGTTCACCAAGCTCATTGGTGGCTCCTTGTACGGATCTGCGGTGCATATGAACACGTCCAGTGCAGGAAAGTCAGATTCATTCACGACCTCTCTGAGTTTTTCAGGAAACTCACTTCGATAAACTTGATTCATTCGAAAACTCTGCCGGGTAACCCACATGAAGGCAAGGAAAATATCAGAGATGAACAAGGAGAGGGAGATAAAGAAGGATGCCAAGCTGGTTGAGTGGATGAGTTTGAGTGCATGGTGATAGAGCAAAGCTAAGATGGCACATGAATAAACTGCTGCAAATACTCGGTTCAAGGCAGCGCGACGTGCTTGTCTAAGTGTGTGGAAGGCAGGGGCAGTGGTGGTGGAAGAACTGGTGGTACAGTCTCTTAGGCTTTCCATGGTGTAGTACAACAGGGTAAACTATGAGGTAATAAGGTGGGTTCAAAATAAGTCACTTTGGGGCGGATATATATTATATAGTAAGTGTTATTGCCCTGGTTGGTCCAACATTACGTTCGGGAAGACTTAAAAAATCTAGAGCTTGACTCAATTATTGGTTTTTCCATTTCTTATTATTGAATAAGTTGATGTATAAATTAACAAGGGATAAAATGGACATTTTTCCCTTTCGCCCAAAATAATTAGCAAAATGTTTTTGTTTTGAAACTATCTAGCAAAATGCCTCTATTCTAAAACTATTTAGCAAAATGCTCATGTTTTGAAACTTGATTTTTAAAAAATCGAGTTTCAATGAAAAACTCGATTTAATGAAAATCTCAATTTTTTAAAAATCGAGTTACGTGCAAAATGTTACATGGAACTTGAGTTCTATGTAATTTTTTTTAAAAAAAGTTTTTTGCCTATAACTCGATTTTCTAAAAATCGAGTTTTTATTGAAACTCGAGTTTAAAACAAGGGCACATGACTAAATAGTTTCAGAACATGGGCATTTTACTACTTGTTTTAAGCGAAATTGGCAAATACCCATTTTGGCCCATTGACAATATAATGTGACATTCTTTGCCTCCGATGAATATGTGACACAATCGCATATTTTCTCAAAAAAAAAAAAAAAAAAAAAAAATTCAATATACAGTTAAATGAACAAGAGTACTAGGCAATTCAGCCAAAAAAAAAAGAAAAGAACAAGAGTACTAGGCAGCTAGGCGCAAATCTTACCACAATTGTATAAGGACAATCTATAGATCGATGAATGTGTCATATCATGTGAGTAGCTAAAGGTAACAGCCAGATATATATGCACACCTATATTTGCAATAATGATGTACTATACTATTTAGAGTCCGTCCTAATTTGGTAACGATAGAGTCTAGCACCCATATTTTACCTCATTTAATAAAAAATTGTAAATCAATATTTTACTTCAAACTTAATACATTATACTGCACCTAATAACATCACATTGGTCCTTTACTTAAAGAGATTAAATTCTATAAAAATGTGGTGTAAAACCTAAATTTTACCTCTCCAATCCCAACATGTCATATCATCATATTACATATTAAATAATAGACACAACTACACTCAATCAATTCTAATACTTATTTGAAAATCTAACTAAGTAGGATGTATTGAATTTTAATTAAAAAATGATGTGTCAATCTCTTATTGGATGGTGTAAAACATAAGTTTTACATCATATCCATACTGAATTCGGACTTTTACTTAAAACCTAAAATATAGTGTATATTGAGATGTTATTATGTGTGATCAGATTTATTTATATTTTAATAATATAATGATATGACATGTCTTTATTGGAGGATGTAAACTAAAAGGTTTATATCAAGTTTTTATAGAATTTAATCTCTATTATTTATTGAGTTATAAAGTGTTATGTACGAATTTATAGTCTATATTTGGAGAAAAATTCTATTGTATTTGTTGGGGTCATATGTGAGCTACGCTTATAAACTCTATGCATATGTGAGCTGGCTTTACTTCATTAACTAACTAGAGTTCGCTTTCAAAAAAAAAAAAAAAAGACTAGAGTTCACTTCATGTTTAGTTCCTGAAGTATAAACACTAGTTAGGCTTTACACATTGCAGATTGCAGATTGCAGACATTGAGGTAACACGCATTGTAGGAATTTTTTTGAGAGGCGATTATTAAGAAACTTTTAAATTATACAAAATAAAATAAAATAAAAAGTTTATATATTGACAAAAACACACACAAATACATAAAATTTTATAATTTTTTTTTACGAATTTTCATATTTTGAAATTATTACATGATATTTTTATTATCAATGTTGCAAAGTATACTTCTTTCAAATTTTAGTTCAATAAATTAAAAAAAAAAAAATTGTTTGAAAATGCTTAATATATTATTAACAGGACTAAGATCTTAATTTTGTCAAGCTTAAAAAAGATTTAAGGTGATCACAATTTTTTTTAAGGGTACACAAATCATAATTTTTTTTTTTTTTTGGGAGGAGGGTGGTCCTATAGGTCTTGTATAGGACCACCCTGTCTTAGACGTGGAGCTTTCTGATGATGGTACATGGTACTTTTTTTTTCTTTTCTTTTTTTTTGAGCTGTGGGCCATCCATTGTGGATGGGGTGCCCTTTAACCTAAGGGCAAGGGGCATGCTGAATATTTACTCTGGACAAATCAACATATTAACCACATCCCACCTAAGCAATCTCAACATACATTTAACCATTTTAATGCCCCAACTTGGTTACAAGCTGATGGTACATGGTACTGGTTAACCTAGCTACGTTTCCTTTTTACCCCCTTCCCACCACACGCACACACACAAATCTTTAGGTTAGACAGTAGACACTTCCTTATTGGGCCGGACTTTGCATATGTGAGTGTTGTCACTTTGTCACTTTCATCCCCTCCAAAAAAAAAAAAAAAAAAAAAAGGAAAAAAAGAAAAAAGGAAAAAGAAGAAGAAGAAGTAGATATTTTAATGATAACTGTCTTCTTGGCTTCTTCAATTGTTATCACATCTCTAGAAGTTTGTTTTGGCATGATCTTATTTGTAAGTGGATGGAGTGCACGTTTGGATTGCATTGAAAAGGAAAGCAGATGCGCGCCTGTATTTTTTGTGTGGGTCTCGTAAACAAGGCTCCACGACACTATTTACATATTTAAAAATTATTTTACTACAGTGTTTTTAGTTTTCAGCAATAAGCGGTATCTAAACAGACTCGAAATATTTTATTTAAAACAGATGTAATAAACTCTAGAGTACTTTATTAACACATATTTAGAAAGAGTTCTGAAAAAGGAAAAAAAAAAGATATTGATACAATTAAAATTTCAAATTTATTAACAAGCATCCCTAAAATTTACCGTATTTTCTATTTACATGAGATTTTGGAATCTGTTTGGATTGAACTTATTTTTACTAAAACTAAAAACTGAAAACTGAAAATGGAAAACGCTGTGTAGCAAAATAATTTTTAAATGTGTGAATAATGTCGTGGGACCCGTGAACAGTGCGTGAACAGTACATGAACAGTGCGTGAACAGTGTTTGAACAATGTTTTTGTCCCCTGCACAGTAAAATCATGTGATATTACTGTTCACGCGCAGGGGAAAAGAAAAAAAAAAAAAAAAAAGGTCTGAAAACGCAAAAGGTAAACGCCACATTTAGTTGAATCCAAACGGGTTATTGGAGTTGTTATTATCCTCCAAATTTTCATGCATATTGTATTGCACAAGAATTAAGTTGCATGTGCGCTAAGACATTTCTTTTTACCCAATGTGATTCAAAAAATCATTATCACATATAAATAATAAATAATAAGACCCTGGATTGTTCTGATACATTGGGGACTGTAAGAAATCTTGTTGAGAACAAAGTTCAATTCCCAACGCCAATATTATTAGATAAAGAATACGTTCTTAATCATAAAATATATATATTGGATTGTTTAGCAAAAATAAAAATAAAATATATATTGGATTAAAAAAGATTCAATTGAATTTAAATTAATTTGTTCCCAGTTCACCAATATAATTTGATTGGAAATGACCTCTAGTGCAGGACCTGCAGGTACAACTACCTCAGAACACACATGCACTACACTAACCAAAGAAGAATTTGAAATGATGTCAGTTTGATTATGGCATGTTTGGTATATGTGTTTAAATACATATTTTCATTTTTTAAATAATTTTATACGTATTTTTACACACTTTTTCATTCACACGTATTTCTAAAAAATTGAAAATTGTTGTTTAAACACACGTATCAAATGAGCCCACGTGTAGCCAAGGAATGTGGTACTTTTATGGGCTTTGCAAAATTTGGCTCTTTTCCTTAAAAGCACTTATAATGATTCTTAATAAGTGCATCACAAAATGGACGCTATAAATTAAAGTTTTATTAAAAAAATAATAAAAAATAAATAATCTCAATAAGTGAGGAGTTGTTTTCTATCCCCCTCAGTCTATTTTGTATCTTTCTTGCATTTATAATATTTCCATTTTCACCAAAAATAAGTGAAGGGCTGTTTCAGTCAAGATGAAATATGAATAACAATGTAGCATCTTCCTCTTTTCTTGACCAATGTAAAGGGAATGATTGGCTCTAATTTCTTTTCTATGAATCATATTATTTGGCCACTTGAACTTGTTATCTCATAAGGATGGAGCTGGGTATATACCAGTGGTGGAGCCATAACCCCGCAAAGTTGAAAATATCTCTTAATAAAGCTTCTTTGATGGAATTTTAGGCTTTTTAGACTACTAAGGGGCCAAAAGGTTATAGCCGTTGAGAAACATTGATTTATAAAGCTAGTTGTTTAGAATTTGGAACTCAAAGATCTCCAAAATATTTCTTAAGTTTTCAGCCAATTAAAATATTATAATAAAATAATACTAATGTAGTTTTTTTTTTTTTTTTGGTTGAGAAATAATACTAAAGCAGTTTGGTTCTCTTGTGTGACTCCTCAATTAAGGAATTAAAGAAATTCATATTTTTTTATCTTACCCTTTGCTAAGGACCCTCTAGTCTTGAAATCTCCCATTCTCTCCCATTTTAAAATTGATGAAGGATATGTGGCAAAAATAAAATCCAATGGTTACAAAGATGCCATGCCAAAAAAATACATGACCTTTACTCAAAAAAAAAAAAAAAATACATGACCATCCTCTTTCTCTTCCTCCCCAACAAGTTCTATTTGGCGTGGCATCTTTGTATAGTTTTGCCACGTATCCTTCATCAGTTTTTAAATGGGAGAGAACGAGAGACTTCAAGACTGAAGGGGAGCCGGACCCAAGAAGATTAAGATGAAACAACCATCCCCTCCATAGTTTTTTTACACGTCACTTTTGGAAGTCAATTCAAGTCATAGTAAGACTATATGCCTTTTCCCTAAGGGTCGATAATGGACTGACAGCCCATTTTACATTAATGGATCAGTCACTGTGCAGTTTGGTCGTTTTCCATATATTAAATATATATGTAAAATATATATGAAATATATTTAATATAAAATAAAACTTATATATTAATAGGTGTGGTGCAACTTTTTTGAAAACAAAATCGCAAATCGCATTACACCTGCACCTACATGTGAGATTTTTGCACATCTGTTGCAGTTGGCAGTGCGATGCCACATTTTGTGGACGATTTAGGTGCGGGCGTGCGGTTGAATCGGTTTTTTGTACAACTCTAATGGGCAATGCTCATTGGGCATTTAGCGGGTTGGGCAAATGAGTTAGGTCAAAATGGGTTTTTATTGGACTATCCTTTGATGCCTTTGTATGTGGGAATGGCGTTTTAATTAGAATTTGGCTAAAGGTTTTGTGAGAATGGTGTGATGCACTTACACAATTACTAGCCGCAACACCAAAATTGCATTACAAATGTTAGCTTGTGTTTGGGTGAATTTATTTATATTAACTTAATTTTTTAAAGCATAAATTGAATAAAAATAAGTTATATTTAAGAAAACTTTAAAAAGTTATTCATAAACAGCCAAAGAAATAGTAGTAAGTTGAAAATTTAAATCAAAATACACCGCTTTTTAAAAAAAAAAAAAAAAAAAAAATTCTAAATGATACCACCTTTAATTGGTAAAGCTTGACAAAACTAATTTACCAATCTTTATACCAAGAAAACAATTAATCATCAAAAAACGACATAAAAGAACTAGTCAATGCTATGGTTATCATGGCCCAAGAAAAACAAGAACCATCGCTGGCAAAGAAAAAAACCATTAAAGATTAAACAGAAGTCAATCACGTGGCTGAATCACAGACAAATAAATGAAATAAACAATCATCTTAATGCGTATAAAAAATCAAATTTTAACCTTTTCTTTTTGGTGTTTTTGACAAATCAATTGTCTTTTGATGGACCAGACGTTGTTCAATGTAAAATAATATACGATCTTCAATTGTTTATTTGCTATGATAATATTCTTAAAAGAGAATCTTTCTTGGTTCCTCAAAAAAAAAAGAAAAAAAAAAGAGAATCTTTTTTCTAATAATATCATTAGATGCTTGTGTGAATTTGGAAACGTTAAGATTAACCATAAGTATAGAGACACAAATTAAAAAAAAAAAAATAGTTTAGTACTTAAATTTTTTTCAACTTCATCCATTTAGACATTGCATCTCAGAAAAATAATAGGGTGAGACACGGGTGGCGTTAGCTTTGGTCCAAGGGGTTCAGATGAACTTTTGGGCGCCCAAAAATTGCCTTCCCTCGTCCTCCAGCTTTTGCTTTAGGGTTCTGGAAGTCATTTTTTCTTTAGGGTCGCACATTAGGTTTTGGGCGATGTGACTTTTTGTGTGCTTGTGATTTTAGGGTAGGGGTGTGTGAATGTGAGTCCCTTTTTCTTATTTTTATTTTAGGAGTCGCCACCAATCATTGGTTTTGTATTAGGTGTAATTGGTCACCTAGGGGTTTAATTTATTTTAGGTTGCCTTATTAACTAAACCAAATTTTAAAGGTTCATTAATTAAGGCAAACCAAAAAGTCTCGAACCAAATATGTTGGACTCGGAAGTTTGGTTACGTGTGGGGAAAGTGTTAGGCACCCTACAACGCCTATCCGAAGATAGTATCTCATTTCAATTTATTTCAATCATTATTTTTTTATGAAAAAATTGAATACTTGGCATTTTTATTTTTGAAAAGGTTTTGCAAACAACATATAACTTTTTATTTTTGTTTTGACTCCTAAAATAAAAACTTGAACATCTTGAATCCCTAACTATAAATATTTTTTTAAAGTCCGATCCCCTTAATAATCTATCTTGCAAATAAAGTTACAATTAATTTATACTTTTGATCGAATCTGCAAGTGGAGTGGCTGAATTTGAATGTTTTTTTAATTTGTTATTTGTTAAGTGGGGATTGGGGCATGAGTCACTCAGTCAATCAGTAGTTAGTAAATGTTAATACTAAATGACAATTAAACAATTAGACAAGAGGTGATTCTAAAAAAATTAAAAAAAAATAAAAAAATTAGACAGGGGGCTATTGGGCTTTGTGGAGTCTAATTGTGTTTGATCCGGATGATGACCCGACCCGAAATAATGTTGTGTGGTTTTTTAATGGGAGATTTTCTGAGGCTTAGTCCATGTAGCGGAGGCCTATGTGCAGGATATAGAAACCGTTGTTTTGGTAATTAGGGTTTCTTGATGTAGTTTTTGAGAGAGAGAAAAACTGTACTGCCGCACTTTGTATTTTTCCCTGATAATAGTAAAATCCCTGTAACTCCGTGGACGTAGGCAAATTGCTGAACCACGTAAATACTATCTTGTGCGTGTGATTATTTTTCTTTGGCGTGTGTTTTCTCTATTTTGTTTATCACAGGTTTGGGAATTTCGTGTTAATTCCCTACAGGGGCATGGGATAAGAGAGTGATTGAGTGAAGACAAAAATAAATGTCAACACAATTTTTTTTAATAGAATTATAAAGACCAATAGTTGTCAAAGTTGAGTTTGTTAAATAAAGTTATAATTAACTTATATTTTTGATTGAATCTGCAAGTGAAGTGGTTGAATTTGAATGTATTTTTAATTTGTTATTTGTTAAATGCGGATTGAGGTATGGGTCAGTCAATCAATCGGTAGTTAGTAAATGTTAACACTAAAAGACAATTAAACAATTAGACAAGAGGTGATTCAAAATAAAAATTAAAAAATTAAAAAAATAGACAAGGAGCATGGGACCTGTGAGTGATTGAGTGAAGATAAAAACAAATGATAACACAACAAAAATTTTCTTACTAGAATTACAAAAACCAATAGTTGTCAAAGTTGGGTTGAATTGTTAAATAAAAGAATTGTACAGAGTAAAAACATATACTAATTGATAAAAATATTCTAAGTAATAAAAAATAAAATTCACTTAACAACAACAATTAATATGCTTATTGTATTTTTATTTTTTTACTCTGAGATAGAAATCTTACTCTAGTCTAATCTAAGTGTATATGTGTGTGAAACTTCCTCTTCGAGATTTAAACTCTGGTCCTTCCACCCATCTCACAAGAATTTGTACTTGTGAAGTGACTATCATACTAAGAGTGCACAGTAGTATTGTATTTATAAACAACAGATTATTTCCAAGATTTAATCTTAGCAATCATAATTAGTATGTTCATTACATGAAGAAACAATATACCAAATAAACTTAAGTTTATCTTTTATTATATTTTTAGTATTATTGACAAATTTGTAATAAAACCATGTAGACCACAAAATTAATCCCCTACTTAAGGTTCATCTTCTTATTAAACTCGTTAGAGAAAAAAATCTTAGAGCCATCCCACTAGGGTGAGACATATGTGACAGTTTCAGAGACAATTGATCCTTCAGATGTGCTGACAGCAGCAATATTATAAGCTCCAAGTGAAAATTAACCAACCAAAATATTTTTGAACCTTATTTAATTGTATTTTGTTAGTTCATGATAAGAACAAGACATCATCACATCACTCACTGCCAACATATGCCTTGAACTAGGCAAAGCAGGTCATAATAGGCGGCGTAAGGGTAGCTTTAAATAATAATAAAAAATATCAAGATACTACAAATTTTATTACATAAATATTCTAAACTTATACCATAGCGACTCTAAGAATATTTTTCAGAATGGTCATTATTGATCAAAATTTAATAAAATTATAACTTCATATATTGACCAAAACACACACATAAATACATAAAGTTTTACAATTTTTTTTACAAATTTTCTAATTTTGAAATATTTACATGATAGTCTCATTATCAATGTTACAAGTTACATATTTTTCAAAATTTTAGTTATATAAAAAATTTATTGGGATTTTTCTTTTTGTTTGTAATGAGTTAATATATTATTAAGGGGGCCAAAATTTAAAGACAAAATTTGGCTATAAACTTAGTTGTAGCTTAAGACTACAACTCTCACTAAACAAATTAACATAGTTACATATTTTGAAAATCTAATTATTGAATTGCATGTTCTTTTTAAAACACATGTCAAATTTCATGTTAATCGGATGTTATTTATTATTTGATTCATAAACTTAAATTTTTATGTAATTTTAGACTACAAAAACTCAAAATTTAAAGATTTGATTGATGACATAACTATTGATCTTTGATCTTTTTTAAATTTTGCAAACATAGAGGATATAAGAAAAAAAAATGTAATCCAATGGTGAATTTGTCACAATTCACATCCAAAAAAAAAAAAAAATTAGTGGAATAGGCCTGTCCACGGGTCGGTCTGGGTCGGGTTTGTGCCAAACTTGGAACCGACCCGACCAAATCGGATGGTCAGAATTTCAACCCGCTGCCAACTAGAGTGGTTGATCAGATCGGATGGATCCGACCTTCAACGGATGGCGGTCGGTTCGATCGAAGTTGGAAATCTCAAAATCAGCCAAAATCCGGAGAGTTAACGGCGAAATCGGCAAAATTTCTATGATATTTTTGTCGGATTATCGCTAGATTTAGCGAAATCTCACCAGATTCGACGAGATCTTGCCAAATCTAGTGGAGATTCCATGGATCTATCAGAGATCTCGCCAGATCTAAAAAACTTCGCCGGAAAATGCTCCATATCTCGGTTCGATCAGGTTTCTTCGGGTTTTGGGGAGAAAACCTGCCAATCGACCTGCCGTTTTCAGGTTCTAGAGGCGGAGACCCGCCGTCGATCGTCACCGGCGTCAGGTCGGCCGGATCGAACGGGTTGGACGAGTGGGTCAGGTCTCGGTTTCTATTGGACACTCCTAGAGTGGAGTTGTAGTCTTAGCCTACAATCAAGTTTATTGCCAAATTTTGTCCAAAAATTAATTATG
Source organism: Quercus tomentella (assembly GCA_028535165.1). Classification (NCBI taxonomy): domain Eukaryota; kingdom Viridiplantae; phylum Streptophyta; class Magnoliopsida; order Fagales; family Fagaceae; genus Quercus; species Quercus tomentella. The sequence goes on from JAPQVY010000155.1 coordinate 30,692,241, forward strand.
TTGAGCCTAAAAAATTTTAGGATGGTCACAAATATTTTTTAAGGATAATAAAATCATAAAAATTTTAAAATTTATATATAACAATTAATTTTTTTACCAGGTTAGGGTGGTCTTGTGACCACCCTGAACTCCATGTGGAGCTGCCAGTGAACTTATATGTTAGTTTTCAAATGAAAAAAAATGACATGTATCCATTGTTTAGTCCGTTTATAAATTTGGATAGTTATAGGGTTAATAAATTGCATGGTTAAATTTAATTTCTAATTAAAATATAACACCTAAAAAATTACACTTAAAATTTTCTCTTTTTATCTTTATCATCAAACATATACAGCTAATACAACCCACACTAAGAACCTCACAACAAATTGCAAGAACATAAGTCATCTAATAACCATAATGATTCACAAGTTCAAATGCAAATCCCAAAGTCTTTATGATGTGCAGCAATAAAATTCTAAAGGTAAAGAAAAATGATAAAGTTTAGCTACAAAATTAGTTGTAGTCTAAGGCTACAACTTCCTTTAAAAAAAATTTAAGATTATTACATATTTTGAAAATCTAACTGTTGAATTGCATATTTTTTACACTCTTAATACACGTGTCAAATTTTGTGTCAATCGTATATTATTTACTATATAATCTATAAGCTTATATTTTAAACATAATTTTAAACTACAAAAACTTGCAATTTAAACAATTTATTGATGACATAGTTATTGATCTTTAATTTTCTAAAAATTTTGTAAGCATGAAGGATATAAGAAGAAAATGTAATCCAATAATGGATTTATCAAAATTCACCTCCAATAAAAATATATTGAGTAAGATCATAGCCTTAGGTTTGTCCAAAGAAAAATTCAAAAAAAAAGAAAAGAAAAAATAGTCCATATATCTCAATTCCTTAGGGTAAGACAAAAGTGTTGATATCATAGTAGTTTTAGTAGGAATCCTTCCTTTGTCACTCCTCAAAACCAGTGCTTCATAGATTGGCCAGCAGTACAAGGTGACAAAACCTGCTATGAACATTTGCACTAACAATCCTTCCCAATTGCTGCCTCTGAAAGCTTCTTTGAACCCCAAAAAGATGAAAAAAAAAAAAAAATGAGACCAAGTTGGTTATTGCAGCCGTTTTTAGTGGCACAAACATTGGTGATGCTAGCTACTCTAAACTCAAAGATACCTTGCACATATCTTTTGCTTTGATCATCATCAAGAATTTTGCGCTAGTCACATTGAAACCATGTGTAGAAATGCCAATGGATTTGAGCAAGTACTCAGCTAAACAAAACAAGCAACACTAGGGTCCCCTAATCATCCACATTCTTTAATCATTCCACCAACTATGCATGGTTCCTCCAGCTAAGAAAAAGTCCAGGAAATCCTGCACATTGGCCCCTAAACCAATCGCTCTAATACCTATAACACATTTTTCAGTTCAATTGATTAGGCATTTTATATTTTTATTACATTAACTTAATTATAAATTTCTATGTTTTAGATTAACTAGCATTTTAACCGTAATAATATTGGGTAACTAAAACGTAGGACTACGTTTCATGTTTATTTTAGATTAGTTTTTTTTTTTTTTTTTTTTTTTTACCGATTTGCAGATTTGTTGAAAATGGAAAAAAGTATGTTGTATTGAGAGTGAACTAAACTGTATATAAATAAATACGTTAATAGTTTTTTTATTTTACTTAAAAAAAATTCATTACAAATGCAACTGGTGGACGATATTGTAATAGGAATGATTGAATGAACCACATGGCCCAAAATTATTACAAATGCAACTTGTGGATGATGTTGTAATGAGTAAGAACCACATGGCCCAATGTTTGGAGTATCGTAAGCAGGGCCGATTAAAGGGCCCTTTAACTGTGATATAATTAGATTTTAAAGAAACAAACACAAACATGAGGAAGAGAGAAAGAAGTTTTTATACAAAAATACACCACAAATTCTAATCAGAAGTGATGGTATAGATAGGAATTGATTCTATATTGAACTTAAAAAAATAATAATAATTGAGCATCAACTGCAGCGATTTGAATGTCAAATTTGATCTCTCTTCTCAATTCCCACGACAATTTACCAATGATTATCTACCAATATTCAACCGACAGACTCCTCTTTATAGTCTCTACTATAACTCAAAATATCGTTCGACAAGGAAGATCATAGATCTTAGGGCAATTTGCAATCATAGCATAGCACCCACTTGAAACCATCTTGATTAGATAAAAGTTTCTTTTTTTCTTTTTTTTTGAAGAGATTAGATAAAAGTATCTACGTGGCGCCGCATAGTCATATTTAATTCCATTGATTTGATTACAAGGATGTTGTTCTATGTTGGCTAATTGAAGTAATTACAAGGATGTTGTTTCTCGAACATCTACTAAATTTTTTTGATTAGATAAGTTTGAGCCACAGTTAGATCTCAGTACGTTATGGTTACTTTAGCTTAAACTGATTGAATCACATCATTAGTGTTTAAGTGATTATTGTCTGGTTCTCAACCCCTAAAAAAAAGGTTATTGTTTAATTGGTACCAAATTAAATTAAAAAAATGATAAAGTTTAGCTACAAAATTGGTTATATCCTAAAATTACAACCTTACTCAATATTATTAACATTAATATATATTTTGAAAATCTAACTATTGAATTGCATGTTCTTTATGCTCTTAATACATATGTTAAATTTTGTGACAATCGGATATTATTTATTATATGTTCTATAAGATTATATTTTATGCATAATTTTAAACTACAAAAACTTACCATTTAAATCATTTATTGATGACATAGCTGTTAATCTTTAATTCTCTAGAAATTTTGCATGCATGGAGGATATAAGAAGAAGATGTAATTCAATGGTGGATTTGTTAAAATTCACTTCCAATAAAAAGATATTGAGTAAAGCTGTAACCTTAAACTACAACCAATTTTGTATTTAAATTTTTTCCATTAAAAAAAAAATTGTCTTTCATTTTTACAAACTATTGATCAAGGGAGTCAATTTCGTACCGGAAACTGTTTCAGTTTAATCAAATAAACGATATATTTCGGTACCAGTCAATACCGGTGTACCGTTTCGGAATTACTGCTATATATATAAAACTAAATATTATTTGGAAAATAATAAAAACATTACAAATTTTATTACAGTACATATACAAATTGATATTGTGGGGGCCAGTTAATCAGGAAATGCTACCAAGGCCACGCCAGTTGGGCCCAAAAGCCCAATCCGAGGATGTTAGACTATCCGAGGAGGCCCAAATAAGACTGTGAAGAGAACAAAGCTAAGGGAAGATTAAAGACAACATGAGATGAGTCTAATAACTGTCCGAGGATAAAAGCGTTCTCGGCAGCCTATGGTCGAGGTGAATTTGAGTGTCATACTATCACCAACTTACTTCAGAGTTGCACCACAGCAAAGGAAGGGATATTGGACCAGGGGAAAGACATGGGAAGCAAACAAATATCTGTAAAGCTGTTGCCTCCACATTAAATGCCTTCCAACCAACTCCCTGACCGCATTAATGTGGAGGTGATGCCTGAGCAGTGATAAAGCAGCTTTACAGCTGCTGGTTGAGATTTCTAGGAAGTATTGGATGGGACAGGAAGAAATACCCCAAATTCAACCTACACGTGTGTGGCGAAGATGAGATGAAGATAGCAGTATATAACATGGAAGAATGCATTGAGAAATGGATCGGAACTTCTAAACAAGAAGGACTAAGAAGAAAATCTTGTAGAAACGAAGAACGGAAAACTTATTTTTAAGAAGAAATTGATTGTTATATTAGTGCGAATACATCTATGAGTGTTGAATTTGATCGTTTTTCTTTTGAGGTTAATCTAGTTCTTTAACATCCACGCTCTACAAATTTTATTGTTTGGGCCTTTAACGTTCGAACCCCATATTCTCATTTGGGGTCGCTACAAATCAAGTCCTTATAGATATGATAATTAATGTGATTGGTAAATGTGAATTAAAAACATAATAAATAAAATTAAAATCATATTTTATTAGTAATACTTTAATTTTAATAGTTATACAATAAAATTTGTAATATTTTTAACATTAATTTTTTTTAGATGTGCTACGTCCACAATATTTTTTTAACACTTTTACAATAAATCATAAGTGGCTATTTGTTATTAGTTCTAATTTGTTTTTACCACTAAAATAACTTTTTTACCCCCACCAATAAAAATCTATAATAACCTGAAACTTAAAATGTGTTGTGAAAATGTCGTAAAAAAAATTACATTTTTATTTTTGTTTTGATACACGTATCTCAATTTTCAACTACCATATACCAACAAATAGTTTTTAATAACTAACTTTTTTTTCACCTCCGCTCATTCTCTTTTACTTTTACAATTTATCTTTCTTTATTTTTTTCTTGATTTTATCTCCTCCACATGTTTACCTCCACACTGAGTCTTATCTCATTTCAAATTTCAAAAAGCAAGTCTTATCTCCTTACCTTTGGTCAGTCATTACGTGGGCACCCAAAGCAAAACTCTTTGAGAAACAGTAAAGACATAAAAAAGCGAAGAAGAATGGAAATCTAAGCAGAAAAGAGACTAAGATACGAGAGATATGCATCAGATCGTGAAATTTGTTGAGAAATTATCTTAGGTGAGTCAAAAATTACAAAGAAATTTGTATTTTTTGTTTCGGGTTGGTATCCATTTTCCGGCCAAAATCTGGTATTTCTTCCAGTACAGCCGAAATGCTCCAGGTATTGCTGATGTTTAAACCGGTATGAAATGAGGATGTTTATGTAACATTTCAGGCACAGGTACCAAAAATATCGGTTGTACTAGCTGGTACGGTTTGAAACTGACTACCTTGCTATTGATGTAACAAATTTTTACTAGTTCTCATTTGAGTTCACTAGTAACATCACTTTTTTACTTACTAATAACTATTAACCACATTAGTAATTTGTGAAAAAAATTATAAATTTGTTGATGGCTTTACCATTTTCCATTGGTCAAAACTTCATATAAATTAAAAAAATGTTAGGTTCCATAAATGAACTTGGTAACTAAGATAATAAAAGGCCATAAATTTCTCCTCTGTAATTTTCCAATTGCAACATATAAATGGCAAGGATTTTCCCCTCCTTCCATGGCAATAATAAATTTGGAGAAAGTCAATGGATACAAAACATTTGACACATGTTGACGTGGTAGTTAGTGGGAGTCCAAATCTTCTGTCTTATTAGTTGTGCTCCACCGATAAAACTTGGACAACTTGCCTATCCCATTAAGTGAGATAACCCAGACGTTAACATTAAAATCAGACCTTTTTTTTTTTTTTTTTTTTTTCTTCCGTAGCTTTTGTTTCTTTTCTCTGGTTGCGGCTTTTTGGTTTCTTTTTTGCCTTTTCTCTATGTGGTTGACGTCTCAAGTGTTCATCTTCATCCTCACTTTGCCCCAGTTACAGACACATCCTCACTTCATCTTCATCTTCATCTTCAAGTGTTCATCTGCTTCTATTGGTTTCTGGAAAGGAAATCTTTTGGATTTTTTCGTTACCGAACGTTTTGAGGGTTTGATGTGGGAGTAAAGTGTGGAGAGAAACAAAGTGACTTGCCTATGGTGATAATGGTGTTTGATTTTTGTTCCATTATGAAACATGTAAAAAGAAAAACGTTTTTGGATGATGTAAAGGTTGTAGTCAATAAATAATTGGGGTTGCTGGAATTTTGTATTTTACATGTTTGTTGAAATTCTTGAATGAGTGACTGGGACGGGAAGCTCCTCCATAGAAGCTCTCTTGTATATATATTATTGTAGAGATTACAATTTGATTTGAATATATGGATAACATTTTATTTAAATTCCAAATTTCATTATTTTATCAAACTCTATTTGATAGGTACTGACTGGATTAATGGATATCTGCTGAGAATGCTTGGAATGATATGTTTTGGTTTTGTGCTTCAATTGAGATAAGGTCAGATATGTCTCAATAGATGGTTTTTTTTTTTTTTTTTTTTTTTTTTTTTGAGATGAAAGATAGAAATTTTATTAGATAAATATGAGAAACAAAACATTATATGCATGAAAAACAATTTCTATAGAAACAAAAACAGGGGAACCATACCGATTTTGCAAAAACAGAAACATTATGCAGGAAAACAATTTCTGCAGAAAAAAAATTGAGAAATTGGACCTATTTTGCAGAAACTGAAACATTGTTATTTGCTTGAAGTTGTACACACATCCCATGATGATGGTGAATTATAATTTGATTGCTTAAAAAAGCTTGTCACCAAACATTGCACTGAAATTCATAGTATTAAGGGGAAAAAAAAAACCTTAATGCCATTTAAGTACTAAAGTTGGACTCTATAAGCTGGAAATTATACACCAAAAATTAAGAACAGTATAAATTTTTGAGGGAGTAATTTGGGAGGCTGTGCTTTTGTTGTCTGGATTGCTTGACAAATACCCCACATGGTTTCAAGGGACTCTTACAGCTGCAGATAGATACCTTCCCTCATAATGTGGCTTTTCCCATGTTTAAGAGTGAGTGAGAGTGGCTTTTGAGTTTGTGAGAGTACAATTACAATTACATAGAACTAAACAAGCACTCACCTCCCAGGGCCTCCTTCTCTTTCTTGGTTTTTTTTCTTCTTTTTACTTTCTCACATTATGTGTGTGTGGAATTAATGCATAGCCTTGAAAGTGAATTCCTTTTAGCTTTTCTTTGATATTCTTAGCTGGTTTCTCAAATGGATTTTGCTCATTTCTCAATTTTGAGATCTGGATTCTGAAAAAAAATTTCTTCAAAGGTTCTTAATTTTTCTGTTACTTTTTCAGTTTGAGGTTCCAAGTTCCAAACTTTAATGGCTCCAAGATTGGACTTTTCTAACTGGTGGGCAAAAGGTACCTACAAAGGAAACCCAGTAGTAGTCACAATGGAGAACCCAAATTTCTTAATTGTGGAGATTGATAGTCCAGACTCTGCCTTCAGGCCTGTAGAGAAAAGTAGAGGCAAGAATGCAAAGCAAGTGACATAGGTTTTGCTTCTCAAGGCTAATCGTGCTGTTAGTTGTGTTGCTTGGCTAGCCACTATGCTTTGGGCATTGCTTGGAGCTAGCAAGAAGAGGCTAATCCATAGGCAAGGAGTAACCTTGGCAAGTGAGGCTAATCCATTGCTTGAAGGTTGTTTGTTTCAGCAGGAGTCTCTCAAAAGTTGAAAGCAAATTTGGATGTATAGGACAAAAGGAATCTTTGTGGCAATGGACAATAAAACTTTGGGAGAAAGATAGGAATACAATGAGACAATAGAGGGAAGAGTCCAAATAAAAAACTAAAGCTGTGGCAAGAGACAAAAATCAAAAGAATTCTTGTTAACGTCATCCACATAGAGAAGAGAAAAAAAAGAAACCAAAAGCCGCAACCAGAGAGAAGAAACAAAAGTTGCAGAAGAGAGAAAAAAAAAAAGAAAAAGGAATGATTTTAACATTAACATTAGTGTTAAAGTCAGGGTTATCTCACTTAATTGGAGAGGCCAATTGTCCAAGTTTTATTGGTAGAGTATGAAGTTGAGCACAATTAATGAGACAAAAGATTTGGACTCAGTTAGTGGGGTTAGTGGAGTACGCAAATAAAAACTATTAAAAACATACCAACTGGACTGGTATAAAAAATGTGTTTAGATTTTTTTTTTTTTTTGGGTGTATATAGGCATTACTCACAAATTTGGGCAGATTAATAAGGAGCAGAGCTTCCAATTTCAATTCCTTACAGTAAAAGGAAATAGCACATAAAGAGCCAAGGCCAGAAATATTGAAACTACAGTAGTTTTTATTGGCATCCTTCCTTTATCGCTTCTCAAGACCATGGCTTCATAAATTGGTGCAGAGTTCACAACAACAAATCCTGCTATGAACATTTGCACAAACATCTCCTCCAATTTTCTGCCCATGAAAGCCTCTGTGAGCCCTCGAACTAATGCGGCTAGGTTGATTATTGCTGACATTGTTAATGAGACAAGCATAGGCGATGGTACACCAAAATCAAAAACCCCTTGTTCATAATTTTTGCTTTGTTCATCATCGACTACTTTGTTAGTCACGTTGAAACTTGTTGTGGAAATGCCTAAACACTTGAGAAAGTACTCAAGGGATCCGAACAAGAAGCATGAGAGTCCTCTTATCATCCACATTCTTTGATCATTCCACCACCTTTGAATCGTTCCTCCCTCTAAGATAAACTCAAGAAGATGTTGCCCATAAGCTCCAAGGAAAAGAAACACGTACAAGAAAAACCATGGCTCTGATACCTGCATCTCATGTTCCAAATTTATTAATCATAAAATCAATTCATTAATGTGAGTTTCTAAATCTATTATTTTACATGTATGATGCAACGAAAAAAATTTATCACTTAAGCTAGCTAAAATCCACATTATAATTGTCAATATGTCAAATATTTTGGGAATTGATGCATATGAATAAAGGTGAACAAAAAGAGAAAGGCCTAGTTTTTTGCCTGTTTGATGCAACTTATTTTTTAGTTTTATAAAAATAGATTGTTTGAAAAAAAAAAAAACTCAGAGAAAGTGAATTTTTAAAAAGCTATACTTAAAAAGAAAATTACGGTTTTACACTCCTAAAGTTGCAAAAGTTTATGTGAAGTCTAACCATTACACAATAATTTATCATAACAATTTGTAACATGCATATGTATACCTTTTGGGATTATATAAAAGAAAAATACCTTTGGGAAAATACTGACTCCATTAAGGAGAGCAAGCTGGGGGATGAAGGCATATATGGTGATTGGAATTGACCAACTAGGCCAAAAAGAATAATGTGCATAGGCAAGGCCCATAAGAAGGCCTATGGTCTTGGTGCCGAATGTTATAGGGTTATACTTCGAGAAAACCACCTCAATTAGGCCAATGGTCCATCGTTTGCATTGAACCAAAACTTCCACAAGGCTAATTGGTACGTCTCCCAAAAAGGCTGGCCTCTTAGGGTTGCAAAATATGGCCTTCCATCCCTCACCTTTTAGCCGATAGCCCGTAAAGAAGTCCTCGACCAATGAACCATATTTGAACCCAATCTATGCATTTCAAATTGATTAATTCGGTTACTCATTATATATGTTAATTGGAAAACCCAATTGATTAAGTAAAAAGCTTTGTTCCATCAAAAAAAAAAAAAAAAAAGTAAAAAGCTTTGATTAAAAGAAAGAAAAGAAAAGAGAACAATATAATTAATAAGCTTACCTCTTTTATTATTATTTTTCTCTTAAAATTAATAAGCTTACCTTATAGCCCCATCTTGTGCTATTCTCGAAATTGCACCCTGCTACCTTGTGTGCCAGCTCCAAAATTGGTTGGGACTGGATGTGCTTGGCCACAACATGATGCGGGTTTAATTCGGGAATTTCTGGTGAAATCATATTTGATGGACCACCAAAGAAGGCACGTCGACAGAAAAAACATCCACTTCCTTCATAATCAGGACCGGATAATCCATCCATCCCCAATGGATTAACTATATACATGTATTTATGCTCACAAGCATAAATATCGTATTCATTGAGTCCATGAAATTTTTGAGGGAATTGAATGTATCCTAGTGTAGACCGAATTTTAGGATCTGTTAAGTAACACAACACACGGATAGGTGTTTGTGGATCATTAGAGTACATATCACAATCCAAGGTCAAAATCATGGGTGCATTGGTCATTACAGCTGATACTCGAAGCTTCAATACAAAGAAAAACAAATTCATGAACAAAAAGTGTAAATGAAAAATTGCAAGAATTGTAGCACGGTACAATTTGGCTAATACATAATCTAGGAAAGCTCACCAAGGCATTAAGGGCTCCTGCCTTAAAATGGTGGGGTGAAGTCCTACTCTTTTCTCTAGAGACATAGATGAGGCTTGGCATCAAATGGCCTGAGATGTCTTTATCTTTGCTATTGTCTAACAAGACCTGCTCATACTCCAACTTTTCATATTAAATGCCAGCTGAGATTTATTGTAAATACCAAACAATAGATGGGAATTGCTTTTTTAACTCTGGGAATAAACTTAGATCTATCCCTAGAAAATAATTGTGACTACTTTTTGGCTGCTTAGAAAGAAGTACTTTGCAATGAAAATTTAAATTTTTTTTAACTCAAAATTGATCCCCCAGGTCTAATGTAAGTCATTAAGTAACAAATAACCTGAATGACAGCGGGATGATCTTGGCGAGTAAACCCATTTGTCCATTTGGTGAAAGCCGTGAGTTCCTTTTCTCCAGTAATATAATCATCAGCAACTTTTCCCCTTTCAAGAACATCATCTACCTTGATTATCATGTTTTCATACATTTCCTATATAACATGGTCAAGAACAAGTGGTTAGGCAAATAGTCATTAGGGGTCATTGGTATAGATTGTATAGTCTTCTATATATCATGAAAACAGCAATAAGAATTTTTCCTTTCTTCGACAATAAATCTAGAGATGCACGAATTATAATTTTTTTTTTACAATGATGTGGACTAGCTTAATTGGTGTACAATAAAAATTGTCAATATTGTGGCCCTCACATGTGAGCTTAACTCTCACTTATAAGTGAATAAGTGAGAGTTAGCGTGTGTTTGGCATTAGCTTAAAAAGTTATTTTTTTTTTACTATTCAGTTTATTTTTACTACTATTGATGGGTTTCATTGCATTTTTTGCTACCATTCATGGATTCCACTGTACTATTTTAGCTACCTTTTAGCTTAATTTATTTACGATACTTTCAGCAAAAAGTTTTCAGTTTCAGCTAAATAAGTTGTTTCCAAACAAACAATTAAACTCAAATGCGAGGGCCACATTATTCAGCAAAAAAAATAAATAAATAAATAAATAAATAAAAATAAAAACTTCTCGCTTATAAGTGAGATTCAACACAGTTTTTAACTTTTCCAATGAGAAGTAAAGCAGTGTTCAAACTTTACCTACTATATTATGATAAATTATTACTTGTCATAAATATTTAAACAATTAGAAAATTATAGATTTAATAATTTAATCATTATTCTATCATGTTGTCCATACCTTGATCTTCTCAGTCTCACAGCACCAAGGTTGATTTGATGCAAAATAAGCATCTGGGCTCCTGTCTACTATATTATTCTTCCTACAAAATGGTAACCAGTGGCTTGCAAATTTAGCAGCTTCCACAAAAGCAAAGAGAGTGATCTGAGAGCCCCCATCATCTGAAATATACACCGAGACCTTCTCTGCTGGATAGTCATAGGCCATAACAGATAAGGCAGTGTTCACCACGCTAATTGGTGGCTCCTTGTACGGATCTGCAGTGCATATGAACACGTCCAGTGCAGGAAAATCAGATTCATTCACAACCTGTTTGAGTTGTTCAGGGAATTCACTTCGGTAAACTGGAGTCATTCGAAAACTCTGCTGGGTAACCCACATGAAGGCAAGGAAAATATCAGAGATGAACAAGGAGAGGGAGATAAAGAAGGAGGCCAAACTGTTTGAGTGGATGAGTTTGAGTGCATGGTGATAGAGCAAAGCTAAGATTGCACATGAATAAATTGCTGCAAATACTCGGTTCAAGGCAGTGCGACGTGCTTGTCTAAGTGTGTGGAAGGTAGGGGTAGAGGCGGTGGAAGAACTGGTTGTGCAGTCTCTTAGGCCCTCCATGCTTCTTGTGGTGTAGTAGAAAAGGAAAAGTATGTGATAAATTGGGTTCAATTTATAAGCCAATTTGGGAGGATATGTGCAAGTGTTATTGCCTTATTGGTCCACATTACATGCGAGGAGACTTGAGTAGAAATATATATATATATAGAACTGGACTCTATTATTGATTGTTGTTCTATATGTAATTAGGATGATGTTTATGTGGATGAATGTGACATGCCCCTTATAATTTGTAGGGTTTGGTTTGCTTCCAAAACAGGTTAGTTTAAAAATATTATCCGTTATATGAACAAAAGTAGTATACGGAAGCCTTAACTACAATTGAATTAAGATAATGTATAGATTGAATGTAACCTGTCACATGTGTAGTTAAAGGTAACTGTAGGATACATATCTACACCTGTATTTTAAATAATTTCCATATTATATTATTTATTGGGTTATATATAGTGTCATTGGTGCAATATCCATATCTATATATATATATATATATATATTATAAAACAGAAGCATTTTCTTGTCACGTGGTACAATTTTAGACTTTTTTTTTTCTTTTTCTCTCTCTCTCAATTAACATTTTTCATTTTTCAACTTTGTAGGTCCCGACTCCACTTAACACGTTTCCCATTTTCAACAAGTTGCAGCACCTTTTTCTCTAGAATTTTCTCTCATTCTCTACTAACAGTATTTACTCCAATCTCCTCAGATTTTTAGTTAAATCATCCCAAAGAAAAAAAAAATTTTAAAACTCAATATTTTTTAGTTTAGCTTTTTTTTTTTTTTTTTTTTTTTTTTTTTTTTAAGACAAAATTTAACAACAAACTTGATTGTAACCTAAGGCTACTCCACTCAATACCTGTTTTATTTAAATTTAGACATAAAATTTACCAATGTATATACCAAGAAAACAATTAATCATCAATAAATAAAATAAAAGAACTAGTCAATGGTTATCGTGACCTAAGAGAAACAAGAACCACCACTGGCAGACAAAGACGAAAAAACCATTAGCCAGTAGTCAACCACGTGGCTGACTCACATCTATATATAAAAAGTGTCCAGGCCAAAGAAACAGTAAATTTGGTTTATTCAACTCTTTCCGCTTTCACTTGCCTCTTTTTTTTTTTTCTTTTTTTTTTTTTCAAATTTGGTTGGTAAATTAGCGTATTGAACACACTTTTTATTTATTATTCTTTTATATACATATGAGCTACTCTAAAAAGAAAGTGTCAACGTCAAAGAAACAGTGAATTTGGTTTATTCAACTCTTTCCGCTTTCACTTACTTCTTTTTTTTTTCTTTTTCTTTTTTCCATTTTCAAATTTGGTTAGTAAATTGGCCTATTGAACATGCTTTTTATTTTTTATTCTTTTATATAAATATGAGCTACTCTAAAAAAATAAAATATTAACGCAATAAATTGCTACAATATTTTCACAATTGTTGAGGTGTTAATTTCTTATAGGCCAAAATAAAATAATAAAATATCATACTGGAACCAATCACAGATAAAAATAAAGGTATTATAAAATATAAAAAAAAGTGCGACATCCAGAACATTTTTCACAACACTTTCATAACAAAACATAGGAGGTAAATTGTTATTAATTCTAATTTAAATTTACCAATGAAATTACTTTTTTGCTCACCAATAACATCCCGTAACAACATACTACTTATGATTTGTTGTAAAAATATTGTAGATATAGCATTTCTCTTATGAAAATATTAAGACAATTTGTTGTTGTCATAATATTTTTAAAACTACTAAAGTATCAATTCTTTATGAATCAAAATAAAATATAACAAAATTATGGTATTACGAAAATGTTGTACCATTATGTAGTGTTTCTAGAAATTTTTTTTTTGGTTTAGTCAACTTTGTTTAGCCAAAATTCACTATTTCACGTACAATTTTCTTAAATTAACTTTTTGTATTTTTTTTAAGGACAAAATTTAGCTACAAAATTGATTGTAGTTTCAAGTTACAACCTTATTCAATATTTTTTTTTATTTTTTATTGGAGGTGATTTTTTACAAATCCACCATTGGATTACATCTCATTCTTATATCCTCCATGCTTGCAAAATTTTAAGAAAATTAAAGATTAATAGCTATGTCATTAATAAATTGTTTAAATTGTAAGTTTTTGTAATTTAAAATTATGCATAAAATATAAGCTTATAGATCATATAGTAAATAATATCCAATTGACACAAAATTTGATATGCGTATTAAGAGCGTAAAGAATATGAAATTCAACGGTTAGATTTTCAAAATATGTAGTAATTTTATTTTATTGAGTAAAGTTGTAACCTAAGGTTACAACTTACCTCCAATAAAAAGATATTTAGAACCCGTTTGGATAGGTTGTTTGCAAAGCCTTAATGCGCGTTTTAGACAAAATGTGATTTTATAAACCATTTGGCTCCACAAAAATCAACACGTTTACATTTTCAAAACCCAGATTTTTTGCGTTTAGAGCATTCGCATCAGGAAATTCTACTCTATCCTATTTTACTATCTCAAAAAGTCACTTTATCAATTATACAATACCATTTTACAATACATCCAACATCCCAAATTTTATTTTCCTATTCTACTCATTAAAATAATATTTCTACACAATAAAATAATATATCCCAAAATCACCATCATTTACAATACAACACATTATTTATTCTTTCCCTCATTCTTTCTGTTCAAGAACAATCACAAATTTACACCGGCCACCATCAACACCAGCACAACAGCTCATAAATAATATATCCCAAATCCACTCATAATCACCGGCTACCATAACCACCAGCCACCACGACCACAACCCAACTCCAACCAAATTTGCAACAAAAATCATCAAGAAAAACCAATGAAAATTACCCAAACCCATCACCACGAAGGAACAAAGAAAAAACACAACAGCATCACCACCTAAAACTCACCATCAACACCATCACAACACCATCCACAACCCACAATCCAAAATCAACCAAAGACCCACACCATAAATCCACGAAATCAACCCACAACCCAAAAACTCAGATCAGTGAGGGGCGAGACTATAAGGCGGCGATGGCCATCAAAATCCATAGCAAAACCCATCGAAATCCACCCCCCTCTCCACGACGCACAACCTCGCCATGACCTCGCCGTGACCCATGCCGATCTGCACAAAACCCATCACCAATTTGAGCAACCCAGAAACCCAACAACATTGGACCCAAACACTGGCGATCTCCAATGACCAACAAAACCCAGCAACATCGAACTTGAGAGAACCACGACCCACGACCCACTTAAGCCATACCCACCTCTTCCTTTAAGCATCGATCACAGGACCAAAAAAAAAAAAAAAAAAAACCACAGAACCTGCCAGATCGCAACCCACCAGAAAAAAGGAACCACTGTGATGTGTGATGTTGATGTTGGGAGGAGGATGGTGTTTGGGTCTGAAGAGAGGAGAGAGTAGATGAGAAAGAGAGAAGAGAACAAAAATAATGAGAGAGAAATTTCGAGGAAAGTAGAATAAAATATATATATATATTTTTTTTTTACAATACTGCTACAGTGCAATTCTATCTTTAGAATTGCACTGTAGTAGTATTGCAAATTTTTTTGCAATACTTGGTATATAGCATTCCAGATGTGGGAGGTTTTTGAGGGAAAAATGCTAAATAAACCTTACATATGGCATTTACAACCCCAGGTGAGAATGTTCTTACAAAACATTGCAAAACTCTGCTTTTTCAGAAACGCAAATTGGGTTACCACTATTTTTTTCTTTAGAAAATCAAAATAGTGCCAAAACGATAATTGGTTTTACCAATATACCAACTTTATCCCTTCCCCATGTATATCTCTTCCTCTATTTTCACAGTCAGTCTATACTCCTCCATGTATATATGCTACCCTGTTCTCTCAGTCTCCACGAGCCCTCTTCTGCTTTGTTTCTGGTCTTCATTTTCATCTCGCTTGCCAGGTAACAATTCTCCATTCCTCTTTTGCTGAATTTATGTTATAGATTCGGGCTTTTTGCATGGTGGGTTACACATTGTTAGTAACCTAAATGCTATAACTTATTTTGACTGAGAGATTTGTTGTTGCCGTTGTTTTTGTTTCTGGGTTGTGGATTTATTTGGGTTTTTGGCTACTTTTGAGACCTACTCATTTTGGGTTTTGATATAATTATTGCTTTATTTGTAGACACATAGATATCATTGGAATCAGACCGCTGTGTTTTTTTTTTGGTGGGCTGGGAATAAATTGATAAAGGAGTTTTCTTTATTATGTTTCTCATTCAAGAATCAGGATTGTGTTTATGGGCTTTTGATCAAAATTTAATTTTTAACATTCTTTAGTGATAAAAAGCTTAATGGGTATTGTAAATGCACTTCCAGTATAGTGTTTTTGCATCCTCTCTATGCAAGGTGCCCTTCTGAGTTTGACAGATTTTGATATCTATTTATGTGCGCCGCTAGGGAGTTGAGGGTTTGATATGTCTATCTCTGTGTGCTTGTAGTGGGCATAGTTCTAATAACAAAATGGAAAAGAGCAAAAATACTATTTATTGAAACAAACAATTTGCTGTCATGGAGAAAATTTGGAATGATAAAGAATTTTACTTGTGGTCTTTACCAAGAAGTCTGCTATCGTGTCTGTCAGCTTTTATATGACCAGACATTGCATACATCTTTTACATGAACCATTTATTTCAATACATGTATATGAACTGTAAGGACTGAATTTGGATTTGACCCACTATAGGATTGGGTTTTGACCCAATAAGCCCAAACAATAAATTTATAGAGTGTGGGTGAAAGAACTAGATCTATTGAGTAAGAAAGACAGTAATAGTTGTTTATTTAAGAGAATCAAACACAAGTAAGGTAAGAAAATTTGTCCTCGGCACAGTCCGAGGAGCTCTGTTATAATGTCAAGTTGATGATTAAGGTTACAAGAGTTGAAAGGATTATTACAAGGATTTCTTTTTTTCGATCTGCCTTTTTCAGGCCACCTTTCCATGCTATATACTATAATTTTGGTATCATCCCCACCATACATGTGTAGGTTAGGTTCTAGGAACTCCTTCTTGTCCCATCCAATACCTCCCAGAACCCTCAACTAGCAGTTGTAAGGTTGCTTCACCACTGTTCAGGTATCACCTCCACATTAATGCGGCCAGAGAGTTAGCTAGGATGTATTTAATGTGGAGGTAGCAGCTTTTATAGATATTTGTTGCCTCCCTCTACTCCTCTCTTATCCAATGTCTGACTTCTAATCGAGATGCAACCTTGAAGGATGTTCAGGATGATAGGATATTCCTACTGACCTCGGATCTACATTTTCGATATGACTTTTCTACTCGGACATATTTTGGACTATCATATACGATCCTTATTTCTTCTTCTTCTTCTACCATTCCCATAATAACCTTATTTGACCATCCTCGAACTAGTAAATATCCTCGAACTGGGCCATAGGCCGAATACGTACAGTTTTAACAATACCTTCCGGCTAACTGGCCCCACATGAACCATATATTTTAGCTGAGCTTGTAGGGTTGCACTAGCCCTTAGAACCATACATCTTTTCCAATATTTCAACTTTCATGGCATTTAGGCAGAGGGATTATATTTGTTATATAGTGGTAGTATAATTATAGTTCTTGAAGCAAACAAACAACTTTTTAAGCTATGCTACAGCTGCTGAATAACCAGGAAGCAATTGAGCATGCAACTAACTTGTAAAATTGGTCTCTAATAAACGCTGGAGTACCAGTCACATTTTAGATTAATGTACTGAATGATTTCCATACCTAGTAAGAATAAAAAGAATAAATAATCATCTAGTGTGTATAAAATATCAATTTTTGAACAAAACAGTCATGCAGTTCGTATGAAATTATAAACTCGAACGGATGCGTAATGCTGACTTGTCCAGCCATGTAAACTATGAGCTTTAGAATGGTTGAAAAAAAAGTTTTGATTTTTGTTTTTTGTCTCAATATATATATAAATATATATATATATATATATATATTTTTTTTTTAATTTTAATTTTTAGGGAGGATAGAAAATGGAGAGAAGATAAAAATGTGAGAGAATAGAAGAGATTTAGTTTTCTCTCATTTATGTTTAGTTAAAAGGATGAAAAAGTGGAGAGATGAAAAACTTATTTGTTTGTTTGAGAAGAAAAATGAGAGGATGGAAAATGAAATTGGTATAAATTTACAATTATGTCCCCCATTAAATAAAGAGTATTACTAATGTATGCCCTTAAGACATATGTTAGTAAACCATTTTAAGAATTTTTTTATGGGAAAATGAAAAAGTGATTAACTATTTTGACAGTTTTTTCAATTTCTTATAAAAAGTTTCCTAAAATGGATGATTAAGAGCATCTATATTGGTGGAGCCATAATTTTAGCTATTTAGCTCCACCAGAAGCTACTTTATTTATTTTACCTTCTCACTTAACAAAATACCCAACATCAGTGGTTTTTATTTTAGCTCTTAACACCATAAAATAACATAAACAACACAATAAAATATTATATTTGCTACAATAAACTCTTATGGGAAAAAGAACCAAAAAGCCAGCAACCCCATCCTAAATTAGCCATAACACAAACACAAACACAAACCTAGCAACCCCAAATCAGCCAAGCATAGACCCACCACACCCAAAAACACAAACACAGACCCACCACACCTATGGCAGAGAAAATAAGATAGCAGAGAAAGGGGCAGATCGAAGTCACAGTCGGAGCCAAACTCAACGCAAAGGTAGAGGTGGCTGGAGGCAAAGGATTTTCTAAGATGGGTCGACGATGGTGCGTGGGTCGGCACTGATGAATCGAGTCAACGGTGAGGAGGATGATGGATGACCAGAGCTGGGCTTCGAAGATGGGTGAGGAGGATAATGAATCAGGTCGGCGATGGTGTGTGAGCTTCGGTGGTGGCGGTCAGGAGTATGATGAATTGGCCAAGGTGAGAGTTTGATAAGGAGGATGAGAGAGAGGTGAGAGTTTGAGAGTTCTGTTTTTGAGAAAGAATGAGTGAAACGGGCAGAGGAAAAAAAGAAATAGAAAGAAAGAAAGAAAGAAATATTATTTTAATGAGAGGTGGGAATAAAGAATATTATTTGAGTTTAGCTTTGAGATGGTTGTGCACTGTAGCTAAGTAGGTAAATTTTTTATCTATACCACCACCAATGTTGCACATTTTTTGTATATGGTGGTGCTAAAAATAGCAATTTAGCTTTTTAGCACCACCAATACTAATGCTCTAACATTAACCTGATCCTTAAATAAAACAAAAAAGTAACACATTTTTTATTTAAAAAATTGTGTATGGACACTTCAAAATTTTTTTTTTTTTTTCAATAGTACAAGCCAAAGGAAGATGAGCCAAAAAAAAAAAAAAAAAAAAAAAAAAAAAAAAAAAAAAAAAAACTAAGAATCACAAGAAAAGCCACACAAAAAAAAAGAAGTAGAAAAAAAAAAGAATAAAAGAAAAAGAACAAAAAAAAAAAAAAAAGCAAATGGAAAGAACAGGCCCAGAAGAAGAAGAAAAAGAAAAAAAAAAAAAAAAAAAAAAAAAAGGCAAGAATGCAGCCAAAAAAAAAAGAAACTGGCAAGAACAATGCCCATGTGCACTGTGCACGTGGGCATTTTGGTCAGCTCAAATTGAGCTTCTCCTCCTAGTTTTCTTCCCATTTTTTGGATGAAAACTTTTTGGTGAGATCAGGGAGAAAACACCTGGGTCCCACCACTTATTTTTCCTCTCCCTCCCTTAACCAAACAATCACTTAATGCTATCTCCTCACTTTTCTCTCCTAAATTTTTCATCCTCTCTAAAATCCCTCCAAACAAACACACCTTTATTGTTTTTTTAAATAATCTTTTTTTTTTAATTTTTAAAAATAAATTTAACATAAAAATTGCCAAAACTTATATATTTAGATAAATACTATGCAAAAAAGTTATTGAAAATAAGCAATATAGTTGTTGGGCCAATAAATTTCATAGTTGAATTTAATTGTTAAATAAAAAAATAAAGATATAATACTAAAACTATACCTAGTACAGTGGAAAGGGAGAATTTGAACATAAGATGTCTTAAAAACACTGTTGAGGGCCATTTGTGGAAGCTCAGGCAGACAGAAAAGCCCAACAATGAGGGCCACAAAGAATTGACAAGGTAAGTAGCAAAAAACCCATTAGGCCCAAGCGGCAAGAATAATGGATCACAGGCCCAACAAATAAATAAATGGGTCTTGAAGAGGCAAGCGGGCTCAAGGAAGCCAGGAAAGAAAGAAATAGCATTCCATGGGTAGAGTATGAGGTAGAAAAGTGAGAAAGGGCCGCCATAGGCCCAAGGCAATTGTAAACTAAGAGAGTAAGAGGTTTATGGCAGACCCATGAACTCCAAAGATAAGGATAAGGTTATTGGGCCGGGGAAGCCCAATGAAGTTAGTAAAAAAGCCCATGGGAGTGTAGAATTAGCAAACGGGCCGAGGAAGCCCAAAGAAAGCAAACGGGCCAAGGAAGCCCAAAGAAAGCAATCGGGCCATGGATGCCAAAAGGAAAAGCCCAAAGGGACATAGGAGCCCATGAGTAAAAGCAAAACAGTGCCCATGACAGGCCACTGAGAAAAGGGATAAACGGCTGGCCCAAAAAGGGGTCCAGCAGGATTAAGTTATTACGGCAGGAATAACAATTCAACGTGGCAGGCAATAAAGAAAATCAAAGGTGGGCCAAAGAAATGTAAAGCCCATTATCATACGAGGCCCAGCTCCTGAATAGAGCGAAAGACCAAAGGAAAACCACATGAAAGGCCAGGAAACGCAGACGGAGAGTCTTCAGGTCACGGCAGACGCATGAGCAACAGGCAGACTCTTGGACATATCTAAAAGGGAAGCACGCGCAAGGCCCAGACACCACCAGCCTGTACCCAGCCAATATAGGACATGGTGGGGCCATGGGCCAGAGGTAAGAGGTAAAGGGGGTCTGGTTTGGTGGTGGGGAGAGGGGAAAAGATCTATTTGCGGCTCCTGCCCAAGTCTCTTTTGGGAGATACGTCCTGCTGGGATGATAGACCACCCAAAAGAGGCAAGTTTGAGGGGGAACCGTTGGGTGCATGCTCTGAGAGTAGAGAGAGAAAGCATTAATACCGTGGCAGGAAGAAATGTTGTGGTATACAGAGGAACAAAACAAACCTGCCTCTGTCTGGCGAGGGTGGATGTCGCACGGTCCTGGTGGTCGGCAAGTACATTCAGACCAGACAAAGGTGGTTAAGGGGCAAGACGGTAAAACACTAGCTGCGGGAGGCGCTATAAAAAGGCCCTTGCCGTGCCCTGTAGAAGGGATGGAAAAACAGAGTATATTTTCGGAGTGAAAGGAAAAAAATAGAGCAAAAAGAAGAGAAAAAAGATAAGAAAGAAAACATAAAAGAAAAGAAAGGAAAACTAAGAAAAAGGAGAGTTAATCGTTTTCTCTCTCTCTCCCTTCAAATCTTACCTCCTTCCAAAACGCAAACAAGGACTCTTCCTTTTGGGCAACAACCATTCAGGTCCGACTCCCTCAAAGCCATTAATCCCCAGGCAGGATCCTTTTCCTGGGGGGGGTTATTTGCATTGAGGAGAGGCGTTCTCTCCTCTTTGGTTTTGCTGCGGCAGACTAAGTTTAAAACTTAATTTATCTCCATTAAAATTAGCCAGTATTATTTTCTTCATTCTTCTCTGTGATTGATACCATTATGACTGTAATCATGTTTTATTAGCAGGGAATACATAGCCGTTTATTTTAAATAAGTCAAAATACTCTGTTTTAGTTATTATTATATTTGTCTGCCGTAACTCGTCTGCAACAGTTCTGCTTGCCGTAAATTTGCTCCTGGCAGACAAGGCATAAGTTTGTGCACAAACCGGTCCAAGTTGAGTTACAATTGGACCGGCCCCAACTCCCTTACTCAGAAATACTAGGGCCCATCACCGCAGGAGGCAACCCAGTCCATTACCGCAGGAGGCAGCCCAACATATCATATCATACAAAAAAGGCCCTTACAAACACCAACAAGTATCAATTAGTTGAGCTGCAAGACTCTTGATAAATCTTATTATTTTAACTTAATTGTCTACAAACCTATACAGATGGCCAATGCAACCCACACTAAGATCTTCACAATAAATTGTAAGAACATAAGTTTTTTAATAACCATAATGATTCACAAGTTCAAAGGTAAATACCAAATTCTTCATCAAGTGCAACAATAAAATTTTAATGGTAAAGAAATACAAAAAACAAAGTCACTATCTCAATTCCTTGGGGGTAAAACAAGTCGCAAGTGTTGATATCGAAGTAAGTTTAGCAGGAATCCTTCCTTTGTCACTCCTCAAAGCCATTGCTTCATAAATTGGCCAACAGTTCAAGGTGACAAAACCTGTTATGAACATTTGCACAAACAATCCTTCCCAATTGCTGCCTCTAAAAATTTCTTTGAACCCCACAAAAAATGAGACCAAGTACTCAACTAAACCAAACGAGTAACACAAGGGTCAATTTGTGATCCACATTCTTTGATCATTCCACCAACTCTGCATGGTTCCTCCAGCTAAGAAAAAGTCTAGGAAATCTTGCACATAGGCCCCCAAGAAAAGAAACATATACAAGAGAAACCGTCACTCTGATATTTATATAACACATTTTTCAATTTAATTTGATTAGTCATTTTGTTACAAACTAGTATTCTAACTTCTAAGTGTAACAATATCGGTTATTCATGAATTTTGGGTAAGTAAAACGTAGTCCTAACACATTTCATATGTATTTGGATTAGTCTGTTTACTAATTTAGGGCCCGTTTGGATTAAAGGGGAAAGGAAGGGGAGTGAAGGAGAGTAAAGTAGAGTTGATTGAAAATAGGCTAATTTTAGGCCAATTCTGCTTTACTACTCCTTCCTCTCCCTCAATCCAAACGGATTATTACCGATTTGCCGAAAATAGATAAAAGTTCATTGTACTGAAAAAGGTAAAGCTTTTAAAACAATTTTTGTATAAATAATTAAGATAATTTTTTTTTTAAATATAATCCAAATGCACATTTATGACCCAACTAAAAAATAGATACAACAAACTTATTGTAAGAAAACATACATAATACATATCTTTGGGAAAATAGTAATCTTATTAAAAAGAGCTAACAGGAGATGAAGGCATATATAATAATTGGAATGGACCATATGGCCCAATATCCAGCGTACAGAAGTAAGGCCCATCAGAGGTCCCATGGCCTGTGAGACGAAGGTTAATTGTAGGATTATATTTTGAGAAGCCCACTACAAGAAGGCCAATAGCCCATTGCTTATTTTGATTTAGCACATTAATTTCAATTTAATGCACCTAAATATAGTATTTTAAGTTGAATTGTCCTAAAATAATGTTCACTTTGAAAATTTAAAGGGCATGAATTTAAGAACTTTCTTAATATACAAAAATGCTTTGTTAAAAAGTAACAACTTTAAGCTATTTTGATCAATCTTCTTGATCTAGAAAGTCTTTACAATATTTGAAAAGGTGTTTGGGATCATTGGTGCACATATCACAATCTTGGGCCAAGAAAATTGGTGCATTAGTCATAGTAGCTGACACTCAAAGCTACATTTTTTTAAAAAAATTATATTATTTAAAATTTAAATATAATATATAAAAAAATTAATTCCCAAAATGTAATAATACTAATCAGATACGTAACAAATTTTACAATGTTCTTCTCAACTTATTGAGCTAATAAATTATGACTTGTGTAATATCATTTTTATATTGACTGCAACTTACACTAATTTTACTTACAACATTCCAATTCAGTAGTCATGACAAAATTAAAATTTATTGTGCAAATTATCTAAAATGAAAAGAATAAATTATTGTGCAAGGAGACATGTGCATAGGTATGGTCCAATCAGCTTTTAGGACAGGATACTTACCTAGACATTAAGGGCACCTGCCTTAAAATGTTGGGGTGAAGTCCTGCTTTTTTCTCTAGAGGCATAGATGAGATTTGGCATCACATTGCGTATGATATCTTTGTCCTTGTCACCCTTTAAATAAAATTTACTGAAAGTTTTAGATAGCCAACCAACTCCAGCTATTTTTTGGGGCATAATTATTTCTTCATTTACAAAATATCTCATTCACTAGGAATTAACAACCTGGGACTTAATTTAAGATTTTTCTTTTAAATTTTAGTATTGTACAATGCTCAAGATTATTAGCATTGTACTGTTTGCAATATATATTTGCCTGCACATGTATGTTTTTTACAAGTAATCCGAATGGACGGAATCCGGCCACAAACTTATTTACACACCATTGACATGGCAAAATATTTTTGGTTCTCATATGGGCTTATTATTAAATTCACTTTTTTATTTACTAATAATCACTCACAACATCAACAATTTGTATAAAAAAAAAATTGTAGCTTTATCATTTTTCATTTGAAATAAGGTAGAGCATTAGAGACATTGGTTGCATTGAAAGTTCAAAATGAATCACAATTGGATGATCTTTACGTGTCAATCCATCATTCCATTTGTTGAAAGCTTTGCGCTCTTGATCTCTAGCATTGTACTCATCATTAACTTTCCCTCTCTCAATAATGTTAACTAGTTTTATTTTAAGATATTAATTTTTATTTGAAATTTTCGTAGATTTCTTATCCTAGAATGACAAAGTTTTTTCATACATTGACCCCCCAAATGATAAAATTACCGTTCCGTTCTTTCATTAATTTCTTGATATGCATTGCTAGTATGCTTGAAACTTACATGGCTAATAAAATAATAATTAATAAACTTTAATAGACATTAATCAGTAATTCATACGATATTATATCTTTCTTTTACAGGTTATGAGTATCATTGCAATAATGGGCATAAGACCCACATGACTGCCATATTGAAAACTGAAGCATAGGAGAGAGGGACAGACAGACACAATGACAGCCTCACCAGCTCTGTGTCCACCAAGTGTCATATAAAAATCATCTTTTTGAAAAGAATGATCTTCATGAACCCCATTTGGTTTCTGAGTGATCTTCAAACTATGATTCTTATACCTAATTGACCTTTGTGACGACAGTCTTGGAGTCAATAAGGATGAAATTCGTACTGCAGCGGGTTTATCAACAACCTGAAAGAAAATGTTACCAATATTCATATTCATCTCAAAATTATAAACATTCAAATTCTTATCATAAACAAAGCAAAGTAACTTATCAAAAAAAAAAAAAAAAAACCAAAGCAAGTCATATTACATTCAAATGTAGACCAATTGACAATTGAGGCAGTGGAGGGAATGTTCCAAATGGGTTTGCAACTGCCTAATTGTTAGTAGCTGATGCTGAACCAGAAATGAAGAGCGATGGTGGAGATGAAGTTGATGTGCTAAAAGGTGAACTAAATAAAGGAGTGGCTGGGACTACATTGTAATCAACAATGGAGGGAATTTTTGGTGCAAATGGATTGGAAGGCATTGAGGAAGAGAAATGATTTGCAGTTGATTGGATTATCTCAACAGGAGGCTAACCAGCAGGGAGTGGTCCACCTAAAATATCAAAATTTAAATGTTAGTTATTATCACTGGCAAAAAGCACCATAGGAAATTTTAAATTTTGACACATTTTCAAAAATGTACCTCAATTGATAGTTCTCCCACCCCTACACCAACTGTAATGAGGACACGACTAATAACAAAAGTATCACATTGCCACTAGCTTGTGCATCACCATCTACTTCTATTGTTGGAGTGCATAAAACTCATAGGGAGACATTAAAATAACCTAGATGCATCATCTAACAAGAGTAGTTACAGAAACAATGAAGATGGTCACCAAATATCTCACCCATGGGAGTTGGCGGGGAGGAAGAACTGTCAGAAGTAGAGGAACAAAGTGCAGGAGTGCTTGAGGCACCAAAGGCAGGAGTGCCCGTAGCACAATACAAAAAAAGCTGCCTATAGCAGCGTTTTTTAGTGGCTTTTGCAAAAAACGCCACTATAGGCATATCTGTAGCCACATTTAGACAGCTCAGTGGCGTTTTAAAACACTAGGCCTATAGCAGCGTTTCCAAGGGCTTATAACAGTGTTTTAAAAATGCTACTATAGGTCATTTTTAAAAATTTTATAACTGAATATTTTAGGGATATTCAACTATATTAAAAGATTCGATTGGGATTTTTTTTTTTTTTTTTTAAGGAGCTATAATGGCATTCATAAAATGCCACTGTAGGCCATTGTAAGACTACAAACGTCTACGGTCCACATAAGACCAAAACCTATAGTGGCATTCTATGAAACGTTGCTATAGGTCCTTTTTATTTTTTATTTTTTTTAAAGGACCTATAGTGGCGTTTATAAAACGCTGCTATAGGTCCCTCAAAAAAAAAAATTCCCGTAGTTGGGCTATTGTAGCATTTTACAAACGCCACTAGGCCCTTGTAAGACTAAAACCTATAATGGCATTTCTATAAGTTCTTTATAAATAAATAAATAAGGGCTTATAGTGGCATGGCATTTTATGAACGCCACTACTAACAGATGTCTTATGTGCAATGAAAAAGAGGAAATCATAACTCACCTTTTACTACAATGTCCATTTGCAAGAGCTGTTTGGCATGGTTCTATCCTTGAGATTAGAACCTCTGATTTAATTCACAGCACTGTTAAACAATGGATATCAAATCATATAAGTACAAGCAAATCCATGGAGCAAAACAGAATAAGTTTCCTACATTCCCTCTTCACCATCCTTTGGTCAATATGGAACCATAGAAATTTGGTCCTTCACCGAGGGAAATTTCCTAACCCCATGGAAATTATTCTCTCATCTCAATCTCTCATTTGCAAATACCAAGAAGCTTTTCAAGAAAATCAAGAACAGGAACATAACTCTAGACAGCATCCTCCACAACCATTCACTAACCAGGATTGGCAGATTATCATCAATGTGGCAACATATAGGAATAGAAAAATCCAAGAGAAGTGACTATGCCTTTGAAGCCATAAATCTGGATGGGAGTACTCTATTCACAAAAGGAGCTAGCTGTGGAAGGAAATCTCACTATCTTACGATCCAGGAAGCTTTTTTTGAAGCAATTCTCAAGGCTAAAGAGCTAGGACAATAGCCCACTGCTTACTCTGATTTAGCACATTAATTTCAATTTAATACACTTATTAACTCAACTGGTAAAGTCTTTGATGGTTGAATAAGAGATCTGGGATTTAATCTCCACCTACACGAAAAACTGATTGGTGTTTTGATCTGATGATAAAGAGCTATCATCAGGAGCAGACGCCATAGGTTTGGACTCTCTTAAAAAATGCCCAGTTTGAAAAGTTAAAGGGCAAGAATTTAAGAACTTTCTTAATATACAAAATGCTTTGTTAAAAAGTAACAACTATAAGCTATTTTGATCAATCTTCTTGACCTAGAAAGTCTTTACAATATTTGAAAAGGTGTTTGGGATCATTGGTGCACATGTCACAATCTTGGGTCAAGATAATTGGTGCATTAGTCATGGTAGCTGATACTCAAATCTACATTAAAATTATATTATTTAAAATTTAAATATAGTATATAAAAAAGAATTGATTCCCAAATTTTAATAATACTAATCAGATACATAACAAATTTTACAATGTTCTTCTCAACTTATTGAGCTGATAAATTATGACTCATGTAATATCACTTTTATATTGACCCCAACTTACTAATTTTATTGTACATGAATTACAATATGCGAATTCAGTAGTCAAGACAAAATTAAAATTTATTGTGCAAATTATCTAAAATGAAAAGAATAAATTATTGTGCAAGGAGACATGTGCATAGGTATAGTCAATCAGCTTGTAGGACAGGATACTTACCTAGACATTAAGGGCACCTGCCTTAAAATGGTGGGGTTGAAGTCCTGCTCTTTTCTCTGGAGACATAGATGAGATTTGGCATTACATTGCCAATGATATCTTTGTCCTTGTCACTCTTTAAATAAAATTATTGAAAGTTCTAGATAGCCAAATAACACCAGCTATTTTTTGGGGCGTAATTATTTCTTCATTTACAAAATATCTCATTCACTAGGAATTGAAAACCTGGGACTTGATTTAATATTTTTCTTTTAAATTTTAGTATTATACAATGCTCAAGATTATTAGCATTGTATTGTTTGCAATACATATTTGCCTGCACATGTATGTTGTTTACAAGTAATCGGAATGGACCGAATCAATGCAAAATGCTACGGCCACAAACTTATTTACACACTATTGATGTGGCAAAATCTTTTTGGTTCTCATCTGAGCTTATTATTAACATCACATTTTTATTTACTAATAATCACTCACAACATCAAAATTTTGTAAAAAAAATTGTAGCTTTATCATTTATCATTTGAAATAAGATAGAGCATTAGAGACATTGGTTGCATTGAAAGTTCAAACCTGAATCACAATTGGATGATCTTTAGGTATAAATCTATCATTCCATTTGTTGAAAGCTTCATGCTCTTGATCTCTAGCAATGTACTCATCACTAACTTTCCCTCGCTCAATAATATTAAATAGATACTAGTTTTTTTTTTTAAGGTATTAATTTTTATTTGAAATTTTCGTTGATTTCTTATCCTAGAATGACAGTTTTTTCATACTTTGACCCCCCAAATGATAAAATTATAGTTCCATTTTTTCATTAATAACTTGGTATGCATTGCTAGCATGCTTGAAGCTTACATGTCTAATAAAATAATAATTAATAAACTTTAATAGAAATTTAAAAATGCCACATCAGCATTTAAATAATAAAAATATTATTTTATTTTCTCTCATTTTCTTAGCAACCAAATAGGAAAAAAAAAAAAAAAACTCTCAATCATTTTTATTTGTTGAGATTGAAGGTTGCCCAAATTTCCAGAAATTACCATAATAATTCGTTTTTTCCACAAGAATATTTTATTAACCCTAACATACAAATATTAAAGTTTTTACACAATGAAAAGTAATAATAACCTGGTATAGAAAGCTATGCAAAGCTCATAATTTCAACTCCTTAGAGTAAAAGAGAAGCTGCAGCAACAAGACCCCATGCTAGAAATATCGAAATTAATGTAGTTCTAATAGAAATCTTTCCTTTATCACTTCTCAAGACCATGGCTTCGTAAATTGGCCAGGAGTTCACCACTACAAAACCTGTTATGAACATTTGCACAAACAGTCCCTCCAATTTGCTGCCTCTAAAAACCTCTACAAGCCCCCAAAAAAATGAGAGTAAGTTGATAATTGCTGCTGTTACTAGTGGCACAAACATGGGTGTTGGAACTCCAAACTCATACATCCCTTGCTCATATCTTTTGTGTTGTTCATCATCAATCACTTTGCTTGTCACATTGAAACCATGTGTTGAAATGCCTAAGAACTTGAGAAAAAACTCCATGAATCCAAACAAGTAACATGTTAGTCCCTTTATCATCCATAGCCTCTGATCATTCCACCATCTTTCAACTGTTCCACTAGATAAGATAAAATCCTGGAAATCCTGTCCATATGCTCCTAAGAAAAGGAACACATAGAAGAGAAACCATGGCTCTGATACCTGCAACACATTTTTCACTTTGAATTAGTTAAATCATGTACACTCAATTACATGAAAATTATTATTTTAGTACAATTTAAGTAATAATCTATAATGTACAATCAATTATGATAAGAAATATTTTGGATTTGGTGCATCATGAAATTACATTATCAAAACTATGGTTTTTGTAAAATTCAACATAACGAACTAGACATTTTCAAACAACGCTAGTAATCTATGAATTAATGGGTAACAAATGAAAGAGTCTAGCTCAGTTTGTGTGCCACATAGTTAAAATTTAACTAAAAACGTTTATAATATGCTCATGTGCATACCTTTGGAAAGATGCTAATCCCATTGATGAGCTACTTGAGGGAGAAATGCATAAATGGTTATTGGAATAGACCGTATGGCCCAGCACCCAAGTTGGGCATAAGCAAGACTCCTGGGAAGGCCCATAGACCTTATGCCAAAGGTTAGTTGGCTAAATTTAGAGAAAACCACCTCAAATAGGCCGTATGGCCCATCGCTTGTGTTGATTTAGCATATCAATAAGGGTGTTGGGTGCGTCACCCAAAAATGCTGGCCTTTTTGGATTGCAGAATATGGACTTCCACCCTCACAATGTAGCCGATAACTTGTGAAAGAGTCCTCAACCAATGATCCATATCTGACACCCATCTGTGCAATTCAGTAAAAAATTAGTGTATCATAAAAATTACCTTGCTAGAAAGATCTTTCTAAAATCTCAGTTAATTAAGAATGACTTGCAACTATGTAAGATACATTCCAAAAAATATGCTTATTTACTTATAAATTTGATTGTTTCAATAAGGAGGGGGAAATTGAACCATGTATGTTTCTGTTAAAAAAATTAAGATGTGTCAATTGATCTACAAGATTTTTACTTCCAAAAATATGTTTGGAGAAAGCAAAAAGAGACAATGAAGAAAATCCATTTCTTGGTTAAAATTTTATTTTTTTGGATATCACAGTGTACAGGTTATGACGTCATTAAAAATTTAAAATGACATGATAGTAAGGGTGTGTTTGTTTTGGGTGAAAATCACTTCCAGAAATGCTTTTTCGAAAATGAGGCTGTTTGGATGGTCCGGAAAATTCTATTTTCCGGAAATTGAAATCCGTTGACCGAAAAAAAATGCCTTTGACCACGGAAATCATTTTCCACTTCCATTTTCACTTCAAAGCATTTCCAGAGAGAGAGAGAGAGAGAGAGAGAACTGACAACCGCGCGCGAGAGAGGAAGATCCAAGATCGCGATCGATGCTTCGCGAGATCGCGCCGTCGATCGCGATCTCGCCTTCGCGCCGTTGATCGCGATCTCGAATCGCGATCGACGGCGCAATCGTCGGACTGGATTTGTCGTCGTTGATGATTTTTTTCTGGGTTGTGGCTTGTGTTTTTTTGGATTTGTGTTTTCCTTCTTCTTTTCCAAACACCAGAAAATATTTTCCGGAAAATTTTTTGAAATGCAACCAAACACATGGAAACATTTTCCTTTTCCGGAAAACGTTTTATAGCAACCAAACACAGCCTAAATGGCAAAAAGAAGATAATTAATAACTAATAAAGTAATAAGCTTACCTCATAGCCCCATTTGGTCTGGTTCTCATAATTGCAACCCGCAACCTTATGTGCCAATTCCATAATTGGTTGACTGGATAGGTTTGTCAACAACATTGTATGGTCCTAATTCGGGGATTTCAGGAGACACCAACTTTGATGGACCTCCAAAAAAGGCTCGTCTACTAAAAAAAACATCCAGTTCCGACCTAATTGCCACCATTTAGTCCATCAAACCCCAAAGGATTTATTTGAAACAAACGTTTAAATTCACAAGCATAAATGTCATTCTTGTTAATCCCATTGAAAATTTGAGGAAATTGAAAGAATCCAAATTTCGACTGATCTTGAGGATTGAATAGGTAGCATAATGCACAAAGGGGCGTACTAGGATCATTGGAGTACATGTCACAATCTAAAGTCAAGATTATTGGAGCATTTGTCATGGTAGCTGATACCCGAAGCTTCATAAATAGAAACAAAAAAGAAATCAATAAAAGTTAGGTTAATAGATCATGAATTTGCAAAACAATAACTCTAGAGACACTTTTCATCTTTGCCTGTTGTGATTTGTGCACAATAAAAATAGTGTTAATGGTCGACTAAGTTGAAAGTAATGTTATTTTAATTACAGCAAGTTATGTGAAGTTATGAAAAATATTATGTTCCTATCGTTACTCTTTGCAAAATATGTAACATGGTGCTGTCTAGCTTAGTTATATGGATGCTTAATTGCTCACCAGGACATTAAGGGCACCTGCTTTAAAATGGTGGGGTGAAGTCCTGCTTTTCTGTCTGCAGACATAGATGAGGTTCGGCATCAAATGACCAATGATTTCTTTGTCTTTGCTATTCTGTAACAAAACCTGCTCATGACCATGTTTTCCATTGAATTATGATGTATTTTAGATACTAGCTACTTGATTTATATGTTGATCAAGAGGCCAAAAAAACTTGATTCTTCCAAATTTTATTTCAATTAAAAGGATTATATTACTATCATTTTGGCTTAATTAGTGATATATTTTGGGCTCCACATTGAGAAATACAAACCTGAATGACTGTAGGATGATCTTGGCATGTAAAGCTATCTTTCCGTTTGTTAAATGCTTTTTGCTATTCTTCTCCAATAATGTACTCATCCCCAACTTTCCCTCTCTTGACAACATTTTCTACCTTGATTTTCATGCATGCTATGGTACATTGTCTGTAATTGTAACATACGAAGTGTCACTGTTTAGATCAAATAGTTCACCACATTGGTGTCACCCATCATCTTTGTATCAATTGTATTATTTCCATATTGTAAGTGAACTAAGTTGTTTTATATAATAAATAACTCGATCTTGATTCGAGAAAGAAAACAATTATAGCTTTATATTTGTTTATTCAAACAAGATAATCTTAAAAAATCAAGTTTATACTCCACTACTGCTAAATAAGCCAAATTCAAATGGTAATGTATTCACGAATAAGTTCGTGAGTATTGGGATTTGAGTGTATATATAATATTATATGTTGATATGTGTACATGTATAAAATATACCTACATAGATCCGGGATTGAATTGTCTAAATTTGTAAATAATATTAGATATCAAATTATTATTTGTAATCTACTAAAAAATAGAAATAGTCAATTTCTTTGTAAAAATTATGTATAATTTTTTACAAAACAAGACTGGCGAATAGAATAATTAATATAATCTCACCTACAATTTAGTTATTGATTATCAGTATAGATTTGTAAATAGGATAAAAAAATTTATCTATGATGCTTATTGTATATTGTGGGGCCCAAATAATTTATGAACCAGGCCCATTTACCCGTAGGGAGTCCAAAGGCCCAAGCCGAGGAGGACTATGGCCCAAGTTCGATAATATAAAACACAAGATAGCCTTGGGATACAGCCGAGGACAATTCGGTCTTCGGCAGACCCAAAATCTCACCGGGGAGAGGGGCAAAAACGGTACAGGACTACGCTTGAAAGAAAATCTAAAATATCCAAGGACAGCTGCCCTTACTGCCATTCAATACTGTGCACCTGACAGAGCCATACTCCCCAACTTTTACAACTACCTCCAACGACTTTGAGTATGGGCTGATGGGACAAGTATCAGTCCTGAAAAGCCTACCCTACACGTGGACGAAGGATAAGGAACACAGGCTAGTATAAAAGGAGAAGTAAGCAACCCTTAGAAGATGCTGGGAAAAATGGCCAAAACCAGAGCCTCCCAGCCCACCTTTAGGAGGAAGACTCCCAAAGCGTGTATGACCTGTCTATGTATGTTCACGTTTTATTTATGCATGAACATCCCGGAAACCCGCCGTCTCGTGATCAAGGCCTAGCCTTTCAAACCCACGCTCTATAAATGATATTGTGAGGGCCTATTTACGTGCGAACCCAGTATCATTCTTGGGTCGCTCCAAATCGTGTCCCTACAATTGGCGCCGTCTGTGGGAAGGGCTTGTGCGTTGGCTCAGGCGTTGGGTCGAAACAACCCCCTTGTCACTTCTAAACAGCCGTTTACGTTGTATGGTGTTAGCTTAAAGTTCCACCAGGGGCTATGTTTCTTCAGTAGGGGCTGCGCTGGGTAGCATCAATAGCACGGATGGTTCCAGGGGCTTGGCCGAGGAGCTGATTCCTCGTGATCCAAGGACTCACGCCATAACCGAGAAGTTAATGTCACTACTTCTAAAAAACTGAGTTTTGGACAGAACCAGGGTATTGTATGGTCCTCGGACTCAAACCTATGGGGAAACCAACTACTTGGATGAGAAAACTGAGTTTTGGACAGAACCAGGGTATTGTATGGTCCTCGGACTCAAACCTATGGGGAAACCAACTACTTGGATGAGAAAACTGAGTTTTGGACAGAACTAGGGTATTGCATGGTCCTCGGACTCAAACCTATGGGGAAACCAACTACTTGGATGAGAAAACTGAGTTTTGGACAGAACCAGGGTATTGCATGGTCCTCGGACTCAAACATATGGGGAAACCAACTACTTGGATGAGAAAACTGAGTTTTGGACAGAACCAGGGTATTGTATGGTCCTCGGACTCAAACCTATGGGGAAACCAACTACTTGGATGAGAAAACTGAGTTTTGGACAGAACCAGGGTATTGCATGGTCCTCGGACTCAAACCTATGGGGAAACCAACTACTTAGATGAGAAAACTGAGTTTTGGACAGAACCAGGGTATTGTATGGTCCTCGGACTCAAACCTATGGGGAAACCAACTACTTGGATGAGAAAACTGAGTTTTGGACAGAACCAGGGTATTGTATGGTCCTCGGACTCAAACCTATGGGGAAACCAACTACTTGGATGAGAAAACTGAGTTTTGGACAGAACCAGGGTATTGTATGGTCCTCGGACTCAAACCTATGGGGAAACCAACTACTTGGATGAGAAAACTGAGTTTTGGACAGAACCAGGGTATTGCATGGTCCTCGGACTCAAACCTATGGGGAAACCAACTACTTGGATGAGAAAACTGAGTTTCGTAAGGTTGGCTACCTAATAAAAATTCTAAGTTACTTAACCCTCGGCTCAAATACTGTAAAAGGTTAATGCTTAAGAGTGTTAAGAAGATGGTGAAACACCCCACTATTCAGCAGCCTAGGGGGGGTGTTCATTTTGCAGGTGATATGTCTTCGGATGGTTACTTCCTGCACCGCATCGAGTATTCAGTTATCATCTC
Organism: Quercus tomentella; assembly: GCA_028535165.1. Classification (NCBI taxonomy): domain Eukaryota; kingdom Viridiplantae; phylum Streptophyta; class Magnoliopsida; order Fagales; family Fagaceae; genus Quercus; species Quercus tomentella. The sequence goes on from JAPQVY010000155.1 coordinate 30,726,861, forward strand.
GGCTAGTTTTGAGGTAACTTTCGTTTTTCACAGATTGGCATTGTTGTGCTAAACAACTCTATTAAAGTTATGGTGATATCTTTTTTCTTAGCAAGTATTTTGACCCTAGGGGTCATTGATTCAAATGCTATATTATTGTGCCGAACAGCACTCGCAAATTCATAAATAGCGCCTTTCTCTTTAATAAGGGATTATGGCCCCAAGTATTGTACTCTAAGGTCGGCGGTATCGTTTCAGGCCGACTCAGTAAGCTCATCATAATGTCCTCTTTTCCTGCCTAATGGGAGTTTCGGCCCTAATTATCGCTTGTTCGATTCAGTATTATTAAGCCGGATTGTTTTTATAAATACAAAGCTAGACCTTTTTGTTAACTGGGACTTTAGTACTAGACGTCGGTCACGGTTTAAAAATTAAAAGGGTTCACAAGATTGTATGTCTGTTCATTGCGTTATCATTTCGGAAGTATAGAGATAGAACATGTGATGTAAAGTGATAAGAATTTTTATTAATATAAAGGGGTATTACAACGTACAGAGAGGGGCTTAAACAAGCCTATATAAAAGGTGGATTGCCAAAACAAAACAAAACAAAACAAAACAAAAAAAAAAAAAAAGCAATACAGATAAATAAACAATCGGATATCTTTTTAAACTCGTCTCCGAAGTCCTTCCAAACTTTGCCTCAGTAGCGCCCATATTGAGAGAAGGACCTTCTTCAGAAGAAGATGGAGGAGATGAATGAAAAGAAGGAGGAGAAGAAGAGGGAAGAGATGAAAAGAAAGAAAAAGGAACAAAAGAGGGAGAAGGAAAACCACCAGGATCGATCTGGTGGTGGAGAGAAGAAGAAAGAGAGACAAAAGGAGGCACCAGTGAAGGAAGAGAGGAAGAAGCAGAGATACTTTGGCCCTGCGTCAGTTCTGACTCCTAACACGCTGGTGCCATGTTAGCTATGCTCATGAGAGAGCGGCTGGTACTGATGATGGGTGACCCCAGCTCAGCCGCGCCGAAAGTTTGGCGTGACGAGCCCCTGCTTCGGATTTTGGCTGAAAGGAAAGTGAGACAGATCTTGAGTCTCCGCCATCCTTGCCCTGACTGAGCCATTTCGAGCTTCATTAGAACATGGTGTTTTTGGGATGGGTATGGTTCCTTCATTGCTTATTACTATGTTGAACATATCACAATTTAAGGTATAACCAGAGGGTAAAAGTAAAACTCTGGGAGGAGTCTAAGGATTTCAGGTTTTGGGGGGGGGGGGGGGGGGGTTAAAGGGGTTCATATATGGGAGAAGCAACTCTCGCCCTTTTTCTTTTTATATGAGGGGCGAAGTGGAAGGTACTTAATATGTTCAGATCTCCAAGGAGTTCTGCAAACAAGAATATGCCCGTTTCGTTTCCCCACACCACCAATAACCATTAAATCTGAAAGGTCTCGTAAAGGGAAACTATTAAAGACACGCTTTGGATAGCCAAACGGTATGAGCGCGTCATGAATAAATTAAGAGGAACCTCGTAGACCGGTACATTTCCTGGGTAGAAGGAGAACCGCCAACATCAATGAAAGGCTGAATTAAATGAGCCATAATAAAGGCTCGGTATTATCAAAACCCCCCTTTCCAACCAAGAGGTCGGACAGTAGGGTTTTGAGGGGCTATTGTGGGGCCCAAATAATTTATGAACCAGGCCCATTTACCCGTGGGGAGTCCAAAGGCCCAAGCCGAGGAGGACTATGGCCCAAGTTCGATAATATAAAACACAAGATAGCCTTGGGATACAGCCGAGGACAATTCGGTCCTCGGCAGACCCAAAATCTCACCGGGGAGAGCGGCAAAAACGATACAGGACTACGCTTGAAAGAAAATCTAAAATATCCAAGGACAGCTGCCCTTACTGCCATTCAATACTGTGCACCTGACAAAGCCATACTCCCCAGCTTTTACAACTACCTCCAACGACTTTGAGTATGGGCTGATGGGACAAGTATCAGTCCTGAAAAGCCTACCCTACACGTGGACGAAGGATAAGGAACACAGGCTAGTATAAAAGGAGAAGTAAGCAACCCTTAGAAGAGGCTGGGAAAAATGGCCAAAACCAGAGCCTCCCAGCCCACCTTTAGGAGGAAGACTCCCAAAGCGTGTATGACCTGTCTATGTATGTTCACGTTTTATTTATGCATGAACATCCCGGAAACCCGCCGTCTCGTGATTAAGGCCTAGCCTTTCAAACCCACGCTCTATAAATGATATTGTGAGAGCCTATTTACGTGCGAACCCAGTATCATTCTTGGGTCGCTCCAAATCGTGTCCCTACATATATAATTAAGAAAAGAATAAGTTAATCAAGTAGTTTGTGAATAAGATTGAGCTTGTTCATAAAGAAAATGAATCAAGCTTAAATATGTAATATTGTTTGATGATGAGTTCAAGTCAGCTAGTATTAAAGAATGAAACAATTTTAAAATTTTAATACTCAGATAGACTAATCTCATTTACAGCCAATTTGTTCATTACAAGATTTAGCCACCATGAAATCAAATTCAAATTGATATAGTATGATATGACCATGTGATTATATTAAAGGATGCTACCTTAAATAATTCCTCTAAATATTTTGTGTGTTTGGATGAATTTATTTTATTAATTTATTGTCATATATTTTTATTATTTTTTGATAAACCCATATTTTTTATTATTGTATAAAGCTACAGTTGCTTATTGAAAATATGATGCTTTAAATGAAAAAAGATTAGACGAATATAAGTAATCAACTAAAACTTGCTTTTGTGCGGTAGAAGTTCTTTTTTATAGTATCAAAGATTTGGAATCAAATCACCTTTCTTATAGGGGAAAGTTTTAAAGGATGTAAATATGCTATTCATATCGATTCATCTACTATTAACTTTCCACAAATGAAATATAAAACGGAAAAACATTCTTTCATATTCCTTCACGTTTACTATTTCTCATATAAATATATATATATATATATATATATATATATTTATATATCCATAATTAACGTAGGAATGTCAGCATTTTAACGCATGAAAATATATACAAGTAACAGATTGGAGGTGAGAAAATGAAAACCCAAATGAAACATACACAAACGAGTTAAATCTTTGTGGGCACTCTCTATATATATTCCTAGATATTCCATTTCCTAGTGCTGATTCTGCTGAATGGTCAAATTGTGCCAACCCATGTTGTCAAGGACAGGACAACTCTGTAACTCTTATTTGTAAATTTTTTTTGTACAAATGGCCTAAATTTTATTTTTTTTGGTAGGAGCCCAATAATCAAATGACTAGATGAGTCAATATCAGCCACCAATCAGATGGGAAGATGAGTACTTGTATGTGTGTGTAGATGTGTCAATATGAGCCTCACCCTCCCTTAAAAGTTACTATGACTTTTGAGTGGAGTTGTGATGTGTCTTTGTATTAGAACTTATAATTTTTTTCCCTCTTCCTTGTATGTGTACGTTTGTTTCTAATAAAAAAAAAAAAAAAATCAAATGAGTAGATGAGTACTTGTGTTTCTGAGGGTAATTACACACGATGCAATCCTAATAATCTGTGAATGATAATTATTATCACAAACCCAAAAACCATTCAAAGTAAAAATGTTCAAGGAATATAGAGAAAATCAAAGCTTAAAAATAAAAAATAAAAAATAATGTTAAAGTTGTTATAAGTTATACTTGCAAATTGACCAATAATTGATAAATGCAATTGTGATATTCTGTTTTTAGTTTATTTTAAAAAAATAAATATATTAGTTTATAAGATTTAGAAATTTATAATAATCATAACATCATCTTTGTTATAATAATAAAAAAGAAACAATTATGATCACGAAATGAAATAATGGTCAAATTATTATACCAACAATAAAGTTAGTATAAATTATATGAAATTTTTTCATGCAAATTTAAGGAAGCTTTATGCTTTATTACCTTAATCTTCTCAGCCTCAGAGGGCCAAGAATTATTTGAAGCAAAATAAGCTTCTGGGTTTCGCTCTACTATGTTGTTTTTTCGGCAGAAAGGTAACCAGTGACTTGCAAACTTAGCAGCTTCCATGAAAGCAAAGAGAGTCAACTGCGAGCCCCCATCATCTGATACATAGACGACTGAGATCTTCTCTGTTGGATAGTCATATGACAAAACCGATAAGGCCGCGTTCACTACACCCATTGGTGGTTCCTTGTCTGCAGTGCATATAAACACATCCAGTGCAGGAAAATCAGATTCTTTCACAACCCTTTTGAGGTTTTCGGGGAATTCCTTGCGATGGATTGAATTCAAGCGGCAAGACTGTGTTGCAGGTGCAGCCCACATGAAAGCAAGAACAATATCAGAGATAAGCAAGGAGAGGGTGATGAAGAAGGAGGATAAGGTTTTGGAGTTGAGGAGTGTGAGTGCATGGTGATAGAGCAAGGCTAGGATGGCAGTGGCACATGTGTAAACTGTAGCAAACACACGTACGGTTAAAGAATTTGAGGCGTGAGAACTCAAGTGTGTGAAGAGGAGGGCCATGAGTTGTAGATTTGGTTGTGCTGCTCCCTTTCAGAACCTCCATTCTTTTAGGTGCTGCTGTATGATAATGGATTATATGGGCTACAAGTGGTTAGGCCTCAATTTATAGGCGTGTGCACAATGAAAGAAAGAGTACCTACCAATCATCTCTCTCAAAGCCTATAGAAATGATATTAGGATTTTCTTCATTTAATTAAAATTGATTAATTTCATGCTTGGATTACAAGTTTAAGATTGTATTTATTTATACCGCGTTACTTTAAATTGTAATTGATATCAAATTTGAAAAATAATATATTACTTGTGAAATAGGCTCTTTCGTCAAATGATAATATATGAGAGTTTTGTCTATCGGGTAGGTATAGATATACGACCTCTTTTTTTACTCTTTTGCACATGTGGGACGACACGTGTGCAGGCTTCTTTCTCTGATCTCGTATATATATATGTGGGGATGCATGAGTAGAAAACTAGAGCAAGGCTCTCTACATTATTGGTTTTCTATGATGTATACAGCGCAAGAATGTGGCCAGCCCCAATAATTGTAATGATGCTCGAGCCTGGAAAAAAAAACATTTGTGACTAAATTCTACGGTTTTGGATTTTCAGGAGCAAACAAAAGCAATCACTATCACCATGTACTAGTATAGTGGAATATAATATAAACTGAAATATTCGAGAATTTCTATTGACTACTCAGAACACATTTTAACTTGGTTTTTATTATCCGTCATTTAAATGATTTCTTGGTTAATTATCTTACAAAAATAAAACAAACAAACTTGAGGAAAACGATCATTTAATATATATATATATATATATATATTTTTTTTTTTTGCTAAAAAAATTACATACATGATGTACGTCCCACATTTTATGAGTGGTTATACATATAAATGTAATTAAATCGTGAGTTCTAATTAGTTCAACTGGTAAATTCTCTGGTCATTGAATAAGAGATTTGGGGTTCAATCTCCGCCTACACTAAAAACTAATTGTTGTCTTGGTCTGATGATAGAGAATTATCATTAAGAACGGACGCTGTAAGTTGATCAAACTCTCTAACAAAAATTGGGGAATCACTAGGGAAAATTAATGATTGGATAACATGTTTAATTAGCTTCCCCTTAGGGCTAAAGAGCACTTTTTGTAACGATCATGACTATATATATATATGTATATATATATATATATATATATATATATATATATATATATAAAATATTTTGTAATATTATATGTATTTTTTTTTTTTTTTGTCTACCATAAATAAAAATGAACACCCTAAGATACGGTTATTAAAAACCAATAAGTATAAACACAGTTACAAAAATCAATAAGTAATAATAACAAAAATAATGATGTGGACACAACAAAAATTATGCAACAACAGCAAAAAATTTGAGTTGAGTTAAATTGTTAATAGAGTGATACTATAGATACAATAAAAATTATTAAAGTATTAAGAAATTTTTTTGAAATAGAGTAAAGCTATGCACACAATAAAAATATTGCAACAACAAAAATTAGAGTTGAGTAACTTGATGAGTTGAATTTTCATTTTAATATAAGGAAAATGTAAAATTTGATGTATTGGTGTGTGTGTCTTATTTTCTATGACATCAATATATATTATATATATTTAAGTTCTCTTTTTATTAGATTTTATATAATATATTTAAGTCTCTTAAAGTATTTGCATCAGTTAATGCAAAAATTTCTATATATTTTTGTATAAAAACCTAATTTGTCTATTTTACATAACCACTTTTCAAAAATATCTACATTAAATTATCTATGTTACACTATATTTCATTAAAATATTATTTCTTTATAATTTTTTACTACTCTCTCAAATCATCCATGTGCATGCATGTGTGTGTATCAGTGTATGTATATGAGTAAATAAAGTATTAAAAAACAAATATGCATATGAACAGTAACGTGTATATTTGCACGATTACTGTAACTACAAATACATTTTGCACAATAATACATAAGATGATGTGGGTAATTTTTGTGGTTAGTTGTGTAAAATTTGGCATTTGTGACATTTTAATATGAATAATGTTAATGACTACCATAAAAATAAAAATAAAATCCTAGAGCGCCCGTTGTGTTTGCACATTTACTGAACTAAACACTTAATGAAATCTGGTGTCCAAACGGGTCATGGTTAAAACTTTTAACTTAAAAGTGAAGGCTGTGCATGCACTACTGTTCATTACCAATTAAACCTACAGATCAGCATGCTTACATATGATTTATGAGAGCATAGCAATTAGATTGACTAGTATATATATTATCATTCCTTTGAGAGTGAATTTCTTTACTTGTAAGTTTTCTGAATTTTTGCATATTAAATTCTTCTTAATGCAGGCAATTATGAAGTATGAACCCACGAAAGCAGATGTAGAGATGCTAATGTCTACATGAGGAACATTAATCTCTTAAGGCTTTTATAAGAAAAGAAAAGGAGGGAGTTTTGATAGGCCAAAATCGTATTGACTCCTTGTGATGAATTAACCAATTAATTTAACCAAGTGAATTAATTAAGTTAATTAACATGCAAATACATGGTAGCACAAACAAATCACCAATAAACTAATAATGCAGCGAAAAATAAATAATATGGTGATTTGTTTACGAATGGGGAAAACCTAACGGCAAAAACCCTACCGGATGATTTTCAAGTCACCACTCCCGAAACTCTACTATTATAACAACAAGCGGTTACAAGTAAAGGAATCTCAAGTACCTTACCAACCTACAGTTGAACCCTTACCCCAATACTCAATTGGACTTGTTTTGTAGTGACAGTTCCTCCTTTCGATGCATGGCTCCCAAGTACGTGACTAACCAATTGCATGGATCTCAGTACGCGACTTCAATCACCAACTAAGAAGGTTGTTGGCTGCAAAGTTCTTCAGTTCATCCACATGATGAAGATCAAGAAGATGCTTGGTCACAAAACCCTACGGTGCACATACACAGCAACTTCTTCAAGAGAAAGAGATGAATTAGGGCAAGAACTTCGTCTCCAGTCACAATTTGCTTGAACAGAGTTTGCTCAATGCTTGTGCAACTTGTGAACTGTTTGACGGCCCTTAAAACAATCTTTTTATATGTCTAGGGTTAGGAGAAAAGAAGGTCCAAAGACACATGTACCGATCCCAAGAAAAACAGATCAGAAATTCTGTTTTTGTAAACTTCGACAGATAGAAGCTGTCGAGCATTTGTCGAGCCATGGGGCTGAAACAGCTTCTTAAACCTCGACACATGCTAGCTGTTGAGCTTTAGTAACTCTGCACTTTCAGCTTGTTTTCTTGGACAGACTTGAAGGCTTCAACACTTGATCTTGAAACATGGTTCCTTGAAGTATTTAAACACATCCTAAATCTACCCAAATACAAGTGCGTTTTGTCAAAGGATAAGTCAATTACATAAAATAGTGACATATGTTCCTAACAAATGAATCACATATCCTAACAAGTTTTCTAATTTTTTTCAGCAACTAAGAGATTACATGCTAGGCCGGTGATCTTGGAACCATTGATCCTATGATAGGCTTTTTCCTGAAACCTTGGGGTAATAGGTGGGCTATTGCAGTCTAATTCTAGCCACAAGAGTTCTAAAAAAAGGAGGGAGTTAAAGGTTCATGTGTGTGTGTGTGTGTGTGTGTGTGTTTTTCGCTACTCGAAGTGCATTTCAAATGGCGTTTGCCTCTGGCATGGAATGAACTTTATAATGATTCTCATCCAAGCACGAAGTTAACCCCAATAGAAACCTGATACCACTAATCTCAAAGAGTCGTTAGATGTGAGGTCTCTTTTCTATATACTCTAGGCTTTGTTATGCTCCTTAAAACATTAAGATATAGCAATAGCAAGTCTCTTGTATTCACCAACTCCCCTTGAAAAAATAACTCTATTCCTCCATTTCCAGAAGAAAATCAATGACAATTACTAAGTGCAGGGTTAATTCTTCTTTGTGGACTAAATCGTTTAGCAAATTTGGAGGATTTACAATCATATTAATTATTAAAGGCCTGTTTGGATTACGAAGATTTTGGATCATATCACTCAGTTTTCATCACTGAGTTTCCAAAACGTGTGGGTCCCACAAAAAATTTTCTATTTGTATTGGTTTTTAACACTTGTTTCCATCACTCAAAACTCAAAAATTTGAGTTAGAGTGATGGAAACCGGAAACAGGAATTAGGCGTTTTCAAAAACTAAGAACTAATTTTCAGTGGCAACAGCAGTAAATATAAGAAGTTTGTGGGGCCCATAACCTATGTGTTGTCACATTAGTTCAGAACTCATGTGATATTACCGTTGCCTCTCCTCCCCTTCAACCTAGAGCTCTCTCCTCACCAAACCTCCATTACTCTTCCATAAACCACCACGAGCCACTGTGAGATGGCTCTTAATCGATTCTCTTAGTTCAAGCAGCCCAAATCAGTACAAGCTCAGCCTCATTCACTCCGGCCCATGCTCTCTCTCTCTCTCTCTCTCTCTCTCTCTCTCTTTGCTAGATCATTTTCTCTCTCTTGAGTTTAGGTAAGCATTTTCTCTCTCCCTCACTCCTCCCTTTTGCTAGATCGGTTCATCTCTCTACTTAATTTTGTATTTTCATGATTTGGGTCTCCGATCTAAGGATTTGGGTTTGGGTTTTTTGTTGTGGTCGTGGTTTGAGGCTTGGACTGTGGTGGAGCTTCTGGTTGTGGGTTTTCTATGCATTCATTTGCATTTTTTGGTGGAGGTTGTGGTTTCGGTTAAGGGTTATTGGTGGGTTTGGATTTTTGATTCTTTTAGATTTTTTGGTGGAGGTTGTGGTTGTGTTAAGGGCTGTTGGTGGTGGAGGTTGTGGTTGTAGGTTTCTGGGTTTGCCGTTGGTGGTGGTGGATTCTGGGTTTGTCGTTGGTGGTGGTGGAGCTGGGTTTGGGTGTATCGGCTACTCTGCATTTTATGGGTTTTCTGATTGGAGAATATGAAAAAGGATGAAGAGCAGAAAAGAAAAGGGATGCGGGTAGCAACCATAACGTTCTGTGTACTATCAGTGGGTGGGTCCATCATTTTGGCATAAAGTGGAGTTAAAAATTAAGATATATGACTGAGTTTTGTGACCAAACAAAAGTGTTGGATTTTTTAAGTGATAGTGGGGTTTGGGTTATGAGTTATGGGTTTTAAATTTGAGTTATGAAAATTGAGTACTGAGTTATGAAAACTGAGTGAGCCCTAAGTAACTCAAAACGAGTGATTACCTAGGGGGACTATATAAGCAAACCCCGGCCCACCTGAAGTTACATTAGGCTGCCTTGACCATTGGACGAGAGAAACTAATGAGCATATAGTTTATTTGCATATTTGCACTAAAATTAGCTCAAAGGGTTGAAAGGAGGTAGTGTTTACCCACCTAGGGCTGTAGTATTTTCTAAGGGCTAGGTTATAGCCCATTGAAGCGGTTCCTGAGTTCAATAATGAACATTATGAGAAAGTTTGGACTATATACAATGTGGGCATAAAAGCAATAAAAGGACCTTTCCCTAATAGTTTTTTTTCAACTCTCTCAAAATTGAATCATTTCCAAACATATATGTCATGATTCCTTACTTCGATGGGTAGCAACTAGGGGTGTCCACAAATTTGACATCCTACCTAAATTTGATCAAATAGAACCAAACTAACAAGGTTCAAAAGGTTTCAACCCTTTGGTCGATGGCAGTTTTTGACATGTCAGACCCAAATGTCATCGATCGGTCATCGATTTTGGTGTCAAAGAACCGAGTAATCCGATCCAACTATACAACCCTAAAATTGCCATCACTATCCCTCCTTCATATCACCACCATTTTCCAACCTCAAATCTTTTCCACCATTCTCACTACTGTCCAACTCCAAATTTGCGATTTTCATCGATGTTGCTAGTTCCAGGCTGATGGACCTTTCTACTTGCCTCATCCTCTTCATTGGCAATGATACTTCACGATGAAACCACCCAAGTCCAACTAAAACCACGAATAAGCAAATTAATCATATCTCCTTGAATTTTCGGTGCAAAGCCAGTTCAAATTTGTAGAACCCAATCCTTTCTATCTAGTCCGTTGCAAATTGGCCTCTCATCTATCTTGTCATGCTTTGTCATCTATCATGTCATGCCTTGTTTATTGTTATTCTCAATGTTTGTGTACAAATTAACTTTTATCTTGTTAAAAATGGATTTAAAAAATCAGATTTTGATTGAATATTAAAATTTAAAAGTGCTTATTACCGTTTGATCTCCCAATTGATTTCTTAAACTCTATTTTAAACCATAATTATCTCATGTATATGACATATACATTATCTTTCTCACAACATATAAACTTTTATAACTGCATAAGACCCACATATTATGATAAAATTGATGCACAAGATAATTCTTTCTAAGTCTTGTAATTCCACCGGCTTGGTTCTGTCCGGGATCCAAATTATTGGAGAGAGAGAGAGAGTGAGAGAGAGAGATTCTTCTATTTTATTTTAAATTTTAACCCATAAATGCGATGCTAAAACACCTAAAAAAACTATTACTGTGGTTTCTAAAAAAAATTTACTGTTGACACTTGTAGCCTACTGTCCCATCTATTCATTTATTTGAAAAAAATAAAATAAAAACACCTAATTACTGCATGTTTATTGTTTTTTTTTTTTTTTTTTTTTGGATAGGAACTGCATGTTTATTGTTTAACATAGTTTTATTTTTATTTTTTTAGTTATTCAGCTTTTGTACCAATCAAAGCTTTACCCTCTTTTTTTGGTTTTTTTTAAGTACAGCTCTACTTTTGTTTGGAATAAGCAATAGCAAGAAAGAGCCAGAAGGCCCATAACACATGGTGTAGATTCCCCTGCCTGCCCCCATCCGGGAGAGGAGGGGGGTGGGGGGGGGAGTCGACCTCCCTGGCCTGCCCAAAAAATACCTACAATTTTTTTTTTTTTTTAGAGGGTGAAAAAATACCTTTATCATTAAATATCTCTGTCTACTTTTTGTTTTTGAATTTTTAAATGCCACTTTATTTCTTTGGTTTTGAAAAAGAGCATAACTTCTAAATGAATTATTAAGGAACCTTAAGTCCTCCACTAGATGCCTTGTACTGAATTTTTTTTAGTTTGTCCCTATCATATTATAATTTGAACATTTTATGGGAACACATTAACCAAAATAATAGAAATTTACATATATTGCACTCAGTATTTATCTAACTACTAATAGTTTCATTTATAACTTGAGTTTTGGCTCTAAAAAAAATTAAAAAAATAGATCACTCATGTTAGAAATATCTCAATAGATAATACAATATCATGAATAAGCTTCTTTTTATTTTTATTTTTATTTTTATAATTACATTAAATATCACTTAGTATTTAAATGAATAGCTTTTAATTTTTCAAATTGGTCTCAAATATTATATATTCACATAAATTTGTGTAAGTGCGTATATCATATATAAATTTTGCCCCCCTCAACCCTCAACTCAAATTCTGGCTTCGCCATTGGGTAGATTGTCCCCTAAAACCAACAGGTATGCCTAATACCCTTCCCACAGTTTTTAAGCATCTCCTGAAACCATCACAAGTACACCTTTCATGGTACAACCTAGATATAATTGAACATGCATAAGGCGACAAGAACAACAGCCGACAAGAACAACAGCCGGCTAGGCCATCCAGCCAAGGCCCGGGGCTCTCTCTCTCATTCTCTCTTTCTCTCCCTCTCAGTATTGTATTATAAAGCCTAGTAATTTAATTACATCATGCAAAAAAAAGAGCCAATATAGCTAAAGAAGAGACCATGCCAATTTCCACTCGCTAAAGAGCAAGATTACAGTTAAATAACACTATTTACAATCACAATAAACAAAGACTGAATGCCAACACCCACTCACCCAAACCCCTCTAATTATTCAGTACCCTTATATCACAGTGAGTGTGAGTCCCACTCACTAGCAACCCCACTGCCACCCCCACCACAATTTCCCATTAAGTATGCACAAGATTTTCTAAGCCTAGACTCTCTAATTCCCCCACTAATGCATAATGAGCTTGTTGAGTTTCAAGATGTTAACTCTTAAAAATGAGCCATCAATTAGCCAGTATGTCTTTTTCTCCTTCCAACTTCAAACATGTCCTAGCACAAAAAATAAACCCACTTTCTCTCCCCACAAACAAACAACAATGACCGACCAAAAAGAAAAGATGCAAATAAACTAAACAGAGACATGTTTCAATTTTCCACTGAATCCGAGCTTATAACTGTCCCTTCGCCTTCTATGGAAGACATAGGCAGTTTCCTTCCTGGGCTCAGCTTCTTCACGTCCTGGCTAGAACATATTAAGATTCTTCTCACCATGTTACAGAATTCCCTGCAAGACAATTACAACAAAAATTAAAAAACATTGGACTGAGGAACATTTCATAGAGAAAACTCCAAATAATTTCACTACTTTAATATGAAACCATATTTTTTTATTTTGCAATAGAGAAAGGACATAAAACTATGGAACATGTCATATAGAAACTGCCAAACATTTCAGTATGAATCATATTTTATTTTGTCACAGATAGGATTGAAGAAATTTACTGCCATGGATCGTCTCCCACGAGCATCATATCCCCTTCATCATCAGTATACACAATTTCCCACTTATTACGAGGGCGAAGCTGTCCCTTGATATCAAACATCTCCTCAAGTTCATCTATAAGCTGTTCATATCCTTCCAACATGGTTAGGTCCACAGCTCGACCAACAGCAACCCCCTGCATTTGAACCTTTTGCAAATTCGAAGACCAAACAAAACAAAAAAAACAAAAATTCTTTCAGAACTTTGTACAGGGGCCATAAAATCTTGTTATTAAATAATAAATCATTTTCCAATCAGCACCTTGGTGCGACTTCTGGTTGAAGCAAAGCAGTTTTGCTTGCTCTGAATCTCCTTTGACGGCACTTGCAGCTGTCCCAGTTGCCTATCTTTAGAACCCTTGGAGAGATCAGACTTCTGGTCCGAATCAATTGCTGAGAGGGTACTAACATGTCCTTCTGTGGAGCCACTAGACACATTGACTGGTTGCACAGTTGCATTCTCTACAGGAAGTGAGCCTGTAGAGTGACTAATCAGCTCAAAACCAAAGATTCGGTAACTAGTAGCAGTTTCAGTTTTCTTCGCTTTTTCTACAGGGTCGGGCAATGGATCATTGTTTAGTTTTAATGAGTGTGGAGTTGAATAGCCTAGGTGAGCAGGCCAAGCAGAGACACTTTTGCTATCATCCACCATCTCCTGAAATAAATGCTGAGTAGCACATGTACGGGGAGAAGAAAACCGGCTCCCATCAGTCTGAGTCCTTGAAATAGAGTTGCTGTTGCTGTTAATATCTATCTGCTTGTGATGCCACACATGGTTTTCACTTCTTTTGCCTTCAGCCATAAGTTGTGTCATTTCATGGGTCTGAGTCAATCCAGAATTCCAGAGAGTTGAAGTAGTCGAAGTAGTATTATCTAAAAGTTAGAGAGAGAGAGTGAAGAGGTACTTAGAATGTAACCAATTAATCAGGTGAAAAGTGCAAATGGAATGAAAGAAAAAAAATGTTTATCTCACCATGAGTTGGAAGCTCGATGGGTGTTCGGGGCCTTTTGTTCTTTGCCATGGCAGGTTGAGTTAGGCTTGCAGGTATAGAAGCCACAAAGGGTTCTATCTCCCATGGTGAAACCCTATCAGGTCTTGGAATTGATGCAGGTTCATCCCAATGAACCTAATATAAAGAAGAAAATAATGAAATTGGATGGCCATATTAATTTGAAGTAACGAGGAAAATGGGAAAAAATAAATTACTTTTAGTGATCGCCATGTTGATTTTTCCCAATGAGGAGAAATATCTTCAGTCCCAATTATTGTGCCCGAAAACCTGATCAATCAAAAATGCAGAAAAAGAATCTTTCTAAGAAAACTCGCACAACAAACAAACTAATAGTAATTATGTTTTGGAATTTTCTTACTTTCTCTCTGGAGAATCCTCCCCCTCAAAGTTCATCTTAAATCTCATGCCAACTCCAACTTTATTGTTAACAGCTTCCAAATACTTGTTCAGGCTTATTATGAACTGGCTCGTCCTGATCATTTTTGCCAAAGCAAATAAAATCAATGATGTGATATACTTTACAGGAATTATTAAACAAAAACGTCTTTTCTAGTTCATTTTTAAAAAAAAGTAACATTTGATACCTTGGCTTATAATAGACTACAAAGAGAGTTTGGGTTGCAACAGCATGAGATGCAGTTGCAAGCACTCCTAAGTGCATGCTCTGACTTGAAATCACAGATGATGGCATGCTGCTCTGTTGATGGGCAAGACGCCTTACCCCAACACGCAATTGTCCATTTTCTCCCCTAGATAACCAATTCATTAATGAATTAAAGCTTTGTAACATTGTAAATGGACATCTAACAAAAAAGAACAATAAAGAAACAAGAAGAAAAAAACAAAGTACAGTATATACCTCAGAAATACAAAGGTATCCCCGGCAACTAATCTCTTTGATGTCACAAACACACTCCATCCTGTTGTAAGCAAGTGCCTTCGTGGTTGACCTGTTCATTTAAATGAAGACAAAAGTATAGATTAGGTTGTCTGATTTCTTCAAGCAGCATGTCTAAATCTAATTCACCATGGACCAGTTCAATTAACTCAAAAACCAAGGGATAAAAACCATCTGTTACTAAATTAGTAGAACCACATCCGAATAACAAAGGACAAGATTTACTAGCAGATAAAATTGATTACCTCTGAAAATATGTTTAAAATGCCACGCATAACCATGAAGATCCTTGGCAACCAATTCTTGAGTAGGGGTTGACTGGGTCATATCCTGAAGTAAATTCAGTTGTGGAAATCAGTAACACAGAGAGAGAGAACATCGAAAATCACTAATCTAAAAAAAGAAAATCATTACCAGTGGGGGAAGGCATTCAGTGGCATGTTTGCGGAGAACAGAAAACCCGCCATGGGTGCTTGTATCAGATGCAGTCAAAACTTTACAAAAAGAGTGAACAGTTGTTTTTGGTGGTTCAGGAGGGCAGTGGTCAGGACTTGTAGGCTCAATTTGCTAGAGATATTTCAACACAATTGAAAATCATACAAGTCAAGCAAAACCAAAACCAAAAGCAACAGCACAAAACTTTTTTCTGCCCATAACTTTAAAAGATGTTGAAATCAGAAACAAAGACGTTTGGTTCTTACCTCTGATTCTGGCTGCAAAGTAATCTGTGCATAAACCTCATCCGTGTCTTGTTCAGCCTAAAAAAAAGGCTCAAAATAAGTTCTTCCGAACAAACAATTTTTAGAAGTCCAATGTTCTATTTTCTTGTTTAAACAATGCAACAAATAGAGAGAATTACATAAACTTTGTCCCAAACTTGGAGTAATTGGAAACCAATGAAAGTAAAAAACCCAATTCAACTGTGCCTAGTTCAATCAATTGGTCCAGCTGATCTGGGCTTTCTATATTTAGTAAGACCCAGAAACCATACCACTCTATTTTCTTTCCTCCATTTTCTCAGTAACCAAACAGAAATTAACCAAAATTAAAAATTAAACACAACAAAATAATCAGAGAGGGAGAGAGTCAAATACCAGAAGCTCAACGTGAATAACACGACAAAGAATCTTCGAAGGAAGCTTAAACAGTGGAATCCTCTGATTCAGCTCTTGATTCGTTGAAGCCTCTAACTACAAAGCTCAAAAATAGAAACTTTTTTAATTTCTTCTTCATTTCCCACCAAAAATAGCACACACCCAAAAATGGAAAACCCCCCCCCCCCCAGGTTTCTATTCAAACATTCAACATCAAAACAAAAAAAAACACCCATCCATTCTGACTTTCCCGGGAAAGACAGAAGCTTTCCAGCAAAACAAACAGAACCTGATCCCAAAACACAAAACAAACACTTACTTGTTCCATGTGACCCTGAGGGAAATAGAAGACTCTCTCGCCGGACTTAGGCACGTCCACAAGTGGGCCCGCACAAGCCTTCCATAGCTCCACGTACAGCTCATCTCTCAAACACCCTGACAAAGTCCAAAAAACCAAAATTTTCTCAACATTTTCCCGGAAAATCAACCAAACAAACCCCACTTCAAAGAAAAAATAAAATAAAAAATTTAACGGCTCAACCGCCATTTCATTTCACCTTCACCCGCCGCAATATTTGCCTGCGAAAACGACCCTCCCCGATTCGCCATCATTGTACACCAAAATCCCAGAAGAGAAACAAAACTAAAACACACACACACACACTCTCTCTCTCTCTCTCTCTCTCTCTCCCTAACTCTTTCTCTCTCTCAAGTCTCTCAGAGTCAGACCCTGATTTTAACTCATTATATACAGATAATAACTAACACTAATTATTGATTAACAACACCAAAACCGTTAATTACACACAAGAAAAGCTCCGACTTTTCTCTTTCTCGTAACGACTGCGATCCAAATTGTAACGCAAAACCACCTCGGACCGTTACGAAACCACCTTTGAAGCTCGCAAAACTACCCTCTCTCTCTCTCTCTCTCCCTCTCTCTCTAGAGAATCTCAGGTGGAGAAAAACGGCGTTACGAAGAGAATCCCACAAAACCGCTTTGCGCGCGTCTTATAATACTCTCTACGCGACTATGTTGTGAGTTGTGACAATGTATGTTGTTGTTGTTGTTGCTGCTGCTTTTGTGTTTTGTTTTTTGAGACTTTAACTAAATGTGGTTGGGATTTAACTCGAGAGTGTGGTTAAAAGTAACGGAAAGGTGGTGGTGGTAGTGCCGTGAGAAAGATAACGGTCGGCATTGGGGAGTAGTGGTGGGATTTGATTTTTTTTTTTTTTTTTAATTAATTGATGGAGTGTACGGAAAAATTGGGAAGCGTGAAGTACGGGGATTTAACGGAAGACGTTAGGTGATGGGCTTCCGTTACCGTTAGTTGTTGCCGTCCCTATCGTTGTCTGCTTCGAAGCAGGCAACAGGGTTGGCTTGAGCTAAACCGGCAGAATTCTTGGAACCTTTTTTTCTTTTTTTCTTTTATTTAAATTGGGTTTGAGTTTGACCTTGTGTATGTGGGTATTTACGGTGGTATGCCATTGGGGATGTGGGGACCAGCAAAATAGCATAAAGTATAGACCAAATCAAAAATAAATGAATTTTGATTTTTTTTTTTTTTTTTGGTCAAAGTAGATACATATAAAAAAACCAACTAAACAATTACATCAAGAACAAGACACATCCTGTTGAACAACACACCATTACAATCATCCTGAAAGGTATTACAAATGTCCACAAGTGGACTACTAAAAGAAAGAAATTCGGGAACCTGGATAGCACCTATCCTAGCCAGCAAATCAGCACAGCGATTGGCTTGGCGGTAGCAATGGTTAAATCGAATACGTTGAAATTGAGCTGTCAAACCCCTACAATCATCCAAAAGAGGAGAAATGGCATTGTTTACATAAGTAGCATTCTTAAAAACCTCCACCACAGCTTGAGCATCCAATTCAACAACAAGGAAATCAATGTTTAAGTTGCAACAGAGCAGCAACCCCTCTCTAAGCCCCCATAGCTCTACAATGAAACTATTGGTTGAGCCAATATATCTAGTAAAGCCCCCAACCTAACTGCCATGCTCATCCCTCACCAAACCTTCACATCCAGCTCTGTCCGATCCACTCAAGCAAGAACCATCAATA
Organism: Quercus tomentella; assembly: GCA_028535165.1. Lineage (NCBI taxonomy): Eukaryota > Viridiplantae > Streptophyta > Magnoliopsida > Fagales > Fagaceae > Quercus > Quercus tomentella. Next base: position 30,745,149 of record JAPQVY010000155.1, read on the forward strand.
TTAAGCTTCTTCCAACCTACTGGGGGTCTTTCCCATCGAATAGCCCAAGTTGTTATGGTTTTAATTTGGTCATCACAAAATTAGTTTTTTACCCACTAAGAGCATTTGCATAAGTAGTCCATGCAAAATAGCCTAAAAGCAAAATTTTGACAATCGACCTTAAAAGTTACCAACATTAGTAAATGCTTAGTTATAGTAATTACATGATTACTATAGTTGTGTATATGCATTTTTTTATTCATTCATTGTGTTTCACGAGAATTGAGGAAAATAGTAGATGATGGTTGTAACATGTGAAGAGAGAAACAATTAAAAAATCCAAAGACAAATTGATATTCTAATAAAATAGACAATAGAATAGATAATTTAACGTAAATATTTTTGAAAAATGACTATGTAAAATAGAAAAGTAAGTTATTATGCTAAAATAAACAGAAATTTTGCTAAAATAAACAGAAATTTTTGCATGAATATGTGTGAATGTTCTAATAACAATGTCACCTAAGATTTGAAATTTATTATAAAAATATTATGGACAAATTATTATTCTAAAAAAATTGACAATTTTTTTTTTAATAATAAGTAAGAAAGTAATGTGAATAACGAAGGAATATAATAACTACTAAAAACTTGTGAACTTAAAATTGCATGGTAAACTTTGTTGCGTATTTTTTTATATAAAAAAAAAAAAAAAAAAAATTGTTGCGTATATACTATAGCATTGTTAATTTGTTAGGGACCATAGGACACGTGGGAAGTGTTTTTTTTTTTTTTTTTCTTTTTTTGTTTTTCTTTTTTTGGTAAATTTTTAACTTTTCCATTTCTTTCGCAGACAATCTCTGGGAACGGTTCAGTGGTCCTGGTCGACACACGTCAGCTGAGTCCTCATTCTGGGGTTCCACGTGTTCAAGTCTTGTAGGACCCTTCTCCACGTGTATTTTTGATGTCCTCTTTTATCAGCCTCAAATCTTTTCCACCCTTTTTCTTTGACCTAATTTTGTTCAATAACCACAGACATGGCTGCTGTTGCGTTATCTTATAGAAATCAATTTGGGAGTACGGCAATCACGTAAATAGCCCTTTCTCTCACTTAAAATGCTAGTACTGTCATGAATTTAAGGGAAGTTATTACATTTTTTGGGAGCATTGATCTCCCCTCTTTCGTATCAGGATGAGGGGTGGGCTCGTGATAGGACCTATGTGTTGGGTCTACTTATTACATGTGAAGAGGGAATAATACTCTTGGAGTCTGAAATAAAGTGTGTCTAGAAGTTGTTAATTTTTTTTTTTCTTTTGCTTTTTAGTTTTTGTCTCAATCCCTTTTTAGGTAATAATTTAGTTTTTAGTTTTTTTTTTTTTTTTAAATTAACTAACTTTGAGCTTTTTGCAACACATAACATAAAATATATTAAAAATTATGGGTGTGTATGGAAAGAGATTAAAAATTAAATTTATTTTATTATTTAACATATTTTTATTATTATTTATAGGCCTCACTACATTTTTTGGTATTATTCATATACTCCACTGTATTATTTTAACTAACTTTTACATTTATCTATAGTAATTTCAGTAATAAGTTTTCAGTTTCAACAAAGTAAACAGTATCCAAACAAACCCTATATATCTCTTAATAAATACTATGCATTCAAGCAACCAAAAAAGAAAATTTTTTTAGTAAACAATAATAATTATTAGAACACACACGAAAATAGTAATATTAGTGTTTTAAACCGGGTTTATAATACATTACATAACCAGAGTACAGCTACAAAAGAGTCTAACCTTTATAATTATAGACTGAGATTATAAACAGCAACCAAAAAAATGAAGTATCACATCACTATATTCTAAGAGTGCTTAATAATTATGTGAGTTTTAGTTAACTCAATTGGTAAAAATCTCTTATCTTCAAACAAGAACTATAAGATTTGAATCTTGCTTATATTAAAAACCAATCAATATCTTAGCTTGTTAATAAACAATAATCACCATTTTTTTTTTTATGAAAATAACAACAACAATAACAACAATTATTATGGACATACGACATAAGTTAAAATTTTATCATATTTATAAATAAATAAATAAAAAGTATTGAATAATTATTTGTTCCCATATATAATAAAGTAATATTAGTGATTGGTCTATACTAAATTATGTTTCTTTAATTATAATTTAACATCTTAACTAGTTACGAAAAATGTTGTGGAAAAAAAAGTATGCTCTATAAATTGTTAATTTTTGTTCTATTACCATTATATTAGTCTCATAATGTGTTTGGATGGAGGGGGGAGGAGAGGCAACGAAGAGATTCCATTTATATATTTTTTTTAAATTAAATTATATATTTTACCCTTATGATGTCAATTTATATATATTTATTTAAAATTGTCAGTTTATATGATTACTACTTAATTTCTAAAACATCCAAATAAAAAGGAGGAATGTCTATTCCCCTTCTCTCTACTTCATTTTAAAAAATATCTAAATAAAGAGAAAGGGTAATTAGTCTCCTCTCACCTCCTCTAAATTCCCAAACACACTGTTAAGTATATAGGTGTTAATGAGTTTGATTCATTAATGAGCAAGTATTTGAGTTTATACATGTTTTAAGTTATTTTGATAATTAAAGTAATTCTTTTTAAGGTGAGTTTGATCATGTTTCTTCCATTTATTTTCTTTGTTCACTTACTTAACAAAGATTTGCATATTTAATCAAAGAGAAAAGAGAGCTATCCAAAAATGTAAAAAATCAAATTGTTTTTTTTTGGACATTCAATTAGGAATGGCACGGTTGATTTGGTACTAAAAAAACTTTTCCAAACCCAAACCCCCTATCAATTTATATATCAAACTCTATTAAATTTTTGGAATTATATCCCAAACCCACCCTATTTATTTTTATTAAATCCAATCATGTACCAAACTTACCCAACTATTTTATCAATATTTATGTCAAACGTGTTGGATTAAGTATTTAACCTTCTCCCTTCTCCCAGTGTGTGTGTGTTAAAAATACTTAGTATTCTCAAAAGAAAAAACAGTGGGTTAATCCTACATTGGAAAATAAGTGTGAGTTAAAGAGGTTTAAAGTCTATGTTGTGTATCCAAGAGTTAGGCCCTTTTGAATATACACCACTGTAAGTTTCTTTAAAAAACTTTCTCCCCTCTCCTGTGTGTGTGGGTTAAAAATACTTTATTCTCAAAAGAAAAAAGAAAAAAAGGGTTAATCCCACATTGGAAAATGAATGTGAGTTAAAAAGGTTTAAAGTCTGTGTTGTGTATCCAAGAGTTAGGCCCTTTTAGGTATACACCACTGTAAGTTTCTTTAAAAAACTTTCTCCCCTCTTCCTGTGTATGTGTGTGTTAAAAATATTTAGTATTTAAAAAAAAAAAAAAAGTAGTTAACGTAAAATTAAATATCTAAAATACTATTTAACAAAATTTGAGCTTTAGTGTGTATTTTTACACTAAATTAAGTAATATTTTAAAGAGTAAAGGAAAAACACACCTACCTTCGTTAAAGAAACCTTACTTTTTTTGTGTAAAGAAAACTAAAAATTACTTCTTTTTTGGTTGGATTCAACTACTAAAAATTACTTCTTTTTTTGGTTGGTATGAAAACTTTAAATTACTAATTTGGTTGGATTCAACTACTTTTTTTTTTTTTTAATTAGATAGTTACAATATGCTGCTAGCTCTGCAATTAGAATCATTTTCTCTCTAAATCCTTAAGCACTTTGTGAATGAAAATGTGTCAATTAAGCTACAAAGCTCTTGGTAGGTTCAAATACCTAAATTATATAGCGTAAACCCTTCTAAAAACTGGTTAGGGTTTAAAAATGTGAACTCAAGCCTAGAAGAATTCCAAATCCTTATTATTAGGATCATGTGATCAGAACACTTATAATCTCAACCCATTGTCATCCCTAAATGGATGATTTCTCGTCTTTTTCATATCAAAATAAAAAAATGAGTGTAATTAGATTGATATATAAATTTTTTTTTTTTTTTTTGGGAAAGAGTAAAGCTTTGAATGAGTTGTCGTTTGGAAAGTGTATACTTATCGAGGTGTTTTCCTACCATTTTCATGGGTTGGGTAATGAAAAAAGTTGGGTGCTAGTTAACCTATGTGTGAAGGCTGGTCCCCATGAAATGAAAGTCGATCGTTCGAATTTATAGTTCTATAGTTCGAATTTCGTATATTTTCATGAGTTTGGCAAATTGAAAAAAAATTGGATGCCCCTCTCGGATACATGAAAGCAACGGTCCCCATTGAAGATGAATGAGGTTTATATCTTGACATGTCCTATTCATCAGTCATTATTAGGTGAATCTTCAATTGGAGGTTTAGAGCCAAAAGAAAAAAAATAAATAAAAGTGTAGTTTGGATGATGGACCACCGCCACTCTTTTATTTATTTATTTATTTTGGTGGAAAAATTATTGGACCACCTCTAGGTTACGTATAATTTTTTTTTTTTTTTTTGGTTGAGAAAAATATAGAAATTTACAACTTCAGTAAAATTGTATTTGAGAAAAATTTACAAATTCACACCTTCCATAATTGTAAGAGGGAATTTGTAACCCACCCATAATCGTGTTAATTTATAGTCATGTTATTTTAAATGATATGACATTCTATTTACTTTTAGATTGCAAAAATAAAATTTTAATTGTAAAATTGAATCTCTCTTTTTCTTCACATTAAATAAAATCTTTACGCCTTTTTATCATTTTGGTTAAAAAGATTTAACTAATCGCGATTCTACAAATTTGATATATACATGAGAGTTACACATAAATATTTATTATTTAAAAATTGAAAATGCTACAACATACATAATTAAGCCACGGGTTCATTAGCTCATGCATATATATTAGTTTTCGTGGTTTTGATAAACAGAAGGGCATATTTTCTTCACCCAATTATTTTTAAACTATTAACAATGGCAGATGTTTTTAATTTTTAACTAGAAATTTACGATGATCAACTCCCTTTTCACATAAAATGCTACCTTGTAATTGGCCATCTATTTAGCGAACATGGCTTAGATACAATTCTTTTGTATACTGGATCTGATAGAATGCTGACGTATATTCAATACCTACCACCAGTTAAAATATTACTGGATCCATTGTATAAGTGCACTAAACCCAAGTTTTATCTATATTTAACTTTCTAGTTTCTATCATGAAACACCAACTTTTACTTGAAAATTGAAATACTTTTTTTAACATTATGTCTAATACATTTTTTCTGTGCCATTTGATTTTTATTTTATAAACTTCCCTAATACTTCTTGTACCTTTCTCCAACTCTCCTAATTAGTCCATAAAAAAAAACTCTCCTAATTAGATATGTGTGTTGGACGTGTTGCCATATGTTATTTCTTCTACTACTACTTCTAACATTAATTAATTGTTGTTACTTGTTACTAAAGAAATGGCACCCAATAGTTTATTTAAACATATATATTCGAGCTTTCCCCATAAAATATGAGAAGTACGATGTTAGAGCATTTATATATATTCTATTAAGAGTATCATTTTATATAGATGGAATAAACTTGATTAATGTATATATAAAAAAATAATAATAATAATCACCGTGCTCTCGCCACGTCTTGTTCATGTTTCCTAGATTTTACATTATAATTTCGACATGTTTGTATCGTATTATACCCGCGCTTTGTGTCGGTGTTTGTGCTTGAAGTTGAACAAGTCGTACGTACATATAATTGTGTTGCTACTTGCTACACTCATCCACCTTGATAGGTTCATAGGTAATCGTGGTTGCTCTAGACTTGAGTGCCTATAGGGAGCAGCTATATAATTAAGAGGAAAAACAATATTTTACAAGGTTAAACACATTTCATGAAACAAGTTGACTATATACTATAGCTAAGTTCGTACGAGTGTAATTTTATATATATATATATATATATGTATGTATTATACAAACAAGAATATTCATATCTTTTCGACTCGAATATTTCACTATTTCATTAAACGTGTGTAGTTCTCTCGTCTCACACATACTAGATTATATGAAGAAATTCCTTGAGTGGTAATTTTGATAATTATTATTAGTGGTGAAGGAGATTTGAATAAATTGATTTCCTCGTAAAGAAGACTAATTAATGTCATTAAGTCTTAAAATTCTTGATAGTTTATTAGAGTAATTAATTATTGGTTTTCTTTTTTTTGTTAAAAAGTATCCTAAAAATACTAGTTAAAAATTATATATATTTAATTATGAGCTATAATTTACATTTGTTTTCAACTCGAATGTTTCACTATTCCATTAAGCGTGTGTAGCTCTTTTGTCTCACACATACTAGATTATTATATGGAGGATTTCCTTGAGTAAGAATTTTGATAATTGTTATTAGTGGTGAAGGAGATTTGAATCATTGATTTCCTTGTAAAAGAGACTAATCAATGCCATTAAGTTACAAAACTCTTGATAGTTTATTAGAGAAATTAATTATTTTTTATTTTTATTTTTTGTTAAAGTGTATCCTAAAAATACTAGTTAAAAATGATAAATATTTAATTATGAGCTATAATTTACACTTGTTTCAAAGAAAAATATACTTGTTATTAATAATTTATTAGTTTATTTGTGTACACTTAGACTTTACTTTTTAAAAAGATATTATCAATTATCAATTTAGGATTTAAAGAAAAAAAAATAAAGGAAAGAAAAATTTATATATTTTAAAACTTTCTCATGCATTGCATTGGTTATTTAATTTTTTTAATTAAATTAAAATTATATTCTATATTTAAACCATCAATTAGAATCTTTGCACATCGTTTCTTCTTTAAATATTAGAATATATAATTTCATATATAAACACAATCATAAAAAATAATAAATAAAATTATATTATGTTAAACTATTCAGTGTATTACACGTGTTACTTACACGTGTTACTGACTAGTTTAATTAAATATTAAATACATCTAAAAAATTTAGATCTTTAAAAGAGAACTTATTATTAAAAAAACACTTATTAGCTCAACTGGTAAAGTTTCTAATGGTTGAATAAGAGATCTAGGATTCAATCCCTACCTATATCAAAAACTGATTGGTGTCTTGGTTTAATGATTAAGAACTATCATTAGAAGCAGATGTCATAAGTTGAAAGTCTCTAAAAAAACAAAAACTTTGATTTCATTAAAACTTAACTCTTGTGGGGTTTCAGTTAACTCAACTAGTAAAGTTTATGATGGTTGAATAAGAAATCTAGAGTTCAATCCTTGCCAATACCAAAAACTGATTGGTGTCTTGATTTAATGATAAAGAGTTATTAAGGTTGAAATTCTCTCAAAAAATAAAATAAAATAAAATATGGCATCACCTTACGTCAGATTAAGTCGCTTTTGTTGCCTCCTTCTGGCGAGAACAATATAAAGGAAAGCAAAGAGGATTTGTTAAATCCATATTGGGATTAATTAATTAGTAAAATGACCTAATTTCAATCCTTACTTTGCATCTTTTCCATCTTAAGCAACTCTTTGTCCCCTATAAGAATATATGATATGTTTACACACAAGATGCCTACCCCCACCACTTTAATTTATATGCTCTTCCCTAATCACTAGAGAGTTTCAACCTATCTTTTATTTTATTAATTTTTTATTTTATAATCCATCAACTTATCTTTTAAAATAGCATACATTGATACATATATATAATACGTATTTTAGAATTCTAGTAGTAGGAGTAGTACCATACATGGATCTAAAAGGGAACCAAAAGAAATATATATTATTTCTAGTGTTATGTTGAATTGGCAATGGCAAATAACTAGTTGTAGTGCTACTGCCAATTTAGCAGCTAGTTTAATTATATAAAACTCTAAGGCTTAAGCATGCACAGTAAGTAGGGAGGACAAAATTGGAGAATAGTTAAAGCACCGTCTATATTTGTATGTAGGTTTTTTTTTATAGGAAAATACTAAAGTTATCATCAATTTTACCACAAAAGATTTATAAACTAACGAAATAATGAATGTGATTGGTATTACATCAACATATAATTTTTTTTTTTTAAAATTATTCTATTATTTATCTTTAAAAGTTGATACATTTATAAGTCTTATATTACAACATTTCTTTCGAGTAAACTTTAAGAAATGGTCCAACTTTCAAAGGAAAAATCTCACATTTTGGATCCCTTCTTTTTATGAGTATTCATGCCCACTCCTCCAATGCCTTCCTTTCCTTTTCTCAAAAAAAGGGGAAAATTCATACATTTAAGGACAGAAATCAGTACATTAATTGTACTTTGAATATAGAGAGTTTTTATTCTCAGTTCCAACAAATTGGAACAGAGATAAAGGAAGAAGCTATATAAGAATATTAGAATATTCTAAATGTGTTACTTCTTGTAAATACTATTTTATTGTTGGTACATTGTAATTGACATCTTACGATTCAATTAACCAAACTGTGCTTATAGTTTTTTAAATGAACCAATGGGCCAAGTTGATTAGCTTTTCCTTATAGTGAACTATTGGGTAATATATGTTAAACACATGTAGCTATCAATTGGCAAATTCTTCTCCCCCCTCTTTGATTAAACTGTAATTGAATCAATCTTGGGTGTGAATTCGAAACCCCAAAGAAACAATGTGAAAATTCGTTGAGTCCATGTCAGAGCTTGGTTTATTTAATAATTTTTACCTTATATTATAGTGGTTTGGATAAGCATTATTATTAGCTTAGGTCTTCAAACTTTTTTAGGCTTTTAATCAGAGAACATGGACGAGAGCAAAGACAAACCAATCACAATTGGGTTATGTGTGTGTTTGTCTGTCCCCCGTGCATAATTAGGCACCATAATAGATTTCTTATACATGACTTTATTGCTTGACACCTGTCCATTATTATGATATAATTGAACTATGCTTTAAGGTAATGGGAAATGTTTATGAGTGACTCTTGCTCTTTTTGGAAGAGTAATAGTATTCATTGTCAACATAATTTGGAAATTTTAGATTAATATAAGGATGGGGAAATGAGCGGTAACACAATTATTGGAGATTAGGATATTATTACAATATCATTAATAATGACTATCTAAATATTAGTTAAGGATGAGATGGGTTTTAGAATTGAATCTTACCTAAAACAATTACTAGTTTTTTTTTTTTTTTTTTTTTTTTTTTAAATAATAACCAAGCTCGATTAGAGAAATGACTCAATAAAGTAGTATTTCATGAAATCTTTTCAAAAGATATGAGCTATGAAATTTAGATTAAGAATCTGTGACGCAAGTTATACATTTTATAAATCTGTGTTTCTCTTTTACTTAATCATTTATATAAATAAGATTATTAAGAAAATATAAAACGACAAGATTCAAGTACACGAGGATTGTACAGAGGAAACCCACCCAACAATAAGAAAGTGTTTAACTTTCGCTGGACATAAAAAGGAAACCTAGCAAAGTGTGAAAACAATTTATTTTTTTATTTATTTTTTGTAAAAAAAAAAAAAAAAAAAATGAAGAAGAAGAAGAAGAAATTTATGAATAAATCTAAAATACAAGTGGAGACTAGAGGGTTCTAATAAAGAGCCTTTAAAAATGAATTCTTACAAGACTGAAAAAGACTACCACAATAAGTTCTAGATAATTCGACCCAACTGCAGTGCTAATAGAGAAAATAGACTAGTGAAATTGATGTCTTATAAATTTGTAGTTTAGAAGAATGTGGAATTCAAGTACAAAGCTATTTACAATTATATCCATCTCAAAAATTCTTCTTTGATCAAAATGAAAGATAATTAACCAGAAACTCACCCATCTTATAGAATTCATTTCTTTGTCAAGGAAATTAATTTTTATAGAAATCCACGATCAGACCAATAAAAAATAGGGCTTAGTTTTTTTTAATATATATATATATATATATATTTCGAATAGAATTTCCACAAAAACGATAAGAATGCATCAAGTTGTTTGAAAATAAGGTTCTAGAGAAGTGGATATTGGTGTACTAAATAGTTATTCAACTATCAGCTACTTGGATCAACGGACTAGTGAAGAAATCTGGGGCCTTCTAAAACTACTTGTCATGACTCTTGAGTACAGGAAATACTTAAAGTTGACTTGAAATCAGCTTGGCTAAAAGCGACTTGAATATTTGTTCACTCTACTCCATTAAACAAGATCTACTCTATTTTAAGATTTAATTATGCAACAGATTTTATTACTAAGCAATGTCTATAAACTTAAATATTAAACTATAATCATTGTTAGGGTTAGATTTGAAATGCAGCATTTTTTTGAGTTTGGAGGATGTTTTTTGTCCACCCAAAATAATAATTTGGTCACATTGGGCTGAAATTAAGAAATGGTGGTGCAAAAAAAGAAAGGTAAAGATAAAGTTAGAATCCTCTAATATAATCATCAACATAAACAGGTTCCTCTTGATCTACTCTACAATCTCCAATGAAGCATGCCATGGATTTCTCCCACCAGCCCCTTAAACCAGGAATTCCTTTTACTGTCGTCACTATACTAAAGGCAACAATTTTTTTAACAAAAAATTAAAAAGTAAAAAATAAAAGAGACAAGAATTGTTTAAAATATAAGTTGGGTTTGAGAGAAAGAGATAGAGTAGTATGATTGGTACACAGCAGGGCTAGTGATGTGTATGCACGCCCCATGTGGACACCAAATTGTTACTTGGCTGCCTATATATATAGGCTGCACAAATTAGAGACCTCATTAGCATCAGATAGGTATAAAATAAATAGATTTGCAAACAAAATGACCCAACAAGTTGAAGTTGAGCCACACTCCTATTCTTTGCCTCTTCTACCAATCTTATAGGATTTAGCATTCTTTATGTGGAGGGGTACCCTACAATTAACTTTAGATTACTAAAAGAAATGCAACTAGGTTTTGTTTATTTTAGGTGGATACCTTAAAAAAATGCATTAAATGAAGCATCTTGGGTTGGAATCCATGTGAGGACAATCATGGGCAAACGGGAAAATTTTTTTAAGCCTGCTAAGTGCTTAGCCTTGGAGGCTAATATAATTCACAATTGCTTCCATGTAAGCATATTGTATTAGCTCGAATAAATGTGAGGGAAAGCTGAGTGGGATTTTGGTCCCCCAAGTTATACTTTATTTTGAACTCATTTGATGCTTTGTTAGCCGTTTGATCTTATATGACTAGGACTTCTTTTATTGGTTATGTGGACCTAGTTATTACTCCACGAAGCTTGAGAGTTGAGATTTAGACCCACTGGACCCTCATTTTCCTTCTTCTTTTTCTTTTCTTTTCTATACTTCCTTTGCAGAAGGTAGGACACAATTTTAATGTGGCATTCACCATTAGACAAAGGACACATTCATCTGGGTCCTAACCATATATAACACCTTCTTCTTTACATGAAGAGTTATAATATATGTCATTTTAGCATTGAATTTGAGCCACAACTTGCTCAACATATATAATTTTTAAAAATATCTTAAAAAATATTCCAAGACAAGTATATTAGTTCTCTATCAGGTCCACAATTCCAATTTGTGATAATAATACACCATGCATGTGTACAAAGCAAATTAGTAGTTAGTTTGACTTGTTTTTGGTGTTCGCGGAGCATTGAACACGACACATATGATTCTTAGTAAAAAAAAATGAATACGTGTCAGATCCGTGAAAGAAATGTGTATGTAAATTTTTTAAAAATAGAAATCTAAGAAGAAAAGAATTCTTTAACACGCAAGATACCTCCCAATTTAACGGCTCAGATATGGAATAATAAACTCACAAAAGCAAGTCCTATAGATGGCATAAGATTGGTCAAACTGAAAGGCTAACCAGTAAACAAGTCAAAGTCCATGTTACTACAAATCTATTAGCCAATGCCCAATGGTAACCCAATTATTGATGAATTTAGTGCATAAATTAGTTCAACGGGGGTACCACATAATAATGTTCGAAGTAGATTGCACGATGGCTAGATGATTTCCAGATCGGAGGTTCTAGAGATTGGAAAATGTAAATCAGTAATAACAATTGATTAATCAATATATAGTTAGAGCCTCAGGCATTTAAAAAATAAAAAAGTGAAAGTAGAAGAAAACCAATGATGTAAAAAAAGAATATATACTAATACGATGTAGTGATGTACAGTTAGTCAATTGATACTGTCATGGCCTATAGGATTTAATTTATTGCTAAATTACTGATAAAAAAAAAAAAAAAAAAAGTAACTGTGTCATGCATTGTTTTTTTCTTTTTTAAATATTATATAAGTTTTGATATAAATGTCACAAGTCTTGTAACTCGGGGAAAATTGTCTTACTCCCTCCGTCCCACTCTTTTTGTCCTCAATTCCATTTTGAGATGTCCCAAAATATTGCCCTGTTTCTAAAAATAAAAGTCATTAATTTACTAATGTTCCTATTATACCCCTATTAATTTACTAATTCAATTTTTTGATAAATTTTTTTAAGGATAGTTTTGGAAACTTATACATTTTTAAAAAGTAGATAAGACAATAAATAATGTTCCCTTAAAATGTTTGACTTTTCAAATAGGACAAAAAAAGTGGGACGAGGGAGTATTTTCTTTAGAAAAAGAACTATGTCATTCACACACACAAAAAAAAAAAAAAAAAAAAAAAACTATGGTTTAAATCTCCCGGTTCCACTTGATGTAACAATCATGAATCATATATTTAGAATTTTATATAAGATAAGAGTTATTGGAAAGGAAAGTGTGGTATTAGATTTCACGCAATAAAACTCGATCCTCATTGGTTGGATATTAGATGGTATTAGTTTTTGATTGATCAGAAACTCGACATGTATAACGTGGATGGCCCTCGTTATTGCATAGCAAAATCCCTTGATCGTTGTTGTGGAAGGGCATTCTAGCATTCGTGAAACCAAAAATTGGCCATGGGAGGCCGAATCTTTATCCCCTATATATATATCGTGGGTGGCCATTGTTATTGCATAGCAAAATCTCTTAATAGTTGTTTTGGAAGGCCATTCCAACATTTTTTAGGCCAAGATTTGGCCGTGAGAAGCCGAATATTTATCAAGGATGTCAATACCGTACCGGAGGCCATACCGGTTTGGCCACCGGTACAATATATTTCGGATATCGGTCAATATCGGTATACCGTTTTGGGTTTACCGCTATTTTTTATATTTATAAATAAATAAATAAATATATATATATATATATTTATATGTATATATATATATATATATATATATATATATATATATATATATATATATTTATATGTATGTATGTATGTGTCTGTGTATATATATTTATAATAAATATAAAAGTTTACCATAAAACATTTCCTCAATTCAGAACTAATTATTTATGATTTTAGACTTTAGTATCAATTAAAAGGGAAAAAAAATAAAAAAATAAAATAGAAAACTTAAAAGTTACCATTCCATACTAAGAAAACAAATAATACTAATAAGTTAATGCAAATAAGTTACCATTCTGTCCTAACAAAAACTCAAAAATTACAAAACTTAAAAAAAAAAAAAAAAAAAAAAAAATTCTGTGCCAGCCGGTACGCCTGGTACCGGCCGGTATTGCCCAAAATTGGCCGGTACGGCCGGTATTTTTTCCGGTACGAAACAGGGGGGTCAAGCGTACCGAATTGCTGGCCGGTACGGTATATTCCGGCCGTACCGGCCGATACGGTACGGAATCGATAACCTTGATATTTATTGACAATTTCAAGATCTAGTCATGTGAGGCCGCAATCTATTTGTGAAGTGCACTCTCTCTCCTATTAGGTATATACATGTGAATAAAGTCATACGTTGAATAATTATGAGAATAATGAGTGATAAATATAACATAGTCCTCAAAGATGTTTATCTTCCCAATATCTCCCTCCCTCATTGTTAATAATTTCTGAATTAGAAGGTGATTGGAACAAAAGCCCACCCAAACTTGACCCGTGGTAATTCCTAGTTTTTTCATTGAAGAAATCTAAGCATATCCTTGTATTTTTTTTTCAATGCATTTCTAAATTATGTAGAAGAAATGAAATTAAGTTCAGAAATTTTGATTAAAAGCCTTGTAGCTTAATTAGTTAATATCTCTGAGTGTTTTCAATAGTGACATTTAGGATTCAAATTCTCCTCTTCAACAATTATAAAAAAGTTGAAAATTTTCTTTCATTAGTAACACCACTGGCAACTTTTGTCATGGAATGCAGTGGCGGCTCTAGGATTTTTTTTAGGAGGGTCAATAGTGGCAGAATTAGGAATTTATCATGGGGGCGATTAAAAAATAAAATGATTATCTATTATTATTATTTTTTTGTATATACAACTTCCATATTATATACAATTTAGTATACAATACAACTATATCGTGTGATAGTCTAAAAAATTTATTAATAGTTTGAAGATCAGTAAGACAACAACCATTGAATGCATAATAACTTATTATATTTATAAGTAATATTAATTAAATAAAATATATGATAGAGAAGAATAATAACAAACCTAGGAGTGAGACTAGGAGTAAATGTGAACTAAGAAAAAAAATAAAATGATATAAATTTTTGCTTTTGAAGTGTATGGTTTTTTAACCATAAACATGGTCACTCTCTTAAAATTAGAGCAAACAGAGATAAAAGCTAAGAAAACTACTTGATCAAACAAAGATAAAAGCTAAGAAAACATAGATTGGAGAAAGAGAGATAGAGAGAATGAAGAAAGAAATCACGGATATAAATATAAATCAGTTGGTTGGAACGGTAGTGTAAATTTTTGCTAATGAAGAAGAAAAGTGCAGGGAAAAATAACTTCATTTTGTTGTCAACAGAAAAGTAAGCTAGAGTCCTAGATAGAAGGTTTATTTATTTTTAACAAATAAGCAAAAATTTGAAACATTTTTTTCTTTATTATAAAATTAAATATTTTAAGAGTAGTGCCGTTGACACAACACTTGCACAAAAATTTCACCACAAAATATAGGTGGCAAGTTGTTAAAGGTAGGTAAAAAAAAGGTGATATATTAGCAAAAAAGAAATATAAAAAAGTGATGTTAGTTGTGAGTTAAAATAAAAACTAGTTACAACTTGTCACTTACCCTCTATTGTGAAATTATTGTGAAAATAACATTAAAATAATCATATTCAAGGACGAAACTAACTTAGGGTTGAGGGGGGCCATGCCCCCCCCCCCCCCCCCCACCTTTGAAAAAATATTCCCTAGTATATATATTTGCATAAAAAATATACTTTTGGCTCTAAAATTAATATACTTGGCCCCCCTCTCCCAAACAATTTACAAGCTGACCCATGAAACAAAAATGAAAAAAAATTATCAAATTATCCCTTGTCTACATTTAGCTAAACATTTGGACAATTTACAGATCCAGAGAACAAGAAGAATCTACAAAACAATTCACATATTCAGATAATAATAAAAAAATTCTTTGGACATGGTCTAAGTTAAAAAAAAAAAAAATAATAATAATATATATATATATATATATATATATATATAAAACAAATCAATTATAAATCCTAGCAAAACAAATCACAAAAACCCAATAACCTCTACCCAATTTCTACCTCTCATTTGAGAGCTTTTTGTGTCTCTTAAGGAACTCCACCCCATAGTTACAAAAACAACTTCTATGCTGCTAATCACTCCATCCACACACCAATTAGTATCACCAGTAACTTGGATTTGTTGGTGTCTTTAACTCAATCTATGAAAAAAATTTATTTTTTTAAAGATCTACTGCTCACTTGGATCAGTTGGTGTCTTTTAAAAATTTACTTTAACGATGCATTATTAGCATTAATTTATTCTTGATTATAATATCTATTATTGATTTAAAAAAAAAGAAAAAATACAAAAAAAATAAAAAATTAATGCTAATAATACATCGTTGTCAACCTATAGTATAATATTCTAACTTTTTAAAATTCTTGAACAAAGAACTTTGGCCCTCCTAAGCTTGAATCCTGGTTCCGTCCCTGATCATATTCAAGTTTATTTTAGCTAGATTTAAACAAAATTTATGATTAGTGTTCAGAAATTTATTTTATGAGAGTCAAAACAATTTTTGTAAAAAAATTTATATATGAAAAAAAAAAAATTGCAGGTCAGGGGGTTCATTTCACCCTGGCCAGTAAGTAACGCCGCCCCTGATGGAATGCATTTGTTATGTCACATATTTTGTCCTCAAAAACTTGATATCGCCTCTACAACTCATTTTAAAAGACGACAAAGAATGACCTTCCGTTTTAAACAAGAATAGCTGAAGCACGTAAACTGACACAATTTTTGTCACAATTATATGCGTTAAATTGTGATTGATTGCTTGTCATTTTACATGAATCCATTATTTTTTCTCCATCTCCGCAATCTGCCACGCCGAAAGTTCTGATACACGTTCCGTTTGAGGTGGTCTTAGAATTTTTCTTCAAACAATAATCGAATCACAACGATATCACATACGATTCGACTAACAAATCGTCCTCACAGATCTGACATGTACGATTTTCTGACAAAGCTCTCTCTCTCTCTCTGTGTGATAGCTTTTGCAAAGACCAATAATGGAGTTCTGTCTCAGTAGTCAGTAGCTATACAATGGTCCTAGACATAGTTCAATTCGACCCTGTCTTCCATGCAGCCTCTGCTTTTCTCAGAAGGTAATAGGGACCCTTGCTATTATCATTTCAGATGCCACAACAAACAAAAGGGTCTGCATTATTTTTCCAAGGAAGAGTCTGATATATATATACACACACTAAGTTTGGTTTAGGATTCTGTTTATTTTGTTAAAACTGAAATCTTTTTGTTGAAAATAATATAGATAAAGGTAAAAGTTAACTAAAATAGTACTGTGAAAACTATGAATAGTACACCAAAGTGTAATGGGGTCATGAATAGTAGCAAAAATAAGTTGAATAATAAAATAAGCTGGTTTTTTATTTTTGTCAACTTATTTTACTATTCAGCTTATTTTTGCTACTATTCATAAGCCACACTATACTTTTTGGTACTATTTATGAGTCCTATTGTACTATTTCAGCTAACTTTTACCTTTATTTACAGTACTTTTAGTAAAAAATTTTCAATTTTAACTAAATAAATGGATCCAAACAGACCCTAATTCTTGTTTTATACTTAGTAAGTATATATATATATATATTAGATTATATAAAATCAAAGTCTAATTTTTTTTTTTGTTGGGTAATTGTTTATTGCGGAAGATAGAACCCCGCGTTGACGGTTACTTGGTGAAACGGGTACCACCTGGGCAACAAGGCCCGGTGGTATCAAAGTCTAATTAATAAGATCTTATGAGCCATGCCATTAGCATGATGTTAGCAATCGCTGTCAAAAGCACGCGGAGGATATAAATATATAACAATGTCTTCAACTTGTGTGAAAATAACATTTTATTCAAGACAAGCACTTAAATTTTTTTTATTTTTTTATTTTTAAATATTGAGATTAAATATGGCATTTTCTCTCTATATTCTATATAGATGTGGGGTAGGGTTAATGTTAGATTACCGACCAACAATACGAAGTTAAGCATAATTAGTTGTTGAACTGTGTTAGAATGGCTGAATTTCGTTTTCATCAGTCAAATTGAGTTTGATGACAATTTATAAGAAGACCCAACTTTTAAAAAAAAAAATTTTATGAAGTTAGAAGACCAACTGTTCACTAAGCATATTCGAACACCTTCATTAAACATTACTAATGTGATGTGAAAGTATTTATAAAAAAATAAAATAAAATAAAATGTGATGTGAGTGCAGGAACAAAGAAACTGAGATTTTTTTTTTTTTTTTCGTTCTCCATGAATTTTGGTTAAAATATTATTTTACCCATTAATTTGGGACCTTTTTTAAATCGATAATTTAACTTTTGAAACTTGTAATTTATACTATTGAGTATATTACAACATTCTCAATGTGTCCATTCTATCAACATATGTTAGCATATTGGTGTTAAAAACGATATCATTTTAGATACTGTATAAAATAATGGGGGAAAAGACATTGTTTTTAGGTGGGTTAATAGTGAAAATGTAATGAATTGTGGTAGAAGGGATATATTGACATTATTAATTTAAAATAGTCGATGGAAAAAATTGAAATATTTGAAAGTTAAGGAACCAATTTAAATGTCACTCCAAATTTTGGTGTATAAACTTTTTACTTCGAAAATTTCTAAGCAATTTCTGAAAGGGAAATTAATCCAATTGGAAACATTTTATGAGGGACATTTGTATGTCGTTCAAGTCCTTTTTTTTTTTTTTTCAGTTTCTGATGCTGAAGGGCTCAACATCATCATGATCTGATTTCATTTCACTTTTTTTTTTCTTTGTGGGGTCTAAAGATCATTTTACACAGTTGATGCATGTTTTGGTTTCAGAATTTGTTGGGAAGTGCTAGTGGTGGCTTTTTTGTTAATGGACACATTTTATAGAGATATTGCAATGTTAGTAGTATTTAATCATATGATTCAATATTGTTCAACCCCTGCAATTGATGATAAGCTTAGTCGGGTTTGATGGTCCTCCACTAATACCATGTCGCATTATGGTGTTCAAAGATCCAAATCAGGCTAAGAGTTGGATCGATTGTGTAATAAGGATTTTCAAAAGCTTGAAATCCACTAGCCTAAAAATAGGCATCACAAAAAAGCCCTGTGTTACCTAACCCGCCTTATCCTATTTAGGTTTTTCCCGTCTCGAAGAGGTGTCACGAAGGGAAAACTCCTGAAACGCACCCAAATTCATAATATGCTTAAGTGTCAGCTTGTGATTAGTGCACCCAAATCCACTATTTCACCAAGAACCCATTGTTGTCATGTGTGTAAGCACTGATATACAATCACGAGTTTGACACCCAAACATGTTATGAAAATGAGTGTAGATTTGGGTGTCCTTAGGCAGATTGGTCATGAAGAGGATAGATCAAGTTATTCTAGAATTACAACTAATTCCACACCTATTTTCACAATTATCTTATGTGGCAAACTGTAACTAGCTGTATATCACTTTTACATGACCCTATCACTTTTTTCCACCACTTACAATTAGCTAAATCACTTCCCTTAATTTCGCAAAAGTGTGAGTTTTATGCACTCAGTACAGCATATTCTATCATCATCCAGCCCTAAAACTCATCTGGCTGTTTTATTCAGGCAATGACATGTTCAACGGTCTGTTTCTGTTCTCCAGTTTCAATTTTTGGCTTAGTTCAATGAACCTGAAAAGAGCCCTTTTATGCTTCAACTTCTGTAATTTGTGGTCTGAAGGTTTCCATCAGTTATTATTCTATGAAAATATACCTAAATTTTTATTCAAAAAATATTTGAGCTCTTATTTTTAATATGAGGTTTATTCTATATGCTTGGGAATCAGAATGATATATTTAAAATATAAGTTAGTAACATTATGGAAATTTCAGTCTGCATCAAGTTGGTTTGGACTAGAAGTAAAAAGGCAAGGATTGAATGATTAATAAATTGCAGACTGAAATCTTCATTATGGTAACAAAACGTTTGAAAGTCAGATATGAGAATACATCATGGCACAGAATTGCAGAAGTAAACTCAGGATCTTCCAAAGGCATATTCCCATAATTAAACATTTCATTATACTAATAAGTTGTTATAAAGCTCATGATGCTTTAGTGTTAAAGGCCCTTATAATGTGGCTTGGGATTAAAAAAAGATTAAAAAGTCATTTAGGTAATAACATCCTAATCCATTCGTATTATCATAGGAACCTTATTTAGGGGTTTAGTTAATTTAATAGATTAGAAGAGACGGTACAGTAACTAAGTCCTCACTCCTCAATGTCAACATCAAGCTTACCCATCTTCTTGGTCATATTCACCAGAGCAGTAATCAGCATCAAACTAGTGGGTTTACTAACTTTAATGACAGTGTAAAAGCTGGATTACTTTAATTTACTTCTAGGCTATCTACAAATAGAATCTCAAAGGGCACCCTTCAACAAGCCAAAAATTATCGACCAAAGTGATTCTTTGACAAACCTTTTTGTGGGCAAGTAATTGCAAAAGTTGGCTTGCTAAAGTAGAACCTGCTTATCATATTTAATCCTCTCTTCTATGATTAACATTCTTTCTCAAACAATTGGTAGAATGTGCTATTCCATCCATACAGTGATACAGAGTAAAAGCAAAGGATGACACATGCAATGATGAAATTTAATGGACATATTGTACCCCGGAGGCCCAGATTATGTGAATTAAAATGTATAAATGGGTGTGGCGAGGTTGTGTAATGAATCCTACATTGGGTTTTTATTAGGTTGAACTGGACCGTATTATAAAAAATAAAAAAAAAGGTCAAACTAAACTATAGAAGTAATTGCAATGAATTTGAATTGTAACTTGATTAGTCCTAGAGTACTATAGTGTATATATGTAAAGAGTTTCCTCCAGTCATGATAGATACATTCTCCTGGGGTTTGATGTGATGAATAAGGTTTTTGCCGTATATTTCACTTATATCCTCCTTTTAAATTGTATAATCAATTTTTTTTTAAAAAAAAAAAAATAGTAGGATAAATTTGGAATTATAGAAGGTGGAGAGTTATATAGGACTAGCTAATGGAAAATGGCAGAATTCAGGAAATAATTATGTAACTAAATATATTTTGTACAGTCAGTCAAACCAAGCTTCATAATCATCCTTTTTCTGAGTCAAATTACAGAAGGCAAGACTTTGAATTCACATTCTATGATCTCCCCTGTCATTTCACGGAAACATTGTTGAAACTTGAAAGGAGGCACCACTATGTTGGGATGGGACCCTCATTGACCGTCTCTTTTAGAGACTTTGACACAGAATGAACAAAATAAGAAAGGCTAGGAAGGGTCTCAATGCCATGAACTCTTAGGAGTAAACTGGATCCATGAACAAAATCAATTTATTTATTTTTCTTTTACGTGTCCTTGTAATTTTAGCTATAATGTCACTTAAAGTTTGTATCCATCAGTCCATAGGCAAAAACATACTTGTTTTCCTGAATCTGACAAGTCATACCCACTAGACATGAGTCTGTAACAATATAATCCAAAATTCCATTCTTAGCAAATAAGCCCACAAATACACAAGAACAACAAAGAGAAATTTGGCATGAATGTTTTATTCACTGAAAAAAATCACTAAATCCGAATCATCAAAACAATGATGAAGGGAACATTGCCTTCAGGACTCATTATAGCACACTTGATTGCAATACTCATGTAAACGCTTTTATCCTTCCAACAACTTTAACATCTCAAAATTGATGATTCTAATTATAGAAAGGTGAAGGGGAGGTTGATTTTTATTTAGGGTGTGAAGGGGGCAAAGACGACCACTGAATTGTGCCCACCAAAGCCAAATGAGTTCGAGATAGCTGCAGAAAATCAAAAATTTTGATTAGTCAAATATTAGAATAAATGTACCATTATGTCATCATTCAGATACTATTAACATAAAATGATGAAAAGAAAAACTGCTTCTTGTTGCAATATATTATTGAAAGCAATTCATCAACTTCCCCACAAAACAAACACATGCACAAAGGTTATTGACATACCAACATTCACTTCATGCTTCTTCTTTACGTTTGGGACAGTGTCGATGGTAACATCAGGCTCCAAGTTCTACAAAAGAAATAAAAATATATGAACATGAAATGCATTAAGAAGCGATTGGAATTAGCTAAAATGGCGCGTATGAATATAAGAAATCAAGGAATGTGTAGTACATTTTGGTTAATAGTTGGATGCAACCAGCCAGTGTTAATTGCTTTTATAGTTGCTATGGCCTCCAACCCACCAGCAGCACCAAGGCCATGTCCAATCATTGACTGAAACAAGGAAAACAACAACAAATTAGCTATTTTTCACTTTAGACCATTTAATTTGGTGAATATGTTCTCATTAAAAGACTTGAATTGGTTTCACATGGAATGGTCTTTAGGTTTCTTGCCTTAGTCCCATTCATCTTTATCTCTGATGTGTCCTTGAAAACCTTCTTGATTGCATTGACCTCAGCTAAATCCCCTGCTAGTGTAGATGTTGCATGAGCATTCACATAGTTCACCTGCAAATCATAAATTTAAAGTGATTATATATATCAGAATGTGTATGACCTTATAGAATATCTCAATATAGATGTTGAGAAATACTTTAGCCTTGAGGTCAATGAGTAGTTTTACCTCTTCAGGAGAAACTCCAGCATCTTCTAAACTCTTCTTTATACAAGATGAAACTCCAAGGCCATCTGACCTAGGATCAGTCATGTGATGAGCATCACATGTTATAGCACCACCTAAATACTCTGCATATATTTTAGCTCCTCTTTTCATTGCACTCTCCAAGTTCTCCATAATCTTTTTGGTTTACAAAAAATTAGTATTGTTAGAAGTATATGATTTAGACAAACTATTGTTAGGACAGGAAGCAAATACATGAGCTAAATCGTATTAAATTGAAAGAACATTGTATGATTGTATAAGTACCAGCACTCCAGCACCCTCTCCCATGACAAAACCATCACGATCTTTGTCCCATGGTCTCGAAGCTCCCTGGGGTTCGCCATTTCTCTGAGACAAAGCCCGGCAAGCTATAAACCCAGCAACCCCAGTAGGCATGACTGCAGCCTCAGTCCCACCAGCTACCATGATTTCTGCCTCACCTTTTCTAATGTGATTAGCAGCTGAAAAGAAGCAGTAATTTGCCGTTGCACAAGCAGTTGAAATGGAGTAATTAGGTCCCATTAAGCCAGTGTCTATAGCTAACAATGCTGAACCCATGTTGGTGATAGAATAAGGAATGAAGAATGGTGTGATTTTCTTATATCCCTTTTGGATTAGAGCTTCCACTCCAGTGCTGAATGCTGTTAAGCCTCCCATGCCTGTTCCCACTAGAACTCCAATTTTTGTTCTGTCCATCTGCAGGGCATGCAAAATGATAAATCTATAATGCTTAATGTACAAGCTGATAAAACTACAATGTGCTGCTCATAGAATGACTAACTTTTTCAAGAACTTCAGTTCCAAGGTTGGCATCTTCAAGGGCCCTCTTGCCGCCAACTAAACAGTACCTCCAGGAATCATCAAGCCGGCGATCATTCTTCCCATCAATGTAGCCTTTGGAAGAAAAATCACGAATCTGACCTGCAAACCGGACGGAGAAGTTTGAAGCATCAAACCTGTCAATTAGGCTAATCCCACTCTCCCCCTCAAGAAGTTTGTTATAGAATGTATCAATATCATTGCCAAAAACCGAAACAAGGCCCATTCCTGTTATGACAACACGTTTTTTAGGATCCGTTTCCCGTGTGGGAGCTGAAATTGTTGAAGCTTGGGCCTTAATTATTCTGCATTTTGGAGCTAAGAATGGGAAATAAAAAACAAGTTAGTAATAATCCAAGATTATGCCCTGCTAGACGTCAAGCTTGAAAGAAACATGTATAATACATAATCAACCATTACAAAAAAAAACAAAAGAGTGGCTGAATTAAAAGAAGATAAATCAAGAATAAGCACATTTAGAAATTCCAAACAGTATCTATAAAGAACAACATTAAAGTGCACCAGCCAAAACGGTGGCTAATAAATGTTGCAATTAGGGAGACAAAGCGAGGGTGGAAATTAGTCAACAAAATATAACTAGAGCATGATGTTGCTGGCCCCGATTAGTTTGATGAGGCATTGCGAAATACTCATTCCATGTTGCTACAATGATGGAGAGAGTTCCAGATACTCCCATTTCTGTCATTGCAAACAAGGTAAGGAAAGATAGGATAGACAGGGATTGGATATACTTCATCTACAAGGTACACAATTTAAGAGGTGTAAAACCCAAAATATTGTTCTGGCTTTTTCTCAATATCAGATACATTTTACATCAGAGAACTTCATTCTCATGGTTGAGTGATATACATTTCACCGAGTACACCTACCAAGTGCACAAGACCTTAAATTGTAATTTAAAGAGCAACCCAAAAAGTTTATAGAAAGAAGTAGAACTCACGAAAGAGAGATCATTAGAGCATCCCCAATGAGGTTGCTAAATTGACAAAAAAAAGTCAATTTAGCAACCAATTCTCCAAAATTGTGGCTACAGCAAAGTAGCTAAACTTAAAAAAAAAAAATTAACTTTGAGCTACAGTGGGCTGCTGCTATAGATAAAGCAAAACTCAATACTTTATCTACTGTAGCCCAAAACTCAAAACAAAAAAATAATATTTTAATGAGGAGTGTTAAAAAAAAAAAGTATTTTAATGTATTGATGGTTATGGTTATTGGTTATTGGTTATTGTGTTAGATATATTATTTTATTGTGTTATTTATATTATTTTAATGTGTTGAATATTAATATAAAACCTTTGCTATAGGGTGTATTATAAAGTAGGTTGTTTTTTTGATAAACTTCAATATATTAATCAAAAGGAAACAGACAAAGCCATGGCATCTTCCAAACAAGCAGAAGCCAAATCTGCTGGAAGATTGCCTGGTAGCAAACAGAAAGAACTTAAACAAGCAAGAGCGTACTTTGCTGTAGCATGGGCTGCATCATTTCCGCTTCTATTAATCCAAAGGAAAAAACAAGAAGAAAATGAAATTGCAAAACAGTTGATGTCAGAAACCAAAGCTGAGATTGACCATCTGGGGTTGCCTACACAATCCAAAATAGCATCAATGCTGAACTTTGAGTCGCTTTCCACTATGATATTCCTCCAATTCTCCCCAAAAGCAAGATGCAGAGCCCACAAAATTGCTTCAGTTTCAGCGAGAAGGGGGGAACATAATGGAATGATTTTAGTCCAGACCTTTACCACAGCCCCAATGTTGTCTCTAGCTATGACTGCTAACGCTGCATTGGAATGGGAAAGAGCTGCATCAACATTCAACTTGATGGTGCCCACAGGAGGCGGCGACCATATTGCATCACTCTTTTCTGGAGAGGGAGCCTTTAAAAGGGAAAAAGCTCGACAGTATTCGCTGAATTTTGCATTAATTCTCAACCTGGCTGCCTGCAGATCAACGGAACCTTTATGATGGAGAGCCTCATTTCGAATGAACCAAATTTCTTCCACAGTGATTGCCATGTTAAGAGAAACACGCCATAACTCAAGGCCTTGATAGGGGGCAGGGGGAAGAGGTTCTAGGATTGCCTTTATCAAGTCACTAGGACTTTCCAGATTAGCTTCCTCTGATCTGTAACCCCAACAAGCCGAGAACCAGAGAGCTTTGGCAACTTGGCATTTGGAGAAAAGGTGAGAGACCGATTCAATCTCCTGATTACAAAGCACACAGCTGGGGTCAGAAATATCCATACGACTCATCAGGTTTTCCCTCGTGGGCAAGGCATTGGCAGCTATTCTCCATAAGAACATTCTTAGCCTTTTCGGCCCTCTAATTTTCCAGATTTTGCTCCAATTCACATCAGAAGTGTCCTGTGCTGGGTAGCTTGACATCAACTCTTTGTATGCAGACTTAACTGAGAAGTTCCCTTTGGGGTCAGGAATCCAAATGAGTTTG
The DNA here is from genome assembly GCA_028535165.1 of Quercus tomentella. Taxonomy (NCBI): domain Eukaryota; kingdom Viridiplantae; phylum Streptophyta; class Magnoliopsida; order Fagales; family Fagaceae; genus Quercus; species Quercus tomentella. The sequence goes on from JAPQVY010000155.1 coordinate 30,770,727, forward strand.
TCCGGTCTAGGCCTTGACGGGATGGGGATAGACAGAATGGCATCTGCAGAACTGGGATTGAACAAACTGTGAACCAAAGATGTTTTCCAGGTGTGGAGCTCATGATCAATGAGATGTGCTACCTTCATTGGCAATTGGGCTGAAGACTCAACCCGCGGTGAAGGTATGAAATTATGGACCCAAGGCACCCAAGGGTCCAGCCATATGTCCACAGATTCTCCATCCCCAATTAGGAAACAAGCTCCTTTCTTTACTACTACCCTTGCTCCCTCAATTGCTTTCCAAATTGGAGAAGCGTACTTTGTTGCTTCAGCCCGGAGCCAGTCCTCTTTAACCTTGTACTTCGCTCTAAGGATTCTCAAACAGAGACTATCCCTTTTAGATGCCACCATCCAAGCCAACTTGGCCAGTAGAGCAGAGTTGATACTTTTTGATTTTTTGAAGCCTAATCCTCCAGCACTTCTAGGGCAGCATAGTTTTTCCCAAGCTCTCCAAGCCAGAAATCTGCCCTCCTGCTGATTAGGCTTCCACCAAAACCTTCTAGTCATTGAATCCAACTTGTCGCAAACTTTATTTGGGATATTGAAAGTGGACATGGTATATATGGGGATAGTTTGAGCCACAGAGTTAATGAGAGTCTTCCTCCCTGCCCAAGAAAGACATTTGCTTCTCCAACCTGCGAGTTTTGCTTCAAGCTTATCTTGGAGAAAAGCAAAATCCTTTGATGGTGCTCTAGACAAGAACATCGGTGCACCCAAGTAGATTGCTTCCTTCTTTAAGCTTTTTACTTGAAGAATGCTCTTAATCGACCTACGCGCATGACTATAGGTGTGCTTTGAGAAATAGACCCCTGACTTGTTTCTATTAATGGATTGCCCCGACCATCTACAATATTTCTCCAAAGAATTCACTAAGCTTTCTGCATCCTTGCTAGACGCCTTTGAGAACAAAACAACATCATCAGCATACATGACATGCGAAATGGTTGGGCCGCTGATACTTGTCTTGATGCCAACAACATTTTTAAGCTTAAGCTCATGTTCAATCAGTCTGGATAAGACTTCTTGCCCCAAGATAAATAAATATGGCGATAGAGGGTCGCCTTGCCTCAGCCCCCTGCTCGGCTTAAAACATTCAGATTTTCCCCCATTAACCAACACTTCAAAAGTCACTGATGAAACACAAGCAATGATCCATTTAGTGAAAGTTTTATTAAAGCCAAAATGGAGAAGGACAGCTTTCAGAAAATTCCAGTTAATCCTGTCATATGCCTTTTGGAGATCAAGCTTGATGGCCATGAGGCCAGGCTTGGTTTTACGAGTCTTAAAGCTATGGAGAACTTCCTGGACAATGATTTGGTTTTCAGCTATCCATCTGTTTGGGATGAAGGCTGATTGGGTAGGAGAGATCATTTTGTCGAGCAAAGGCCTAATCTTTTCCACCAGGAGCTTTGAAATAACTTTATATACCACATTACACAAGCTTATCGGTCTGAAGTGGTTAACAGAGGTCGGGTTTGAGATTTTTGGGATAAGCACAATAAGGGAAGCATTTACCTCTCTAGGCATTGAACCCATGATGAAGAAGGAAGTCACTGCTTTAATCACATCATTTCCCACTGTAGGCCAGAGCTGCTTGTAGAATAGAGCTGGAAAACCATCCGGCCCCAGAGCCTTAAGGTCTTGCATTTGGAAAAGAGCATTTTTGATCTCCTCCGGAGTGGGAATACTTTGAAGTATCTCATTTTCTTCCTCTGTTATACACGACAGAATTAGATGCTCAAGGTGCTCTGGAAAACAAATATCATCTTCTGTAAACAGATTCATGAAACTGTCTCGGAATAAAGTTCTGATTTGGTTTGACTCATGGGTCCATGTCCCGTCCTCTTTTTTTATGGCATCAATGTTGTTGCTTCTTCTACGAATAATAGTGGACAAGTGGAAGAACTTTGAGTTTTTGTCACCTAGTTTGAGCCATAATTCTCTGGATTTTTGCCGCCAAATTACTTCACTTCTAAGGAGCCATTCAGAGAGTTCAATTTGTAGGGCATTTTCAACTAACTCATTTTCCGGAGATGGGTTCTTATCTTGAACCTCCTTTATTTTCTTAAACAGAATGTTGATTCTATTCTGGCAGTGGCCGAAAACCTCCTTGTTCCATTTGCGAAGGGCATCTCTGGTGGCACCTTGCTTTTTATACAGCTTAGTAAAATCTGACCCGACTACATTAGCATTCCAAGCGTTTTCAATGACACCATTGCACCTTTCATCCCTGAGCCAGACCGCTTCAAATCTAAAAGGTCTATGAGCAAAGCTATCGCTCGGATTTGTGTCAAGGAGAATAGGTGTATGGTCAGACTTTATTGCTCCTAGATGCGATATGATAGCCTTCGGAAATGCCAGGCGCCAAGAAATGCTAGCCACTCCCCTATCAAGTCTCCTTTTAATAGCTGCTTTGCCCCATTTACCTCTGGCCCAAGTAAACTTGTTCCCTGAATACCCAAGGTCCACTGCATTAAATTCGAACATTAACTCTTTGAGATAGTTTTCTCCTGAAGATCCACCTTTGTTGCCTCCAATTTGTTCCTCCTCATTAATGATGAAGTTAAAATCACAAATACATGCCCACGGACCCTGGTGTGATTCAAGCAGAGCAAATAGATTCCCCCAGGCTTTCCTCTTCTTTGCTTGGTATGGGGGACCATAGAACCCGATTAAGAGCCATTCAGTGTACTTATCAGTTACTTTGACAGCAATCATACTCTTATCAAATTCCACCCCATTGATAACCAAACCATTCTTCCACATAATACACAAACCACCTGCACTACCCTTAGCCTCAACAACAATTTTATTATCAAACTTAAGAAAATTTTTAACAAATTCCATACGACTCTCATTTGCTTTGGTTTCAGAGAGGAAAACCACATCAGGTTTTGCCCCTTTTATTTGAGCCCCAAGGGCTCGAACTGTCGAGGCGTGGCAGATGCCCCGACAGTTCCAACCAAGGATCCTCATGGAGAGGTTGGGGGCATGATAAGGCCCGCCTCCTCGGCCATAATAACAGAAGAAGAATTTTCCCAAGCTGTACCAACAGAGCAAGATGAAGGGAAAAAAGCAGAATGTAACTCACCATGATTTTCAGTTTTCCTCCTTTCCTCCAAAATGAAGGATTCCAACCTAGATTCTGGGATGAATGATAGCGTGTCAGGGTCAAAGTAAACAGGTTCCGGACCTTCAACGGCTTTCCTCAGTCTCTTGGAGAAATGATCCAACTCCGGTCTGGCCACCTTTCTCTTTAGGACATTGGGTTGTGGTTGAGGTGATGGGGAAGGATTGACGGTAGTGATATGGGGTAGGGGGTAGGTAGCAAGTTTATTTCTGGGAGAAAGGATCGAATTTTGGTTTTGAAGCCCTTGGGGAGAAAGGTCCGGATGATCACATTTGGCTTGGTTACAGGGTGTGGAAGTTGTTTTTGGGGATTTCAAACTTGGGCCGAATGGTGTGGGGGCCATAGTTGGGCTAGGCTTAGTGGATTTGTTGTATGTAGAACACTCTTGGGTGATAGATGGGCCTTTTTGCTGGACATGGGCTGCGAGAGCTTTATGGGTGGCCGAATTAAGACCAATTTTGACTGGCGTCAGTAGAATAAGGTTGTGGGCGGTATTTTTGTCAATCCTGTCTACTTGCTGGGTCGGTAGAGGAATATCCCCAGGTGCCAACTGCACCACGTTCTTTCCTAGAATTTCGGCCACATTCCTTGATGTGTCCTTGCCCGCCGAATCCGCAACGTCTTTGCCACCACCTGAGTAGTTATCACTACTGGGAGAACACGTGTCGATTTTCTGGGGGGGACCATTGGTTTGAATACTGGGAGAACACGTGTCGATTTTTTGGGGGGGACCATTGGTTTGATTACTCAGCAACTGATGCTGAGACCCCTCGCCGGACAAGCTTTTGTCCCTGGAGTAACAATTTTCACTGGGAATGTGCGAGCTGGCTGGGGCATTATTGTTCGGAACCATGAGAATTCCCTCAGGAACTTCATCATTTTCTGCTCTAAGCCAAGGCCCTGCAGCCTTAAACCAGTGTCCGACCGGGTTTTGGAGTTGAAAAAACTCCGATGAGCAGTTTTTCTGATTGTGCCCAATGATACCACATTGATAGCATAGGTCTGCTATTTTCTCATATTTTAAGCCAATCCACAAATCACATTTATTAGGCCGGGGAAGGAAAATACCTGGGATGAGAGGATAGGATACATCCAATTCAATTCTAACTCTGTGGAATTTTCTCCACGCACCGCCAGCGTCTCCCGTCAAGTCTACTTCCAATACCGTGCCCACTTTGGATCCAATCCTCCTTAGATTTTCTTCAGACCTCCAGAGAGTGGGTAACCCATGAATCTGAACCCAGATAGTGGATGTCGAGAAATCCACTTCTTGCCAAGTTAGATCCATGCTCCACCGCTTCAGTATCATATGGCCTCCTCTGATTGACCAAGGCCTTTTCACAAACACGTTGCGGAAATCAACTTCGTGGTGGAAAACAAACATGAAAACTTCTTTGCTAATCCGTTTGATTTCCATTGGGAAAACAGGTTTCCATGCTTTTGTCGTAACTTCTTTGACCATATTAAAACTAATGGTTTTAGTGGTGATGATTTTGGCTATAAGGGTGAAGTTAGAAGGGATGGATGTTTCTTGGTTTGGAGGGAGCTCTAATCTGATGTCCTGGCAAGAACATTTCTCTGTCTTGGAGATGAGGTCGGCTATCTCCATAGATATAGCAAGAGTTTGTGAAGATTGGAAACGGGTTGAGGGTTTTGGTTGTGACCGGAATAGGAAAGTGAAAGGAGGTGACAATGGGGGAAAAGGCAGTGAGACTAGCTCAAGAAAAAGGGAAAAGGGAAATCTGTACCATAGGAGTACGGAGAGCTGTACCATAATAGTACGGAGAGAAAAAGTTCGTAAACTTATAAAGTAGGTTGTTAAAATAGATAAAGTAGTGTTTTGAGTTGCTAAATGCTCATCCAATATCAACTATATCTGCTCTCATACCAATAAAATACGTAACGGTAAAAGCATACATAATAAATAGGAAGATAGGAACTTTACAAGTGGGTAAAAAAGAACTTAGGACTGAAAAGTAACATTCAAGAAAATCTAATGGCCAATTGAGATTAGGCCTAATTAAAAAGTAGGTTTGGAAGATAAAGCAATTCCTTTTTTAGCTTTTTAGTGGCTTCCCTTCTTTTTTATAATGACATGGATCTCTTCCAAAATCACTACAGGTTTGGTTTTCCATGCTTAGTAAACTACATTGATGCTTAACAAACATTATACTCTCTAAGCAAAAAAAAAAAAAAAAAAGCACATTTAAAACTTGGAAACCATAGAATCTTACCTCTAGTAGAAATCAGCCAACTTGCACTGGGCCTAGTTGAAGCAATTGGCATGTTGGCACTCGGCCTAAGCCCACTATACTGAACCGAAGAAGCCCCATTACTTCCAGACTCTCTAGCTCTAAGCAGCACACCAGAAGAAGAAATACCAGCTGCAATGCCTGCCATCTCTTTTTCTCTCTTGCTTTTTTTCTAAAAGGGGTAGGATAGATGTGATAGATTTAGAGAAAGTGGGATCAAAGCATTGGATTTTCGGTGAAGACTGCTAACTAAGACACAGCTTTTTTGTTGTTGTTGTTGTTGTTGGCTTTTGTATACTTGGGTTGAAAAGTCCGCCACTTCTTTTTATGCTTTTTTATAGGTAGTGAAACAAAACCTAGGCGATGATAGCAAAACAATGGCTTTGAATTTCCCTCACTTTCTTTCGACCTCTTAACTACTTCAAACAACCACGTAGTAAGTGTGATCGGACACTGCATGTGTGTACTTTGTTAAGCTTAAACTGTTCTTGCGGCTGTTAACTTGTTGCCTCTATGTTTGGTGGAGAAAGGATAGAGACAACTGTTTTATTACAACATTTTTCCCAATTTGAATGCATACTTGCCTGCAAAAATATTGATTCCTCTATTTCTATTATACATCAGTCACAACAAATCGCATCAACAATAATAACAGAAGTTACAAAAATTTGAATGATGCTACAGCTATTATAAATTTTATTGCCTAAATCTTACAAATTGACCTATAACAAAAACTAAATTCAAGATATTTTATCCATAATTGGAATAGAGCTCTTTGGTGTCCATTTTATTGTAATTTCAAATATAACATATTAATTAATTGAAAGTGATTGAATCAAAATCTCAAATAAGATTCTTTGGTCTCCTATTTTTTATCTTTTAAAAATAACCCTATTATTTAATTTAATGAGATTTAATACAAATTCAAAATAATAATGATATATAAAAATAAAGTGAATAATTGAATATCACCCAAGAAAAAAAAAACCCACTGACATCATTTAGCTCTCTTTCTCTAATTTCGTTTTTCTTTGCATTTAGCTTTAATTAAGGGATAAAACAGAAAGATTGAGAAAAAGCTTCAAGTATTATGTGTGAGGAGGAAAATTATACAATATTTCGGAAATATAATAATTTTGCACTCTCTCATCTCACATGAATAATGAATCTCACCATGAATTTATGGGATGAAAAAGTAGTATTATGTTATGGAGTACAATATTATTTTACTCTCGAAATATTATATAATTACTTGCGTGAGGAAACTAATATATTTATATATATATATATATATATATATATATATACACTAATTACATTATTATCATTTCAATTTGTATGATCTTTATAGTGAATGGATTGTTTTGATATTTTTCTAAACAATTCTTCTACAACTATATAGTTTATCATAACTTTCATATGTATCAACTTGTTATTAGATTACATCACTTATATATAAATTCAACTTAAGTAGTTTGCGAAAAATAATACAAATTATACAATCACGATAAGATACCCAATACTTATATTTTTCCAATTCCCTTAAAAAGGAGCTACTCTAAAAAATAACTAACTAACTAACTAACTAACAACAAATGAATACGCCTTTTATTTCTGTCGAATTTAACTCCGACAAATTTATTAATTATTCCCACAGCCACAACAAGAACAGGTCTGCATTAAATATGGGCTCTACATCTCTTCTCGTGGCTTGCCTAATTAATCTCACGTACATACCTACTTTCAGATTTTTTTTTTCTTTTTCAAAAAAAGAAAAAATCTATTTCCTTTTTCGTATTCTTGCAACCATATCTTTTTCTTTTTTTCTTTTTAATTTTTTAATTTGATAGTTATAATGGTAGAATAGAAATTTCAATTGTAAATATCTCTATTGGCATGCATTTGACAGTACCAAATACTAATAAGTTGAGTTACAAAGATATTAACAACCATACCCCAATCATTACAACTCTAATTTTGTAATAGCCATAAATGGTAAATATAAGATTCATCTGACGTTTATATAGTATACAGTCCCTGACTTGGTTCATTTCTGCCATGGTAATCAATATAGCACATATTTAGCTATAATAAATTAATTTCCGATACTCCTCACAAAGGTGTCGTGGTGTAGTTGGTTATCACGTCAGTCTAACACACTGAAGGTCTCCGGTTCGAACCCGGGCGACGCCATTTTCTTTACTGGTTTTTTTTTTTTTTTCCCTGGACTTACTGAGCTGGGCTTTTCTGTGACTGGCCCATCTAAATTTTCAAAAAGGTAATTAAATCCTTAATAAACCAACCCAAATTCACTAGGCTCAGACTAAAATTTTAAAGCACCGTAGTGTGATGACCAGCCCAACTAACTTCAATCCCTTCACAACAGCCCAACAATTTTTCCTCCGCAAGAAAAGAGAGTAAATTTTATTATGCCATAAATTATGTTACATCATTATGTAAGGCCTCAGCTTAGGAAGCTAGGGTTTTCCTCCAACCAACACAATCAGTTTCAACAATCCTAGTTTTCCTGGCTAAACAAGTTGGCTACTTTGTAAAATTTTCTGTTTGTAAATAATTGATTTTCCATGCTCCGTTAAATCCAACCATTGGCTATTCAAGCCTCATCTATAAGAGCAAAACTTAGGTACAATTTTCTTCAATTAGGCTTTAGTAATATTGGTGCAATGACTGATGATTGAATTTAATTTTCATTAGGAGAAAATAACACAATCTAAGGTTCATGGGTTAATACAACCATGTGGCTAAAAGTTTAATTATGGAAATCGTACAACATTGAAGTAATTGTAATTAAGTTTCCATTGTTGGAATGCCTCAATGATGACATGTTGTGAGCCAATGTCTCTCACAAACTAGATATAGCCTGCACAGAAGCTTGGCATTTGGTCGAAACATCAAAGACCAATTTCCTTCTTTGACACAGTGCTGCAGTAACCCTCCCATTTCATTTCAATTTATTATCCAAATGCATATGCAGTTACTGTCCTCATTAAGATTGCATCCCAATTGATTTTATAGTAGCCACTTGGGAGAGAAATTCCAACTTGTGCTTTCTATTCCTCATACCTAATACTGCTTCTGTTGTGGATTCTTATGAAGTTGTTGATATTCCTGTAGGTACTTCTTAGCCTATTTTGGTATGGCATTGCAATCTGCTAGGTGTCTGTTATGCATGAAATGATTCCTTTGATTCCAAATGTGCCAGACTATACTGAAAAATAACTCCATTATATCTGGTTCCTTTGCTCACACTTCTGGACTTTGGGAATGCTGGCAGCATAAACTCCACTTGTAGATGTACAACTCCACATTGCATGTATCATTGATTTATCCTATTGTTTTGCACGTCACATTTGCTCTCCACATGAATTGCTTGTGGTTTTTTTGACACATGTTCTCTCCATAGGAGTATTCCCCTACTCTTATCTTCTTGTTTCAACTTTGAGGCAAGGAAATAGACACTTTTGCCTCTGAACATACCTGAGGAGTGAGGAGCTACCCAGATTAATCTACCTTGTACTTGGAGAGAGCATAAAGGGATTAAATTCAACAAGGATGTGGTGTAAAACCCAAGTTTTACCCCTCCAATCTCAACATGCCACATCATCATATTACATATTAAAAAATAGACACAATCACACTCAATTAATTCTAATACCCATTTGAAAATCCAACTTTTTTTTTATAGAATACTAAGTATTTTTAACACACACACACGGGGAGAGGGGAGAAGGTTTTTGAAAATCCAACTTAATTGTGAGTTTATTGAGATGTTATTATGTGTGGTAGGATGTATTAAGTTTTAAATAAAAAACTGATATGACAATCTCTTATTGATAATGTAAAATGTGAGTTTTACACCCCATCATTGTAATTCATAGTACAAACTAAAAACATCAAAAATGTAAAACTAGTACTATGCTATTAGTACTATGCTATTAGTACTATGCCATGTACACCTCTCTCTACCATGCTATTAGCACATTGATTAGCCTCACCGAAGAAATGCCTAAACTTGAAATCGGGAAAGATTCTTCAACAATCACTTTGTAGGGAGAAAATGGGCAAAAACCCATTTCAAAAAAAAAATCCAGTATTTTGCCCCATTTCCCAAACTAATTAGGGAAATACTACTCTTTTGAAACTCGATTTTCTCAAAATTGAGTTATAAAAAAAAAAAAAAAAAAAATTCTGGAGCCCTATAGTGGTGTTTTAAGGAGTTTATAGTGACGTTTTAAGGACCTATAGTGGCGTTTTGTAACTCGACCTTCATGAAGTCGAGTTAAATGCAATTTTTTTTTTCTTTTTTTTTTTACCTATAACTCGAATTCAAGGAGCTCGAGTTCCAAAATGTCACTATAGGTCCTTAAAACGTCACTATAGACTTCTTAAAAACGCCACTATAGGGCTTAACTCGATTTTGAGAAAATCGAGTTTCAAAAGAGGGGCATTTCCCTAATTAGTTTGGAAAATGGGACAAAATGCTAGATTGTTTTTTTAAAAAGGGCAAAGGCCAATTTTTTCCCACTTTGTAGTCATTTACAATTGGACTATTAATTAGTCACTAGTGGAAAGTCTCTAATTTTTCTCTCTCAACTCTTTCTCTCCATTTATTCTCAAACTCTAACCCAAATCCTAAACTCTATCTAAATCAATTCCAAACCACAGATGAAGATGACATACCTGTTGGAGAGCAGTAGACAGAGGTGTGTTTTTTTTTTTTTTTTTTTTAAAGACTTCTACAACTAATTTTTATCTTTTTATCTCTACAAATATATCATTCTATTGATTTTGGTATGTTTGATTAATTTTTTTTTTGAGGTGATTCATATTTTTCCTAATTTCTATTATAGTGTGATATATTTGTCTAATTTAAAACTAAATTTTATAAGTTTCAAATTTATTATTCAAACTTCTCATCACTTAAGGAATAAAGAGATTATCATGATAATTAAAACTCTTTACATAATTACAATGTTATCTTGATCAAAATTAAAATGAAACCAAAGTAATAAAATATAGACTTTATAATAATTTATTCCTCAAAAAATTGGTAGGCACATTTAAATTCATAGCCTTGTAAATTGTGTCTGATACAAAATCAAATTCCTATTTCCAAATAAACTAAATATATATATATATATATATATTTTTTTTTTTATACGACAAATAAACTAAATATTAACCTAAATCAAAATCTAACTAAAGCTATAAGAGGGAGAAAGAATACTTTGTGATGGGGAATTAAAAAAGCACAACACCTAAACACATTTTAAAAAAAATCAAAAAATCATTAGCCTAAATTAGAGTTATGAGAGAGAGAGAGAGAGAGAGAGAGAGAGAGCACTTATATTTATTGTATGAGAAGAATGGATTGAATGGGATAAATGATACCCAATTTATACAAAATAATATAGGGAAAAGAAGAGTAAAAAATATAAGAAAGATAAAATAATGAAGGAAGTGTAGAGAATAGTGGGAAGATAAAGAGGCAAAGAGGGAGGAGAAAGGCTTGAGAAAGTGTAATAGTGTGGACTAATAGGGAGAAGATTATTTTTTCATTATTTTTTTATTTTTTTGAGAATAGGGAGTAGAAAAGTTTAAAAAGAAAAAGAAGATGTTGAAAATAAGTAAATGATGTAGCACAATGATAAAATAGCATCCAATTTATATATATATATATACTAGTATTACTAGCATGTAACCCATGCAAACGCATGGATGCATTTAAAATTAAACACAAATTTTATTATGAAAATATAAATAATTAGTCAAATTATTAAAAAAAAGGGATAATTACATTTTACCCACCTGTGGTTTGCCTCTAATTTGGTTTGCCCTACCCGTGGTTTCATTTTTGACACTTTACCCACCTGTGATTCCCTCCGTTACTCCTTTGTAATCCACCTCCAGTGCAGACGTTACTTTAACACATAAACTCATCAAAAACAGAACCTAAAACAGATCAAACACTCCTCACTCCCAAAACACACTCTCATCCAACGTGCTCACCAAACGAAGATCACAATGCAATGTGCTTGAGATAATTGACTGAGAAACTCTTGGGTTTTGATTGTGCAAGCAAACCGAGCAAGAAGGAGACACAATGTTCAGCATTTGAGCTATTGCATATAGTATTTTTTATTTTTAGTGCTTGGTCCGTTTGTCTTCTCTTGATTAGGTGAGTTCTTGACTTTGTCAACTTCAAGTTTTGGTTTCTTTTACTGTCATATGCTCTGTTCATCTGATTTTAGGTAGATCCTTTTAATTTTTGAAACCTAGGGTTTTAAAATTCTTTTTCGAAATTGGGTTTTTGCTTGCTATGTCTTCATCAATGTGGGGCTACTGGACCATAGGATTAGGCTTCCTTCATCAATGTGGGGCTCCATTGATTATTGCTTTTCATGATTTTGCAATAGTATTGATTATTGCTTTTCTGCTTTCCCTTTCCATGGGTTTGTCTCCCAAAAACAGAACAAAAACTTTTAATAATATTGTCTGTTTCTATGTTGTGCTTTGTGTGGACCACAGGACCACATGATACATACCCTATTGCTGGTATATAGTTAATTACATTCATCAAGCCCATCTCATTTGCTGGTATATAGTTAGGGAAATTGAAAGAGAAATTTGACTGCCTAATAAAGCAATAATCTATAATAGATTATACTTTTCCACATGCAAGCCCATTTCATACTTTATTCTGTTGTATTTTATATGCAGATGGCTGACTTGACATTCAATTTTGAGATTCATCATGGTGGCCAGTTTGTGTGGAACCCAGATTTGGTATATTTATGAGGTAGTACTTCTTTTTATGATGAGGTTGACCCAGATAGACTTAGTTATTTTGAAATACAAGATATGTGTTGTGGTTTGAGGGCAAATAGTATTAGTAGATTTCATTATCTTATTCCTAGAGGTAATTTGGAGCAAGGGTTAAGGCTTATAAATGAAGATGATGATGTAGTTTATATGTGTGAGATTCATGCTGCATGGCCTACGAATAAAATAACACTATATGTTGAGGGTGGTGAGGAGCCATTTGCAATTGAACAGCCATTTGCTAATGAGGAAGTGGTAAATGATGATGATGTGCATGAGGCACCTCAGAATGGTGATGATGTGCATGAGATGCATGAGGGAGGTAGTGTGGATGCTGAAGGAGGTGGTGGAGAAGATTTTGATTGGTTGGAGGAAGGGTTTGAGAGGTCGGATTTTGATGATGATGTATTTGGAAATGTAGATGATGGGCCATCTACACATGATGGAGTTAATGGCAGTGCAGCAGCCTCACATAGGCCCTCTGAAGGAGATACTCCAGCTAACAATGACCCACCTCTTGAAGAGGGTGAATGGAATGACCCACCTTTTGAAGATGACATGGAAAGTCTAGTAGATTCTAATGATGATCAGCCAGCACCAACTGCTACAAAAGAACCTGAGTTTAATGTCCAAACTGACATGAGAAAACCAGTGTTACAGAAAGGAATGAAGTTTCCGAACTTTAAGGTATTTAGGGAGGCATTGAGGGAATATGCTATAAAAAAGCCAGTAGATATCAAGTTCAAGCTGAATGAGAAGAAGAAGATATCAGTTTATTGCATAAATGAATGTGGATGGAGGTGTTATGCATCTCAGCTACTTGGGGAGTTGACATTTCAAATAAAAACATTCAATCCAGAGTGCACCTGCCCTAGATCCTTCAAACACAGCCAAGTGACTTCAAGTTATGTTGCAAAGAAGTTTATGCAGGAGTTTGACAAAAATCCCAATTGGAAAGTGGCTAATGTTCAACATCATGTGAAGAAAACACTTAAAGTTGACATAAGTTACAGTCAGGTGTATAGGGCAAAAAGGAAAGCTACTGACTTGATCACTAGGGATGAACAACTGCAATATAGGAAGCTTAGGGATTATGCAGAGATGATAAGACTAAATGATAAAGGAAGTAGGGTTATTTTGCAAACTGAAATGGAAGATGAAAATGCATAGCCCAAATTTAAGATAATGTATATCAGGTATAATGCACAAAAAGTTGGTTTTTTGGGAGGTTGTAGACCAATCATTGGTTTAGATGGATGCCACCTGAAAGGAAGATTTGGGGGTCAAATACTTGTTGCTACAGCTAGAGATGCAAATGATAACATTTTCCCAGTTGCATTTGCTGTTGTTGAGCAAGAGAACAAAGATTCATGGGTATGGTTTTTGCAGCAGTTTTCAGATGACATTAGGAATCCAGAATAGCTTAATCTAGTCTTTATCACTGATAAACAAAAGGTATGAACTACAATTGTACTAACATATTTAACCCACATATTTAAAGTTTAATAATACATGCCTCAGTTCATTTCAACATGTTTAACTAACATATTTACTTGATCTGTTTTGTATATGAATTAGGGCTTTATACCTGCACTTGAGATGTTGTTCCCAACTTGTGAGCATAGATATTGTGTGAAGCATATCTATAATAATTTTAAAGTGGATCATAAGGGCTTGGAGTTGAAGGATGCATTATGGAGATGTGCTGGAGCCACAACAACTAGGGAGTTTGAGAGAAGAATGCAGGAACTGAAGGATTTGGATGTCAAGGCATGGGATTATCTTGCTGACATCAACCCTGCACAATGGTCTAAGTCTCACTTTAGTAGTAGAGTTTTGTGTGACTGTTTAGCTAATAACTTGAGTGAGTCTTTTAATGCCATGATCTTAGAAGCTAGGGATAAGCCAATTTTAGCAATGTTGGAGTGGATTAGAGTTAGGCTCATGACCAAACAATACAAAAAGATGAAAGGTATAGCAAAATACACTGGAAAGGTTTGTCCTAATATTCAAGACAAATTAGAGAAGTTAAAACATGAATCTATACCTTTCAGTGCTACTCCATCAGGCAGGTTCATGTATGAGGTTGATAATGGTCGTGAAAGACATGTGGTTGACTTGGTTAGGAAAGCATGCAGCTATAGGATTTGGGATTTGACAGGACTTCCTTGCAAACATGGGATCTCTGCTATTGTTAAGAACCTGGAGAAAGTGGAGGACTATGTGCATCCTTGTTACTTGAAAGAGACATTTGTTGAAACTTACAAAGAGATAATATAGCCAATGCCTGGCCAGTCTGAGTGGGTTGAGACTAACCAACCTGCTTATGTTGCTCCTCATGTGTATAAACCACCTGGCAGACCACCAAAGCAAAGAAAAAGAGATCTTGAAGAGCCAAGGAACCCTTATAGAGTTTCTAGGGTGAACAAGACAATCAAGTGTGGGAAGTGCCAGAAAGGAGGACATAATGCAAGAGGGTGCAAGGTAAGCATCATTGGTGAAACTCCATGGCAGAGAAGAGATAGACTTGCTAAATCAAAAGCTATAAGTATTTCCATGGTTTGAACTATAGTCATTTCCTCATATATTTCATGTGTATGTAACTTATACAAACCCTATTTGTAGGCACAAGGCAGTAGATCTACAACAACAAAGCAGACTGCAACACCTCAAACTGCATCTCAGCCACCAAGTACTAGATCTTAGCCTGCATACAGAGCTTTTGGTCAAACTGCATCTCAACCTGCACCAAACAATAGATCTGGGGCAGCAACTCAACCTCCAACTACATTTAGGGCCAATTGGTTCTCTTCATCCTCACAACCAAGCAGCTATACCCCTAGAGAGACATGAGATTCTTTACCATCTCAGGCACCTCTACTAATATCTATTTTGTTGATTTTTTTTCCTCTTACTTGCTATTATTGGACCATCTTGCTAACTGTTGGATTTTGGTTATGCAGCCAAGTGCATCTGGTGGTAGTGCTGGTGGTGGTGCTGGTGCTACTGCTAGGCGGTTTGAAGGCAGAAAGTTTGGTGTATCAAGGCCAACAAAGTTTCAACCAGTTGGTGGAAAGAGCAAGAAGGCTGCTAGCAAGGGCACAAAAAGTAGTAAATGAAGATGGAAGATGTTAAAGTTTCAACCACTTTTTTTGTTATAGTTCTCACAATTAATGTAACTAGTATTTAAATTGGTCAAGTGTCAAAAAAAATATTGGCAATTTTGATTGGAAGATGTGTATGTCTAATATGTGGTGGACTAGTAGTTGGGTTTTGGTTGTAAATATGTTTGCATGTGACATAAAGTCACAATGGCTGTCTTCACTTTTGGCAGATTATGACATTATCAGGATTTTATTAATGTTAATGTGCATTGACACAGGATAAAGTGTTTTCATGTCTTGTGCTTGTCTTTGTTTTTGGTGGATTTGCTTGTCTTGTGCTTTTGGTGGATTTACACAGGTGTATGTATTGACACAGCAAATCATGTGTATGTCATGACCATAGGTCCATTTATGGATAGGTGTAGCATAGAACCAAAATCAATATATATGGATCCATTTATGGGCAGGAAGTAAAAACAATAAATAAACTACAGAACATTTGCACAAAAACAACACTTTGTATTTCAAGAGATGGATACAATAATCAGGGACTTAATTCAATTACCTAACCACATTTCAACAACCCCCCAAGCATCATGGCAGATTAAGGGTCCTCACCCTTACATTGTTGTTCATTGAGGCAAAACACAACAACAACATTACAAAAATGAAAAATAACCATGACAAAACTAGTGCCAGCTTGTACAATCTCTCACTCTCTCTAATCCTCTTAAGTTCCTCCCTAGCTTCTACATAAAGCTCATGAGCTTCTCTTTCCCTCTGGTTAGATCTTTCTTCTATTTCCCTACTTCTCATTTCTCTCTGATTTGCAAGCTGTAGTTCATTCTCAAGCATACTTATCCTTTCTCGGACAAGTGGGGGAGTTTCACTCCTACAAGTTTCGTTATCCATCCACTGAAAGAAGCCATATTTGGGACCAACCTGATCATTACAATTACAACAGTTAATTTCACAGTTCACAATTAATCACAACTAATAATTCAATTCAATTCAAATGAAATACACCAATGGAATTGTTTCTTACATTAAATTGACTACAACCGAGGAATCTTCTTCCATAGTTACCAGATTTTCGACTTGTTCATAGGGCACAATTCTCATGGGTATATAAATGACCATCTAAGGCACGGTAGAAACCACTAGTTGTAGACCTATTACCAATTGACGAAGACATAGCAAGCAAAAACCCAATTTCAAAAAAGAATTTTAAAACCCTAGGTTTCAAAAATTAAAAGGATCTACCTAAAATCAGATGAACAGAGCATATGATAGTAAAAGAAAACCAAAACTTGAAGCTGACAAAGTCAGGAACTCACCCAATCAAGAGAAAACGAACGGACCAAACACCAAAAATCAAAAATACTATTTGCAACAGCTCAAATGTTGAACACTGTGTCTCCTTCTTACTCAGTTTGCTTGCACGATCACCCAGGAGTTTCTCAATCCATTTTCTCAAGCACATTGCATTGTGATCTTCATTTGGTGAACACGTTGGATGAGAGTGTGTTTTGGGAGTGAAGAGTGTTTGATCTGTTTTAGGTTCTGTTTTTGATGAGTTTATGTGTTAGAGTAATGTCTGCACTGGAGGTGGGTTACAGAGGAGTAACGGAGGGAATCACAGGTGGGTAAAGTGTCAAAAATGAAACCACGAGTAGGCAAACCAAATTAAAGGCAAACCACAGGTGGGTAAAGTGTAATTATCCCAAAAAAGAATAGCATCTAACACATGTATATGTATAGATACATTTAAAATTAAACACAAATTTTATCATAAAAATAAAAATAATTAGTCAAATTATTCTTTTTTAAGTAAACGTAATTAGTTACATATTAAAATTCTTGCCTAAATTTAATGCTACTTATGATTATTTTTGTCTAATTTTTAATAAGATAGAATGTGTGGTGATCTTTGTTGTGTGATGATTTTTATTGAGTATATATGTGATTGGTTTTATTTATTTATTCAATTTTATAGTTTATTAATATTAGATTCTTAATATTTTGCACTCATTAACTCACTTGGCACAAATATTTAAGAACTTAAGTGGACACGTGGCACAAACTTAAGTGAATAATTATAGTGTGGTCTCCACATAAATTTAGACCCATAGCACAAAATTGGTTATAATTTTAAATTCTAATTGAATTTGATCTAAGTTTTGTCTATTAATATATATATATATATATATATTTATGCCCGTGCGATGCACAGCTTAATCAAAATGCATATGCAATTACTGTCCTCATTAAGATTGCATCCTCTATGGCTAGAATATATTTAAAAATATTTTAATTCAAATTCAATAGATAATAAAAAAAAGGAATCTTTTACTCTTTTTTTTTTTTTTTTTTTTTTTTTTTTTATAAAAGTAATCTCTTACTTTAAGTTATATAATGAATGCATATTGTGTAAGATTAAGTTTTTATAAAAATAAAAATAAAAAAAATTTTAAAAAAATCATATATAAGTACAAAATTAATTGAATGGAATATATATATATTTTTTTGAGAAACCAGACTCCAAGTCTGGGACTTTATTGAAACAGAATGTTAATGAATATCAAAACTGACCAACTCGGCAATATCTAAGGGTAGAGTGTCCATCCAGAGGCGATAGCCACCAATGGAAGAGGCTTTTTTTGCAAGCACATCTGCAACTACATTGCCCTAGCGGTGAACATGATTAAAACTAACAACAAAAAACCTGGGCAGCAAGTGCCTTACATCATCTATGATATTTCCAAACGATGCCAACACTGAGGATCCGTGGGAAACTGCAGAGATTATAGTGGTCGAATCACCTTCAAATATCACACGTTCAAGGCCAAGATTAGCAGCAAATTGAACAGCTCCGAGACAAGCAAGAGCTTCCAACTCCGCAATTGTTGAAGAAAGCGAAACCGGCATGGACAGAGCACCAAGGTTCGCACCTCGCCAATCTCGCACAATAGCACCGATTCCAGCTGAGTTCTTGTGTTTGAAAAGGGCAGCGTCGAAGTTCACCTTCACTAAATCTTGTTCTGGAGGACGCCACTGATGTTGCACAACAGGCCAAACGGGTGGAGCATCTGACGTGTGACTGTTGATGAAATTGTGGAGCAGAGTGCAAGCGGCAGAACTGACTTTTGCAATAGGAAGAGCTTCACGTCCAAAATGGAGGGCGTTTCGTCTATTCCATAGGCTCTAAGAGATTATTGCGAACATCTTCGGTCTGAAATAATCATCAACTTGCATAAACTTGTTAAGTAAATCTCTAAAACTCAGGGGAGGGGGGGAAATCATGGACTGGAACCAATGGTGGGTCAGCCACACAGGAGCAACTTGACTGCAAAAACAGAGAGCATGGAGAGCATCTTCCGGAGCATCATTGCACAGCTCGCATACATCCGAATCAGCTATATGTCTTCGCTTCAAATTACATTTTGTGGGAAGAGCATTGTTACACACCCTCCAAACAAAGTGTTTGATTTTGTTGGGCACCTGCATCTTCCATAACCTTTTCCAAAAACCACTTTGACTAGCCTGGTTGCTTGAACTAGCACGATCTGATGAAGCCGATGCAGCCAGCAGCTTATAAGCGCTACTGGTGCTAAAATTTCCAGATGGGGTGCATGACCAAGAAACACAATCAGGGGGCTGTCTCCGACTTAGTGGAATGGCTAGGATCATAGAAGCTTCATGGGGTAGAAAAACACGGTTCACCTCCTTAGATTTCCACACACTTAGCTCATGATTAATAAGAGAGCTAACCTTTGTTTCAGCCATCACTGAAGGGAGGGGGGAAATGACTACTCTACTAGGTTTCACCGACAGCCACTTATCCTTCTTAATCCGAACTACTTGACCATTCCTAATGCACCAAACCATACCCTTTTTTATCACATCTCTAGCACCGAGGATACTCTTCCATGCATAGGACCCGAAATTGGATTCTTTTGCATCTAGAATAGAGCAATTAGGGAAGAATCGGGCTTTGAAGACTTGAAAGCACAATGAGTCCGGATTATGCAACATTCTCCAAACTTGCTTGGCGAGTAGGGCGTCGTTAAATTTCTCAATTTCTTTGAAACCCATGCCACCCACTTCTTTAGCTTCACAAAACCTTTCCCAACTTACCCAATGCACCTTCCTTGAATCATTAGTGTAGCCCCACCAAAATTTTCTTATAAGGACTTCTAGTTCTTTTATTAGCCCTTTTGGAAGCTTGAAGCAGCTCATAGTGTAGGTTGGAATGGCTTGAATAACAGCTTTTATAAGGACCTCCCTACCTGCAATAGATAGAAGTTTTTCTTTCCACCCCTGTAATTTCTTCCACACCCTCTCTTTTATATAAATGAAGCTTCTCTTTTTTGCCTGCCCCACTAGTGCAGGCAAGCCCAGATATTTTTCATATTGTTTGATCGCCGAGATTCCCAATAACTGCTGGATGCGAGTTTGGGTTTGGTGAATGGTATTTGAGCTGAATAAGATATTAGTCTTCTCTCTATTAATTTTTTGACTCGTTCCCTTTTCATAGACAGCCAAAATCTCCAAAACCCTCTGGCATTCATCTTCGGTGGCATGGCAAAAGAGGACACTATCATCTGCAAAGAATAAGTGTGATACTTGAGGGCCATGTCTACAAATTGCTACACCCTTTAAACTCCCCTCCATCTCAGCTTTTTGCACTAAGCCTTGTAACCCCACTGCACACAAGAGAAACAAATATGGTGATAGAGGATCACCCTGTCGTAGCCCCCTAGAAGGCTTGATACTACCCACAGGCTGACCATTTAGGAGGATAGAATGGGACACAGACCTCAAACATGACATAATAATTTTCCTCATTTTCTCACCAAGCCCCAAATGCTGCATAAGTGCCTCCAGAAAATCCCACTCCACCCTGTCGTAAGCTTTGCTCATATCCAATTTAAGAGCCATATACCCCATTTTGCCTTGTGTTTTTCACTTCAAATAATGGAGGGTCTCAAAAGCCACCAGTATATTATCTGAGATTAGTCTACCCGAAAGGAATGCACTCTGAGAATCTGGAACAGAGTTAGCTAGAAACTTTTTCAACCGGTTAGCCACAACTTTAGCAATAAGTTTATAAAAAACATTACATAAGCTTATGGGTCTGAAGTCAGAAACTTTCCTGGGATTTTTGATTTTTGGTATGAGGGTGATGAAGGTAGTATTTATGGAATCTGGGGCAATACCTGAGTTCAGTGCACGAAGAGCAACATCAGACACATCTTCCCCCACAATATGCCAAAAAGACTTATAGAAAATTGGGGACATACCATCCGGGCCTGGAGCAGTGAGAGGGGCCATTTGGTTGAGAGCTTCTTTAACCTCACATGCTTGGAAATCTCCTTCTAACTGCTTAATCAAATATCCCTCACCAATACTTTGAATTCCACTCAGAATATGATCAAAACCACTCGGATTTGAGCTAGTGAAAATTTGCTCAAAATACCCCTTCACCACTTTCCCCATACCGGCCTCATCCTCAATCCAAGTGCCATTGTCATCTTCTAGTCCTGTAATCAAATTTCTTCGGTTTCTTTGATTAGCTCTACAATGGAAGTAACTTGTGTTCCGGTCCCCTTCTTTAAGCCATCTGTTTCTGGATCTTTGCTTCCACATACACTCTTCCTTGGCTTGTAACTTCTGAATCTCATCTCTTAACCCCTGGATTCTCAAAGGATTATTTCTGTATCCCCCACTTTCCTCTTCAGCTTTCAACTTTGCTAGTTTTTGTTTCAAAGAATTACTCACATGGCCAAAGGTTTTTTTGTTCCACTCTCTGAGATTTGATTGACAAGCCAAAACTTTGCTATTGAATCCCCAAGGCGTGGGTTGTGTCATTTCAACTCCCCCAGGAATCATGGATGACCTCTTCACATGATCTATCCTTCAACCACATGGCTTCAAACCGGAATGGGCACCCTTTTTTATAAAACCTGTTAGCTTCTATGTCGGGGCTTAGAAGAATAGGTTTGTGGTCAGAGTGGAAAGCATCCAGATGATGTATTCTGGAAGACAGGAATTTCAAAATCCAGTCAACAGTAGCTACCCCTCTATCTAATCGAATCCACACATTCTGATTACCAGGACGTCGGTTACACCAAGTAAATGGATAGCCATTATAGCCCAAGTCCTTCAACCTGCAAAAATCAAGAGCATCACGAAAGCCCAGCATTTGTCTTTCTGGTCTATCCCGCCAACCTTGTTTTTCATCTGCATACAAGATTTTGTTAAAATCACCAATACATACCCAAGGGAGAGTGAACCGAGTACTCAATCTTCTGAGCATGGACCAGGAGTTTGAAATCACCAATACACATCTAGTGGTTTGAATGTACGAGCCACTGCTTCGACATTCAAAACTCTCTTCGTGAAAAACTTCCCAGCCAAATGATGCACTCCCACTGCCTCTTGATTGGGCACATCAGCACCACCTTCTTCGTCCTCTGTGAGAGAAAACTTGGCCCACAAATCTTCCAACCCAGCCATGATAACGTTTAGCAGTGGAACGGGAAAAACAGTAGACTACCAACTATGACTGCGCTCACCGTCCTATCCGTCCGAAGACGTGAAGGGAACCAAAACCCTAAACTAGGTTAGGGACAATATTCTACGCGCGGCTTAGAGAAAAAACCCTAGCCAACGTGAGAAACTCGATTCTACTCTAGCATAAAGTTTAATTCTAATAATTTATGGTTAAATGAATGATTTAGATTTTGTCACATCAATATTTTAAATGGAAAATAAAGTAATTTAATGCTGGGCTTTCGTGATGCTCTTGATTTTTGCAGGTTAAAGGACTTGGGCTATAATGGCTATCCATTTACCTGGTGTAACCGACGTCTTGGTAATCAGAATGTGTGGATTCGATTAGATAGAGGGGTAGCTACTGTTGACTGGATTCTGAAATTCCCGTCTTCCAGAATACATCATCTGGATGCTTTCCACTCTGACCACAAACCTATTATCCATAATCATTCCTATATTTATCCAACAAACAAAATTTTAACCACGGTAAACTTCAACCAAAAAATAAAAGTTGATAAGAAGTTGTTTCTATTTAAAACAATAATTTTAAGATGTGAAGAAGTTGATATAAGGAAAAAAAAAAAAAAGGAAATTATTTAAAATCAAATACCATAAAAATCAAGTTGTTAGCGTTAAGTATAATTTTTTTTTTCCTGTTATACTGTAAAAATCAAGTTGTTAAAGTTATTAGCTTTTTTTTTTTTTTTTTTAGTTATCCAAAAATTTGATATTTATCCCAAAAAAATTAAAACAAAGTATATTTGAAAAAAAAGTAGGTAAAAAAATTTATTATTAATTCCTCCCCATGTGTATATCCTCCCAATGAAAGTGGGTTTTATATATATATATATATATATATATATATTCTTTTTACGTGTAGTGTAGTAATTAGAAAATAAGAAAGTTGCTGCTTTTTTTATAATAAATAAGGATTAGATGGATTAGATGAAAAATTTGGATTATAATACAATACACTGAAAAAATAAGGATTAGATAAAGAATTTAGATTGTAATCAAATTAAGATTTGGTGAAATCACTTGACACAACCACGGGTTCTAAGCAAAACTTTTATTATATAGTATTATGTCCATGCGATGCACGATTTAATCAAAATTCATATGTAAACTATTTTTTATACTAATTTAATTAAAATTAAATAATAAAATAGGTGATAAAAATAAATGAATATTTTACTTTTACGTTATATAATGAATCCAAATTGTGTGAGACTAATTTATTATAAAAGGCATATATGTGTGTATGTGTGTGTGTGTGTGTGTGTATAAAATAATTAAATGGAAGATGGTAGATAGCTATGTAACTAATATAAAAGGAGATACCTAAAAAAAAAAAAAAAGGATTTTACATAATATATTGAGATTTAAGGCTCAAGTAATATTTAAATGGAAAAACCTTGAATTTAATAATTAAAAATTATCCCCAAAAAAATGATTGAAAGCATATTTAAGTGGAAACATTAATTCAATAATTAAGAACAATCTAAATTAATAAACATTTAAGAATTTGAAGTAGAGAGACTTACATTAAAATTTTAACTTACATATGTAATTCTCTCTATTCAGAGTTGATTTTCATTTTGAAGTAGAGAGCATTATGCCTGGATGTTCCTTGGATGGCCATTGAAACAAAATTTTCTAAACTTTGTATCTTTTGTAGCTTAGATGAGCATCTCTATGCACAACTAAGCAAGTGAGCTTTGTGGCTTGTGTTTGTGATGAGTAAGATTAATTAATCTCTTGTACTTAACACTTGTATCACTCTTTTTGACGGGAATGACTAGAAAATCCTAAGAGAAAGACATAAATAACCATCTTACCATTGTTGCCCGCCAATCATAAAATGACATTTGTATGCTTCGGCATAGCAAAAGTGGAATGTCAAGTGCTTAACATCATTGGGTATTTCTTTTCTATCTCTTATATGCCCATGCATTGTTTGCTTAAAAGAAACATATGCAAAGTAAAATAAAAGCAAAAAGAATCAAAGTACTTTATATATGATTTTAAGCATGTATTTCAAGAGATGTGGGAGTTATAGGATGTACCTCGAAGGTGATAGTTTCCATCTAACAGTTATGATTGTGTGTGAGTTAAAGTGATTTTCTCATATCTCAAATCGTCATAACATATAGACACTTATGCAATCTTGCGATGTTTTTCACACATAACACGCAATATTCTTTGCTACTTTTGATACATGTGCAGGTACAATGTGATTTGGCCATCACAAGGAATACATATGTTAATGTATGCTCACTAAAATGTCTTAACTTGTTTTTGAAATATAAAATTGGTTAGACTTGTTTAGTGTGTGTGTGTGTGTTTTGGATCTATGTGCTTGACATTTTTCTTGTTGAGAGATGATTTTGAGAGCTTAAAATGTTGTTTGGATCTTTGGTTGTGTAGCATGCTTGATTGCATTCATGTCTGTTTTTTTCTCTTCTTGAAAAACTGTTTTTAAGCAATCTCGACAACTGTTGGACACCTCTCGACAGCTAGGCTATCTATCGAGCCCTTTCAGCTTCTTTTTATTGCATTCTTGATAGCTCCTCGATCCATCGAGGAACTTTCTAGATGCTCGATAGATGCTCGATGGCTTCTCTATCCATCGAGACCCTTTTGCTGTGGATATACCTCGACAGATCCTCGATAGCTCTTCGATAGCTAATTCATGCGTTTTTATTCTCGATAGCTCTTGACACCTCTCGATCAGTCGAGAAACTAGGACTTCTGTATATAGGGTCCACGCGATATTTCTCTCATTTCTCCTCGATCTCTCTCAATAGTTTGCGTCTTTTCACCTCCCAAACACTCCTTTCTTACTCCAAACTTCATTCCCTTGTGATTTTTGGCCTAGATCAAGAGTTTCTTCTCTGGTAAGGTCCTAAAACCTTCATTCTTCATGTATTTCACGCATTAGACCTAGGTTTTTAGGTTTTTGAAGAATTTTTGGGGTTTTCCAAAATTGATGAAGTTTTGATGAAATTTTTGTGATGGGTTTTGTGTATATGATCTTAAATGTTCATGCATTGCATAACATTTGCATTTTAACCATATTTTCATACATTATAGATGTGTGCTATATATGTTGAATTGTTATGTGTTGTTAGGTTTGGATTGGGCTGAGCCCATGATGTTTTTAAGTGTGCATGTCACATGTTTATGCATCTTCATGCATTCGTACCTTCATTTATCCTTATATTGATATTGTTGGTGCTTTTTTGCATGTCTCTCTCTCTCTCTTTCTTATTCTTGCGTTAGTCTGCTCTATGGCACCTAAAGGCAAATCTACTCCATCCCAGAACCCTCTTCGTTCTGAAGCATCTTCCTATGATCCTACCCCCTCCCATGTCAGGTTCTGTGATGAGAAGGCCAAGTCGGACTTCTTCGAGAACTTTTCAAGATGCGGCATTCATTTGGAATGCCAAGTCGTTCTATCAGATTTTTCCGATACTAACCTTCCCACTGTCATCTACAGTTGGGGTTGGGAGTCACTGCGTGGCATCCTGGTCACTTGTCCCTCCGTGATCATACAGGAGTTTTACTCCAATATGCATGGATTCGACACTTCTGTACCTCATTTTATCACTCGCGTTCGAGGTACGCGCATTGTAGTTACTTCGGATATTGTATCCTAAGTACTACACGTTCCTAGGGTAGCGCATCTTGACTACCCTAGCTGCGATCGTCTGTCCAAAGATGAACTCTCATCTCTATTTTGTGAGACACCTTCATCTTGGGGTGATCGTCAAAACACCCCTTGCTAGGGCTTTGCAAAAGGTCCGAGATTCCTTACCATGGTGAGACATTCGTTTTCCATCTATTGTCTCACTATAACTCTATCACAGAGCCTCGTGCTCCATTTTTGTTATCTCTTCTTGAAGGAATTTTTATTGATTTTCCCTCTCACTTCATCCTATCCCTCATAGATGTCTATAGGGATATGGCGACCTGTGATAAGCTCATTTTTCCTTCGGCTATCACGCGAATCCTTCGCCATTTTTCTGTCTCTTATCCCACATCCCCTCATTTCTCGGTCATATGTGCCATAGATGCTGCTACCGTTCGATGGAGTAAGGCCCAGCTTCGACCAAAACGGCCACGGACAGAGACAGCAGCTCCTCCGGCTTCTTCTGCTCCTTCTTCATCCGCTTCTTCTTCATCGGTGGGTGGTGTGACCCTCGAGGCGGTCATGGCGTAGCTTGAGCGCATGGATGCTCAATACACTCACTACTGAGTTGTATTAGGTGAACATCTATGTCGGCTGTATTGCTAGACGGCAGGCTCGCCTTAATGGCTTCGTGGAGTCTCCCTCTCCTTCTCTAGAGGCATTTGAGGACGAGGATGACGACGGTGACTCCGACGATGATGAGGATGAGGATGAGGATGATAGCTCGCCCAGTGATAATGAGATGTCTACTTGATGTACTTACCCTTTGTCACTCGTGACAAAAAGGGAGAGTAGTTTTGATATGAGAGTAGTCATATACATAGGGGGAGAGTTAGTATAGAAGATTTTTTTTAGGGGGAGTGTCTATATTTTTTAGGGATGTAGTGAGGACTTATGTATTTTTTTTTTCTTTTCTTCTTTTAGAGATACATTGTTCTTACATTGTGATAGCAAACCTTGTACTTATGATGTTATATATATGATGAGGTTGTTATTACAGTTCTTTCATTTATCTTTACATGTGTTGTTTCTTTTCTCTCTTTATGCACATGCTTCTTATATATTATATGCAATCTCTTATTTTTGTTTCACACTAAGATACCGTGATGAGTTTTGTTTAAAATGTTTCAGAAATACAGGTTGTCAAAGTCTTCTTGCCATGAATTCTTTTCATGCAAAGTTTTTCAAGAGTTTGTGTTATGATAGATTTTATTGTATTCAATAAGTGAATATGAGTTGAGCGATTTATGACTTCTCTCATATGTTCATTTGTTTGTTGTGGTTTTGTCACGGATTGCCAAAGGGGAAAATTGTTAGGACATATGTGATTCATTGTTAGGAATATATGTCGATATAGAATTGGCTAATTCTTTGACAAAACGCACTTTACTTGTAATTGGGTAGATCTAGGATGTGTTTAATGCTTCAAGGAACAAGGTTTCAAGTTCAAGTGTTAAATCCATGCAAGTCTGTCTAAGAAACAAGTGAAGAAGTCCTACATTTTAAAACTCGACAGCTATCTCGACAGTTAGTATCTATCGAGGTTTAAAAAGCTGTTGAAACCAGATGCTTAACAGCTAACTTGACAGATAAGCTATCTATCGAGGTTTATGAAAATCAGTTTGTCAAAGTTGATTTCAATCCAATCCATGAATAGACGTTTGGGCTTTCTTTTCTTACAACCCTAAACATATATAAGGATTGTTTTAAGGGCCATCACAGCTAATACAACTCAGTGCAAAAGTTTTTCACAAGCATATTATGAACCGGAGACATATGCCCTAGTTCATCTTCCTATTCAAGAAGCTGCTGTGTTTGTACATCGTAGGGTTCTGTAACCAAGGAGTTTTGTGATCTTCATTGTGTGATGAACTGAAGAACTTTGCAGCCAACATCTTTCTCAAGTTGGTGAGTAAGCCGCGTACTGGGATCCGCGCATCGAATTGGTTAGTCATGTATTGGGAGCCGTGCATTAAAAGGAGAGATTGTCACTACAGAACAAGTCCAATTGGGTATTGGGGTAAGGGTTCAACTGTAGGTTGGTATAAGGTACTGAGATTCCTTTACTTGTAACCGCTTGTTATGATAATAGTGAATTCTCGGGAGTGGTGACCTTAAAATCACCCGGTGGGGTTTTTGCTATGTAGGTTTTCCCCATTCGTAAACAAATCATCGTGTCATTTAATTTCTGCTACATTTAGTTATTTGGTAATTTATTTATGCTACCACGCGTATTGCATGCAAATTGAATTAATTAATTAACTTGGCTAATTAATTGGTTAATTCATCACAAGGGATCAATACATTCTTGGCCTATCAAGTAGAGTTCTAGATATATTTGGAGATATTTATGATTTTAACATTTCGGATTGATTAGCCTCCATTGAATTGTTATTGGAGATAAATACGATTTTAGCATTTCAGATTGATAAGCCTCCGTCAAATAATTCTTTATGATCTAATCTAAAGTTGTTGATAAACTTGGAGACGGAAAGGAGAGTAAAAATTATTGATAATTCATAAACTCGAAAAAAAAATGGCTGAACAATGCAGGAGATAAAATTGTAATTTATGTAAGAATCAAATACATCCAATAAAAAATACTGATAAAAACAAATAAGTGGTTGTTTTTATAATACACTACGTTGCAAAAATAATGCAATGGACCTTTTTTTTTACACTAATTCTACGTTGCTCTAATTCAAGATGCATTAAACCTCTTTTTTCTAGTGTAATATACGTTGCTGTAATTTAAGATGCATTAGACTTCTTCTTTTTAGTGTAGTATGCGTTGCTACAATTTAAAATGCATTAAACTTTTTTAAAAAAAAAATCTAAAAATCTATAAATAATTCTGCAATATGGTAAAGCCACTTGGTGCAACTACGACATCTAAACCCAACTTTTATTAATTATTTTAAGTGATATGCCAAGAATGTATTGACCCCTTAGGTAAATTAACCAATTAATTAGCCAAGTGAATTAATTAAGTCAATTTAACATGCAATATGCATGATAGCACAAACAAATCACCAAATAACTAAATGCAGCGGAAATTAAATTTGACACAGGTGATTTGTTTACGAATAGGGAAAACCATCGAGGCAAAACCCTACCAGATGAATTTAAGGTCACTACTCCCAAGAATCCACTATTATCAAAACAAGCAGTTACAAGTAAAGGAATCTCAGTACCTTATACCAACTTACAGTTGAACCCTTACCCCAATACACAATTAGACTTGTAATGTAGTGACAATCTCTCCTTTCAATGCACGGCTCCCAATACGTGACTAACCAATCAATGCACGGATCCAAATACGTGACTAACACACGAACTTGAGAAAGATGTTGGCTGCAAAGTTCTTCAATTCATCCACACGATGAAAATCAAAAAGCTCCTTGGTCACAAAACCCTACGGCGTACAAACACTGCAGCTTCTTCAAGAGAAAGATGAAATAGGGCAGATTGTCTCCGGTCACAATATGCATGTAACGACAAGTGCAACAACCTTTTGCATAAAGTGAGATGGCCCTTAAAATAATCCTTATATATGTCTAGGGTTGTGAGAAAAGAAAACATAAACACATAGCTTGGATATGCGTGAAAAACATATCTGGAAATCTGAATTTTGTAATTCTCGATAGATAGGGTATCTGTTGAGCAGCTGTCAAACATCAGGCTAAAATTGCCTTCTAAACCTCGATAGATACAATCTGTTGAGATATTTGTCGAGTTTTAAAATACAGCACTTCTTCACTTGTTTCTTGAACAGATTTACATGGTTTTAACTTTTGACTTGAATAACATGTTTCTTGAAGACTTAAACCATCCTAGATCTACCCAATTACAAGTAAAGTGTGTTTTGTCAAAGAATTAACCAATTTACATAACATATGTTTCTAACAATATCCACATATGTCTTAACATTAAGTAATTAAAAATTGCATTGGTATGCTGTTGAGACACACAATCCAAAAAAAATTGTAAAAGAGTCATGAAGGCTGGTACTAAAGACATATTGAAACAAAGGAAAATTTTCTACTTTTATGCTTGGAGTTTTAATATCATTGAACAATTTCTTATTCTTTGACATGGTTGAAGTTAAGCTCTTTTGGAAGGTAAAACATCAAAATTTGATGATTTTTGATGCATTCATTCATCTTATGCATTTAATTGTAGAAAAAGGAAACTGAGTAGCTGATTATTTCAAGAAACAAGAAAGGGTCCTTGAAGGTTGTTTGGGTATGCTCTCTTCTAAACACACAACAAATATATGGTTACTGTTTTAAACCAATATTCTGTTTTTTATGGTTTGATTGGAGGAACATGAGTGAGTTTGAATGTTAATGTTGATTATAATTTCATTGTACTAATTCTGATGTTGGGTTTCTCCCAATTATGAATATTCATTGGTTAGAAAAGTAAGTGAACATGATCGGAAACGCTTTTGGCATATATCACTAAATTAGTTATATCAGTTTTGCAAATGGAGGATCTTGGTCCATTTAATGTAGTACACAGTAGCTCAAAAAGCAGTTTATAAATGGAGGATCTCAATTTATTTCATTTTAAGTTCATTACACTCAAGAAAAAAGCTATGAATGTTTTTTTGCCGAAAAAATATAGCTTCATGGTTTATGTTTTGACTGTTTTAAGTTCAGACTTAGAATAGTTTGGATTTCATAGCTTTCTTTTAGTTTGGATTTTTAAGCATGGATTGAGGTTGCAAATTCTTTTTAGTTTGATTGCTTTTATGGTAATTACCTCTAACTAAAACACTTCTCTCAATAAAGAATAAGATATTAGGGGTGAGAAAATTAGATGGGGTAGATTTTTTGTAAGCCATGTGACCCAAGTTTTTGGAGATTGTAGAAGTATAAGAGTGTTTAAATTGATTGGGAGACTGTATGCAATTAAGAGCATGATTTATATGAATAGGTTACCTATTTAGATAATCTTAATTTTTTGGCAAGTTTTTAATTGTTACTAATTCATGTTGACAATGACACTGATTTTGGGTTTTTGCTCATTTAATTGGATGTCTAATATCATCCTATCTTAACAACTCGATTCATGAAAAAGTGAGGAAAATTGTTGGAACTACCTTGCTTGAGATGGTTTTCTAAAAATTATAGGGAAATTAAAACTGAATTTTCGATTTTTAGTGAGTTTAAATATGAATAAGCATAAAATCTGCATTTTACATCTAAAATCTGCACTTTTTTACAACCAAAATCTGCACTGCACTGTTTCACAAAAATTTACACTGCACTGTTTCATTAAATCTACACTACATTGCACTGTTTCAAACTTTCTGCACTGCACTATTTCTCTTCTATTAATGTTTCTTGAATGTTGGCTGAAAATTGGATTCTTACAGTTTTGTAGGTAGGGATTTGGCATTTTGTCATCTGGGTTATTTGGTAATACAACTACAAGACGAGGACAGTCAGGTATTTACCATTCTTTCCTTTATTCTGTACTGTTTCTTGCATATTTATTGGTAACATGTTTTTAGAAAGAATTTGAAATTGGAATGTGATTGCATATTTAAGTTTCTTGGTTATCTCAAATTTGGCTTTATGTTTGGTTTAATTGTTTCATCTCAAGATTTACTTCTATGTACAATTTGTATTTTATCAAATAATCATGTTTTTATGTTTTTTTATCTTATTTTGAAGTTAGTGTGTGAATGCTATATTTTTCTTCTATTTTTTCCCCTTTCTATGACATATAACTGTTAATTTGTAATATATGTTTTTGCTATATAGTTATATTTTGTGAGAGTTTCAGAGGCTTCGGTTATATATATATAGATTAGTCGTCAACCCATGCTATGCATGGGAACCTACCTATTTGTGAGGTAGACAAAAATAATTTTATAAAAAATTTAAGAAACTACACCATTGCATGATTTGCTCTTGTATGACTTCAATTTGTGTTACAATTTGATGAAGAAGCCATTGACTCATCCACGCCACAAAGAGTCAAACAAGTAGTAGAACACGCAGCAGGACCAAATAAACCTGCAGGCAATGGCAAATGCATGAACGCTAGAAAAGCAATGGACTCATATGGGGAGTGGAGCACGCACAAGGCTCAAGTACCACCTACTTGTACCTAGCCAATACAGGGGAGGTGGGCCATGGGTCAAAGGTAAGAGAGGGTGTGGTCTGGTGGTGGGGAGAGAGGGGAGCCTATTTTGGGGTTCCCGCTCAAACTCTTTTGGGGGAAATGTCCTGCTGGGATGACATACCACCCAAAAGAGGCAAGCATGAGCTGGAATCACTAAGTGCATGCTATAGGAGTTAGTAAGAGAGAAACTCAGCCCTTATTCGGATGAAAATGCCAAGAGAAGCAAGAAAACAAAACAAAACAACTTTTGTCTGGGAATGAAGCGTGGGGTGGCCAATACAGGGTAGTGGTGATGGCTGGGCTGCCAGCAGACCAGAGGGCAGTCCGGGAAGGACACTCACAATAGGCCAAAAGTAGTTGATGGGTAAAAATGGTAAATCTTATCACAGAAGGCATTATAAAAAGGCCTTAGCCGTGCACAATAAGAAACAACAAGAAGGGATAGGAAAAAATACTGAAAACAGAGAAGTAGAGGAAACAAAGAAAACAAAGAAGACAAACAAAGAAAACTAAATAATCGAGAGTGAGTAAAGAAATAAGAGTGATAGAAGTGAAAGAGCATGCACCAGTAGGCTACTAATTTCTCTCCCTCTCAATAGCCCACTCTCTAACAAGTTAAGAATTTGAGGTTAACCCACCTAGGCCCGTTCTCGAAAGTGAGCAATTTCTATAGCAGGATTCCTTTGTGAAGTTGCCCACATTGGAGATTGGTTCCCTTCTTGGACTTGAATATGCCAAGGAGCCAGGCTTAGCAGACAAATTCTCTTCCTTCTTTTGTTATGATTGTTCAAGGACTAACGCATTTTTCTTGTTATTAATTTACTCTTGCCATACTTACATTATCATATTTTTCTTTTGTGAAATTGTTTAAGCATCATCTTTGTCAATAGCAAGTGCTTTAGTTAAAACATTTTAGTTATCCTACCGTATTATGTTTTTCCTGCTATAACGCTTTTTGTGACAGTATTTCTTGCCATGGACCCATGACTCCATGAAGATTCCTACCAGGGGTTCTAATTTGCTCACAAGCTGGCTTAAGGTGAGTTTCAATTAAGTTAGTCCCAACTCTTCTACCCCAGAATCATTGGGCCGCAGTACGGCAAGAGCAGCCTAGCCCAACACATAAAAAGGCCCACCACAACCTCTACTCGGCTTTAAAAATATATATATATATATATATATATATATATATATATATATATATATATATATATATATATATATATTGGGGTTTGCTTTGCTTTTATAGTGTTCATGATGAACCTCGCAAATTTGGAGATAAATTATCAATGTTTTAGTTTTGAGTGAAAGTTAAAGTTGGATTTATTAGAGAGATAGAGTTTCACTCCTTGCTAAGTTTGGATTAAATAAAAATAATTTTGTTTAAAAAAAATGATATTGATGAGTTTGAGTTTAAGTTGGACTTGTTAGAGAGATAAAGATTTTATTTAAATAAAATGATAATTTTATTTAAATATTGTGCTGACGTGAAAAATTGTGAGAGTTTCCAAAGCTTCAGTTTATATATATATATATATATATATATATATATATATATATATATATAGATGATATGATATGATATATAGATTGAATATTTTAATTTTTTTTATATATTTAGTATTTTTAAAAGTAGAAGAAAATAGAAAAATTATGACTAATGTGTTTTCAATGAAAATTATAATAGCAATTATTATGATTGGTGAGTTTAAATTAGCTTAAAGAATGTGTAAAGTCATATTTATATATTAGTATTGAAAGAAAAGAAGATTTTTTTTTTTTTAATTTAAAAAATGACATGGACGCTCAATAAGAGTACAACAATATTAGATGTTATACTTTAAATTTTAAATATTATATAAATATAAATTAATATTACCTTCCAGCTTTTAAATATTATTATATAGATATAAATTATAAGAAGAATGGTTCTTGTTCAGGTTCGGGAACTTAGTCTAGGAACATGTTAGTGCCCATTTGTTTCAGCTTTTTGAGCCCAAAAAGCGCGTTTTGAAAAACGCTCAACCAATTTTTGCATTTGGTAAACTCAAAACGCAACTTTTTTATAAAAGTTGCGTTTTGAGCATTGAGAAAAAACTGAGGAGAAACGCGGAAGGATTATGGACCCTCAGGGGTCCATAAATGAAAATGCGCTATGCGCGTTTTGTATATTACCGTTGCAAATCCAAAAATTACCGAAATACCCATCAGTCTCTCACGCCCTCATCTCTCATCTGTGTCTTTTTTCTTCGTCTTCTTCCTCTTCGTCTTCCTCTGCTTCTTCACCGGTCTACCCCCACAATCAACAAAACCCATTTCAACCTTTGATATTCCAAACACAGAATCAACAAAACCAAACCAAAAATAACTCAAAATCAACACAAAAACAACTTAAAATCAACTCAAATCCGGAAAACCCATCCCAAACCCAACTCAAAATCAACCCAAAATCCATAGAAAAAAAAAACCCAAAATCCCAAAATCCTTATCTTCAGCTTCAATCATCTTCATCTTCATCTTCATCATCATCATCATCATCATCATCATCATCTTCTTCTCTGGAGTGTGAAAAAAAAAGAATAAAGGATGAGTTCTGGCGTTGGTGACGATGGTTCCGATGTGTTCCGATTTGAAGTGCTAAGAGGAAAAAAAAAAAAAAAAGAAAAAGAAGAAGAAGCAGATGGTGTTCTGGACCGAAGTGCTAAGAGGAAAAAAAAAAAAAAAGAAAAAAAAGAAGAAGAAGCAGATGGTGTTCTGGACCGAAGTGCTAAGAGGCAAAAAAAAAGAAAAAAAAAAAGAATGCTTGCTGGGAATGTTCTGGACTGAGAAGGTGGTAGAGGAAAGAAGGAAAAAGGAAAAGAAAAGAGAGTGTGGTTGGTTACGTGGGTGGATGAGAAAAAAAGAGGAGAAAAAAAAAAGAAAAAGAAAAGGAAGTAGAGCCACGTGTGTGGAGAGAAAAAAAAAAGGGAGAAAAAAGAAATTATATCATAATATTTTCACAATATTTATACAATAAATTTTAAGGTAGACTATTATTAGCTAATATTGGTGAGAAAAAAATAATTTTTTTAGAAAGAGAAAAAAATAATTTTAATAGTATGTTAAAATTAAAATTACTATCAATTTTTATCACAATATTTTTACAATACTTTCACAATAAATCTTAAGTGGTAAATTATTATTAGCTAATATTGGTAAGAAAAAAATAATTTTTTTAGAAAGAGAAAAATTGATTTAAGTATGATGAAGTAATTGATTTAAGTATGAAACAAACTCACATAAAAAAAAAAATTGAAATAAATTCCCTTATATATACATTGTCCTTTTTGGTCATTTACCCCTCAAAAAACCACTTTTATCAGCTTTTACCAAATACTCAACTTTTTCATTATGCACTTTTTAACAGCTTTTACCAAACACTCAACTTTTTGAAACTCCACTTTTTACATTATGCACTTTTACAAAACTCCACTTTTTCATTATGCACTTTTAGCAAGATCCCATCCCAAGTACGCCCCCACCATATCCGACCTTAATTTCTAACTAATTTCAGAGTGAGGTTAGCTTAAAGTCTGTCAATCAATTTTTTTTTTTTTTTTGAGAATGAAGTCGGTCTATCAATTGATTCAATTTCATTAAAAAAAAAAAAAAAACTCAGTCAATCACTCTTGAGTCTGACTTTGAACAGTTATTGGTTGGCATAATTGACGGATATCTTTTTTTTTTTTTTTTTTTTCTTTTTTATTATTATTATTTTTTTAAGGAAGACTTCAAAGTTCAAACTTCATTAAGAAAAAATAACATCAGTTACATTCTAGATAGTGGATAAGAAAATAAGGATTCTCCTAATATATTGCTAATAAATGAATAGATCTATTTTCTTGCCTGTGAACATGAGAAAATTTAACCGTCTAAATTCATAAGATGAAACTAAGATGCCATAGATAATGAAGCTTTTACAATTTGACTATAAACACAATAACAATACTAGAGTTGTTTGTAATGTATTATAAACTCGGTTTAAAATACTATTATTATTTTCGTGTGTGTTTTAATAAATATTACTGTAAGGACTGAAAAAGTGTTGGACCCAAAACTGGATTGGGCTCAAACGCTAATAGCCCAAACAATAAAATTTGTAGAGCGTGGGTAGAAGAACTAGATTTATCCTCACAGAAAATCAATTGGACTTAACTATTCAAGATGGTTCGATACAAAATAAGATTATCAGATTTTTTATCCTCGGAGCCAAACTAAATTGCTTGTTTCATATGGTTCTTTTCAAGACAGAAATTGTACAGTTCTCCTTTTTCTTCCTTTTTCTTTTGTGTATTATTCCGAGTCTATATATTTGTAATCTTGGTGCCATCCTTACCACACACGTGTAGGTTAGATTCGGAGGACTCCTTCCTGTCCCATCCAGCACCTCCTAGAACCGTCAACCAGTAGCTGTAAGGCTGCTTGATCACTGTTCAGGCATCACTTCCACATTAATGTGGCCAGAGAGTTGGTTGGAAGGCATTTAATGTGGAGGTGGCAGCCTTTGTAGATATTTGTCTACCTCTCTTATCTTACCCCTGGCCCAATATCCCGTCCTTTGCTGTGGTGTAACTCTGAAGCAAGTCCATGATGATATAGCGCTCAGATTTACCTCGGACGCGAGTTTCCGAGAAGACTTTTATCCTCGGACGCTTATTGGACCCATCTCATATTGTTCTATTCCTCTCCTAACTTTATTCTCTTCATAGCCGAATTTGGGCCTCCTCGGATGGTCTAACGTCCTCGGATTAGGCTTTGGCCCAGTTGGCATGGCCTTAATAGTACCTCCTGATTAATTGGCCCCTACAATAGTCCCTCAAAATCTTGCCTTTTGACTCCTCGGGAGGAAGGATGATTTTGATATTCTCGGCTGATTTTGCTTGGGTCCCTACTCTGTATTCCTAACCTCTCATATGTCTTTTCACCTGCCCAAGGCACGTTCCTGACGCTTCGGCATCCTGAGCGTGCCAGTATTAAATTTTGGCAACGCCCTTGTCCCCCACGTTCAACGGTAAGATGTGAATCTAACGGTAGAGGGTTTTCCCCGTTTCACGAGCGGGAACTTTCCCGCCTGCAATTTATGTTTCACTATAAATAGCTTTTCAAATCAACTCTCTCTAGCTTACTTTTCGCAATCTCATAATTCTAGAACTCGTACATTGAACCTGACTCTCTAGCTTTCCTTTCTCTGTGCATCTACAAATACTAGAAACTTGTCCGAGGACCCATTTCCAAACCTGTAAGTCTGCTTAAATCCTTTAGCTTTCTTTTTAAACTTGTTAACTTTTCTTCGAAGCCTTTTAAGAAAATGGGTAAGTTCCGGTGTTTGGTCGAGTCCGAGGAAAGTATGAGGAGTTTTAGGGCTAAGTATAGGATTCCACCAACAGTAGGTATGAGATATGCTACCCAGGGAGAATGGACAGATGATAGGAAAACGGGAGAGGTGGTCATTCCCATGATCGCCTTCATAGAGGGAGGGATGACCATTACCATGGGCACTATTACTAGGAACTATCTTAGATTTTTTAGGTTGTCTCCCATACAGTGTGCTCCGAACATGTTTAGGGTCCTGGGAAGTATAAAGGTGTTAAACGAGAGAATGAACCTAAACCTGACTCACCATGATGTGAATTGGGTGTACAATCTGCACAATTTGAAAGGGCAGGGGTATTACCTCAAATCGAGGTATCCCTCAGTGAGGTTAATCCAGTGTCTTCCCACTTTGAACAAAAATTTGAAGGAGGACTTCCTCATTTTTTCCGGGGCATGGAGCGATGGCTTGTCGTGTCCAACGGAAGAGGGGGAACCAGGTGGGGGTGTAGCCGTAGATTCATGAACTTTGGTTTACATTTTCCTTCTTCTTTTTTTTCAATATTCTTGCTTCTAACGAAGCCCTACTCTAATTCAATGATTTCGCAGATAGGCGTTATACCAAACCCAAACTCAACTTAGTCAACCAAGCGAGCTTGGATAGGGTACTGAAAGCCGAGATATATGTGAACGAAGCTGACGGTCAACTTCGCGCCGCCCATTTAATACTTGGATACACACCCCTATCGTTCGCTTTCCAAGCTCCTAAATGTGTGATCAGAGCTCGTGACCCTCGGCTCCACCGTATCAGTGTTGCCTACCAAGGGTTCGTCGTTCCAGAGGGTGTTCCCCTCCCTAGAGACGCTCCTTGCGCACAACCACTTTTCGTTGCCACTACTTCAGTAAGCGCATCCTCATCCCAACTCGTCCTCAGAGAAGAGGAGGACAGAAGAGAAGAAGAAGAAGAAAAAGATTCAGAGGAAGTTGTAGATTTATCAGATTCCTCAGACGAATTCGAGGTTTTTAATCAGACCCTGCCCGCCGAGGACATTTTTGACGAAATGGGTATCCAAAGGAAGCCCCAGAAGAGTCTACAGGAGCTGATAGAAAATCAGCCTGGAAAAAGTGCACCGGTGAAATCTACACAATCTTAGATTCCTCCTCCTCCCGCCCCTCATCAACCTCCTCATCAACCACCTCAGCTGGTTAGAGCTGACGCTGCTGAATTGAAAAGGCGAAGGGAGCAGAAGGGGAAGGACGTGGTGGACGCTGGAAAATCCCATCCGACCAGGGAAGAAGAAACCCAGCAAGCTATGAAGCAGCAAAAAGTCAGCCATTTGCCACAACGGGGCATGGAGAGAGCTGACTCTCAGCCTTCAGAGCCATAAGCGTGGCTTCCAGCACCCATGTTCGGAGGAGAGCCCATGAGAGACGATGCGTCTATCAGGGACTTCAACGGGGGCATTGGGTGCCATGTTGCTTCAGCCTTGGAGGAATCCTTGTTACTCCCCAAAGACATGGCCGAGCTGCGGCGTATGGGAAAGAACGAGGTCCTTAACAATAGCAAAAGATATTTAGCTTTGGTATGAAATTACTGTTAAGTTATAATCCCACTAAGTACATTTGTGTTTTGTTTGTTTTGTTTTTTACTTGTTGTGATGTTGACCTTTCAATTTTTAGGCCATCCAAAACACTTTCAGGCTCGAACAGATAACGAATGCCAGCTATCAACAGCTGGAAGATGAAAGAAAAAGGAGGACGGCAGTGGTGCAAACCCTGGCCACCTCTGAAAAAGATGTGGCAGAGCTGAAGAAAAAACTAACCGAAGAGGAACAAGCCCGAAAGAGTGCAGATTCGGCCTTGGACGGTGCGCAAAGGCAAGCCGAGGACCAAAGGAAGCGCTTGCGCGAAGCAAATGAAGAATTGAAGGCGGCCAGGGAGCAAGTGCTAGCCCTTAAAAAACATCTGGAGGAAACCCAAAAATTAAGGGAGCAAGTTGAAAAATCCAGGGAGGAAGCCGAGAATGCAAAGGTTGAGGCCGAGAAGGAAAGGGACGAGGCCGAGCAAAATGGTTATGACCTCGGAGTGGCTGAGACTGAAGAAACCCTCAAGGCAAAGGTCCCAGCAGTGTGCCGCATCTACTGCGCCCAAACTTGGGATGAAGCCCTCAACCAAGCCGGGGTTGAGGCTTCGTCTGAGTTGAGGAAGGCAGCAAATGTGTTCTACCCTCCTGCAATCCGAGTCTCAGATCCTCCTTCCCTTCAAGCTGAGGTGACTTCTATAACCACTGATCCTAATCCAGTAGTATCACCTCAGGACCCTCCTCCTCCTAGCCAACAGGAACAAGCCAAAGTGACCAGTGTTCCCCAAGACGCACCCTTGGGTAAAGTTGCAGACGTTCGGGTGGCAGAGGTAGCTTCTCAAGGCTTTCAGCAAGATTTAGCCTCTACAGTTATGCCAGCCGAGGGAGCAGCCGAGGGAGCTGCCAAGGAGAAAGAGGGAACAACTACCTCGGAGGCAGATAAGCCAGCCAACCAAACTTCCAAGCTCCAAATTAAATTGAAAAAATAGGCCTCGTTTTACAATTTGATTAGGACTTTTGTAAGGATTTTGTTTCCGTTGGCTTGTTGTTGTTACCGTTATATTTTTGTACTTGTTCGTCCTATTATTTTAGTTTGAATTGATTCATCTTGATTGTCTTTAATTTACAAGAGAAAAAATAACTTATACACATTAACAGTTGGCGGTTAAAATGGGTGATAACCATTAAGGCTACGAGATCACATGGAGACAAAGCACTTCACTTATACGTTACATGATGCTCTCCATCTTGTTGGTACTTCTATTTTCAATAGGTGTATGAACTTTGTGATTCGAGGAAGGTACTTGAAGATTTATTATATAGGAATGCTCAAGTTCGTGTGACATTAGCATTTTGATAATAAGAGGCTATATTAGTTTCCATTGAACCCACTTAGCGCTTTAATAGATATCATAGGGTATTAAATTCTACTAAATCTGTGGTCCGAGGACTTGACATAACTTAGTTTTTGTTTAATACTTCATAAGATGTCAAAGGGTATTAATTTCTACTAAGTTTGTGGTTCGAAGACCTGACATAACTTAGTTTCTATTTAATACTTCAATAGATGTCATAGGGTATTAATTTCCACTAAACTTGTGGTCCGAAGAACCTGACATAACTTAGTTTCTGTTTAATACTTCAATAGATGTCATAGGGTATTAATTTCCACTAAGCTTGTGGTCCGAGGAACCTGACATAACTTAGTTTCTATTTAATACTTCAATAGATGTCATAGGGTATTAATTTCCACTAAACTTGTGGTCCGAGGAACCTGACATAACTTAGTTTCTGTTTAATACTTCATAGATGTCAAAGGGTATTAATTTCCACTAAGTTTGTGGTCCGAGGAACCTGACATAACTTAGTTTCTATTTAATACTTCAATAGATGTCATAGGGTATTAATTTCCACTAAGTTTGTGGTCCGAGGACCTGACATAACTTAATTTCTGTTTAATACTTCATAGATGTCAAAACGGTATTAATTTCCACTAAGTTTGTGGTTCGAGGACCTGACATAACTTAGTTTCTGTTTAATACTTTATAAGATGTCAAAGGGTATTAATTTCCACTAAGTTTGTGGTCCGAGAACCTGACATAACTTAGTTTCTGTTTAATACTTCAATAGATATGGAAACACATGGTATATGGTTGGCATAAATTAAAAGGAATTCAAACTAGATCACTTTTATTAATAATAATACCTCTTGAGATTGTTTACATTCCAAGGGTGGAGTACAGCTTTTTCGTCTAGGTCTTCCAGGTAATAGGCCCCTATCCCGGCTACTGAAGTAATCCGATAAGGTCCTTTCCAATTAGGCCCCAATTTTCCCCAAGTTGGATTCTTAGTGTTTCCCAGAACTTTCCTCAGCACCAGGTCTCCTACAGCTAACGGCCTCAGCTTTACATTAGTATCATAACCTTGCTTGAGTTTATGCTGGTAGTAAGCCAATTGGACCATTGCATTCTCTCTTCGCTTTTCAATCAAATCCAAACTCTTTTCTAACAACCCGTCATTACCGTCTGAGGTAAATGTACTAGTTCTTAACGTTGGGAAACCAGTTTCCAGAGGGATGACGGCCTCAGCTCCATATGCCATTGAGAAAGGAGTCTCTCTTGTTGACTTGCGGGACGTTGTTCGATAGGTCCAAAGGACGTGCGGCAATTCCTCCACCCATTTTCCTTTCGCATCATCCAGCCTCTTTTTAAGTCCATTGACTATAACTTTGTTGACGGCTTCAGCTTGCCCGTTCCCTTGAGGATAAGCTGGAGTGGAATATCTATTCTTTATACCCAAGTCTGAATAGTACTGCCTGAAGGCTTTACTATCAAATTGAAGGCCATTATCCGAGATAAGAGTATGTGGAGTTCCAAACCGCGTCACGATATTCTTCCAGATAAACCTCTTAACATCAATGTCTCTGATGTTAGCCAAAGGCTCAGCCTCCACCCACTTAGTGAAATAATCCGTGCCGACCAGTAGATACCTCTTGTTTCCTGATGCCTTTGGAAAAGGACCTACAATATCTAAACCCCACTAAGCAAATGGCCAAGGGCTAGAAAGGGGATTAAGAATTCCTCCAGGCTGGTGGATGCTAGGAGCGAATCTTTGGCATTGGTAACACTTTCTGACATACTCCTGCGCTTCTTTCTGCATATTCGGCCACCAGTATCCTTGAGTAATGGCTCTGTGAGATAGGGACCTTCCCCCCGTGTGGCTTCCACAAATTCCTTCATGCAGTTCCTCTAGAAGTGACTCTGACATCTCTGGGTGTATACAAAGCAGATACGGCCTAGAAAAAGAGCGTTTGTATAACTTTTTGTCTTCGGATAACCAAAATCGAGGAGCTTTCCTCCTTATTTTCTCGGCTTCTATTTTCTCTTCAGGCAAGGTGTCACTTTCAAGGAATTTCATTATAGGGTCCATCCAGCTCGGCGCTAGGTTGACTTGATGGACCTGAAGCACGTCCCTCCCTGCTGGCGTGGGAGTGCACAAATCCTCAACGATTATCACCCTGGGAAAATTCTGTGCTGAAGAGGTGGCAAGGGTTGCCAAGGAATCGGCGTGGGTATTTTCACCTCGGGGAATATGCGACAAGTCAAAAGATTGAAATTTTGTTTGTACGCGCTTAACTTGGCTAAAATATTCTTGCATTCTTACATCTCGGGTTTCCAATTCCCCTCTCACCTGGCCGACTATCAATCTTGAATCCGAGAACACTTCCACTACCTTTCCACCCATTTTTTGGACCATGCTCATTCCCATCAACAAAGTTTCATATTCTACTTCGTTGTTTGTGGCTGAGAATCCCAATCTCAAGGATTTCTCAATGATGATTTTT
Source organism: Quercus tomentella (assembly GCA_028535165.1). Taxonomy (NCBI): domain Eukaryota; kingdom Viridiplantae; phylum Streptophyta; class Magnoliopsida; order Fagales; family Fagaceae; genus Quercus; species Quercus tomentella. The sequence goes on from JAPQVY010000155.1 coordinate 30,813,259, forward strand.
CAGGAGATACCAGAACTAGCCCCACTCCTGCTCCTCGTTGATTTGCTGCACCGGCCCCAGCCACATATACTTTCCAAGATGAGTCGTCCTGTGTGGAAATCAGGCCAACCGATTTTTCATCCATGTCATGTTGCTTCATCTTAACTTCTTCTGGGAGCTTGGGGAACTCCGCCACCAAATTGGCGAGGACCTGGCCTTTCACTGAGGTGCGGGGCATATACTTGATGTCGAAAGCCCCTAGGATCGTACCCCACTTAGCAATCCTCCCCGTATTGTCTGCGCTCCTAAGTATGGACTTGAGGGGTAGCTGAGTTAGGACCACTACGGTGTGCACCTGAAAGTAATGCGAGAGCTTGCGAGTTGCATGGACTACTGCCAAGATGGCCTTTTCTAACGATAAGTATCTCACCTCGGCCTCATTAAATGACTTGCTTACATAATAAACTGGCCTTTGGACGCCACTGTCCTCTCGTATTAAGACGAAACTAACTGTTTGAGAGGCAACTGCTAGATAGGCAAACAAGACCTCGTCCACCTCAGGGCTGGACATGATAGGCGGCCGAGACAGGTACTCTTTCAACTGTTGAAATGCTGCGACGTATTCCTCAGTCCACTCAAATCCCTTCTATTTATGCAGTAAACGGAAGAAAGGTCTACATCTATCAGCTGATCGGGATATAAATCGATTCAAGACAGCTGTCATTCCTGTCAGTTTCTGCACCTCCTTCGGATTCCTAGGTGCTTGTAAATCGTTAATGGCCTTAATCTGGTCTGGGTTCACCTCAATTCCCCTATAAGTCACCATGTACCCCAAGAACTTTCCGGAGCCTACACCAAAGGAACACTTTGAGGCATTCAGACGTAACTTATGCTTTCTCAGAATTCCAAAAATACTCGTAAGATCTTCCACATGCTTGGACACCGCTTTGCTCTTTACAACCATATCATCGATGTAGACTTCGATGTTCCTGCCCAATTGGGGTTCGAACATTTTAGTCATCATCCGTTGGTAAGTAGACCCCGCATTTTTCAATCCAAAGGGCATTACTTTATAATGATAGTTTCTAATGGGGCTGACAAAAGCTGTCCTCTCTTGATCGTCCAATGCTAACGGTATCTGATGATATCCTTGGAATGCGTCCAAAAAACTCATCTGAGGATGACCGACTGTTGCATCTACCAACTGATCTATCTTCGGCATAGGAAAAGGATCCTTAGGACAAGCCTTATTGAGGTCCGTGAAGTCCACGCACACTCACCATTTCCCAGTCTTCTTTTTCACCACCACTGTATTGGCTAGCCATTGAGAATAAAAAACTTCCTTGATAGCCCCTGCTTCCTTGAGCTTGGCCACTTCACACCTAACAGCTTCGACGTGCTCTTTTGATGGGCGTCGAGGTGGCTGCCTTTTCGGAATAATGGAAGGATTCACATTGAGTCGATGATAAATGAAGCTCGGATCTATACCCAGGGCTTCGTATGGATTCCATGCGAACACATCGACATTTTCTCTGAGGAATTCGACCAACTGCTCCTTCTCTCGTGAAGGCAGTTTAGCCCTAGCCTGGAAGAATTTCTCTGGATCGTCAGAAACAATTACCCTCTCCAAATCCTCGCATTTTGCCTTTTCAGCCGGTCCATTTAAGAGTAATGCTGGGGCTTTTAATTGCTATAAACCATTATCGGCGGTAGCCGAGGTCTCCGCCTCTGGCCGATGTTGGATAGCCGCTATCAGGCATTGCCGAGCTGCAGCTTGGCTTCCCACTATCTCCAAAACTTGGCCTTCGGACGGGTACTTTACCTTCTGGTGTAGAGTAGAGGAGACTGCCCCTAGAGTATGGAGCCAAGGTCGGCCCATAATAGCCGTGTACGGAGAGAAAACATCTACAACTATGAAATCCACCTCCACCACATCCGTACCGGCCTGCACAGGTAGCCTTATCTGACCTTTTGGGACGACCATTCTTCCCTCAAAACTCACCAGAGGTGAATTGTAAGTTGTCAAGTGCTCATGCTTCAAACCTAGCCCGTTGTATAAGTCAGGGTACATTATATCAGAAGCGTTGCCCTGGTCAACCATTACCCTTCTCACATCGTACCTGCCTATTCTTAGTGTAACCACAAGAGCATCATCATTTGGCTGTATGGTTTCCACTTTGTCTTCATCTGAAAAGCCTAAAACCAGTGGAATGTCCATCCTGGCTCTTTTAGACGTTGAGTTACACTCCCCGGTTGGAGATCGGGATACCGATAGTATCTTGGAAGGGCATGACCCAGTCCTTCTCGGGGCAGCAAAAATAACATTGATTGTTCCAAGGGGGAGCCTCGAGGAAGCATCGCCCCACATCTCCGAACTTGCTTGGCCTACTCGGCCACTTGAGTGGTGCAATAGTTGCTTCAACTTCCCTTCTCGGACTAATTGTTCCAGATGGTCCCATAAATTCCTGCAGTCATCAGTTGTGTGTCCGTGATCTTGATGATAATGGCAATAAAGATTCTGATTGCACCTCGTAGGTTCTCCTGCCATCTTATTTGGCCATTTAAAAAATGGTTCATTCTTAATCTTCTCCAGTACCTGTTGCACCGGCTCCCGAAACACAGCATTAACCGCCTGGGTGTTGGCAGAACCTGACTGCCCAACAAAGTCTTTCCGAGGCCGGTTATTGTTGTATCGGTCCGACCTGAAATCCCTCATCTCCTGAGGGATTACCTTAGCCTTTCCTTTTCCCTGCAATTGGTCTTCTTCCACTCTTCTGTACTTGTCAATCCGATCCATCAATTGATGTACACTAGTGACAGGTTTACCAGTTAAGGATTTCCTCAAATCATGCTCGGCTGGAAGACCGGCTTTGAAAGTACTTATGGCCACATCATCGTGCTCTCCCTCTATCTCATTAAACATTTCCCAGTACCTATTCGAATAAGTCTTAAGAGTTTCACCCTCTCGCATAGACATAGACAATAAAGACCCCAAAGGCCGAGGAACCCTGCTACAAGTAATAAAGCGTGCGCCAAAACCCCGGGTAAGTTTCTTGAAAGAATCGATAGAATTAGCCCTTAAACCGTTAAACCACCTCATCGCCACCGGGCCCAAACTTGATGGAAAGACCTTGCACATTAAAGCTTCGTCTCTGGAGTAGATAGCCATCTTTTGGCTGAAATGGCTAACGTGTTCTACTGGATCCATCCGGCCATTGTACAGGGTAAAAGTTGGCTGATGAAATCGCCGAGGAAGATTCGCATCCTCAATATTCCTTATGAAGGGTGATTTGGAAACTTGGCTTAGAGCTTTGTTCATGGCATTATTCCCCAAGCCCCTACTCGGCGGACTTTTGTGCTTACATTGACAGTGGTACTCCTCTTCATAGGTAAAATTCTCACTGGGCGGGGTTCTGGATCTTCGTCTGTAACTAGCACCATCTGTCTCCTCGGAGGAAGGCCCGGAGCTAGGCAGGGAACGCCATCGTCGCGCGTGACGCAACTCTCTTTTCAATTCGTCAATTTCACGTTGCATGTCCCTATCATTCTTTGCATGGGAGACATGACTCTTCCCTCGAGACTGGATTTTGCTGGTATGAGTCGTGCGTACACTTCCCTCACGACCCTCTCTCCGTTCGAGGCTCCGATGCAGATTACCATGCTGGGAGCCCCTCGATTCTGCTTGGTGTGGGCCTGCTTCTGCCTGATGTGGACCTGCTTCCTCCATCATGAACGTTGTAAACGAATTTCCTTTAGAAAGATCAAGCTCTTCCCACAGACGGCGCCAATTGTAAGGACTGAAAAAGTGTTGGACCAAAAACTGGATTGGGCTCAAACGCTAACGGCCCAAACAATAAAATTTGTAGAGCGTGGGTAGAAGAACTAGATTTATCCTCACAGAAAATCGATTAGACTTAACTATTCAAGATGGTTCGATACAAAATAAGATTATCAGATTTTTTTATCCTCGGAGCCAAACTAAATTGCTTGTTTCATATGGTTCTTTTCAAGACAGAAATTGTACAGTTCTCTTTTTTCTTCCTTTTTCTTTTGTGTATTATTCCGGGTCTATATATTTGTAATCTTGGTGCCATCCTTACCACACACGTGTAGGTTAGATTTAGGGGACTCCTTCCTGTCCCATCCAGCACCTCCTAGAACTGTCAACCAGTAGCTGTAAGGCTACTTGATCACTGTTCAGGCATCACTTCCACATTAATGCGGCCAGAGAGTTGGTTGGAAGACATTTAATGTGGAGGTAGCAGCCTTTGTAGATATTTGTCTACCTTTCTTATCTTACCCCTGGCCCAATATCCCGTCCTTTGCTGTGGTGTAACTCTGAAGCAAGTCCATGATGATATAGCGCTCAGATTTACCTAGGACGCGAGTTTCCGAGAAGACTTTTATCCTCGGACGCTTATTGGACCCATCTCATATTGTTTATATTCCTCTCCTAACTTTATTCTCTTCATAGCCGAATTTGGGCCTCCTCGGATGGTCTAACGTCCTCGGATTGGGCTTTGGCCCAGCTGGCATGGCCTTAATAGTACCTCCTGATTAATTGGCCCCCACAATTACTATTTACTCAAAAAAAAGAATAGGGATGTTTGTCCCACATTAATTGTGTGTGTCTAGTGTCCGTTGTTTATAACCCCAGTTTACAACTACAAAGGTTATGCCCTTTTGTAGTTGTACTCTGATTATGTAATGTATTATAAACTCGGTTTAAAACACTATTATTATTTTTGTGTGTGTTCTAATAAGTATTACTGTTTACTAAAAAAAAAAAAGAATAGGGATGTTTTGTCCTACATTGGTTGTGTGTGTCTAGTATCTGCTGTTTATAACCCCAGTCTACAACTACAAAAGTTAGACACTTTTATAGTATATTATAAACCCGATTTAAAACACCATTATTATTTTTGTGTGTGTTCTAATAAGTATTATTGTTTACTCAAAAAAAAAAAAATACTAGGGACTAGGGAGACAACTATTTTTATAAAATTTTTAAAGTAATAAAGATCATTTTTATATAGGCAATTATTAATATTACTTTTAGTATACACCGATTATAATAAGATATATAGACAAATAAAATAAGTCAATAATTATGAAAATTTTTTGTATTTTCAAATTCAATAATAAAATACAACAAATTTTTTTAAAAAATTCACAATATTAAGATGACATGTTGTAATTAGTGCAACATCACTTTTATATGATACCATTGTTTTTGTTTTATTTTTTATGGAAATACATGACACAATTGTTGACGTCATTTTTATTTTTTTATTATATCACAATCTCTCTCCTTAACCATTATAAAACCATAAATGTGAAATTTGTTATGTATCTAAACTTATTACTCTACATTATATACTATATTATAAAAGTTGGGCCTAGAAATTGTGGCTACGCTGTATTTGTGTTAAAATATTTAGTATTCTTAAAAAAAAAAAAAATTCTCCTTAATTATTTTCTCAAAAAAAGAATCTCATTAAATAGGATAATTCACTTTAGATAAAATTCTTTTTTTTTTTTTAATTTTATTTTATATAAGATAGAAATTATACTTTAGGCTAATCTAAGTGTATATGTGTGTGAAACTCTCTTCTGGAAACTTGAACTCCAGTTCTTACCTCCCACTCCCTACAAGCATTTATACTTGTGGAGTGACCATTGCGTCAAAGGAGCGCGGTGGTAAATTCTATTTTCAAAGTTTCAAGAAATTAAAAATTCCACTCCAACAATTGTCCAAGTTTAGGTAAAACTCTATTAGCTAAGTTAAAAAAAATCAAGAAATTTAAAATAAAAATCTAGAATTTATTTTTATTATTATTATAAAGATCATAATAACTTTTTATTTTAATATAATAATAAAATTTACACATTACATGCCATCATTATGTTAATAAACTCAATATTTTTAAAATACAATTTTTTTATATAGAATTTTCAATTAATCCGGGCATCACAAAGAACATACTGTTCCTTTATTATAAACACAATCACAAACAATAAATTTATAAACACAAAAAAATTTCATAACTACCACATGTATTAATAGACTTAAATGAAAATCAATAAAAAGTTTCAATTCAACTGTTACGAAATATATTATTGAAGCAAGTTCCAATTAATCCGATTGATAAAGTCTTTTATCATCGAGTAAAAGATCTGTAGTAAAAAAAATTTACTGAAAATAGTCATGCCTATGACATTTCTAATCACAATTCACAAATTCAACCATTTGAACATGGGCCATGAAACCCACCTCTCCGAAAGGGGTAGACGATATGTTCACAATATTTTTATATTATTTTCATAGCAAATTATATGTGGTTAGTTGTTATTACTTCAAATTTGAACCTTATACTAAGATTATTTTTTACCCCGACAATAACAATAAGTAATAAACTGTCACTTAGAATTTATTGTGAAAATGTTATAGAATTTATTCCCTCTTTAAGCACCTCCACCTCTCTCACCTGTAACAACTGTTGACACACGTGTGCTCTCTCCAAACTTACGCGTCCCAATGTCAACTACTACAAATCAAAACCTTAGCAGCTAAGCTTACCCTCTAGTGTGAACAAAACCTCTCCTTCCACACCTTCTAGAAATGTACAAAAATCAAAGTCCAAATCAAACTCCCCCACTCACAAACACAAACACACACACTCACACACTCTCTCTCTCTCTCCTCCTCTTAACCCGCCACGTTGGCATTTCCACACTTATAATACGCGGTTTTGCCGTCATCACGCTACTATTCGCTCAACCATAAATCAATCATAAACCTTTATTTTTGTTGTCAAATTTTTTTGTTTTCAATTAATTTTTTTTCTATGTAAAACTTTCAACTTTGACAAATCCACACGCAATCCCTCTTTGGCCTCTTTCCTTGTAATTTCCAATTCCATTATAACTTAATCTAATTCACTCCCATATATTTAGCTGCCTCTACCTCACCCACTATCTCTCATACTCACAAAACAAGTTTCAAACTTTTTCCCTTCCTCCTCTGTTTTCTCTTCTCTCTCTGTTTTTTCTTTACTATAGTTATATAAAGTTTAGATCTTTGATATACCCAGATCGAGTTTTGAAGTAATTTGAGGTGGGATGGAGAATAATCAGCAATCTTTTTTTCAATTCAGTGATCAGCTTCGAGTTCAGACTTCGAATCTGGCTAATCTGTCAGTCAACGACTCGATTTGGAGCTCTAATATTCCGACAAAGAGGACTGAGGAAAGGAGGAATTTTGATATAAGGGTTGGTGGAGAGGTTAATCCTTCTCTAAGCAACTCCAATCCAAAAGGGTCAGATCTCAATGGTTTCAATGATGGGTGGAACAGTCTGAAGCCTAAAGTGTCTGATTTCAATGGATTCAATGATGGCTGGAACAATCTTAATCTGAAGCCTAAAGGGTCTGATTTCAATGGATTCAATGATGGCTGGAACAATCTTAATCTGAAGCCAAAGGGGTCTGATTTCAATGGCTTCAATGATGGCTGGAACAATCTTAATCTGAAGCCAAAGGAGTCTGATTTCAATGGCCTCAATGATGGTTGGAACAGTTTCAAAACAAAGGGAACTGATTTCAATGCTTTCAATGATGGGTGGAAGATGGGGTCTAGCAGTGTTGGAAATAGTCTAATTCTTGGTGGATCTCAGAAGAATGGTGGTATTAATGGTGGGTTCAACAAGGGTATTTATTCCAAGACTGGGAATTACAATATTAACAACAATGTTAATGTTAAGGGGTACAAGAATAATGGTAAGGGTGAGGATGATCATCTAGGGAAAGTTGGGAAGAAGAACAGTAATGGTAAGAAGAATAATGGTGACAATAATAATAATGATGGTAAGAGTGGTGTGGACAAGAGGTTCAAGACACTTCCACCATCTGAGTCTCTGCCTAGGAATGAAACCGTCGGTGGATATATCTTTGTCTGCAACAATGATACTATGCAAGAGAACCTCAAAAGACAGCTTTTTGGTAAGTCCCTCTTCCTCTTTCTCAACCTGTTTTTGCTATATAGACTTGTTTTTATTATTTATTTTCTATTTAAATTCAATTTTTGTTTATCCCTGTTTATACAATATTGGAATTGTACTTGTTCTATATGGATTTGCTCTCCAATTTGCAATTGAAGGGTTCTGATTGTGTGTCTGTTGTGTTGGGTGTTCAATTTGTGTATTTCAAAATGATGATTCTCTTTGGATGAAGGAATATGCTTTTTTAAGTCAAAACTTATTTTAGAATTTGGTTAAAATTGAACAAGGAGTATTGATCCAATTTTCTCATTCCTTGGGTCTAAAAATCTTATTATTTTTTTATAAATGAAGGAATTTTTCCATTTTTCTTTTGTAATTAAGTATTTGTTTTTATTCTTTGCTTCTAGTTCTAAACATATGCTTTGAAATATTTCTAGGTCTGCCTCCACGTTACCGTGATTCAGTTCGGGCTATAACTCCAGGCTTGCCACTTTTCCTTTACAACTACTCCACTCACCAACTCCATGGAGTATTTGAGGTTTGTATATTTCTTTTCATATTTAGTATCTTTTTATGAAATTTTATGGTGCATGTTTAATGTTTTTACAGTTTGGCTAATATCAATTATCAATATGGTTTGTTCAGGCTGCAGGCTTTGGAGGAACAAACATTGATCCAACGGCTTGGGAGGACAAAAAATGCGCTGGTGAATCACGCTTTCCTGCTCAGGTATTCATAGTGAATAATAATTCTTATGTCAAATTATGATATTTTTTTTAGTAAGCATATGAAAATAACTATCCTATATATGCTTGTATCCTGTTTTTATTCATTACTCTATTTGTAACAGGTACAAGTTATAATAAGGAAAGTTTGTGAGCCACTTGAAGAGGATTCCTTCAGGCCAATTCTTCACCATTATGATGGTCCTAAATTCCGCCTTGAACTAAACATACCAGAGGTATTGATTGCTAAAATTATTACCGATTTTACTACAAAATACTTACAAATTGACATGATTTGGTTTTCATGGTCAGTTTGCCTAGTCTAAACAATCTTATGGTTTTAATTTTTTGCAGGCACTTTCTCTCCTGGATATATTTGAAGGACAGAATTGAGGGCTTGAACAACACACTACACAGGCATACTGGTACAAGTAAAGATAGTGAAAAGAAAAAAGTGCTGATGGAAAAGAATAGCAGGATAGAGAGTTTCTTGACTTAAATATTATGGAGTTTACACAGAGATAATTTGGCGAACAAATATATTTTTAGGACTCGCTTGAATATGCAGCCTATGTCATGTATTAAGCTGTTTTTGCATAGAGGCTGTTGTGTATGGTTGTCCTTTTTATTGTATTTAGAGTATAAATATATATAAAAATAACTAATAAGATATAAAAATGAACTTCTCTATTTGTTTGGTGTTATAATAAATCGAGGATTTGTGGCAGTCCGAATATGCTAAAAAGTACCAGACCCTCTGAACCATTTGCATATGAAAGCTTTGGGTAGAAAATTTGAGAGGCTTTTGTTGTATTCAATTGCAAGTTGGTTGTGGATTGTTAAGATATCCTAATGCACAATAAGAATTTTCTTCCTCCCTTTAGAGCTGCTTGGTTTGAGTTTTCATTCTTAGGAAAAGTGAATATACAGTATTTAAAAACTTTACAGATATCAGATATGGTTTGCTCTAAATTCCATCTTTCTGTCCTCCTTAGGTTTATGGTAAATGGTCTATCCATTTGCAATCAAATTTACTTTTTTTTTTTTTCCAAAAAGAAAACCTATTTCAGAACACAACTGTACTTTTTATCTTAAAATTTTTGCAAGTATAATAATATATCAACAAAAAGCAAAAAGCTGTGCTTTAATCTACTTAATTTTTAACCAAAATAGACAAATAAAAACAATCTGTACCATTAAATGGGTTATCATCCAGTTTGTACAAAATTTTAGTGAAGTCTTGAAATCTCTTAAAATTAAAAAAAAAAAAAAAAGTCTTGCAATGAATTATTCGATACGTCACATCCTTAAATATTTCTACATAAAGTGGTTGCTACTTGCAATATGAAACATAAAATTAGCTTTCATTTTCATGTGTTTAAAATGGTATCCAAGTTTCTATATTGGCATATTCCTGTTTCCAGAGGCAACAACCAAAAATCTAAGCTTATCTTCACCTTTTTTTTTTTTGTTGAGAAATAGCTTATCTTCACTTTACCTTTATAAAGTGAGCTGTTTTTCATAATTGGCATGTCGTTGGATACCATTGCTGGAATTAAAGCAACTAATGAAAGTCACGTTTTTTTTTGGGGACACGAACGGTTCTAAATTGAGCTGCAACATGGACTCATAATGACCACTGGATGGTATTTTTTCTTTTGGTAAAAGCATGTATCAAAGGGGAAAACAGAAATAAGAAGGGAGAAATTATTAAGTCTACCGAAAGAATTAAAGAAGTAGTTTTTGGGTTCTTTTAATCAATAAAGTATTATTATTTATGCAAATGTGATATTACCTAGGAATTTAACTTGCACATTTGCATAAGAGGTTTTATTTCATTAGCAGGGAGGACCACTTTAGTAGTTTTCATAGAAAGGAGTCAAGAACGGCTACAAAATAATTAAAATTTGAAAAATTTTCCAATTCACTCCATGGTTTGATTTCTTTTCATCATAAGTTCATAATTTTTTTTGGAATTGACCCTTAAAATTTTGGATCAAAATGAAAGTTTCAAAATTTGTATTTTATAAACAAATTATCAATTACAATTTATCGTGGGTCAACCCTGTCATAGTTTATTCCTACAAAACATTTTAGTGTTACATCTTGACTCCTAAAATTTGGCTTAAAATAAGATTATTAAGAGGTCTTTCAATGAAATCTTATGGATTTTTTTTAATCCAAACTTAGGGTGTCCAACATAACTATTGAAAGTTTCTAAATTAAATTGTGATAAAGTCAAACAAAAAAACAGAAAGATAAGAAAAAAAAAATTGAAAGAATTAATTTGTGTCTTATTTTCTTGTCGTCGGCAGATGGGATATTTGAGAACCCTTTGCATGTTTCTGGTTCACAATTTCTTACCAAATACTTTATTCAATTTTTCAAGCCAAACAAAAGGAGAGCTAGGGATCACTTGTTTTTTGTTGGTGAAATTGGACTGTGTAGGTTAGAAACAGTCCATACAATACAAGGGGTGGGCCACTGGTTTTGATTGTTTAGTACGTTTTAAAAAAACCAATATAAACCCAAAAACCCAAAAGCTGTCATCCATTATTACAGCTTAACCCCCACGGCAGAAATTGGGTGTTAACCCCTCTTTTTCAACATTATCTTCACCTACTAGAACCTCCTTATATTTTAGCATTCTCTGACTGCTTCAAAAGATGGTGATGAAATGTGTCAACAAATCAGATGATTGACTATATTATATGTTGCAACAACGAGCTAAGAGACTTTTTATCCTGTCTCATTTGGCCGGCTGGACTTCATCAAATAGACGATGTTATTTACTTTAATGAGATCACTAAAAAGCAATTGTTCTCAATCATATTCTATAATAACGTTGCAACAATAATATTTTCTTCTGTGAACCAATGAAGTTGCTGGTGTTGAATCATTATGTACTTCACCTCAATCTATCATTAGTCATTATAAATTTGGTGATCTACTTGGGAATATATATATATATATATATAGGGATGGACATACCTAGTGAATAATGAATATCTTATCCTACCTGATTCAAATGTTTTGAGTAATACTCGGTTCTTCATGGGTAGAACCTAATCGGGTAGGGTATATGTTGGTGCAAACACAATAATAATGGAAATAACAGAACGAGAAACTGAATAATACTTCTTTGAATATTATTAATGTAAAGAAAGAAATTACACAATACTATTTGGACTGAGACGCGACACTTACTCTCTTTAAGGAGATTCAAGCCCTTAGTTGGCTAAACTTTCTAAGTTTACCTCCACCCTTCACCTCCCCCTTGCGCATGTATTTAGCCCAATATCTGAGACAATTCATGTTAGCTCATTAATCACCACAATTAAAAAGAATAAAATAGTCTTTCTCTTTTTCAATGTGAGATTAAATATTTTTACTAACTCCTCATCTTCCATATTCACTCCCACATCTTTACATTTATGTTGTAACATTTATTCATTTTAATTATTTAATATTAAAATGCTCCAACAGTATGGAATATAAATAAATAAATAAATATATATATATATATATATATATATATATGGATGGTCATACCCATTGAGTAATGAATATCCCACCTTACCTAATCCAAATGTTTTGAGTAATACCCGGTTTTTCATGGGTAGAACCTAATCGGGTAGGGTATGGATATTATCCATACCCAACTCGTATATTAAAAAAAACCCTAACTCTCTCACTTTCACTCATACACACACACACACACTCTCTCTCTCTCTCCACCTCTCCTCAGTCCTCACCATCTCTCTCTCTCTCTCTCTCTCTCTCTCACCTGAGCTTCCATGGCCCAGTACCTTGAACTCATCACTCCGATCACTAGCACCACCACTATAGTGGTTTTCTCCATCCTCGAACCAACTCTTTCAACCTTGAAATCTTTCTCCAATCCTAAGATCTAAACAGTCTCTTTATCTTAAACCACCATGGCAGAAGCCTCTTAAGCTCATCACCGCCACCATCGGCGGTGGTTTCACATCTCAACCTCAACTTCTCTCTAAAACCGAAACATATAACCTCTCTCGATCTAGATCGGTCTCACCTTCTCTTCGATCTAAACGAGGTACAGCCTCCTAGCTTCGTCGTGAAGCCCAACTGCCACCACCAAGATGGTGGTTCCCAACCTCTCATCCTTTCTCTCTCTAAACCTGAGCCAAACACTTCATATTTATCCGATCTCTCTATTTCTAAAATCTAGAACTCATTTTCTCGATCTACTACCTAGGAGAGCCCCAAATGGTGCATGGAACATGAATTGGTGTTGTGGAGATTAAAGGCTTCATGGATCTGCCAAGAATCGTGGCTGTGGTGGCACGTGAGTGCGTGAACAACACAGGTATGACAGAGGGTAAGTTATTGGGATTTTTGTGCTTATGTGCTCTGTGTTTGTGAGGCTTTGTAAGCATGTATTAGAGAGTGTATAATAAAATTTCTATCTCTATCTAAGAAAAAAAAAAAAAGAAAAAAAAAAAGAAAAAGAAGCAGATACATCTGATTTCAAAGTTATTAATTAGTTTTTTCTTTTTTAAGATAATTTTATTGGTTAGTTTTTAAGTTAAAATGTTTTGGATTTTAAAAAGAAAAAATTAAACAGGTTTCGAGTAGGGTATGGATATCCATGTATAATAAATTCGAGTAAGAATTGGGTATGGATACTAATGGGTATTGGTATCCGGGTATCCATGGGCAAACATTTCGAGTAGGGTATGGGTATATCCAATCCATACCTCACCCATGGCCATCTCTATATATATATATAAGCTGAAACGTAGTATTTATTGTTGACATTAGGGACTACATCATCCACTTATTTTCTACATTTTTTTTTCTCTTTTTTTAACTTTTATTCTACCTATTCTCAAAAAAAAGAAAAAAAGAAAAAGAAAAAGAAGTTCTTCTCCTTATAGTCATTGTTACATTTCCTCTAAATTTTCTCCTTCCTCTTTACCTTTTTATCTCCCTACCACTCTCTACTTCATTGTCACACTTCCTTCATTCCTTTTTATTTTTATTTTTTTATTTTTTTTAATATTTCGACTCTTCTTCTCCCCATTTTATTTTGTATAAATTTGATATCATTTCTCCCATTTAATCCATATTTTTTTCACAAAATAACTGTGAGTACTCTCTCTCTCTCTCCCATTTAATCCATATTTTTTTCACAAAATAACTGTGAGTACTCTCTCTCTCTCTCTCTCTCTCTCTATATATATATATATATATATATATATTTACTTTCTTTTGGTGGGATTTTGTTATTTCTTATAATTCTGATTAAGGTTGATGATTTTTTTTTTTTTGAATATTTGTTTTGGTATTGTGCTTTTTAAATTTCTCTTTAATAGTTTTGGTTGAATTTTGGTTTGGGCTAAGACATAGTTTTTTCGGAAATAGAAATTTGAGTTTATATCAAAATATAATCTACAGGGCTATGAATTTGAATATGCCTACCAATTGTTTGAGTAATAAATTATTATAAAGTCTAACTTTTATTTCCTTTAGTTTCATTTTAATTTTGGTTAAGATAGTATTGTAATTTTGAGATGGGTTTTTATTATTATGATAATCTCCTTATTCCTTAAGAGATGAGAAATTTGAATAGTAAATTTGAAACTTATAAAGTTTAGTTGTATATTAGGCAAATATAACACACTACAACAGAAGTTAGAAGAATATGGTTCACCTTAAAAAAGAAAGAAAAAAAGAATGATATATTTGTAAAGATAAAAAGATAAAAAATACCAATAGAATTTTTTTAAAAAAAGATAATACTTGAAGTAATTGTTACTCTTTATATATTATACTATATTACATAATATTTATATATTTCCACCCATTGCGTGGGTCTGCGGTTAGTGATTATAATAGCGTTGAGAAAGCAATATCTAAGAGGCCTAGATGATTGAGCTATAGTGTCACCTTAACTACACAAATAACCAAGCATAGGGTGTAAAGATTTCAAGCTCAATAGGCCAAACTAATGCTATGTTGTCACTCCCAAAAATTTAGGCTCAAAGACCCTCTTTTTTTTTTTTTAACAAACGATGGTAAACCTTTTCGAGTATCTGATTATTCTCTTGAGTATATGCAGTTCTCCATTTCACACACACTAGGTTATTACAAGAAGAAATTCTTTAAGAGTGGCCTCAAGATGCTGGCAAGAGATTTTGAATATAAAATGTTATGAATATCATGAGGCCTTAGAATCTCATGGACTCAAGACTTGCTCTATACCAAGACCCTAACAATCAATCACCACAACTTCACTATTTAGTCGTATAGTTTGAATGACCTCCCAATCAACAATTCATTTAATCCTCATGCATGAGACTTCTTGTGAGTGTTGTAATGTACTTTAACAAGTTAATTTTGTGCTCATTATATGACCCGATGGATTGCTTTTTGTAAAGTTGTTGGGCCTGCCTCTCTCTCAAGATCACCACAAGAAGATGGGTTGCAGGGACGGAACCAGGATTCAAACTTAGGGGGGGCCAAAGTTCTTTGTTCAAGAATTTTAAAAAGTTAGAATATTAATACTATAGGTTGACAACGATGTATTATTAGCATTAATTTTTTATTTTATTTTTAGTATTTTTTCTTTTTAAAAAAAATCAATAATAGATATTATAATCAAGAATAAATTAATGCTAATAATGCATCGTTAAAGTAAATTTTTAAAAGACACCAATTGATCCAAGTGAGCAGTAGATCTTTAAAAAAATAAATTTTTTTCATAGATTGAGTTAAAGACACCAACTACTCCAAGTTATTGGTGACACTAATTGGTGTGTGGATGGAGTGATTAGCAGCATAAGAGTTGTTTTTGTAACTATGGGGTGGAGTTACTTGAGAGGGACAAAAAGCTCTCAAATGAGAGGTAGAAATTGGGTAGAGGTTATTGGGTTTTTCTGATTTGTTTTGCTAGGATTTATAATTGATTTGTTATTTTTTTTTTTTTTAACTTAGACCATGTCCAAAGAATTTTTTTATTATTATCTGAATATGTGAATTGTTTTGTAGATTCTCCTTGTTGTCCGGATCTGTAAATTGTCCAAATGTTTAGCTAAATGTAGACAAGGGATAATTTGATAATTTTTTTTTCATTTTTGTTTCATGGGTCAACTTGTAAATTGTTTGGGAGAGGGGGGCGTATATTAATTTTAGAGCCAAAAGTATATTTTTTATGCAAATATATATACTAGGGAGGGGGGGGGGGGGGGGGGGGGGGCATGGCCCCCCTCAGCCCTAAGTTAGTTCCGTCCCTGATGGGTTGGCTCTAATACCGTAGGAAATACGTTCTTCTGAATGTGTTTGTTAATTGTTTTGGGCAGTATTGTTATAAACTGACAAGCTTGAACTAATTAATTGAATTATTTGGCTTTAACGCATAATGTTGGTTTCCTTATGGTTGAACATTTTTTTGCAGAACTTGAACTGTAGTAAGTTTTAAATTAGCCAGTATTGATGGTAGTAGAATAAATTCAATCCCTAAGGCAAGGATTCTTAATGTCAAAGAGTGACAACTCCTGGTTTGTTGCTCACATTGGCAGCCACTGTCAAAAGTCATAAAGTATAGCGTACATAAATTTTTTTAAAAAGCTTGTAATCACGACCTGAGCTAACGTAGTTACAAGATTGGCATTTCTTTTATACACCATGAATGAAAAAATGTGATGACACATACAGCAAGACCTAATCATGAACAATGTAAGCAACGATGACAGTTATATCATCAACTTTGCCACCGGATCTACGCCTTTTAGACTTGGAAGAAGCTAGCATAAATGGTGTAGTCGCATTCTTGTCCAAGGAAATTTGATAAGCACTCTCAGCTACTGCCCGGGCCACCTGCTCTGGATCAATACCTTCTTCTGTCGATTTTTCTGCAACATCTTTGATTTGATTCTCAAACATGTTATCAAACAGCCCGTCTGTGCCGACTATAAGAATGTCTCCTGCTTCTACATCAACCTTATATTGCTGTGTGTAAACAAACAATAAGTCATTAATGAACATGAAAGGGAAAATACAATTAAGCATGTTGATGCCACCATGAAAGGAAAAGTGCTAGCCACATCTGCATTATACGGACCGGCCACAAACAATCTCTTCCACATAAATCTCTAATGCCTCGTTAGGGCCTATTTTGTGAGATAGTGTCTTCGAGCCTACATGGTTTGTCGGGCTAGCTCTGATACAATATGTAAAGACCCAAAGAAAAGTGCTAGTCACGTTTACGCTATACTTTAAAAGAAATAATCACAATTAAAGCTGTTTGTAATAGTTAATAAAGTTCAATTTAACATAGTATATGCTTGATGTAGGATTCATCATACACACTCACGGAACACACACAATCAATCAGATTGAGGTATCACAAGTTGATATCTAGGGTAAAGATATCTAGGGTAAAGACTCTTGCAAAATCTTTATGGTAATTGTTTTTTTTGGGGGGGGGGGGGGGTTCTAAGTTCACTTTATTATGAGATATTGTATGTTACATCGATACTCATGAGAAATGGATGAGGTGGTACTTAACTACTTACACTTATAAAAATTGTTGCTCATATGAACATAAATTAATAAATATAATGAATTTCATCAACTGATGTAGCAAATATCTTAGGCATGCCGTTTATTGAATACAACAACTCGGCCAGCCTAGTCATTATCTTACAAGTATGAGAAAACCCTAAAATAGTAATTTTCCTCATACCTAGATAACATAGTTACAGAAAAAGAAGACTAAACATTTAGCAAAGATAGAGAGTGAAAAATAATAAAGAATAAGAGAGATTTAGACTAATCAATGTGTATTTCTATCTAATAAGTTGAGGAAAATGACCTATTTATAGATTTGGTGAGTTACAACAGGAAGATTAAATAGGCCACTAAATACGAAATAACGCATACAAGTATGTCAAATTAATATAGATGAATGGGCATAAAAAAGTGAGTTTGACATAATTATAAATCTCGAAATAAAATTCCATTAATAAGTAAAAATTTATGATCAAAATTTGATTTTTCAATTAATGGGAAAATAAATTGTACATATCATCTCTTATTAAAATATCTCAACAATCCCCCACTTTTATATATATATACACACACACACATCTATGTAAATATGGAATATTATGCATAAAGGGTGTCATTGGCTTCATATTGTGTGCATATATTGTTATTGAGGACCAGTGGCTGTTCCAGGAATATTTTTGAGGATGGTCATTAAGAAACTTAAATTATACAAAATCTAATAAAAAGAGAACTTTATACATAGACAAAAAAACACACACACACACGCAAATACATAAAATCTTCCAATTTCCTTCTACAATTTTTTTTCATTTTGAAATCTTTACAGATAGTCTTATTATCAATATTGCAAGCTACATCTCTTCAAAAGTTTAGTTAAATAAAATTTTTGTTGGACTTTTTCTTTTTATTTGTAAGAACCTAATATATTGTTAAGGGGACTAAAGTTTAAGAACAAAATTCGGCTACAAACTTAGTTATAGTCACTCTCACTAAATGAATTAACATTGTTACATTTTTTGAAAATCTAATCGATGAATTGCATGTTCTCTATGTTCTTAAAACACATCAAAATTTCATGCCAATTAGATGTTATTTATTATTCGATTCATAAAATTATTTTTTATGTATAATTTTAGACTACAAAAACTTGAAATTTAAATATTTGATTGACGACATAGCTATTAATCTTTTCTCTTCTTGAAATTTTGCAAGTATGGAGGATTTAAGAAGAAAATGTAATTAAATGGTGGATTTGTTAAAATTCACATTCAATAAAAATATATTGAATAGAGTGGTAGCCTTAGTTTACAACCAAGCTTGTTGCCAAATTTTATCCAAAATTTAATTATGCTGGCACTAAAAAAAATTTAGGGTGGTCACAAAGTTTTTTTAAGGATAAAAAAATATTAAAATATTAAAATTTATACATAATAATTGTTTTTTTTTTTCCAGGCCTGTGACCACCCTGGACTCTATGTAGAGCAGCCCCTGTTGAGGACAACATACATGATTAGAGAAAGAAAATGAATCACAAATAATGTTTATTTTTTTTCTTGAAGAATCTCTCTCTCTCTCTCTCTCTCTCTCTCTCTCTCTC
Source organism: Quercus tomentella (assembly GCA_028535165.1). NCBI lineage: Eukaryota > Viridiplantae > Streptophyta > Magnoliopsida > Fagales > Fagaceae > Quercus > Quercus tomentella. The sequence continues at coordinate 30,832,111 of JAPQVY010000155.1, forward strand.
TCTCTCTCTCTATATATATATATATATATATATATATATAAATAAGTAAAACTGAGAGAAAATCTAATTAGATTTCAAATTTGAGTTCAATTAGAGTTTAATTTTGCGCCACGTGTCCCATCTAATTTGAGTTTTTAAATTTTTATGCCAAATTAGTTAATTTAGTGTAAAAATTAGAATTTAATTAAAGTTAATTTTGCGCCACGTGAATCATCTAATAGAAGTTTTTTAATATATACTGTTTCTATTAGAAAACGAGGAGTTGAATATAAATGAACCATAAAACATTATATATATATATATATATATATATATATATATATATATATATATATATATATATATGAGAAAATTTAATTAGATTCAAAACTAAAATTTTCTTTTGTTAGCTTTCTATACAAATTAAATTGTTTTGATTTTTTCTCTGAACTAATGAACATATTTTTTATACTGTTTCTATTCAGATATTTTGTATGTCAGGATCTTGAATGTAAAAAATTGTAATTGAGCTGAACGACCTCATGTACCTATCGTTATTCAATTTAGGAGATACTATTAGACTAATTTATTCTTTTATTTTTTGTTGTATTTGGTAGAATTTCACGGATAATGATTGTGAATTAATATTGTATATGTAATATCCAATAATAATTTTTAAAATTATATATATAATACCAGTGTAATGAGAAACTTGGTATAACCAATATCATGAAAATTGTAAGAAAAAACTATTTTAATTAATATTTCCAAATATCTTGGTTGAACTAATATCCTATATGTTTTATAATCCAAGCTAAAATTAATAATACTATTACAATTCATCATACCTGTGCATAAGCACGAGTTCCATGCTAGCAACAAATAATTTAAGCTAAATAAGAGAAGAAATTAAAAATAATTTAAGCTAAATTGCCTGTTTAATTCCTAAACCATTCTAAGAAAAACCAATGATAATATTTTTCAAACTGCAAGAATTCAAAATAAATTGACTAATACAAAATATTCATTTTTTAGAGGATGAGTAGTGCAAACTTAATAAACATTACACAACACAAACAACTAAATTAAAACAAGAAAAACTGAAGGTATGTACCTGTACCGAATCGAGAACATCGGCATTTAATTTACCCAACTGAAATGGATGATTAAAAGAACGTTGTTGAATCTCTGATTTGTATATACCTCCTCGTTTTCTAATCAACATAAAACCACCATCTCCCACATTTGCAACATGTAAGCACTGTTTACCAAAACAAAACAAAAGATAACAGTATGTTTGCAAATTTTATAAACAAACTATATAAGCTGAAATATATATATATATATATATATATATATATATATATATATATATATATATATATATATATATATATGAATGATTGAAATTGTACAAATTTTAGACGGAAAAATATTCTTACACATTTGTTATTAATTTCATACGCGTTATCCACATTTTTGAAGCATATGTTCACACTTAAAACATGAAATGAATGATGAATATGGATAATATACAATATACACTGACGAGTGTGCAGTAATCAGTACCCTTCTAAGAAGAATGTACATGGAGTTTGTACTTTGAGAAGAAAAGAAAAAGACATGCATACATGGTCTTTCAGATTTATTATGCAAGCAGTTGATGATCCTTTAGCATTGGTGTCTAAGAAAGCTTGATTCAAAACTCTTCTTAGATTGATTTTTCCCTCTGGTTCCATTAGAATTGCTTTAAAAGAGTTAATCATTAGTTGCCGAGCATATTCTCCAGGGTCAACACCTAACTTGGCCCAACCACCCACACCATCTGCCACGCCAATTGTTTGTTTTTCTCCACATATGAAGTAGGCATCATCACCTTGAGCTGTTGAATTTACTTTGGTCTTTGCTATGTAGAATGCTCCAGCAATCATTTTCAACCTTCTTTCCTTTGGATCATCTATAAAGCACAATGTGGTACTAAAATTAAGAGTAATTCACAAACTTCAGCAGAATGTGGTACTAAAGAAAGAGTCATTCACAAACTTCAATGTCCACTCACAGTGTGCTATTGAATGAGCTTGTTTTCATTAATTTATTTTGTTACTGTACAGAATATCAGCATTACATTCTTTTCTGAATGAAAATAAGCTCATCCAAATAAAACTTGGGTAAACCTTAACATTCATCTATACTACAACAAAGACCAAAAAAAAAAAAAAAAGAAAAGAAAGAAAAAGAAAAGAAGGGAAAAATATGTACACACCAATCTTGTATCGTTGCAACGTGCCAAATCCTATTCATCATCAGAATTTTTTTATTTTTTATTTATTTTTTAAATGGTGCCAAATTTTGATTCTAGTTGTAGAAAATCTTTTAATACAAATTGAGACTTGGACTGTAACTTGGGGAACGGGAAGGAGGGGCTGGCTTGGCTTTTGCCTTTGTACAGGTGCAAATAGCCTTAATACTTAGGATTAGGTGATATTTAGCGAACAAAATTCTCACTTTTACGAGATCTTAGAGAGATAATTAATAGGTAACTTAATCCCTAATTTTGAGGAGACTAATTCATGTACTAATACATACTATTACATAAAATTTAAAAAGATGAGTTTTATTATTCCCCACACCTTCCATTAGGGGATTCAACAAGATCCTGACCACAAGTAAATAAACAACTAATAGAAAGATTCATAAATAACAAACAAATATTAGGTTCTATTTTACAGGACTGTTAAAACGTTCTACGTTCGAGTCTACATTAAAGTAGACATAGTTGCCATGTTATTTGTTTCAGAAAACAAATATGTTGATCAAGAATTTAAGATATTGATGAAGATGTGGTACATGAACACAGAAAAATTCTTTTAATCTTTCTCCCATGAACAAATAAGCACAAAACACTGGTTCCAATATAGGGCTCTTTTATTCATCACTAAATATGATTTTTTTTTCTAACAAAAATACAATTAACAATATATATAAGGTTGAGTTCAAGTTAAATTATGTGTAACTCTTTGTGATGTTACGTTGCTTCACAATAAGGTATTTTGATAATTCAATTATTGAATTACATTGTAGAGAAGGGACATAAAAAAAAAATAAAAAAAAACACCTGATCAAAGAGAAACCCAAAAAGATTGTCATTCCAATTAACCAAGGCACTCATCAATATTGAATAATAAAAAAAAAATATTAACTCATTGGGAAATATACCTATCAGGGATAGCTCCTTTGGTTGCCTCTGTGGAATCAGCCATAGAGGAAATAGTTTGGTGCAACTGCAACAGTTCATCCTCCCTTAGGAAGAAACTTGAAAAAACTTACACAAGAAATCAGTGACAGTCAATATGGAAGAGAGAAAGAGATACTGTAGGAAGTAGGAACTTGTGTGAATTAATGTAGTATTATTATTTATATTGAGTACATAGGAAGTAGCAGTGGTTTTATGAGTCCAATTTTATATTTTTTTTTCGCTGAATTATGAGTCCAAATTGAAGTAAGAAACCTAGTCCGAAGAAGATTCTCTAGAGTCCAGATTTATTTATTTTTTTTATAAAATTTTTTTTGACAACTTTTATTTATTTATTTTGATAATCAAAATCCTCCAGATTGGTTTTGTCCAACTATAAAGGAGGACATAGTGTGTGTAACTCAATCTTATAAAAAATCTCATAAAAAAAAAAATAAAAAAAACTTCTGTTTCGTTGTAATTTTGAGAAGGATATAGATTAATATTCCTAAATGATTCCAAGAAAAAAAAAAAAACCAGATTATCATTCCAAAAGTTGTTAGTATATACATTGTACATACTACAAACAATATATAGCATAATCTCTAAAATCAAGGACTATCGTTGTGTACTTGATTTTTTTTTTTTGGATAGAAGTTGTGTACTTGATTTTAGTCTCAATCAATGATTTTTTTGTTTGCTTTTGTCAATTTTATCGATGTATTTTTAGGGAGTAATTATTAGATACTTTGGAGTATGACGAGATTGTGCTTTCTCCTTTCACATTTATAATGGGTCTCACTAATTAAATTCATTGTAAGATCCATACATGTGAGAGAAAGGAGCACTACGTCACCATACTCCCGAAGTAGCTAATAATTTTCCATCTTTCACTCTAAGTTTAGAGCATTGTAAGAGAGAAGGTAATAAGGTTACTCATTGCATTGCGCGATATGCTTCAAATATTTTTGACTTTGTTGTGTGGATGAAAGATGTTCCACCACTAGTTTTCGTCGTAGTTCAGTCTGATGCGGCCAATTTATTTTAATAAGCGGGTTTGTTTCTCAAAAAAAAAAAAAAAGTTGAGCATTCTTGAAAGAGATTAAATTTTGTAAGGATATGGTATAAAATCAATGTTTTACCCCTCTAATCCCAACATGCCACATTATCTTATCATATATTTAAGAATAAGCACAATCACACTCAATCAATTCTAACATCCATATATAAATATAACCAAATTGGGAGTTTATTGAGATGTTATTAGGTATGGTAAGATTTATTGAATTTTAAGTAAAATGCTGATGTAACAATCACTTATTAGATGGTGTAAAACATGGGTTTACACCCCATCCTTATCAAATTTAGACTCAGAAAGAGATACAATAAATGCATACTCTTTCTCCTCACATAGTCAAACACATTCTTCGTGTGAGATAGAGTACCGAATACATATTTATTGTACTACGAGAATATTCTATAATTTTCAGTATCTTTCTATAGAAAATAAATTTTTTTTTAGATTAGTGAACATAAATACATTGAATATATACACGTTATACAAATACAAATCCTTTGTCCCATTTTTTTTATGTTTTACTTTATACTCTACCAATTACAACTTGACATATATTCTTTTTTACTTTCCTTATAAAATAACTAGAGTTTAAAATGGAAAGAAAATCATACACATGACATACCACAATTAGTAGAGCATAAATCTCTTTCTCTTTATCTCTGTGTTTTTCTTCAACCAAATAATAATAATAATAATAATAATAATAATAATAATAATAATAGCACAAAAGCATCCATCTATAATATTAATGAGAAGAGAAATTTTTTATATTCGTTTATTTTACTCTTAAAAATAGCCTTCATTTGAAGTCTCCCAAAGTATTATCTATTTATCTCCCAACATAATTTAGATAAGACAAGAAATAAAAGTGATACATAAATTGATAACTCATGAATCTAAATGCTGAGGGGCTGTTTAGTACTAGGATTTAAACAACAGCTTTTAGTATTTAAATAACAATAACACTTTTGACAAATATTTCTATAACACTCAAATACGTATTTTCACAACATTGAGAACTGAACAACATTCCTAAAAATCTCCAACCAAACGGCCTCAATGTCTAAAGTGGCTTGTTTCATTTGTTTGTAAACTGGTTGGTCCAACCTATATTAGATTTATTATCAGGCCCATAAGGTTTGGTTTCACAGCCCTTAAGATGATTACCCAAGAAAAAAAAGAAAAAGAAAAAGAAATCGGCCCATTAAGGGAGAGATTTATTCGAGTACCATGTAATACTACAACGTTGTCGTATTTGTCATTCTCACTGTCTTTTATCACTCTCAGTCGCTGGTGTCTCTCTTACGCTCTCTCAGTCGCTATCTGTTCTTTTCCAGGGTCTGCAAAGCCTAGAACCAAAAGGAAAGAAAGAAGGAGAAGTTGCAGGAGGTTCAAGACATTTTCGAGCCTAGAACCAAAATAAAACATTTTCGAGCTCAACTTGAACTTCAAGTTGAGCTCGAAAATGTTTTATTTTTCAACAACTTTTATGTTTATAATGACCGTATTGTTGATTTCCATGGTGTTATTGTAGCCATAGAGTTTGTTTGGTCGTGTTTGAATCCGGGTGTAGAAAGTGAGTTTTTTTTTTTTTTTTTCCTGGGTTCATTGCAATGACTATTACCCTGTTGTATGTATGTGTGTTTTATCATTGTCGTGGTCATGGTGACCTTCATTGTTGATTCCCATGGTGTTAATGTTTGTTTGGTTGACTTTCAATTGGGATGTAGAAAATGAGGTTTTTTTTTTTTTTTTTTTTTTTTTTTTTTTTTTTTTTTGTGTGGGCTAATTGGGCAGTGGCTTGTATAATTGTTGTGGTCGTGGTGACCATCATTATTGATTTCAAAGGTGTAAATGTGGATTGGGTTTGTTTATATAGATTTGTAGAGAGGATTTTTTGTTGTTGTTGTTGATTGCAATGGCTACATAGTTAGTGCTCTTTCTTCTGCTATATTATTAGTAAATTATGAATCTTTAGCATTATTCTGTTGTATGTACATGAATCTTTAGCTTGTTTCATGCAATTTCAAACAATTTCCTTTCATGTTAGAAATACAATGGTGGATACCCTTTCATGTAAGTGGAGTCTTGACTGTTTGTTTGATCATATAGTACAGTTGGAAGGTAGTTAATGCCAAGGGTAAATTACATTTTCAATGTTCAGATATTATAAATCATTTCAAACGGTTACATCTAAAATCAGCAATAATGCCTTCCTATGCTTTCAATCTATGAAATTGTAGCCTTTCATTCTAGCCTTTTGCATTGTATCAATAGCTTTGTATGAGGATGTTACTATTAGGAATTAAATATTACAATTGAAAGTTCAGATTCATCAGACTGTTCACTTTGAAGTACAATGAAGAGTTTTCCATTATTATATACAGTTCTTAAAATGTTGCCATTTTGGTATTGCAATTTCAAAATATGATAAGGTGATGTTAGAGATCTTCTAACTCACTGGGTGGGTCAAACAGATTAAAATAGACAGCAGTTCTTAATCTTGGGTAGGGAAGACCAGATTGGAGTATAATATAGCCTGGCTAGAATGATGGAGACACATCGACCATTCAACAATTACAAATCAGGAAGGAGGGCAATGTGAGAAGAAGATATCAATGTTTTGTACTTATCAAAAAAAGATATCAATGTTTTGTGAAATTTAGTAGTTTAAAGAGAGTCTGAATGATTAATTTGAGAACAGTTTTTTTTTACATGTATATTTTGCATAGATCATGTGGCTTTTTCTGATGAATGGTCATTATCATTTAATGGAACCTTTATAAGTACTTATCAAAAGAAAAAATGGAACCTATTATAAGTACTGCAGCATTGGGATTTTAGCTATATTATAGTTAATAGTTGCAGGTCCTCTTTCTCAATATAGGGGATGCTCTAATGTCCAAGGATTTTTTTTTTGGGGGGGGGGGGGGGTGGGGGGGGTGTTATTGGAGAATTATAAAAAAATTCAGTGGCATTATGCATTGATAAATTTACAAGTAAGGCTACATGGGCTTTTTGTCATTGAATATAATCTTTCACCCTATGGTTTTGTTGGTACAACAATTCAGTTTGAAAATTTCTGTTTGACTGTTTGTCTTATAGAATTTAATTGAGGATGATATGGAGAAGATCAAAGGATTTCCAAAAGATTGCACTGTTCCTTTTAGAGAAAAGTTAATCGTGGCTGCAGTATTTAACCCTGAGGATCTTCACTTGAGTTCTGCTGAAAGGAAGCTTGCTCAGGCTTAAAATGAAAAGCCAGTCCTTTCAATGCCTCAGCACAATTTTTATAGGGTAATGTATAAATACCTAACTATCTCCATTCTTTGTGCCAAATATGTTTTTCCCTTTCTTTGTGGCAAATAGCTCTTTATCATCAGTAGTAAAGTTATGGTCTCATGCTTTTTCGTTTGCTTTTGCTTCAATGTTCACTCATTTCATTGCTCATATGCATATGCACTCCCCCCACTCATGACCTCTGCCAAAGAGGGGCATACTTGTAGACACCCTATTTGGTTCCTTAAATGTGATATATGTTGATAAATGATTTCAATAGATGCAATCTGTTATGAACAAGCTACATCTTGGGTTCAAGTTATATTTTATATTTAAAACTTTTAAATTATGTTTTTACGTGAGAGCCTATGTGATTGAGCACAAATTTTGTTTTGATTTGAACCACATTTTCAATTGGGAAGGAATTTCTTGATCAAGAAAGAAAGCAACAATTTTGGACAAAACTCTCATATTGATCATTTTTAGGTATTTTGGTATGTGCTTTGCACTTATGAGACGAAGCAACAGAAATTATGCCAGGGTAAGCAAACTCACAGAATGCCTCGATACATACTGTGCTTGGTTAGATCAATGTGTTAGTTTGGACAAGTCTGGGATTTTTGCTTCAAAAGGAGTCCACAACCAGTTTCTTAAGGAAATCTAGAATGTGTTTGGACTAGAGAAACTCTGTCAGACAAAATATGTGGGAGTCCTACTGTTCCTCTCCAACAACAAAAAGAAGGATTTTGCTTATTTTAGAAAGGCTAGAAGGCAAAAACAAGTGGTTGGAAAAACCAGAATCTATCCCTGGGCTGGACGGGTCATCCTTAACAATGCTGTGGCATAGGCCACTCCATCCTATACCATGACTGCATCAGCATTTATCCTTCCCAAGGGACTTTGAGCAGTTGGATGCAATTTTTAACTAAATTTTGGTGGAACCTGGAGAGATTCCAAGAAGTTTCAAACACCTATGGCTTGGTCAAATTTATGTCAATCAGAAAATCAGGAGGCTGGGATTTAGAAGATTTGGAGGTTTCAATGTAGCAAAAATGCTTGGATGGTCTTAACCTCGAAGAACGGCCTATGCACCAAACTTCTGGTTTCGAAATTAAGGGTGAAGCAAACTGGCTAAATTGCAAGAACTCTCACAAAGCTTCATGGACATGGTGCAATATTGAAGAAGCCGAAAAGGTAATACCAAAGGAGCCTGCATTCAAATTGGCAATGGAAATAGCACTAGAATCTGGGAGAACCCTTGGTTCCCATACTTTCAGGATTCATTCCCAAACCCAGAAGGGATGAAACTCAACCAACTTATCTGTTGGTATCTCAGTTAATGCAGCAAGACCATATATGGCTTGGCTTGGCATCCAAAAAATTCTGTCAACTTTTGATCCCCTAATCAGCCAATGCCATATTGAAAGCTCCAATGAGCTTGAGAGAACTACAAGACAGATGTGGGTTTTGCATTGTCCCTCATCTTCAACAAAATCCCTAAAATATTGAGCCAATACCCTAAATTGTCTCACATAAAGAAAACTTGCTATGAGTTTGTTATGAAAGTGTCAAATAATAATTGAAGATCAATTTTTTTTAACAACTAGTAAAAAAGATATTAATAAAACCTAAGTTCAAAAACTATATCAGCAATTTTGAGCTGACCATAAATTTTCTACATATCACTCACCCAAACTAGTGTATAAGCCGATTTAAAAATAAATAAATAAAACTAGTGTACAAGCCCCAACAAAAATTTGAGGATGATGCATAAGCCCACGTTTTTGTCATTAACAAAATTCATTTACATTATAATTAGTGGTTAACCCCAAACAATTTCAAGTTTAATTATTAATAGTTTTAATAAATAAAAATAAAATTTAGAGAATTTGAAGAAAATAATTGATCTAATTTAATTAAAATTTGTTTAAAGAAGATCAAACTTAATTTAATTAAATTTGTTTTACGTTGGGTTGCTTTATTACGGTAAATTCTAAATAGTTTAAACTAACTTAATTTAACATTATTTGTAACCTTAAACCAAAATAAAAAATATATTAGAATATTAACTTGAAATTATAATCTTTCAAAAGTTTATATAACAACATTAAAAAAAATAAACAAAATCAAAGACTTTATATATAACATGTACAAGACAAGATTGGTTTGCTCTTGGGACAGTAGAACAAACTCATGAGATAATTAGAGTTACTATGAGCAAAGAAAATAGAGTTAAGCATAGGCAGGAAACTTGGCTTTTATTTGCCATTATCAAGTGGCAACTTGAAAAGGTTCAGGAGGGTTGGCTTCCAACTCATTCCCCAAGCACTCTTTGTTCTCTTTGGTGTTAGGCTAGCAGAGCTTGCAACCATTCTCATTTTCTCAATCAATGCCTCAGTATTCACTTGTTCTGACAAGATTTCCTCCAATTGTTTCGTGTCAATCACCAACTTCACTCTCCAAACTCCATCTCCAACCGTTGGGAGGACTTCAAGAGCTGAACCATTTGCTAAGTTATCAACAAAATCTGATGCAGCATATGATGACATCTTAGCTGGCTCAACCACACTCATCCACTCAGCCTCCAATTGCTCAATGATCCCAATGTTTTGCACTTGCTCAGTGACCCCATTTTTGCAAAGCTTATGCTCCTTGCTTAGTGGAAGTAGATAATACAATCTGCCACTAATTAAGCACTCAAGGTCTTGCAATGGTGATGAAGCTTGACCCTGCCGGAAAATGCCATACCCTGGGTGATCATCGAGGATGTCCCGAGCTTTAATCGGGCCTTTGAAATCTAATACAGCTCCGGAATCCGTCAAAACCCGGATAGAGTTGTGACAAACCCCAGTGACCCCTTTGAGAGAACAGTTCCCCATTGCAAAATTTTCTACACCTCTCACAAACTCAAGCACATATTTAAGTTGTAGAACCTATAAGCAAACACTAGTGGAGAGACAATGACGGTGTGTGTCAGAAGAGACATTTTAAGTTCTGTGATTTTTTCAAAAACTTGAAACGGTGCCATGTGAATTGGACCGTTGGGACAATTATTTAAGCAAAAATTGAAATGATCCAAGGTAAAGGAATAGAATAAGAGTTAGATAGGTAAAGTAAAAACAGTAGGAAACGACAATTGAGAAGCAGACCAAGCTCGAATTTCTTTGCTAGGGGATGTGTAATTTTTTATGTTTGATTCCATTTTGATCCAATAGGTATCTAACAGATTTCAATTTTATTTGAAACCATAGGTTCAATGTATCAACATCAAGAAGAAAACTTGGCTAATCATTGACTTTACATCAGTTAATATAATGACAAAGATGTCATCATCAGGTAAAAAATTGAACGGAAATCATGGTGCACAGCTCCACAGTTAAAATAATTAAGAAGTTACTATCATTTGCACTCACAGTGATTTCTCTTCCGTGAATTGCCTTGCGCTCACGGTGCTTGAAGCAATATTCTCAATGAATATAATATAGATATGACTGTGAACAAGTGGAAGTGAGCTGAACATGGGATGGGATCCTTTTCTGAATATGTTTATATATATATATATATATATATATATATATGTTTAAATTTGTGTTTTATTTTATAATTTTTATACAATCTAAACTTTTTTTTGGGTATTAATTTCATTTTATGCACAATTTTTTATTCATTTTTGAATTTTGGTATTAGGTTGTTTTTTTTATTTTTACTTTTTTACAATATAAAAATTTTACTCTAGTCTAATCAAATGAAAATATTCTTTCAAGAATTCTAGAAATTTACACCAATAGTCTTTGTGGGGCCTAAGAGTCTGATAAACCCGACTCACTTCATACTGAGGCCTAAGGCCCGAGCCGAGGAGGGATGTTGTCGAGGACCTATAAATGAAATCCCAAGTGACCGGTACTCACTGCCGAGGACGACTATGTCCTCGGCACTCCAGACTCCAGATGGGAAAGACTCAATGCCGGCAGAGGCAGCCCCCCTTTTGAACGGCCCCAGAAAGAAGGATGAGTACGATGGAGCACGCATGGAGATACAGTGTATGAGCGGATTCCAGGAGAAGTTGTCACCTCCATATTGAATGCGCCCAACTAACATTCTGGCCGCATTAATGAGGAAAGGACCCTTGAACAGTGCGGCGTTGGTCGCCGCGACTAATAGGAAATTGGGGAAGGTGGCTGATGGGACGAGTACTTGAGTGATGATCTGCATGGTCAACAGATGGAGGGTCGAGATCAACTGGGAGGGGCTATATAATGCAAGAAATCCTCCATGAAGGGGGAGGGAGAAAAAGGGAGGAGGGCCAAGAACAGTACGCATTGTCTCCAGAACCATTGTAACCCAACCTAAAGGAGATAAGAAGAACATCAAGCTTTTGGGACGAACGGCCCGAGGACGGAGTTTTCAGCTTTGGCTTGCATGTCCGTAATACAACCCACTCATGACCGTGTCTAGTCGTTGTCATCCTCACTAAAACCTAGTTCTTGAACCCACTCTCTACAAATTTATTGTATTGGGCTAACTGGGCTCAAACCCGCTTCTCTCCCGAAAGAAAGTGCGCGGACCCAGTCCCTACAGTCTTTTTCCCACCAAAAAAAAAAAAAAAAAAAAGTTTTCAAATGATGATTAGTCCATGGCTTAAATTACTTAAGCCCATGCCCACAAAAGCAAGCCAGCATACCCCTCTCCCCCAAAACTAACCCTTTGTTTGATGTTCATTTTGCCGTCTTCAAAAATGCCAACTTGACATTATGCATGCACCATGTTGTTATACTTCTCAAATCAATAAGTTCTACGTGAATCCAAAAGAATATTACAACTCAGATGGAGTTCGTAAGATTAGTTTTGGTAAACTATTTTAATAAAGGAAGGATCATAATTTCGATCTATATGTGATTTATTTAGGATAAAATGTGGAATTAATTTTTTATTTTGTTAATTTCAGTGTCATAAATGGATTTTTTTTTTAGATTTTTTTTTTCTTATTTCTAGAGAGTAGGGAGTTCGTTTTTAATCAAAATAGAGTTATTGTATGAAGTGCAGGCTGAATGGTAGAAGTAATAGAAGTGGTCGCCTAAAGGAGTCCAAATCTTCTGTCTCACTTTTCCTGCTCCACTCTATACTCCACCAATAAAAACTTGCCACATGTTCACCTAACTAATTAAATACTACCATTATTGACTTATTAATACTACCATTATTAATTAATGGTATTAATTAATTAATTAGGTGAACATGTGGCAAGATTTTATTAGTGGAGTATAGGGTGGAGCAGGAAAAGTGAGACAGAAGATTTGGACTCCGTCTAAAGCCCTAAGTAAAAAAAAGACCCCAAATTTTGACCAATAGGGTTATTTATAATCAATAAATAAAATAATATTTTTTTTACCAAATGAAAAACAAACAAAAAAGAGAGAAAAATGATACGTTCACAATATTTTTCACCACATTTAAACAACAAATACTAAGTAGCAGGTTGTTACAACCTGTTATTGATGACAAAAAATAAATAAAAATTATAGTGGTGTTTTCAAATAGAAAACAAGAAGCAACTTAAAACCTAAGATTTGTTGTGAAAAATATTGTGAATTTTGCACTTCTAAGAAAAAAAAGAGAATAATAATAAGAGTTGAGTTAGCAAACTTTTATTAATTCTCATTTAGGTTTACCACTAACACCACTCTTTTATTTACTACTATCAATTTGTTACATTAACAAGTGCCAAAAGTTTTGTCTAATTTTTTGTATCTATAAAATTTCTAAAAAAAAAGAAAAAATTATACGTAATTCATGTCAATTAGTAGTAATTTTGCATTTAAAACAAGATAATCAATTTTCGCCTTAGGCTCCCAAATGCATTCAGTTGCCCTTGATTGTATAATTGCAATATATACTAACCTTTCTAAGGACAGTTTTTGCTTGAAACCTTTATTAATTTTAGCAAAAATGTGCATCTAAATTAGAATGAGATGTAGCCATTTCACACATATTGATCAATGCAACAACAATAATAACAAAACTTTAGTCCCAAAAATTTGGGATGTGCAATGAGTCCTTAAGATTAATTAGTTAGGGTTTGCCATATGTATTCTTTTCCTCCATTCTATTATATCTAAAGTCTATTATTTATTACTTAATTGACATGTCCATTTTTTATTACTTCTACCATAGTTATTTTTTGTTTCCTATACCTTTTTTGGTCCCTCGACTTTGATCATTTCACTCTTCTTCCATTGGATGTGCTTCTCCACTTCATCCACCTTGCTCATATCCTATAATTCATCTCTTGACCATTAAGTGAGTGTTTGGATCCGGATGAAAGCCACGTTTTGCATTTTGCATTTTACCCTTCTTTTTTTTTTTTTTCCCTGCACGCGTTTCTGCTTTAGGGGACAAGAGCACTGTTCACGCACTGTTCATATAATGTTTAGCACTGTTCACAGGTTAAAAAATATTAAAAATGGGTCCCACGGTACTATTCACATATTTAAAAATTATTTTGTTACAGTGTTTTCAGTTTTCAGTTTCAGCAAAAATAAGTTGTATCCAAACGGACCCTAAGTATTATTGCCCTTTCATTTTTGTTTCTACTTTTACTAAACTTACATTCTCTGTATTCTATTTTAGTCATACTTAATTGAAAGTTTTTAGATTCTACAACATCTTACCAAATTTCTAATTTGGCATTTATCCCACTTCTAATTCCATCCACCAAAACTATATCATCTATAAAAGACATACATTAAAGGACTTACTCTTAGATCAATGTAATGAGCTCATCCATTATTAGTGCAAAGATATATAGACTTAATGTTGATCCTTGTTATGTATGCAATAAATTCACCCATAGAAGTTTTTTTTTTTTTTGGAAAGCAACCCGCTGGAACTTTCCTCTACATAAAGGTTAGGTAAAATTTAAGCGAAAAGGGAGGACTTCAGAAACTTCATAGAAGATTACAGAGAAAAGAAACTCAAATATAGAAAGATCTTTCAATTATATAAAAATAAATAAATAAGGAAAAGTTCCCAGATTACAATATTATATTCTGAACATTGACACTGTAATCACATAGCAAGAGTACTAGATAAAATCTACTTTGAAAAGAATATACCCCATCTAGAAGAGATTCATAAACTCATTATTTATTCCTAATAATATTATTTGGGGTAGTCGCTTCTTGACGATTAACATGTCTCAAATATTCTGAATAAAACAAAACATATATAAATATTTTATAGACTCTTAAAAGAGATGGTGGTGCTTCTTTCCATGAGCCTTCTCTTCTTTCTTTGCTTCTTTCTTCTTATGATGCTCATGGAACGCATACCCACCGGCTCCTACTGCAACTGCTGCTGCAATCTCCTCCTTTATCTTGTGCTTGTGGGCATGCTCTGGATCTTTCTTTGCCTTCTGCTTTTCATGCTGAAACAATAATTGAAACAAATTAGAGTTATAGTACGAATTTGAAAAGGGCTAAAACAACTATACACAAAGAAATTTTAAGGTCAGTTGGATTCAACATAGATAGATTTTTTTTCCATCAAGAAATCCCGAATATGCATGCATGCACAACACATGACTAAATAACTAATGAAGTGCTATGTATATACTGGCTTTGCTGCTTTTAATTTGTAAAAGGTTTGTTTGTTTGTCTTCGCAGCAAGTTTTGTTTGTTTTCTCCAGTGTATGTGCATGATGTGTAGGATCATATATGCTATTGTATAGTGCTTTGTTTTCAATGAAATCTCTCATTGATCCCCAAAAAAACATTCTTTTCTATAGCGTTTTCGATTAATTAAAGATATTGGTTCATACTACTCGAGATCAAAAACAGTATCTGTAACAATAATAGAAAAACTTCAATACAATGAAAATAGCAATTTTTAAAACGTAAACAGGCAATTATATAAAAAAACTGATAGAATTAATAGGAAAAATGGGTACTAGACGAGGAAGATTACCAAGGCATAAGCTCCAGCAGCAACAGCACCAAGCTGACCTAGGTGCTCGCGATGCTTGTGGTGCTTCTCTTCCTTCTTATGATCAACAGGTTTTTCTTCATCTTTATTGAGGTGGTGATGGCGGTCATGGTGGTGGTGGTAAGCCATCGTGGTGGTAAAGTATTATATGTGACTTGAGAAAACACAAGAACTACAATGCCAGAAATCAATGAGAAAGATTATTAATTGCTCTGTGTGATGTGGATTAAGGGTTTGGGTTAGGGTGATTATATATAGTGGTGATCATGGTCAAATGACTAAGCCCTCTCCCAGGACATGAATTTTGTCATCAGAGGTCAAGACTTAAGGAGTAAGTTATATCTATAATCTGTAAGCGTGTAATGTGTGTGTATATATATATATAACTTAATCTCTAAGTCTTGACCTATGATGACAAAAATTCAGGCCAATATATTATAGATTATAAATATAACTTACTCCTTAAGTCTTGACCTTTGATCACAAAATTCACGGCCTGGGGAGGGCTTAGTCATTTGACCACTATATATAATCACCCTAACCCAAACCCTTAATCCACATCACAGAGCAATTGATAACCTTTCTCATTGATTTCTGGCATTGTAGTTCTTGTTTACATTTTTTGTCCCGACAACTTAAAGATCTTACAAGCAAAATCATACGTTTGAGATACTTAAAAAAAAAAAAAATTCATTTTTATTTATTTATTTATATAAAAATTTCAATTTGGCTAAGACTATTTAGTTAAAGAATTACCAAACTTATAGTTGTAAGGTAGTTTAGCTTAAGCCACATGACTTTGCACTTAGAATTAAATAGCATAATCTAGGCTTTTGTAACAGGTATTCAATTGAAATTCAATTTGTATATTTACCTTCTGTTTATTTTGAAGTAAAATATGTTTATATGTACAAATTTTTATGTATAAAACATTGTTAGTAAAATATTTTCAGGTGTTAAGTATGACAAGTAAAAATTTTCAAGTAAATCATCAAAGCGATGGCTCAATACCAAAGTCGTTGGTACCAGAGGTTCGGTGACTAGACCACTAGAACTATTAGTTAGAGCAATAGCTTTGACGATCGGACTACTAACAATCACTGTCGGAGCAGTATCTTAGGTGACTGGACCACCAACATCGATTGACAAAACGACATCTTCAATTATCGGACCTTCGACACTAGTTGCAGGGTTGCGTTTTTGGTCACTGGTCTCCGATGAGGTGTCTCCGACCATTGAACTGCCAGCATCGATCATCAGTAAGGCATCTCCTGCCACCAGACTGCTGACACCGATCGCTGGAGTTGAGTCATTAGCCACTGCACTGCCATCACCGTTGAACTTGAGTTTGTTTCGTAGTTTCCTAACCAAGCAACTTAACATCTTTCCCATTTCCCTCATTAATTGTACAAGACAAGATTGGTTTGCTCTTGGGACAGTAGAACAAACTCATGAGAGAATTAGAGGTACTCTAAGAGCAAAGAAAATAAAGTTAAGCATAGGCATGAAACTTATTTGCCATTATCAAGTGGAAACTTGAAAACGTTCGGGAGGGTTGGCTTCCAACTCATTCCCAAGCACTCTCTGTTCTCTTTGGTGTTAGGCTAGCAGAGCTTGCAACCATTCTCATTTTCTCAATCAATGCCTCAGTATTCACTTGTTCTGACAAGATTTCCTCCAATTGTTTTGTGTCAATCACCAACTTCACTCTCCAAACTCCATCTCCAACCGCTGGCAGGACTTCAAGAGCTGGCTCAACCACACTCAGCCTATGATGACATCTTAGCTGGCTCAACCACACTCATCCACTCAGCCTCCAATTGCTCAATGATCCCAATGTTTTGCACTTGTTCAGTGACCCCATTTTTGCAAAGCTTATGCTCCTTGCTTAGTGGAAGTAGATAATACAATCTGCCACTAATTAAGCACTCAAGGTCTTGCAATGGTGATGAAGCTTGACCCTGCTGGAAAATGCCATACCCCGGGTGATCATTGAGGATGTCCCAAGCTTTAATCCGGCCTTTGAAATCTAATACAGCTCCGGAATCCGTCAAAACCCGGATAGAGTTGTGACAGACCCCAGTGACTCCTTTGAGAGAACAGTTCCCCATTGCAAAATTTTCTACAACTTCTTTCACAAACTCAAGCACATATTTAAGTTGTAGAACCTATAAGCAAACACTAGTGGAGAGACAATGACGGTGTGTGTCAGAAGAGACATTTTAAGGCCTGTGATTTTTTCAAAAACTTGAAACGGTGCCATATAAATTGGACCGTTGGGACAATTATTTAAGCAAAAATTGAAATGATCCAAGGTAAAGGAATAGAATAAGAGT
This sequence comes from Quercus tomentella, assembly GCA_028535165.1. Classification (NCBI taxonomy): domain Eukaryota; kingdom Viridiplantae; phylum Streptophyta; class Magnoliopsida; order Fagales; family Fagaceae; genus Quercus; species Quercus tomentella. Next base: position 30,849,995 of record JAPQVY010000155.1, read on the forward strand.
TAGATGGGTAAAGTAAAAACAGTAGGAAACGACAATTGAGAAGCAGACCAAGCTCAAATTTCTTTGCTAGGGGATGTGTAATTTTTTATGTTTGATTCCATTTTGATCCAATAGGTATCTAACAGATTTCTATTTTATTTGAAACCATAGGTTCAATGTATCAACATCAAGAAGAAAACTTGGCTAATCATTAAATTTGCATCAGTTAATATAATGACAAAGATGTCATCATCAGGTAAAAAATTGAACGGAAATCATGGTGCACAGCTCCACAGTTAAAATAGTTAAAAAGTTACCATCATTTGCACTCACAGTGATTTCTCTTCCGTGAATTGCCTTGCACACACGGTGCTTGAAGAAATATTCCCAATGAATATAATATAGATATGACTGTGAACAAGTGGAAGTGAGCTGAACATGGGATGGGATCCTTTTCTGAATATGTTTTATATATATATATATCAGTTTAAATTTGTGTTTTAGGCTACGTTTGTTTCGGAAGTAAATAGTTTCCGGAAAATATTTTACACCATTGGACGTGTTTGGATTGTCCCGGAAAATTCAGTCAAACGGAAAATGATTTCCGTTGACTGTAAATCATGCCCCAAAACCCTGTAAAATATTTTACACTTTTATTTTCCCTACAATTGATTTCCATCCCAGGAAAATAGAAGAGAGAGAGAAACAGCAAAACCGGCGAGAGCTCCGATCACCACTTCCAAGCACCGGCGAGAGCTCCAATCGCACATCCAAGCACCGGCGAGAGCTCCGATCGCACATCCAAGAACCGGCGAGTCGCACCCTAGCACCGGCGAGATCGTCACACCCTAGCACCGCCTAGATCGTCACCACCCAAGAACGATCCACCCAAAACCGATCTCGTTCTCGACCCAAAGCTCATCGGCGCCGCCGTTCTCGCCATCGTTCTCGTTCTCGACCTCCATCGTTCTCTCTTTCCCTCAATCTGTCACTCTTTCTCCCTCAATCTATCACCGATCTACCCTTTTTCTCTCTACCCATATCGAGCAAACCATCGCAAGACGAGCGACCCATCGTGCGATCTTGCCTCCGCCGAGCTGAGATCGAACCCAGTCGCCTCTCTCTCTCTTCCTTCTTCTCTCAATTTGACCGGATTTGATGAATTTTTTTTGTTGGGTTTTGTTTGTTTTGTGTTTATCTTGAGAAATGATATTATATATTTGTTTGGAAGCTGAGAAAATGTGAGAAAATGTGAGCAACAAGTAAAAAATGTGTTTTCTATAGTATTTTCAAGAATACAACCAAACACCAGAAAATATTTTTCAAAGCATTTTTTGAAATGCAACCAAACACTTGAAAATATTTTCCTTTTCCGAAAATATTTTCACCTGAAAATATTTTACACTCGGAAAATATTTTACACTGAAACAAACACAGCCTTATTTTATAATTTTTATACAATCTAAACTTTTTTTTGGGTATTAATTTCATTTTATGCACAATTTTTTTATTCATTTTTGAATTTTGGTATTAGGTTGTTTTTATTTATTTTTTTACAATATAAAAATTCTACTCTAGTCTAATCAAATGAAAATATTCTTTCAAGAATTCTAGAAATTTACACCAATCGTCTTTTTCCCACCAAAAAAAAAAAAAAGTTTTCAAATGATGATTAGTCCATGGCTTAAATTACTTAAGCCCATGCCCACAAAAGCAAGCCAGCATACCCCTCTCCCCCAAAACTAACCCTTTGTTTGATGTTCATTTTGCCGCCTTCAAAAATGCCAACTTGACATTATGCATGCACCATGTTGCTATACTTCTCAAATCAATAAGTTCTACGTGAATCCAAAAGAATATTACAACTCAGATGGAGTTCGTAAGATTAGTTTTGGTAAACTATTTTAATAAAGGAAGGATCATAATTTCGATCTATATGTGATTTATTTAGGATAAAATGTGGAATTAATTTTTTATCTATATATATATAAAACCGAAGCTTTTAAAACTCCCACAATTTTCCACGTCAGCACAATATTAAAAAAAAAATCATAAACCAAAAAAAAAAAAAAACTTTTCTAAAACCCAAAAAAATACTTAAACGCAAAATCAGAGGAGCCCTAAGCCCCTAACACGCTCTACCTTCTCCTTCCTCCAAAATGCAGACCACGCTCTGCCGTTCCCCTACACGCAAATCGCAGCTCAACGGCTCAACGGCTCCACCTTCTTCGGCACCACCCTTCTCTAGTTCTATATTTGTCGGCCCCACCGTTTGATTATCTCTTCAGCCCTCAAGTATACTCATCCAAAACCTTCTTCTCTCTAACCACTTCACCCCTTCCTAACGCAAACCTCCGAGTTTCATCCTCTGGGTTTCAAAATCTGGGTTTAATCCTCTCTATCATTCTCTCTAAGGTATTAGCCCAAACTGCCGACTCTTCCAAAGAAGGTAACTTTTTTCTCTCTTTATGATTAAATCCGTTAGTACGAATCGCATTAGATATCTGTGAAACGTTTTAACTTTTATTTATTTTTACTAATTCGTTAATGTTTGAATTGCTTTCAGTTTGATTATTGTTGATTTCAATTAATTTACACCTAAGGATTTGTTAAATTAATTAATTTTTTTAAAATTGATTTCTTTCTCTGATTTCTTAGTTGATAAATCATGTTCTTCTTCTTCATCTTTCTCCTCCAACCTAGGTTAGTTAACTTTCCTAGAATCAAAATAGTTTCACTTTTCATAGACACACACCATCTGCTTGATATAAAGCTTCCAAAGTATTTTCACGATCAGAAAAACTTAACCAAATTGAGCATCTATTTGGGTGTTGAGGAAAAAAACAACAGTGAAGCAAAAGTAAATGGAAGCACAATCAATTGTGAAGGTTCCTTTTAGATACCTTTGTGAATTGTGAATTGTGCTTTGTTAATTTGCCAATTGTGAATTACTTTATGTTATTTCTACTAAGATTTTTCTATGGTATTCTATTTTATTTCACTTTTGTTGCAGGTGCTTGCATTTTTCTTTTTTCTTTTTTTCATGTTTGTAGTTGAACATGATTAAGGAGGGGTTACATATGATTCTTTGTACTACAAGACGAGGACAGTCAGGTATTTACCTTTCCTTTATTATGTACTGTTTCTTACTATTTATTAATAATATGTTTCTAGAAAGAATTTGAAATTGGAATGTGATTGCATATTTAAGTTTCTTGGTTATCTCAAACTTGGGGGTATTGTTGAGTCTGTTGACTCTGTTTTGTATTTGTAGTTTTAGCTGTGTATCTGTACTGGCTGTCATTCTGTTTGATATTTATATTAATAAAATTTTGATATTGTTAATTGTCATAGATGTTTTTTTACCTCCAAAATAGAGACTCACGGCTAAACCCGATACCCAAACCACCAATCTCCACTTTTGAGAGAAAATGCAAACCCTTTCACCTTCCTCCACCGTTCCCCTTCTCCTTCTTCCAAAACAAAGACCCACAGCTAAACCCGCTCCCCAAACCACCATTCTCCACCTTTGTGACATGAAATCAATTTTTTCTAATGAGTAATGACCCCTGCACACTAGGACAAAGTTTATTATTTCAACATGATTTGGTTATTATGGTGCATGCAGATCTACAAATGCTTGCAATCCTTTAGCAAACTCAATCAAAATATGAGCAAATATTATATTCAAACTAACGATCATATCATGGCTCTAAGCCAACTTCAATTCTTTGTTTTTAATGATTTTTACTTTTTTTTTTTTTTTTTTTGTTTGCTTAGGCTAACTATATATTACAAATTGTAGATGATATGCTCGCAAATGATTGTTGAGGCTGATATTGATTTTTCCTTAATTGATTCAGAGAGGGCAAAGATGCCAATTGCCAAGGTAAGCTCTAAATCCAATTTCTAAAAAAAAAAAAAATGAGCCATGGTTAATAAATAGAGCCTCAAAATTTATAATTGAGTAGATGACAGATGTCTTTAACTCATAAGACAATTTTCTCCTAAACTTCTTTGAGCTCAAGTGGGATGGTTTGAAGTAACTGCCTAGCTGGTAATCCACTTGGAGTGGGTACTTTCTCTTTTTAGGTAGCTGTGGACCAGTTGCCCCATCAGGCACAATTATACTGCCCCGACACTAGGTGGATGTGATGTTGACAATAGGCCTGTATTCTTGAAGCTAGCATGGTATTTTAACAAGTATGTTTGATTGACATTGTGAGTACAAGCACTAGAAATTTGGATCTTTACAGACTAATATTACTACTTCTTCCTAACATGGGTGTCTAGAGCTCCTTAAGCACATAACTATTTCTCTGGATGTGTTTAGTATCCCCATCTCTCTTACATGTACATAAGCTGTTTGATAAAATTCCTGTGATTTTGTTGTTGTTATTCTAGGAGTCATATTACATGAAGATTGGTAAGGAAGAAGATAAGTAAAGAATGTGATGCTATGTTGCTGATTTAATCAGATTGAGATGTGTTTGTCGACCTTCTTTTTTCAATGTTATTTTTTGCAATGTAAAAAAATGACTGGCTAGGTTGCTTATGCCTCTAGACAATTAAAGAATTTTGAACAAAAATTACCCAAACTCATGATTTGGAATTGGCTGCTATGGTTTTTGCTTCAGATTTGATGGTAAAGTATTGAATGTTAATAATAGGCCTTTGGTTACAAAATTGTTATGATCCGATATGTAGGTATGATATATAAAAGGTCCATATATGATTTTGGATGAGGGATAACATGAATGGTTTATATAAATAGTGTAAAGAACTCCACTCATTTTTCTTATGCTTTTTCAATTGAACTAGGATGGATTTTGTTTCTCCAACTTAAAATGAATGATTGGCTTTTATGTGCTACACCTATTCTTTGAACTTGCTTTCAAGTTTCATATGATTGTATTCTTTAAGAAAACATCTATTAAAAATTTGTTGTTTTTTACCTTCTGGAATATGCTTTTACATCCTTTATGAGATTTTGTGTTACCAACATTTACTATGGCTCAGTTTGTTGTATAGTTTATAGTGGTGGAACAACTAAGTGTGTATTTTGGTTTCTGCAATGAAAATAGTTGGTTTAAGATCTCTAAAGATGACAAGAATTATCTGCAAAGTTGTGAAGTTTGTTTAATTCTTCATATTATTTTTTTCCTATAAAGTTTTTTTTTTCCCCAAATCGTCACCATTAGCAATTCATTACTATTGTTTTTTTTTTTTCTCAAAGTCATAATACATTTAGTGTTAATTTTGTGATTTTGCTTGGGTTGTCCTTGATTAATTTTTCCTGTTACATTTGTAGTTTTGCATTGATTTATGACTATTATGCTACTATTTTAAAGTTGAGTATGGACATTTTTAGTAATGTTCACTTTCATTAAGTGTTGTTTCTTTTACATGTACACAAGGTGTTTGATGAAATTTCTTATGAGTTCTAGAAGCCATAATACATGGAGAGTCGTAAGGAGGAAGATAGGTAAGAAATGTGATGCTCTATTGTTGATCTAATCAAGGTAAGCTGTGTTTGATTCTTATTACTATTTATCAATTAAAAATGTATTGTATATAAATGTTTTTTTAACAAGGGATTGCTGATATTTCCTAGAGGTATGAAAGGTTTGATTTAGCATTGACAAAAAGTAGATAACTCAATTCAATTATGATCTTGCTTTCATGGAGGAAATGAGGACAAGAAGACAAACATCTCATGAGTTTCACATACACAGTTGTAGAACCAGTTCATAAACCATAGAAATATGGAATATGCAAATGGACAAATGTCCATGTACAATGATAGATTTGCTAAAGAAGTGTTCATAAAAGAAATATTCAACTTGTAGTGGTGTTCATAAAAGTAACGTTCAACTAGCATTAATAACACCTACTCTTCTAAGTTTATGAAATTTTACATGTATTACTTTTGTGATCTTCTGAAATTATGTTGTTTTAGGTTTCTACAAGTTCTGTGTTTATTTTTATTTTTATGTGAACTTTTATTTTGTACCAATTTTTTTTATTTTCATATATTTTCAAGTCAATACCTTGAACAAAATAAATATATTTAATTTCTATTTAACTATCCCGTGCATCGCACGGGTTAGCGACTAGTTTTGTTAATTTCGGCGTCATAAATGGATTTATTTTTAGAATTTTTTTTCTTATTTCTAGAGAGTAGGGAGTTCGTTTTTAATCAAAATAGAGTTATTGTATGCAGTGTGGGCTGAATGGTAGAAGTAATAGAAGTGGTCGCCTAAGGCCCTAAGTAAAAAAAAGGCCCCAAATTTTGACCAATAGGGTTATTTATAATTAATAAATAAAATAATATATTTTTTTACCAAATGAAAAAAAAAATAAAAAAGAGATAAAAATACTACATCCACAATATTTTTCACCACATTTAAACAATAAATGCTAAGTAGCAGGTTATTATAGCCTGTTATTGATGACAAAAAATAATAATTATAGACTATAGTGGTGTTTTCAAATAGAAAACAAGAAGCAACTTAAAACCTAAGATTTGTTGTGAAAAATATTGTGAATTTTGCACTTCTAAGAAAAAAAAAGAATAATAATAAGAGTTGAGTTAGCAAACTTTTACTAGTTCCCATCTAGGTCTACCACTAACACCACTTTTTTACTTACTACTATCAATTTGCCATGTTAACAAGCTAAGTGCCAAAAGTTTTGTCTAATTTTTTGTGTCTATAAAATTTCTTAAAAAAAAAAGAAAAAAAATCCTATGTAGTTCATGTTAATTAGTAGTAATTTTGCATCTAAAACAAGATAATCAATTTTCGTCTTAGGCCTAGTGGCGGCTCCAAGATTGTTTTTTAGGGGGGTCAATAGTGGTAGAGCTAGGAATTGATCATGGAGGCGATTAAAAAATAAAATGATTATTATTATTATTATTATTATTTTTGAATATACAACTTCTACATTATATACAATTTAGTATACAATACAACTATATTGTGTAATAGTCTAAAAAATTTATTAATAATTTGAAGATCAGTACGACAACAACCATTGAATGCATAATAACTTATTATATTTATAAGTAATATTAATTAAATAAAATATATGATAGAGAAGAATAATAACAAACCTAGGAGTGGGACTAGGAGTAAATGTGAACTAATTAAGAAAAAAAAAATGATATAAATTTTTGTTTTTGAAGTGTACACTTTTTTAACCATACACATGGTCACTTTCTTAGAATTGGAGCAAATAAAGATAAAAGCTAAGAAAACTACTTGATCAAACAAAGATAAAAGCTAAGAAAACATAGATTGGAGAAAGAGAGACGAAGAGAATGAAGAAAGAAATCACAGATATAAATATAAATCAGTTGGTTAGAACGATAGTGTAATTTTTTGCTACTGAAGAAGAAAAGTGCAGGGAAAAACAACTTCATTTTGTTGTCAACAAAAAAGTAAGTTAGAGTCCCAGATAGAAGGTTTATTTATTTATTTTTAACGAATGAGCAAAAATTTGAAACATTTTTTCTTTATTATAAAATTAAATATTTTAAGAGTAGTGCTGTTAACACAACACTTGCACAAAAATTTCACCACAAAATATAGGTGGCAAGTTGTTAAAGGTAGGTAAAAAAAAAAGTGACATATTAGCAAAAAAAAAAGGTAAAAAAGTGATGTCAGTTGTGAGTCAAAATAAAAACTAGTTACAATTGTCACTTACTCTCTATTGTAAAATTATTGTGAAAATAGCATTAAAATGATCATATTCAAGTTTATTTTAGCTAGATTTAAACAAAATTTATAATCAGAGTGTTTAGAAATTTATTTTATCGGAGTCAAAAAAAATTTTGTAAAAAAATTTATATATGAAAAAAAAAAATTGCAGGTCAGGGGGTTCATTTGAACCCCCTGGCCAGTACATAACACCGCCTCTGCTTAGGCCCCCAAATGCATTCAGCTGCCCCTGATTGTATGATAGCAATATATACTAACCTTTCTAAGGACAGTTTTTGCTTGAAACCTTTATTAATTTTAGCAAAAATGTGCATCTAAATTAGAATGAGATGTAGCCATTTCACGCATATTGATCAATGCAACAACAATAATAACAAAACTTTAGTCCCAAAATTTTGGGATGTGCTATGAGTCCTTAAGATTAATTAGTTAGGGTTTGCCATATGTATTCCTTTCCTCCATTCTATTATATCTAAAGTCATATTATTTATTACTTCCTTAATTGACATGTCTTTTTTTTATTACTTCTACCAAAGTGATTTTTGGTTTCCAATACCTTTTTTGTTCCCTCGACTTTGATCATTTCACTCTTTTTCCACTGGATGCGCTTCTCCACTTCATCCACCTTACTCATATCCTATAATTCATCTCTTGACCATTAAGTATTATTGCCCTTTCATTTTTGTTTCTACTTTTACTAAACTTACATTCTTTGTATTCTATTTTAGTCATACTTAATCGAAAGTTTTTAGATTCTACAACATCTTGCCAAATTTCTAATTTGGCATTAATCCCACTTCTAATTCCAACCACCATAACTATATCATCTATAAAAGGCATACATTAAGGGACTTACTCTTAGATCAATGTGATGAGCTCATCCGTTATTAGTGCAAAGATATATAGACTTAATGTTGATCCTTGTTATGTATGCAATAAATTCACCCACAGAAGTTTTTTTTTTTTGAAAGCAACCCGCAGGAACTTTCCTTTACTTAAAGGTTAGGTGCGGGCCTTAGAATTCATTATGCAAAATTTAAGCTAAAAGGGAGGACTTCAGAAACTTCATAGAAGATTACAGAGAAAAGAAACTCAAATATAGAAAGAACTTTCAATTATATAAAATAAATAAATAAGGAAAAGTTCTCAGATTACAATATTATATTCTGAACATTGACACTGTAAAATTTCACATAGCAAGAGTACTAGATAAAATCTACTCTGAAAAGAATATACCCCGTCTAGAAGAGATTCATAAACTCATTATTCATTCCTAATAATATTATTTGGGGTAGTCGCTTATTGACGATTAACATGTACGTCTCAAATATTCTGAATAAAACAAAACATATATAAATATTTTATAGACTCTTAAAAGAGATGGTGGTGCTTCTTTCCATGAGCCTTCTTTTCTTTCTTTGCTTCTTTCTTCTTATGATGCTCATGGAACGCGTACCCACCGGCTCCTACTGCAACTGCTGCTGCAATCTCCTCCTTTATCTTGTGCTTGTGGGCATGCTCTGGATCTTTCTTTGCCTTATGCTTTTCATGCTGAAACAATAATTGAAACAAATTAGAGTTCTAGTACGAATTTGAAAAGGGCTAAAACAACTATACACAAATAAATTTTAAGGTCAATTGGATTCAACATAGATTTTATTTCCATCAAGAAATCCCGAATATGCATGCATGCGCACAGAAACTCCTGATAGAGCCAACACAACACATGACTAAATAACTAATGAAGTGCTATGTATATACTGGCTTTGCTGCTTTTAATTTGTAAAAGGTTTGTTTGTTTTCTCTAGTGTATATGTATTATGTGTAGGATCATATATGCTATTGTATAGTGCTTTGTTTTCAATGAAATCTCTCATCGATCCCCAAAAAAACATTCTTTTCTATAGCGTTTTCGATTAATTAAAGATATTGGTTCATGCTACTCGAGATCAAAAACAGTATCTGTAACAATAATAGAAAAACTTCAATACAATGAAAAAAGCAATTTTTATAAAGTAAACAGGCAATTATATAAAAAAACTGATGGAATTAAAAGGAAAAATGGCTACTAGACGAGGAAGATTACCAAGGCATAAGCTCCAGCAGCAACAGCACCAAGCTGACCTAGGTGCTCGCGATGCTTGTGGTGCTTCTCTTCCTTCTTATAATCAACAGGTTTTTCCTCATCTTTATTGAGGTGGTGATGGCGGTCATGGTGGTGGTGGTGGTAAGCCATCGTGGTGGTAAAGTATTATATGTGACTTGAGAAAGCACAAGAACTACAATGCCAGAAATCAATGAGAAAGGTTATTAATTGCTCTGTGTGATGTGGATTAAGGGTTTGGGTTAGGGTGATTATATATAGTGGTGATCATGGTCAAATGACTAAGCCCTCCCCCAGGACATGGATTTTGTCATCAAAGGTCAAGACTTAAGGAGTAAGTTATATCTATAATCCATAAGCGTGTGTAATGTGTGTATATATATAAAACTTAATCTCTAAGTCATGACCTATGATGACAAAAATTCAGGCCAATATATTATAGATTATAAATATAACTTGTTCCTTAAGTCTTGACCTTTGATGACAAAATTCATGGCCTGGGGAGGGCTTAGTCATTTGACCACTATATATAATCACCCTAAGCCAAACCCTTAATCCACATCACAGAGCAATTAATAACCTTTCTCATTGATTTCTGGCATTGTAGTTCTTGTATACATTTTTTGTCCCGACAACTTTAAAGATCTTACAAGCAAATCATACGTTTGAGTTAGTTGAAAAAAAAAATTCATATTTTATTTATTTATTTATATAAAAATTTCAATTTGGCTAAGAATATTTTGTTAAAGAATTACCAAAGTTATAGTTGTAAGGTAGTTTAGCTTAAGACACATGACTTTGCACTTAGAATTAAATAGCATAATCTAGGCTTTTGTAAAAGGTATTCAATTGAAATTCAATTTGTATATTTACCTTCTATTTGTTTTGAAATAAAATATTTTTAAATGTAAAATATTTTATATGTAATAATTTTTATGTATAAAAAATTGTTTGTAAAATATTTTCAAGTGTTAAGTATGACAAGTAGAAATTTTCAAGTAAATCATCAAAGCGATGGCTCAACACCAAAGCCGTTGGTACCAAAGGTTCAGTGACTAGACCACTAGAACTGGTAGTCAGAGCAATGGCTTCGACGACCAGACTATTGACAATCACTGTCAGAGCAGTATCTCAGGTGACTGGACTGCCAACATCGATTGACAAAATGAAATCTTCAATTATCGGGCGTCCAACACTAGTTGTGGGGTCGCGTTTTTGGTCACTGGTCGTTGGTGAGGTGTCTTCGACCATCGAACTGCCAGAATCGATCATCAGTAAGGCGTCTCCTACCACCAGATTGCTGACACTGATCACCGGAGTTGAGTCATTAGCCACTGCACTGCCATCATCGGTGAACTTGAGTTTGTTTCTTAGTTTCCTAACCAAGCAACTTAACATCTTTCCCATTTCCCTCATTAATTGTACAAGACAAGATTGGTTTGCTCTTGGGACAGTAGAACAAACTCGTGAGATAATTAGAGGTACTCTAAGAGCAAGGAAAATAAAGTTAAGCATAGGCATGAAACTTGGCTTTTGTTTGCCATTATCAAGTGGCAACTTGAAAAGGTTCAGGAGGGTTGGCTTCCAACTTATTCCCCAAGCACTCTCTGTTCTCTTTGGTGTTAAGCTAGCAGAGCTTGCAACCATTCTCATTTTCTCAATCAATGCCTCAGTATTCACTTGTTCTGACAAGATTTCCTCGAATTGTTTTGTGTCAATCACCAACTTCACTCTCCAAAATCCATCTCCAACAGTTGGCAGGACTTCAAGAGCTGAACCATTTGCTAAGTTATCAACAAAATCTGATGCAGCATATGATGACATCTTAGCTGGCTCAACCACACTCATCCACTCAGCCTCCAAATTCCAATTGCTCAATGATCCCTATGTTTTTCACTTGCTCAGTGCCATTTTTGCAAAGCTTATGCTTGTTGCTTAGTGGAAGTAGATAATACAATTTGCCACTAATTAAGCACTCAAGGTCTTGCAACGGTGATGAAGCTTGACCCTACCAAAAAATGCCATACCTTGGGTGATCATCTAGGATGTCCCGAGCTTTAATCGGGCATTTGAAATCTAGTACAGCCCCGGAATCCGTTAGAACCCAAATAGAGTTGTGACAAACCCCAGTGACCCCTTTGAGAGAACAATTCCCCATTGCAAAATTTTCTACACCTTTCACAAAATCAAGCACATATTTAAGTTGCAAAATTATATTTATGTTTTTTCACATACTAAAACATGTTATTTGAAAAATTGAACCAAACACATTTTTTACTTTATGAATATTGTAAACACATTGTACGGGAATTAGGCCCCTGATATAGGGATTGGGCCCTTGAACCCGTCCTCCTTAAGCCCAAGGCCCATAGCACGTCATACACCCATCCTTACACTTGGGCCTTAAACCTCGGCCCAGATGCCTTCGAGCCCAATTTGGACTTAGGAACTTGAAATGAGACCATATCGAACACCCCAAGCAAGCCCCCCCTTCATTCCTGACTTGGACGGGAGAGTTATTGCCCATAGGCGTCCCGTGCCCAGCTGCCCGGCCGTGCATTTGACAACATCACTACCGAACAGACGGGCAGAAGTAGGAATTAGTTCCAATGCCACTCCCACCTTCCCAACGAAACGTCCACCTTGAGATGATGGAATTGGATTGCCATTTGCACTAAGAAGGAGAAGTAATCATAACTCCTCCACTCATCCTTGCCTATAAATAGGAAGAGAGAATGAGGAAAGGGGGTTGGCAATTATGGGAAGAGCACTAGGAAAAGAGAGTAAACACTCTGAGAAAGCAATAGAGTGATTCTATGAGGAAGAGTGAAAGGTGTGAGAAATAGAAGTATATTTGGGTCTGCCGAGCATAGGACCACCCACAGTAGGAAACCCAATAGTCCACAAAACAAATAGATTGTGAGCCCAAATAGAAGTCTAGCCCAATAGTCTTATATTTTGGGTACGCACACATGTGTTTTCACAACATTTTTTAAATCACAGTTTTTAGTCCCAAAATTTTGGGATGTACTATGAATCCTTAAGATTAATTAGTTAGAGTTTGCCATATGTATTATTTTTCTCCATTCGATTGTATCTAAAGTCGTATTATTTATTACTTCCTTAATTGATGTGGCTTTTTTTATTACTTCTACCAAAGTGAATTTTGGTTTTCTCTACCTTTTTTGTTCCATCGACTTTGATCATTTCACTCTTCCTTTACTGGATGCACTTCTCCACTTCATCCACCTTGCTCATATCCTATAATTCACACACTTTTCAATTTCTTCACCTTTTATGAAATATTGATCTAAGAAATAGAAAACTATCATTCTTTAGTATCTCTTGACCATTAAGTATTACTGCCCTTTCATTTTTGTTTTTAATTTTACTAAACCTACATTCTATGTATTCTATTTTAGTCATACTTAATCGAAAGTTTTTTAGATTCTATAGCATCTTGCCAAATTTCTAATTTGGCATTAATTTCATCCACCAAAACTATATCATCTTCAAAAGGCATACATTAAGGGACTTACTCTTAGATTGATGTAATGAGCTCATCTGTTATCAGTGCAAAAAGATATGGACTTAGTGTTGATCCTTGTTATGTATGTAATAGATTCACCCATAGGAGTTTTTTTTTTTTTGAAAGCAACCCGTAGGAACCTTGTTATGTCCTTTACTTAATGGTTAGGTGCTGGCGTTAGAATTCATCATGCAAAATTTATGCGAAAAGGGAGGACTACAAAAACTTCATAGAAGATTATAGAGAAAAGAAACTCAAATATAGAAAGATCTTTCATTTAAAAAAAAATAAATAAATAAGGAAAAGTTCTTAGATTACGATATTATATTCTGAACATTGACACTGTAATATTTCACATAGCAAGAGTACTAGATAAAACCTACTTTGAAGATATTATATTCTGTTTCTCTGTTTGTTTGTTCTTCACATGTTGGATTAGGTTTCCTTTATTGTTTTTATTTGTTTTACCATGAATATGCATTCATATGACCATGCATTGATGCATAGGTATTGTGGTGGAGTGAGGTAAGTTATGCATTCACATGTACTTGCATCTAGTTGTGGATATGATGGATATGACTTTAGATATGCAATCTAGGTTTGCTATGAATATGTGAACATGTTGTTTTGATCTTGCCATGCCTAGTTTTCTACCTTGATTTGATATTTACATGTTTCTGCCTTGGATGTAATATAATGCTATGTGTGATAGATGTATGCTACGATATAATATGAGATGCATGATAGATGTATGTTAGGGTTTGGGATAAAATGTCATGTTTGTTTGCTAGATGTATGTTAGTGTGTGTGTGAGTCTAGAATGACAGTATTGAATATATATGCCTTTAACAAGATTAAGATGTAAGACACAATGAGTGGAAGTCGACCCATGGGTCAGGCGGTCTTGGGTGCCTAATATCTTCCCAAATTGTACCTAAACTCCGAACCCATACTCTGGTAGTAAGATCAATCCTTCCATGAAGGACGTTATTTATATGGTTTCTAGACTTAATCTAGGTCCACTTGGCCGAGGCATACTCCTCTCCCGTTGAGCCCACACTGCCCATTAGGCCTAAGGATACGATAGCAAGGAATCTAGATGAGCCATAATTGTGTGCCCAACCCCATTGAGGACGTTGGTGAGCATGAGTTGAGAGCATGAGTTTATTTTCCAATCACTCCCCATTGCAGGATTCAACCTAAGACATCTACCTCTCAAACCCTTAGGAGTGAGCATAATTACATATCCATATGTCAACTTCCTATATAATATTTTAATAAATATTCTTGTTTAGCAGTTTTCTCGTATACACACATCCATACCAACTTTCTATACATCTATATGTCAACTTCCTAAATAATATTCAACTATCCAAGTAATTTATAATTATTTTGTTTTCGACTTTTCTCATATTCTTAGTCTTGCTGGTAATTTGGCTTTTGTGAGAAAAACATATTCCTAGTCTTGTTGGTAATTTGGCTTTTACAGCTTTAAAATTCGAGAAGAATGAAAGGAAGAGAAAGTATTATATTTTAAAAAATATAAAAAAAAAAAAAAGAAACAAGGAAGTTTGAAATTTTTTATTAATCTTTTATCATATATTAGGGGCGGAGGTAGGAGCGCCCGGGCCGCCCTTAGATTTTTCTAAAATGCCCCTCACCCTCTATTTTAATGTTAAAAATTTAAAATTTTGAATAAATTTTAAGTAACGGTCCCCTTTTATTTATTTTTTTAAAAGTGTAAATGTTTTTTAATTTATTGTTGTCTCATTTATTATCTTTTTAATATTCACTTTTTTGTCATATATAAGTTATTAATTTTAGGAGCATTTAAAGCATAATTTTATTAAAATATATAAGTAAATCTCTTTAGCAAAAAACTTTTATTTTTATTTTTTCAAAAATAAAGTTATTCACATTTATATTGAAAGAGTTAAAGCTACAGAATACAATCATATATTTGGCTTGAGCCCCCCTTGAGAAAATTTTATGGCTTTGCCACTGCATATATCGTTAATACTTCTATGTTCACTTTTCTTAATTTACTAATAATTAGCAAGAACGTTTCTATGAAATAATTAGCAAGAACTTTTCTTTTATTCTTCTCCTATATATAGTCAAATAATTTGTTTGAAATATTTTTAGTTGGATTGAATATATAAAATTTTATGGAAGAAACTACATAGGATAGGACAGCACCCTACCAAAGCTGATTGGATCACACAATATTTATTTATTTAAAATGGTCATATTATTTATAGATCTAAAACTTTTAAATTAAACTAATCTATAAAGAATGAGGGTAAATAATTTTCAAACTTCGATTGAATTGGTAAACAAATATATATCTTTACTTATATATGTATCGTTAATATATTGTATATATGAACAAAATAAAACCTCTATTTTCTAGTTAAAATATAGATTTATAACCTACTAAATCCTTTATTTTACAACAGAACTTTAGTATTATGCACAAAAAATGGTAATGGCAATCAATCTTTACGAGACACTATCCTGGACCAAAATGGACATTTGCCCCTTTCGCCAAAAAGATGTAGCAAAATGCCTATATTCTGAAACTATATAGTAAAATGCCCTTGTTTTGAAACTCAATTTTTAGAAAATCGAGTAATGTGAGAAAAACTAGAGTTTCCACTTTTTCTTTTTCTTTTTTTTTACATAACTCGATTTTCTAAAAATCGAGTTTTTCATTGAAACTCGATTTTTAGAAAATCGAGTTTAAAACAGGGGTATTTTACTGGAAAGTTTTGGCAAAATGGGCAAATGTCCATTTTGGCCCACTATCCTGTATTAGTTTCTCCTAGCTTTTATTGTGCTCAAGATTAGAAAGGAATTATTCCAAGTTTATTGTCATTTTTTTTCCGCAGGAAGTGTATTGTCATTTTTATTATTATTTAATATTACCTTACAATTTTCTTTTTGTAAAAATTATTTGTGTTCTATAGTTGTTTTCTTTCAGTATTGCCCTTCCTCAACTAAATTTCTAGCTCCGTCCTTGCTCATGATTTCTTCATATAGATATAAAAAATTCCAAATTGACATTATGCATGCACCATGTTGCCATACTTTTCAAATCAAATAAGTTCTACATAAATCCAAAAGAATGTTACAACTCAAACGGAGTTCGTAAGATTAGTTTTAGTAAACTATTTTAAGAAATGAAGGATCATAATTTCGATTTATATGTGATTTATTTAGGATAAAATGTGGAATAAATTTTTGATATCATTAATTTCGGTGTCATAATTGGATTTTTTTAATATTTTAGAATTTTATTTTCTTATTTCTAGTGAGTAGGGAGTTTTTTTTTTTTTTTTTTTTTTTTTTTTTTTGAGAAACAGTGAGTAGGGAGTTCGTATTTAATCAAAAGAGTCATTGTATGTCAGAAATATTTACTAACCTTTCTAAGGACAGTTTTTTGCTTGAAACCTTTATTAATTTTAGCAAAAATGAACATCTAAATTAGAATGAGATGTTGTCATTTCAAGCATTTTGATCAATGCAGCAACAATAATAACAAAACTTGAGTCCCAAAATTTTGGAATGTGCTATGAATCCTTAAGATTAATTAGTTAGGGTTTGTCACATGTATTTTTTTTTTCCTCCATTCTATTATATCTAAAGTTATATTATTTATTATTTTTCTCAATTAATGTGTCTTTTCTTATTACTTCTACCAAAGTGATTTTTGGTTTCCTCTACCTCTTTTGCTACCTTGACTTTGATCATTTCACTCTTCCTCTAGTGGATGCACTTCTCCACTTCATCCACCTTGCTCATATCTTATGATTCACATAGTTTTCAATTTCTTCACCTTTATGAAATATTGATCTAAGAAATAAAAAACTATCATTCTTTTGAATCTCTTGACCGTTAAGTATTACTGCCCTTTCATTTTTGTTTCTACTTTTACTAAACTTACATTCTATATATTCTATTTTAGTCATACTGAATTGGAAGTTTTTAGATTCTACATTGTCTTGCCAAATTTCTAATTTGGCATTAATTCCACTTCTAATTCCATTCACCACAACTATATCATCTACAAAAGGCATACATTAAGGGACTTACTCTTAGATTAATGTATTGAGCTCATCTGTTATTAGTGCAAAGATATATAGACTTAATGTTGATCCTTGTTATGTCTGCAATAAATTCACCCATAAAAGTTTTTTTTTTTTTTTTTTTGAAAGCAACCCGCAGGAACTTTCCTTTACTTAAAGGTTAGGTGCGGGCCTTAGAATTCAATATGCAAAATTTAAGCGAAAAGGGAGGGCTTCAGAAACTTCATAGAAGATTATAGAGAAAAGAAACTCAAATATAGAAAGATCTTTCAATTATATAAAAATAAATAAATAAGGAAAAGTTCTCAGATTACAATATTATATTCTGAACATTGACACTGTAAAATTTCACATAGCAAGAGTACTAGATAAAATCTACTTTGAAAAGAATATACCCCATCTAGAAGAGATTCATAAACTCATTATTCATTCCTAATAATATTATTTGGGGTAGTCGCTTATTAACATGTCTCAAATATTCTGAATAAAACAAAACGTATATAAATATTTTATAGACTCTTAAAAGAGATGGTGGTGCTTCTTTCCATGAGCCTTCTCTTCTTTCTTTGCTTCTTTCTTCTTATGATGCTCATGGAACGCGTACCCACCGGCTCCTACTGCAACTGCTGCTGCAATCTCCTCCTTTATCTTGTGCTTGTGGGCATGCTCTGGATCTTTCTTTGCCTTATGCTTTTCATGCTGAAACAATAATTGAAACAAATTAGAGTTCTAGTACGAATTTGAAAAGGGCTAAAACAACTATACACAAATAAATTTTAAGGTCAATTGGATTCAACATAGATAGATTTTATTTCCATCAAGAAATCCCGAATATGCATGCATGCGCACAGAAACTCCTGATAGAGCTAACACAACACATGACTAAATAACAAATGAAGTGCTATGTATATACTAGCTTTGCTGCTTTTAATTTGTAAAAGTTTTGTTTGTTTGTCTTCGCAGCAAGTTTTGTTTGTTTTCTCCAGTCTATATGTATTATGTGTAGGATCATATATGCCATTGTATAGTGCTTTGTTTTCAATGAAATCTCTCATTGATCCCCAAAAAAACATTCTTTTCTATAGCGTTTTCGATTAATTAAAGATATTGGTTCATGCTACTCGAGATCAAAAACATTATCTGTAACAATAATAGAAAAACTTCAATACAATGAAAATAGCAATTTTTAAAACGTAAACAGGCAATTATATAAAAAAACTGAAGGAATTAAAAAGAAAAATGGCTACTAGACGAGGAAGATTACCAAGGCATAAGCTCCAGCAGCAACAGCACCAAGCTGACCTAGGTGCTCGCGATGCTTGTGGTGCTTCTCTTCCTTCTTATAATCAACAGGTTTTTCCTCATCTTTATTGTGGTGGTGATGGCGGTCGTGGTGGTGGTGGTAAGCCATCGTGGTGGTAAAGTATTATATGTGACTTGAGAAAGCACAAGAACTACAATGCCAGAAATCAATGAGAAAGGTTATTAATTGCTCTGTGATGTGGATTAAGGGTTTGGGTTAGGTGATTATATATAGTGGTGATCATGGTCAAATGACTAAGCCCTCCCCCAGGCCATGAATTTTTTCATCAAAGGTCAAGACTTAAGGAGTAAGTTATATCTATAATCTATAAGCGTGTGTAATGTGTGTGTATATATATAAAACTTAATCTCTAAGTCATGACCTATGATGACAAAAATTCAGGCCAATATATTATAGATTATAGATATAACTTACTCCTTAAGTCTTGACCTTTGATCACAAAATTCATGGCCTGGGGAGGGCTTAGTCACTTGACCACTATATATAATCACCCTAACCCAAACCCTTAATCCACATCGCTGAGCAATTGATAACCTTTCTCATTGATTTCTGGCATTGTAGTTCTTGTTTACATTTTTTGTCCCGACAACTTTAAAGATCTTACAAGCAAATCATACGTTTGAGTTAAAAAAAAAATATTCATTTTTATTTATTTCTTTATATAAAAATTTCAATTTGGCTAAGAATATTTAGTTAAAGAATTACCAAACTTATAGTTGTAAGGTAGTTTAGCTTAAGCCACATGACTTTGCACTTAGAATTAAATAGCATAATCTAGGCTTTTATAAAAGGTATTCAAATGAAATTCAATTTGTATATTTACCTTCTGTTTGTTTTGAAGTAAAATATTTTATATGTAAAAATTTTATGTATAAAACATTTTTAGTAAAATATTTTCAGGTTTTAAGTTTGTCTCTTAGTTTATCTCCTAGTTTCCTAACCAAGCAACTTAACATCTTTCCCATTTCCCTCATTAATTGTACAAGACAAGATTGGTTTGCTCTTGGGATAGTAGAACAAACTCGTGAGAGAATTAGAGGTACTCTAAGAGCAAGGAAAATAAAGTTAAGCATAGGCAGGAAACTTGGCTTTTATTTGCCATTATCAAGTGGCAACTTGAAAGGTTCAGGAGGGTTGGCTTCCAACTCATTCCCCAAGCACTTTTTGTTCTCTTTGGTGTTAGGCTAGCAGAGCTTGCAACCATTCTCATTTTCTCAATCAATGCCTCAGTATTCACTTGTTCTGACAAGATTTCCTCCAAGTACGTAAAAGAAATCTTACAAGTTTTGGACAGAACCAAGGCCTTGCATGGTCCTCGGACTCAAGCCTATGGGGAAACCAAGTACGTAAAAGAAATCTTACAAGTTTTGGACAGAACCAAGGCCTTGCATGGTCCTCGGACTCAAGCCTATGGCGAAACCAAGTACGTAAAAGAAATCTTACAAGTTTTGGACAGAACCAGGGCCTTGCATGGTCCTCGGACTCAAGCCTATGGGGAAACCAAGTACATAAAAGAAATCTTACAAGTTTTGGACAGAACCAAGGCCTTGCATGGTCCTCGGACTCAAGCCTATGGGGAAACCAAGTACATATACAAAAAAAAAAAAAAAAAAAAAAACCCGTTATTTGAACATTAAATTTTATCCGAGGAGAACTCCCCGTTAACAGTTGGGTTAATCCCTAAACTGCACGGATCCCTAACACCAAAGGGATTGATGCAATATAGTGCAATATATTACCCAAAAACACAATCGAAGTCCCTCATTATTCGGCTACCCTCTCGGACGAATCATTCAGAGTTCATCGATCTCGGTCATTTGTTTTGCATGCATCGCTCAGCGCTCAGCCGTTATTCCGGTTAGTTTCCAGAGTTTAATTTACTGATAATTGCCATTATGATACTTGATAACATCGATAAGTTTAAAGACGAGCGTGTATTTAATGCTCATGCACTAAGTAGTTGTTGCAGAAAAGAAAAAGTATTTAGAAAGAAATAAACTTGTCTTTTATTAAGGCATAGACATAGTACAGTGTACAATGAAAAGCTGAAATAAGCTTATGCTAAAGCTAACTACATGAGTGAAAAGAAAAATACAAGAGAATGAAGGTAAAGCCGAAGAAGAAGCACAGATGAGAGGTTGGCTACTGCTTCAAGACCTTGTTCTTCCTCAATGCTTTTGCATGCCCATAACTCAGGCAGCAAAAGAACCCAGCTTGGGGCCTGCACCGCTGAAGGAAAGGTGCAGGGAGCCGGAAGTTGAGGAGCCTTCACCAAAAATTTGCCTGCAACAAGGCAGAAGCGCTGATGGCGGAGAATCTTTCTTCTGACACACCAAAATTCTGGCATGAACAGAACCTGCTTCGGATTTTGACTAAAAGAAGGAGAAACGCCCTTTCCCCTCTGTTGAAACGGAATATTCCCTTAAATTTATGCCTCCTTTGCCCGTACCTCACTATTTTGAGTCTCAGGAGGACACGGCGCCTTCGTGGCGGAGAGAGTTCCTTTTCCCCAACCCTCGCCTCAAACATGATATACTAAGGGAGGAAACTGAAGGATTTGTGCGCAGGTACAGCAACTTTCTCTCCTATTTATTTAAAAAGATAAGGTGGTGGCATTTAATTCACGCAGCGTCCCAAGGAATGCTACAGACAAAATGTCTCCAACTCGATTTCCAATGCCGTCTGCAACCCTGAGATTAAAGGAGCCTCGTGAAGGCGCACCTCGAACACTGGGACGCCAAAAAGTACCGCGTGACCTAAGACTACAGAAATACCTCTTAATTCGTGGGCCCAGTAAATTCGCGGCCCAGGCCCATTCTGCATGGGGGCCCAGGGACAGAACCAAGGCCTTGCATGGTCCTCGGACCCAAGCCTATGGGGAAACCAAGTACAAAAAAGAAACATTACAAGTTTTGGACAGAACCAAGGCCTTGCATGGTCCTCGGACTCAAGCCTATGGGGAAACCAAGTACGTAAAAGAAATCTTACAAGTTTTGGACAGAACCAAGGCCTTGCAGGGTCCTCGGACTCAAGCCTATGGAGAAACTAAGTACGTAAAAGAAATCTTACAAGTTTTGGACAGAACCAAGGCCTTGCATGGTCCTCGGACTCAAGCCTATGGGGAAACCAAGTACGTAAAAGAAATCTTACAAGTTTTGGACAGAACCAAGGCCTTGCATGGTCCTCGGACTCAAGCCTATGGGGAAACCAAGTACGTAAAAGAAATCTTACAAGTTTTGGACAGAACCAAGGCCTTGCAGGGTCCTCGGACTCAAGCCTATGGGGAAACCAAGTACGTAAAAGAAATCTTACAAGTTTTGGACAGAACCAAGGCCTTGCATGGTCCTCGGACTCAAGCCTATGGGGAAACCAAGTACGTAAAAGAAATCTTACAAGTTTTGGACAGAACCAAGGCCTTGCATGGTCCTCGGACTCAAGCCTATGGGGAAACCAAGTACATAAAAGAAATCTTACAAGTTTTGGACAGAACCAAGGCCTTGCATGGTCCTCGGACTCAAGCCTATGGGGAAACCAAGTACGTAAAAGAAATCTTACAAGTTTTGGACAGAACCAAGGCCTTGCAGGGTCCTCGGACTCAAGCCTATGGGGAAACCAAGTACGTAAAAGAAATTTTACAAGTTTTGGACAGAACCAAGGCCTTGCATGGTCCTCGGACTCAAGCCTATGGGGAAACCAAGTACGTAAAAGAAATCTTACAAGTTTTGGACAGAACCAAGGCCTTGCAGGGTCCTCGGACTCAAGCCTATGGGGAAACCAAGTACGTAAAAGAAATCTTACAAGTTTTGGACAGAATCAAGGCCTTGCATGGTCCTCGGACTCAAGCCTATGGGGAAACCAAGTACGTGAAAGAAATCTTACAAGTTTTGGACAGAACCAATGCCTTGCAGGGTCCTCGGACTCAAGCCTATGGGGAAACCAAGTACGTAAAAGAAATCTTACAAGTTTTGGACAGAACCAGGGCCTTGCATGGTCCTCGGACTCAAGCCTATGGGGAAACCAAGTACGTAAAAGAAATTTTACAAGTTTTGGACAGAACCAAGGCCTTGCATGGTCCTCGGACTCAAGCCTATGGGGAAACCGAGTACGTAAAAGAAATCTTACAAGTTTTGGACAGAACCAAGGCCTTGCATGGTCCTCGGACTCAAGCCTATGGGGAAACCAAGTACGTAAAAGAAATCTTACAAGTTTTGGACAGAACCAAGGCCTTGCAGGGTCCTCGGACTCAAGCCTATGGGGAAACCAAGTACGTAAAAGAAATCTTACAAGTTTTGGACAGAACCAAGGCCTTGCATGGTCCTCGGACTCAAGCCTATGGGGAAACCAAGTACGTAAAAGAAATCTTACAAGTTTTGGACAGAACCAAGGCCTTGCATGGTCCTCGGACTCAAGCCTATGGGGAAACCAAGTACATAAAAGAAATCTTACAAGTTTTGGACAGAACCAAGGCCTTGCATGGTCCTCGGACTCAAGCCTATGGGGAAACCAAGTACGTAAAAGAAATCTTACAAGTTTTGGACAGAACCAAGGCCTTGCAGGGTCCTCGGACTCAAGCCTATGGGGAAACCAAGTACGTAAAAGAAATTTTACAAGTTTTGGACAGAACCAAGGCCTTGCATGGTCCTCGGACTCAAGCCTATGGGGAAACCAAGTACGTAAAAGAAATCTTACAAGTTTTGGACAGAACCAAGGCCTTGCAGGGTCCTCGGACTCAAGCCTATGGGGAAACCAAGTACGTAAAAGAAATCTTACAAGTTTTGGACAGAATCAAGGCCTTGCATGGTCCTCGGACTCAAGCCTATGGGGAAACCAAGTACGTGAAAGAAATCTTACAAGTTTTGGACAGAACCAGGGCCTTGCAGGGTCCTCGGACTCAAGCCTATGGGGAAACCAAGTACGTAAAAGAAATCTTACAAGTTTTGGACAGAACCAGGGCCTTGCATGGTCCTCGGACTCAAGCCTATGGGGAAACCAAGTACGTAAAAGAAATTTTACAAGTTTTGGACAGAACCAAGGCCTTGCATGGTCCTCGGACTCAAGCCTATGGGGAAACCAAGTACGTAAAAGAAATCTTACAAGTTTTGGACGGAACCAAGGCCTTGCATGGTCCTCGGACTCAAGCCTATGGGGAAACCAAGTACGTAAAAGAAATCTTACAAGTTTTGGACAGAACCAATGCCTTGCAGGGTCCTCGGACTCAAGCCTATGGGGAAACCAAGTACGTAAAAGAAATTTTACAAGTTTTGGACAGAACCAAGGCCTTGCATGGTCCTCGGACTCAAGCCTATGGGGAAACCAAGTACGTAAAAGAAATCTTACAAGTTTTGGACAGAACCAAGGCCTTGCAGGGTCCTCGGACTCAAGCCTATGGGGAAACCAAGTACGTAAAAGAAATCTTACAAGTTTTGGACAGAACCAAGGCCTTGCATGGTCCTCGGACTCAAGCCTATGGGGAAACCAAGTACGTGAAAGAAATCTTACAAGTTTTGGACAGAACCAAGGCCTTGCAGGGTCCTCGGACTCAAGCCTATGGGGAAACCAAGTACGTAAAAGAAATCTTACAAGTTTTGGACAGAACCAAGGCCTTGCATGGTCCTCGGACTCAAGCCTATGGGGAAACCAAGTACGTAAAAGAAATCTTACAAGTTTTGGACAGAACCAGGGCCTTGCATGGTCCTCGGACTCAAGCCTATGGGGAAACCAAGTACATAAAAGAAATCTTACAAGTTTTGGACAGAACCAAGGCCTTGCATGGTCCTCGGACTCAAGCCTATGGGGAAACCAAGTACATATACAAAAAAAAAAAAAAAAAAAAAACCCGTTATTTGAACATTAAATTTTATCCGAGGAGAACTCCCCGTTAACAGTTGGGTTAATCCCTAAACTGCACGGATCCCCAACACCAAAGGGATTGATGCAATATAGTGCAATATATTACCCAAAAACACAATCGAAGTCCCTCATTATTCGGCTACCCTCTCGGACGAATCATTCAGAGTTCATCGATCTCGGTCATTTGTTTTGCATGCATCGCTCAGCGCTCGGCCGTTATTCCGGTTAGTTTCCAGAGTTTAATTTACTGATAATTGCCATTATGATACTTGATAACATCGATAAGTTTAAAGACGAGCGTGTATTTAATGCTCATGCACTAAGTAGTTGTTGCAGAAAAGAAAAAGTATTTAGAAAGAAATAAACTTGTCTTTTATTAAGGCATAGACATAGTACAGTGTACAATGAAAAGCTGAAATAAGCTTATGCTAAAGCTAACTACATGAGTGAAAAGAAAAATACAAGAGAATGAAGGTAAAGCCGAAGAAGAAGCACAGATGAGAGGTTGGCTACTGCTTCAAGACCTTGTTCTTCCTCAATGCTTTTGCATGCCCATAACTCAGGCAGCAAAAGAACCCAGCTTGGGGCCTGCACTGCTGAAGGAAAGGTGCAGGGAGCCGGAAGTTGAGGAGCCTTCACCAAAAATTTGCCTGCAACAAGGCAGAAGCGCTGATGGCGGAGAATCTTTCTTCTGACACACTAAAATTCTGGCATGAACAGAACCTGCTTCGGATTTTGACTAAAAGAAGGAGAAACGCCCTTTCCCCTCTGTTGAAACGGAATATTCCCTTAAATTTATGCCTCCTTTGCCCGTACCTCACTATTTTGAGTCTCAGGAGGACACGGCGCCTTCGTGGCGGAGAGAGTTCCTTTTCCCCAACCCTCGCCTCAAACATGATATACTAAGGGAGGAAACTGAAGGATTTGTGCGCAGGTACAGCAACTTTCTCTCCTATTTATTTAAAAAGATAAGGTGGTGGCATTTAATTCACGCAGCGTCCCAAGGAATGCTACAGACAAAATGTCTCCGACTCGATTTCCAATGCCGTCTGCAACCCTGAGATTAAAGGAGCCTCGTGAAGGCGCACCTCGAACACTGGGACGCCAAAAAGTACCGCGTGACCTAAGACTACGGAAATGCCTCTTAATTCGTGGGCCCAGTAAATTCGCAGCCCAGGCCCATTCTGCATGGGGGCCCAGGGACAGAACCAAGGCCTTGCATGGTCCTCGGACTCAAGCCTATTGGGAAACCAAGTACAAAAAAGAAACATTACAAGTTTTGGACAGAACCAAGGCCTTGCATGGTCCTCGGACTCAAGCCTATGGGGAAACCAAGTACAAAAAAGAAACAGTACAAGTTTTGGACAGAACCAAGGCCTTGCATGGTCCTCGGACTCAAGCCTATGGGGAAACCAAGTACAAAAAAGAAACATTACAAGTTTTGTACAGAACCAAGGCCTTGCATGGTTCTCGGACTCAAGCCTATGGGGAAACCAACTGCTCGGATGGGAAAATCCCCTGCCCAAATACTGTAAAATGTTAAGGCCAATAAAAGTGTTAGGATGATGGTGGGGCACTCCACTATTCGGTAGCCTAAGGGGGCTGTTCATTTTTGCGGGTGATATGTCTTCGAATGATTATTTCTTACACCGAATAGAGCATCCAGTTCTAATCTCGGCATTGTTTCGGGCAAGTATCGTTATTCACAGGTACACACTGCTATGTCAAACAATTCTGTTAAAGTTGACATCTTTTTATTAGCAAATATTTTGGCCTTAGTTGTCATCGATTCAAATGCTATATTATTGTGCCGAGCAGTGTTTGCAAATTTGTAAAAACATAGAGACAGAACATGCGAAGTAAAATAACAACAATTTTTATTAATATGAAAAATTATTACAACGTACAAAGTGGGGCTCAAACAAGCCTATACAAAAGGTGAGCTGCCGAAGCAACGCTTACATTCGCAGTACAGGTAAGTAAACAGCCAGGTGTCTTTTAAACTCGTCTTCAAAGTCTCTCCAATCTCTGCCTCAGTATTGCTCATATCGAAAGAAGAACCTTCTTTGGAAAAAGATGAAGGAGAAGGAAGAAGAATTTGAAGGAGAAGGAAGAAGGGGGTAGAGGAGGTGAATGAGGAAGATGGAGGACATGAGTAAAGAAGGAGGAGAAGAAGGGAGAAGAGATGAAAAGAAAGAAAAAGGAGCAAAAGAGGGAGAAGTGAAAGCACCAGGAGGGATCTGGTGCTGGGAAGACTAAGGAAGGGAGGCGGAGGAGGGCACCAGTGAACGAAGAGAGGAAGAAGCAGAGGCACTTAGTCCCTGCCTCGTTCCTGACTCCTAACACACTGGGGCCGTATTAGGTATGCTCGTAAGAGAGCAGTTGATTATGATGATGGGAGTTCTCGACTCAGTCACGTCGAAATTCTGACGTGATGAGCCCCTGCTTCGGATTTTGGCTGAAAGGAAGGTGGGACAAATCTTGAGTCTCCGCCATCCTTGCCTTGACCGAGCCATTTCGAGCTTTATCAGAACATGATGCTTTGAGGAGGGGTGTGGTTCCTTCATCACTCGTTATGGTAAACGTATTCTAATCTGGTGCATAACAATTGGGTTAAGTAAACGCTAAGGGAGGCTGAGGGTTTCAGATCTCAGAAAGATAAAAGGGTCTCTGTACGAAAGTGATGGCCTCCTACTTGCCTTCTTATAGGGAGGGCAAAATGGAAGGTATAAAATTCGTTCTGGTTTCCAACAGAATCTGAAAAACAAAAGGTGCGTCCGTTCCACTCCCCCACCTCATCAGATGCGCCGTCGGACATAAATGAGTCTCGTAAAGGGAAGTCATTGAAGGCACGTCTTGGACAGCCAAACGGCAGGAGCGGGTCACGAGTAAATTAAAGGGAACACCTTGTAAGCCGTTATATTTTCTGGGCAGGTGGAGAAACCGTCAGCAGTAATGAAGGGCTAAATTAAAGGAGCTGTAATAAAGGCTCGGCATTACCAAAACCCCCCTTTTCCAACCGGGAGGTTGAACAGCCGGACCAAGCCTGATAATAGAGAGCACCAAACAGTTTTGGGATACAGCCGAGGACAGTTCAGTCCTCGGCAGATCCAAAATCCCACCAAAAAAAGAAAGGGTAAAACTGGTATAGGACTAAAACTTGAAAGAAGATCTAAAATATCTTGGGAAAGTTATCCTTACTATCCTTCCCAGATAAGGCTCTGCACCTAACAGAGCCGTATTCTTCAGCTTTATCAACCATCCCCAACAATTCTGGATGGGATTGATGGGACAAATATCAGTCTTGTAAAGGTTGACCCTACACGTGGACGAAGGACAGCGAACGCAGGCTAGTATAAAAGAAAAAGTAAGTGAGCCAAGGAGGGGGGCTCTCTCCATCCCACCTTAGGAAGAGACTCCATGGGGGAAAACACCAGAACAACTCATGCAGATCAGAGAAAAACAACCACCGTTGGGGAAAAGGAGCAAGGCCTTAATGCTCCTCGGATCAAGTCCGAGGAGTCCAACCCCATGGGATGCGACACTATAGGGCTTAAATGTTCAAACCCAACTCCTCTTTCTATATGAATTCCTCTAAAATCAAGACCGGAATATCGCCCCATACCCAACGGCTAGCTTTTCAAGCCCACTCTCTACAAATCATATTGTGAGGGATCTTTCATGTGCGGGCCCAACATCCTTATTGGGCCTCAACAGAATCGTGTCCTTACAGACTTTTAGTTTGAATAAATTTAAATATTATTCTTTAATTTGAGGAAATATATCCTAACAAATAATATAAAATTAATTTACTAATTAATAAGAGTAACCATTTGGCACAATAGAAACTTTTAAGCCCAACTTTTATTATATAATATGATGATATGATATGATTTTTAAATCCATCAATTACAATTATTGTCATATTAATTTATAAATGTTATATAGTAAAATTTGAAAAATTATTAGTTACTTTAGGATAAATACCGTGTCACTCCCTACTTTTACATTTATAGTAGACTACATCATAAATTTAATAGATAAGATCTACCATGACAAATGTAAGAGAGTATATCTAATAATTACTCATAAAATTTAAATATCTTTTAACAATATTTCTTTTTTTTAAATCATCCTTTAAAAAAAAAAAAAAAAAAAAAAAAACTGATTGACTAACATTAATTGTTTACCATTATCAGCTGGCCTGTGTGTTCCCTTTCCATTTCTCTTTCCATTTCTCTCTCCCTTTATATTATTTATATAATAATATAAAATTAATATACAAGAACATGTACGTGGACATTTTTTATTGCTTTGATAAGTCAATCACAAGATCATTTGTGAGATTTTTTGAAGTTAGGATTAAGATACATATATCATGGTTGTTTGGCAACATGTATTTTTCTAACACTTTTTTACTCACATATTTTCACAACACTTAAACAACGTTATTATAATAATATAATTAACAAACAGACCCGCACAGCAAATAAGATTATATTGATGATGGGCTTGTGCCATGTAAATGATTTTTTTATTATTATAAAATATCTTATGAAAGTAATGCCATCAACCATTACAACTAACAAATTGTAATATGCTAACTTTCTTACAAGATATCCTCGATCCGCTGTAAGTGCAGGCCACATCTAATGAATCCACTTTTTTTTTTTTTTTTTTTACAAGATAAAAATTTTAATCTAAATGTATATATGTATGAAATTTTTTCTTAGAGACTTGAATACTCCCCACACCTCACAAGTACTTATACTAGTGGAGTAACTATCGCACCAAAGATGTGCGGTATTTATAATAATAAAAAAATCTTTAGTTTGAAAAACTTCACATTTTCGTCCACTGAAGCAATTTATCAACAAAAAAAGAAGTTTTGCTTGGTTATTAATCGCTTGGAAAATTCCAGGGCTTAGAGGACGTGCTTGATAAAGTGGTAATGGGTAAGTTTGTGGGAATCAAATTCCGAGGCTACATGATAGAGTTTAACACCGGCCGGTGGAAGAGAAGTATTTGCATTTGCATACTGGCATGATGAAGAGTTAATCTTTAAACTAGGATACTCAAAACCAATTTGTTAAACTAATGATGTGGTTAGGAAATTATGATACAATAAGAAACAATTAATGAGGGAAATGGGAAAGATGTTAAGTTGCTTGGTCAGGAAACTAAGAAACAAACTCAAGTTCAACGGTGACGGCAGTGCAGTGGCTAATGACTCAACTCCGACGATCGGTGTCAGCAGTCTAGTGGCAGGAGACGTCTTACCAATGATCAATGCTGGCAGTTCGATGGCAGGAGACACCTCATTGGTGACCAGTGACCAAAAACGCGACCCCTCAACTGGTGTCGGAGGTCTGATAATTGAAGATATCATTTTGTCAATCGGTGTTGGCAGCCCAGTCACCTGAGATACTACTTTGACAATGATTGTCAGTAGTTCGGTCGCCGAAGCTATTGCTCTGACTGCTAGTTCTAGTGGTCTGGTCACCGGACCTTCGATACCAACGGTTTTGGTGTTGAGCCATTGCGTTGGTGATTTACATTTAAAAATATTTTACTTCAAAACAAACAGAATGTAAATATACAAATTTCAATTGAATACCCTTTACAAAAGCCTAGATTATGCTATTTAATTCTAAGTGCAAAGTCATGTGGCTTAAGCTAAACTACCTTACAACTATAAGTTTCGTAATTCTTTAACTAACTATTCTTATTAGCCAAATTGAAATTTTATATAAATAAATATAAAAAAATGATTTTTTTTTAACTAACTCAAACGTATGATTTGCTTGTGAGATCTTTAAAGTTGTCGGGACAAAAAATGTAAACAAGAACTACAAAGCCAGAAATCAATGAGAAAGGTTATTAATTGCTCTGTGATGTGGATTAAGGGTTTGGGTTAAGGTGATTAATATTTTTATATATATTGGTGATCATGGTCAAATGACTAAGCCCTCCCCCAGGCCATGAATTTTGTCATCAAAGGTCAAGACTTAAGGAGTAAGTTATATCTATAATCTATAATATATTGGCCTGAATTTTTGTCATCATAGGTCATGACTTAGAGATTAAGTTTTATATAATATACACACATTAGCTTTATTATACGCGTTTTGTGCGTGTGATTAAGCTTCTTTTTTTTCTTTTTTTAAGACATAAATTAGTAAGAAAATATCCTATTTTGTAAGCATTTTAAATATTGGAAATATATTATTATGAGGTTGTTCTAAAGTTTTTTTTTTTTTTTTTTTTTTTTTTTTCTGATTAAGCATAAGGTTTAGGGGTATTATAGATTATATATATAACTTACTTCTTAAGTCTTGACCTTTGATGATAAAATTCATGGCCTGGGGGAGGAGAGGGTTTACTGTGTTTCCATTGCATGCTTCCTCTCTCTCACATGAGGGTGGACCCTACCCTGGGGTAGGGTCCACCCTCATGTGAGAGAGAGGAAGCATGCAATGGAAACATGGTGGATTTTCTCCTGGGGAGGGCTTAGTCATTTGACCATGATCACTACTATATATAATCACCCTAACCCAAACCCTTAATCCACATCACAGAGCAATTAATAACCTTTCTCATTGATTTCTGGCATTGTAGTTCTTGTGCTTTCTCAAGTCACATATAATACTCTACCACCACGATGGCTGACCACCACCACGACCATTATCACAACCACAATAAAGATGAGGGAAAACCTGTTGATTATAAGAAGGAAGAGAAGCACCACAAGCATCGCGAACACCTAGGTGAGCTTGGTGCTGTTGCTGCTGGAGCTTATGCCTTGGTAATCTTCCTCGTCTAGTAGCCATCTTTCCTTTTAATTCCTTCAGTTCTTTTTATATAATTGCCTGTTTACGTTTTAAAAATTGCTATTTTCATTGTATTGAAGTTTTTCTATTATTGTTACAGATACTGTTTTTGATCTCGAGTAGCATGAATCAATATCTTTAATTAATCGAAAACGCTATAGAAAAGAATGTTTTTTTTGGGGATGAATGAGAGATATCATTGAAAACAGAGCACTATACAATAGTATGATCCTACACATAATACATATACACTGGAGAAAACAAACAAAACTTGCTGCGAAGACAAACAAACAAACTTTTTACAAATTAAAAGCAGCAAAGCTACTATATACATAGCACTTCATTAGTTATTTAGTCATGTGTTGTGTTAACTCTATCAGGAGTTTCTCTGCGCATGCATGCATATTCGGGATTTCTTGATGGAAATAAAATCTATCTATGTTCCTTAAAATTCATTTGTGTATAGTTGTTTTAGCCCTTTTAAAATTCGTACTAGAACTTTAATTTGTTTCAATTATTGTTTCAGCATGAAAAGCATAAGGCAAAGAAAGATCCAGAGCATGCCCACAAGCACAAGATAGAAGAGGAGATTGCAGCAGCAGTTGCAGTAGGAGTCGGTGGGTATGCGTTCCATGAGCATCATAAGAAGAAAGAAGCAAAGAAAGAAGAAGATAAGGCTCATGGAAAGAAGCACCACCATCTCTTTTAAGAGTCTATAAAATATTTTTATGTGTTTTGTTTTATTCAGAATATTTGAAACATGTTAATCATATGGTCAGCAAGCGACTACCCCAAATAATATTATTAGGAATGAGTAATGAGTTTATGAATCTCTTCTAGATGGGGTATATTCTCTTCAAAATAGGTTTTATCTAGTACTCTTGCTATGTGAAATGTTACCGTGTCAATGTTCAGAATATAATACTGTAATTTGGGAACTTTTCCTTATTTATTTATTTTTTTATAAATAAAGGATCTTTTTATATTTGAGTTTCTTTTCTTTGTAATCTTCTATGAAGTTTCTGAAGTCGTCCCTTTTCGCATAAATTTTGCATGATGAATTCTAACGCCCGCACCTAACCTTTGAGTAAAGGACATAACAAGGTTCCAGCGGCTTGCTTTCACACACACACACACCAAAAAAAAAAAAAAAAAAAAACACTCCTATGGGTGAATCTATTGCATATATAACATTAAGTCCATATATCTTTGCACTAATAACGGATGAGCTCATTACATTAATCTAAGAGTAGGTCCCTTAATGTATGCCTTTTTGTAGATGATATAGTTGTGGTGAATGGAATTAGAAGTGGACTTAATGCCAAATTAGAAATTTGGCAAGACAATGTAGAATCTAAAAACTTTCGATTAAGTATGACTAAAATAGAATACATAGAATTTAAGTTTAGTAAAAGTAGAAACAGAAATGAAAGGGCAGTAATACTTAATGGTCAAGAGATACTAAAGAATGATAGTTTTCTATTTCTTAGATCAATATTTCATAAAGGTGAAGAGAAGAGCGAAATGATCAAAGTCTAGGGAACAAAAAAGGTAGAGGAAACCAAAAATCACTTTGGTAGAAGTAATAAGAAAAGACACGTCAATTGAGAAAAGTAATAAATAATATAACTTTAGATATAATAGAATGGAGGAAAAAAAAAATACATGTGACGAACCCTAACTAATTAATTTTAAGGATTCATAGCACATTCCAAAATTTTGAGACTCAAGTTTTGTTATTGATGAAGCGTGAGTTCGTCAGTCTTGTAGGTTCGTCCAGATGGAGCTGTATTTTCGTCGGTGTCACTATGAAACTGGTAAGATAGCTCCCTTAAGGTGGACACCGGTGTGGCGCCTGCCACAACGTCTCCGATGCCAAAGTCAGTATAAGAGAACTTTGAGGAACAACTCATGCAGATCAGAGAAAAACAACCATCGTTGGGGAAAAGGAGCAGGGCCTTAATGCTCCTCGGATCAAGTCCGAGGAGTCCAACCCCATGGGATGCGACACTATAGGGTTTAAATGTTCAAACCCAACTCCTCTTTCTATATGAATTCCTCTAAAATCAAGACCGGAATATCGCCCCGTGTCCAACGGCTAGCTTTTCAAGCCCACTCTCTACAAATCATATTGTGAGGGATCTTTCATGTGCGGGCCCAACATCCTTATTGGGCCTCAACAGAATCGTGTCCTTACAACTCTATTTTTAAATTTTTTTTAAAGTTCACTTGGGTTAAAAATTTAATAAAATGAAAAGAAATAATAAATTGCTTAGATAACATCAAGAAGATTAACTGATATGATAGGAAAATATTATTCTTAACATTACACACAAAGAAACCGGATGACAAACAGTGAACAAGGACACGTACCAACCAAGTAAGCATTCACAAACTCACTCTGTCGCCCACAAAGTATTATTTAGGGTAGTTGCTTACTGGTATAAACACAACACAGCTCAAAGTAAATACTGGGAAAAAAAAAAGACATTGAAAGAGAGATCTAGAATCTAGATGGTGTGTCTTGGATGGATGGATGGATCGATCGTGTTGTTTTCAACCAAAAAGGTGGTGGTGCTTCTTTCCATGAGCCTCTTCGTCTTGTTCCTTTGCCTCT
Source organism: Quercus tomentella (assembly GCA_028535165.1). Lineage (NCBI taxonomy): Eukaryota > Viridiplantae > Streptophyta > Magnoliopsida > Fagales > Fagaceae > Quercus > Quercus tomentella. The sequence goes on from JAPQVY010000155.1 coordinate 30,884,037, forward strand.
TTCTTCTCATGATGCTCATGGAAGGCATATCCACCAGCTCCAACTGCAACCGTTGCTGCAATCTCCTCTTCTATCTTGTGCTTGTGGGCATGCTCTGGATCTTTCTTTGACTTATGCTTCTCGTGCTGAAATATATCATTATCGGGAAAAAGAAGAAAAAACTTTAGCCTTATTATTAAAGATCACCATATATAAACTATATATATATATATATATACACAACAAAGGTAGGGTATTACCAAGGCATAAGCACCAGCTGCGACAGCACCCATCTCACCAAGGTGCTCGAGATTCTTGTGGTGCTTCTCTTCCTTCCTGTAGTCAACCTCAGACTGGGTGGAGATGGTGGTGGCACCATATCCTACTGTGGTCGACTCACCGTTCCCAGTCTCAGCATAACCAGTAGTAGTCTCAGTGTAGACAGTTTCAACAGGCTTATCCTCGTCCTTGTTGTGATGGAAAAGGTGGTGGTGGTGATGCTTCTCTTCAGCCATGGAATTGGAGTTTGAAGTTGAGTTAACAAAGCTAGCGTTAAATTAAGGAGAGAATAAGAAAGAGAGGTAGTTGATTGTTTTTATAATGAAGTTTGGGTAGAGAGCTCCTGGTATTTATAGGGGATAGTGGCCAAGTGCCACATACTCATTTGCTGGACGTAATTTTTTTTTTTTTAGAAACAAATACACTACAAGACATGGAGAGATAGGAGTTTTAACACAAAATCATATCACAAATTTCACTTAAAAGTTATGGTAATTAACTTTTAAAAAAGGATAGAGTAAGTTATATTACACACAACACTCTCTTAAACAATATAGGACAATTATTTTTTTTTTTCTTTTTTTAAGAAACAAACGCACATATGAAATTGATTCTTTTACTAATTTTTTCTCCTTCTTTTACTAATTTTTTCTCCTTCGGTGTATACTGCATAATGACCACGTGGTTGATTCGTTTTACCAGCAAAAATCATATATTTCATTAAAAAAATAAAATCATATTATATATACTATATAATGAATAATAAAATAAAAGGTTGGACCTAGAAGTAATTAAATTTTAGATAGATACAACAACTAATTTGTTCATATTATCCTCTCAAAAAAAAATTGTTCATATCATTTTTTTTTACTGCCTTATATTTATTTTTTAGATAAGTAAAAAAATTATTAATTTTTTTATATCAATTTTTTCTCTACTTTATCTCTTCTTTGAATCAATTTTTAGATAGAAACAACAAATTAAATATTTTTATCTACTACTTTTTTAAAAGATAGAAACAATAACTAATTGTTTTTATCTCTACTACTTTTATCTCTAATATCTTTTCAATTATTTAGATAAACACAAAAACTTAATAATTCATATCAACTCTTTTTTTCTCACTTTTTTATTCTCTATCATATTTGAATTTTGAACTTGCACAATTTTTATTTTACTTTTTCTAATTCACGGTTTCCTCTTCCAATTTTATTTTATTTATTAAAAAAAAAAACGTTTTAATGATATCTAAGGGGCGTTGATATCATTAAAGCAATACAGGTGGCGAAGTGAAGGCAAATTTTTGCCTTCACTTCGCCACCTGTGTTGCTTTAAAATACACTTTAAAAAAACTATTTATTCTAATCTATTAACTTAATTACTGCACAAGAACTCCAGATGATCATTCAGTATTAACGTTTTCTAGAAAATTGTTCATTTTTCAAAGAGCATTTTCTAGAAAACTGTCTCATTTTTCAGTGTTTAGTAACGACCTTGAAAATGAGCTTGAGAATGTTTTTTTGGTGTTTAGTATACAAATTTTTTTAAATGTTTCTTGTATAATTTAAAACATGTATATTATGTAAACTAACTAATGTAATCATTATAAATAAAAAACCAATAATGAATTTGGTTTTCATACTAAAATTTTGGCAATAGATACAATCAAAATTAATTAGTTGTCAAATTTTCATGATCTCTACCATTCATCTTACTCATATATATAGACAGATACGTATGTACGTACACACACACACACACACACACACACACACACTTATCAACCACTTGTCTATATATATATAAATTTGACAGGAGAATATATTTTCAATAAGTATAAATAATAATAACTTTTAATTGTCTATTCTTTTTGTTGGTATACTAATTGTTTACTATGGTCAACCACAAGTCTTCAATATTACTCTAAATTATGTATTTACATACTATACTATATAATATATCATCACTGCATAGTATCTGCCAACAAAAAAAGTATTTGCCAACAAATGTAATTCTCCTAAACTATTATCATTCATTATATAACAATATTATTAGTCCACGATAAAGATTCTCCCATGTAAAAGCAATTTAGAGCAATATAAGTACTATGTTTAAAATTTTCATATTTTACTTCATTATTTCTTTCTTCTTTTTCTTCTTTATTTATTTATTTATTTATTTCTTTCTTTTTTTTTTTTTTTTGCACTTTATGTACGAAAAAGAAGTAACTTCTGCCAAGAATTTATCAAATCAAAAATTTCTTAGAGAAAAAAGAAAATCAAGCTTGAAATCCAAAGCAAAGAATTGGGATTTTGGTAGAGAGGAATGAAATAATTACCACTGCAAATTTGTTCTCCTTTACAAGTTGGAGCTATTGACCGATCAGTGAAGGAAAAAAAAAATCTAATCAGAGAATTGTATTACAGAAGGGAAGAGAAACATGGAGAAAAGAGAGAAGAGAGACAGTTAGAGAGAGAGATCTATGGGAAAAGGAGAGATCAGAGTTAGTGACAGTGAGGGTGTGAGGAGAGAAGAAGTAAAGGGAAGAGAGAAAAAGTGAGAAAACTTACCATGAAAGAGAGAATGCGCATAAAAATTATGTTTCTCACAGTTATAGACGAAGATAATATTTATAGGAGATGTAATGCGTGAGAGAGATTGTTTTCCAAAAAATATTTTTGGAAAACAACCTATTGAAAATAAGCCTTATTTTTATTAGGATTTTCCGTTGACCAAAGATAATTTTCTATTCACCAAGTTTTTTTTGTGCTACCAAACACTAAAAAATGTGAAAAACTATTTTTACAAAAATTTTTTCAACGAAACAAACAGAGCGTTAATATATATATTTTTTTAACCCGATAATCTTAACAATAAAGACCCATTGAAAAAGAGATCTAGACGGTGTCTTAGATTTGTGGATTCTTTCCATGTGAAACTAAAATAAGAGAAAATGTTTGAGAGTGCATGTGCAATTGTTATTATTTCCTATTGCTCACGTGCATTTGGGATAATACCCCATGCCGCATGGTCGATCTTCCTACTCATTTCTGGATCAAACTGGGGAGCTCGTTTTATAAGGGAAGAGACCCTTTCCAAGATTGACGCTGAGACTGAGTAACAAAACACTTGGCACTAATCAATGTTATTTAACCCAATTATTGTTTTTGGCACTAAGAATGGTTGTTCGAGACTTCTAGTTAGTTTATACCTTACCAGATATCACCTTGGTGAGATTCTTCCTAAAGTGAACCTTCTTTTTTTTTTTTTTTTTTTTTTATTTATTAGTATTACATGTGATGTGATTATTGCTTTATTTTTGTGATAAAGTTGGCATCCATCGATGCAGCTGAAACATGTACACATGTATTGCCTAGTAGCTAATTAGCAAGTTCCCATCAATCAAGCACCTCTCCTTGTGGTCATTTAAATATTTTAAGTTTAAGATCCATTTGGGTTTCTGTAAAGATTATGTGATCACATTTCTTTGCTTATAGGAAAAAAAGAGTTTCGTCTTTTAAGAGTTTTCGTGTTTATGTCAAAAGGAAGCGTATATGCAATAGAAGTGACCATGTCAACTTTGATGAAGTGCCGTCCTATTATAATTTATCTCTCTAGTCTCTACATATGTCATGTGTGCAACTATGTATCTATACGTGAAGTGATTTTATTTGCCCATACTTTCTTCTAAATTCCATTTTATATGGGATTATTTTATCGGCCTAATAATACCATCCAAATCTTCAACTTCACTCTACCAGAAAAACTACCTTTATATAAATTTTGAATTGTTCAATGTCCTTAGAAATATTTTTTTATAAAAAAATGTAAGAGATGAGTGGACTGGACTTATCACCTCAAAAGTATTAATTTAACCTTGAACATAGTTTAGGCACTTATAAATAGATCTAGTCATTTCTCAAAAAATTTAGACGTCCCTTATAAATTGTGAAGAGAGCAAGGGAAAGCCGGAAAGGGGTGGGAGACAAGAAGAGGCAGAAAATGGGCTCAGATTTTTCAGCATAAAACATTTTTGGGAAATTTTGGAGTGTTTTCATTCGTCAATTAAAAATATTTTCGTTTAACCAGCATTTTTAGTTGGACCGAATATCTATAAAAAAAAAAAAAGTTTTTCGCCAATTTAACATAGATTGAGATCTTCTAAAATTTCTAGAGTTTTCTATAAAAGTAGAGCTCTTTAAATTTCCACATTTCTTTTAAAATAATTAATGGTTAGTGTAGGGGCGGGCTTTAGCTCTTAAGTCCAAAAGATAAATGGACTAAGGTCCAAAGAGTCCAGTACAATAAATTTGTAGAGAGTGGGCTGAAAAGCTAGGCTTCAATGAAGTGGACGACGCCCTTAATGGGCTAAGGATGGTAAGAGAACAAGGAAAAGCAATAAAAAGACAAACGTGACACACAGAAATTCTTCCTCAGCAATGTCCGTGGAGAGTAGTTCTTGAATATATTTTGGAGATTCTAGCCTTTTGCCCTTAATTTTTAAAAAATTTAGCAATATGCCCCTATTTCGAAACTATATAGGGATATGCCCCTGTTTCGATACTCGATTACCTTAAAATCGAGTTTCAATGAAATACTCGATTCGTAGAAAATCGAGTTATGCCCAATTAAATTTTTTAAAAAAAAAAAATGCATGGAACTCGATTTTAGGGAAGTCAAGTTCCAAAACGCCGCTATAGGGCTTTAAAACGTCACTATAGGGCTTAAAAACGCCACTATAGGGCTCCTTGAACCTAGTATGGGGACTTATAAAAAAATTTTGCAGGAAAACGCCGCTATAGGGTTTTAAAACGTTACTATAGGGCTTAAAAACGCCACTATAGGGCACCCTAAATATGGGGCAATAACACTCATAAAAAATTTTGCAGAAAAACGCCGCTATAGGTCTTTAAAACGTCACTATAGAGCTTAAAAACGCCACTATAGAGCTCCCTGAATATGTGGTGATCACACTTATAAATTTTTTTTTGCATGGAACTCGATTTCCTGAAAGTCGAGTTCCATGCAATTTTTTTTTTTTTTTTTTTTTTTTTTTTTTTTTTTTAAGTTTGATCGGGCATAACTCAATTTTCTACGAATCGAGCATTTAATTGAACTCGATTTTAGGGTAATCAAGTATCGAAACAGGGGCACGCCCTTATATAGTTTGCAAACAGGGGCATATTGCCAATTTTTTTAAAAATTAAGGGTAAAATGCCAGAATCTCCATATATTTCTCTTAACTTTGATTACAGTCACTTTTCTTAATACTACAATGTTTTCACTACAGATTTTGTTTCTCCCCTTGGCCTTTGAAGGGTCTTTCGCATTATATAGCTCCCTTTAGGCCATCTTAGCCTTCCATTTGTTGATTGTCCAATACACCACTTGAGTGCTTGTCCCATCAAACACCTTCCCAAGCCCCTTGTGAGTTTCAGTGGCCAAGATAACACTGTTCAGGGGTCTTCTCCACATAAATGTAGTCAAGAGGTTTGGTGAGATGCATTAAATGTGAGGGCAGCCACCATCCCATCAATCATGTCAGGTCTAACCCCTCTCTGAAACTTTTTCTCAACAGTAGGACCTCCTCTGGCAATGTGCCACTGATGTGGCCATACTGTCCGAGCACGTGGCCTCCTCGGCTTGGCAATGGACTCCTCGGCCATGGATATGACACGTGGCACAGGTGCCTTATATAAATTCTTGTACCCTACAATAGCCCCTTAAAACTCCTTTCTCTCTCTCTCTCTCTCTCTCTCTCTCTCTCTCTCTCTCTCTCTCTCTCTCTCTCTCTCTCTCTCTCTCTCTCTCTCTTGTCCAAGGAGAAAAATGAGGTTTTGACTTTAGAGTATTAACTCCATAAATTTCTTTGATTTCCATGCGTGAAAGCATCATTTCGCATGTCCCGCAACCATTTTGGCGCTTCAGAGTCTGCAACGTCCCATTAAATGCTCTAGACGGCGCTTTGTTCCCCATATCCTACGGTGAGAAGGAGATCCTACAGCTGACGATTTTCCTCAAAATTTGGGCGGGATAACTCCCACCCAATTTCGCCTCCTATATAAGGCGCCTGGAGGAGTTATTTTCCCCACTTTACAAATCTTCAACCTCTCCAAACTTACAAACCTTCAGGACTTTCTAATTTTCTGAGTCTTCCAGATTTTTCAAAAAAATCCTTTAAACCTTTAAGAAGTCCAGGAAGCACCCCTCGCATTCACTCTCGTAAGTTTTTTCTCTTTTAGGTTCTTTTCTCTTCGGCCAGTCTCCTCGGTCTTCTGTTCTTTGATTTCTTTCCTTGAAAACTTCTTTCCCTTCACCTTAGTTTGCTTAGATGGGTAGGTTCGCTCACCTCATAGACTCTCTCACCGGTATGGAGGGATTTAGGGCTAAGTATCACATTCCCCAAGGAGTTTCCCTGCGGTATTGTGCCCCGAACTAGTTGCTTACCCATAGGAATGAAGGGAAGGTCGTCATTCTCATGATCACCTTCATAGAAGGAGGAATAACGCTCCCTATGGGTAGGGTAACCAGAGATTACTTAATCGCCCTTAGGCTATGCCCCCACCAGTGTGCGCCCAACCTCTTTAGGATTCTGGGTAGTGTAGACGTTCTCAACGAGCATATGGGGCTAAACCTCACCTAGCACAACGTCGTTTGGATGTACGAGTGCCACCAGCTCGCAGTCTAATGGTATTACCTTAAGTCCAAATCCTTTGTCGTCAAGCTTGTCTCGTGCCTTCCCAAATCCAACAAGGGCATGAAGGATAACTTTTTGATAGTCTCGAGGGAATGGCACAACGGTCTTCATTGCCCAATTCAGGAGGGAGAGCTAGGTGGGGTACCTTAGGTTTAGGTCTCTCCTTCCTTTTTTTTAACATGGGCATTAGCTTTGCAATTTCACTACTTTCTTCTTTCTTTTAGTATTCTATTTACTTCTGATGGATGGTTTCGTTATCCTGACCATGGTTTTGCTTCTCGGATGTTTTTGTAGATAAAAGATATGTAGCTCCCAAACTTAGCCTCGTCAACGTCGCGGGTCTCAACAAGGTGCTAGGATTTGAAGTATTCGTGAGCAAAGACAAGCAATTGCTAGTTGTCCACCTCATCCTCGACTTTGAGCCCCTGTCGGGTAATTTCTAGGACGTGGGCCACGCGATAAGAGCAGGGGATCCTTAGCTAGCCCGAATAAATGTCTCAGTGCTCAGTTTTCTCGCCCAAGAAGATCTCCCACCAGTTGAGCTACCCCTCCACCATTCCCCCTCCCCCCCCATGAGGTAGCAGCTCCAAAGGAAGAGAAAACCTCCTCGCACCTGTCACTTGAGACTGAGATAGACCAATTTCGTCTTGAGGGAGAAGGAGAGGGCTAAGAAGAGCCTATGGTTCAGATATTAGACTTGGAAGGGGAGCTTGACAGGTCCTCCATCTCTCATTTTCCCAAACTTATAGTTGCCCGGGTGGACGACAGTTCCGAAGAGGAAGAAGAGATGACCCTAAATCAGAGGAAATGCCTGAAGGAGCTCATCGCAGGGAGGAATAAGGACACCTTAGGGTCCAAACCTCTGCTTGCTCTCCCCCTTCCTCCTCTTCCTATAGTCGGTCTGCTCATCCCCAACTTGAAGAAGAAGAGGAAGAAGAAGGAGATAGCCAATGAGGGGGAGGTGATCCCCCATAAGGAGCCCAAGCAACAGAAAACGGCCAAAGACAAAGGGCGGGCCTCCTCGGTGGAGAGTAAGGAGGCCGAGCACTCGGTTGACATGTGCCATCCAACTTGGAATCCCCTGTTGAAGTTGGATGGTGAGGCAGTACCCTGAAACTCCTCCATCAGGGAGTTCTAGAGAGGCCATGCCTCTTACGTGGCCGAGGCTCTAGAGCATCCCTTCATGCTGCCCAAGGACATGGATGCTTTGAAGCACATGAGGTAGCTAGACCTCTTCCTGTCCCTAAAGAGGGATCTAGCCCTGGTAAGTTCCTCGGCATGCTTCAATAAGAGTGCTTTGCTTTCTTTTTCTTTCTTTTTTAAACGTACTCTTCTGTTGTTTATGTGCAGGTTATCCAGAAGGTTTTTGTAGTCGAGAAATGGGTCAAGGATGCCAGGAACGAGGGTAGGGTTGAGACCAACCTCCGCACCAAGGCCAACAAGGCCTTGGGAGCCACCAAACAGGAAAACCAAGAGCTCGCCACTAAGCTGACCACGGAGGAAAGGGCATGGAAGAGTACTGAGGCCGATCTGAAAAAAACCCAGGACCAGGCTAAGGATCAACACAAAAGGATCTATCACACCGAGATAGAGCTAGCTACAGAGAAACAACAAGTCCTGGAGCTGAAGGCAGAGCTTCAGAGGGCTAAGGAAGCTGCTTGGACGGCCAAGGAAGCTACAGAGGCCTTGGAGCAGGCATCCTATGACCGTGGGGTGCAAGAAACTGAGATTCGGCTGGCAGAGGAGCTGGCGGAGGTTTGCAGGGACTACTACAAGGAAGTATGGGTGGAGGCGCTCAACCGAGCAGGAGTCCCTGCTACCTCCGAGTGGAGGAACACTGAGAACATCTTCTACCCTGAGGACATCTACGAAGTTCCAACTGTGCTCCCTCCTCCCGTTGCTCTTGCCCTACTCCCCTCTGAGCAGCCCTCCACCACCCAGGCCTCTCTTCCTCCTCCTGAAGTTTCCAAAGGGCCTGACAAGACTGGTGACCAAGGCCAGGAGACCGAGGTGGCCAAGGGCAAGGAGGCTGGCCAGGATGGTCCTTGGCTCGAGGACAAGGGCAATAGTAAGAAGGTCAAGCCCCTACCAGAGGCCAAGGGTACAGAAGCTGCTCTCACGATCAAGGATGTCGTTTCCAAGTCCAAGGTAGTTGATCCCAAGTCCAAGGCAGTTGATCCCAAAAATGACCCTCCCCGAGCCAAGGCATAGGTTTAGGATCTTTTTCCTCTACTTTTCTCTTCTTTTTTGTACTTTTCTCTCTTTTTTTTCTTTTTTCTTTTTTTTCTTTGCTGTGGCATTTTGCCACTGTTTATAATGTACCCCTTTTCTTTTGTTTAATGAAAAGATATCAATTTTTGCTTCATGAATCTTTGCAATATTTATCTACGGATGATGTCTTTAAGGGTGAATACCCAAACTTTAACAAAAGCTAATAGTAATGAATTGTTGCTAATTCAAATTAATTAAACGCATATAGACAGTGAGAAAAATGGCTATGTGCTGGTATCGAAAACTGTACAATCAACAGGGGGGGTCTAAGTTTTTAAAGAGAAACATAACACTTAGAGAAATAATGAGAAGTATCACTTTACTTAGGGCAGGTGGTCCGAGGAGCCAAGCACAACCAAGGTTCTTGTTTAATACTTAGGAAAATACTGGAAAGTGTTAATTTACCTAAGGCATGTGGTCTGAGGAGTTAGGCATGGCCAAGATTCTGTTTAATAATTAGAAATAATGTGAAGTATTAATTTACCCAAGGCATGTGGTCCGAAGAGCCAAGCATGACCAAGGTTCTGTTTAACACTTAGAAATAATGGATAATGTTAATTTACCCAAGGCATGTGGTTTGAGGAGTTAGGCATGGCCAAGGTTCTGTTTAATACTTAGAAATAAAGTGAAGTATTAATTTACCCAAAGCATGTGATCCGAGGAGCCAGACATGGCCAATGTTCTATTTAATACTTGGAGAAATAATGGAGAGTGTTAATTTACCCAAGGCATGTGGTCCGAGGAGCCAGGCATGACCAAGATTCTGTTTAACACTTAGAAATAATGTGAAGTATTAATTTATCCAAGGTATGTGGTCCAAAGAGCTAGGCATGACCAAGGTTCTATTTAATACTTAGAGAAATACTAGAGAGTGTTAATTTACCCAAGGCATGTGGTCTGAGGAGCCAGGCATGTGGTCTGAGGAGCCAGGCATGGCCAAGGTTCTGTTTAACACTTAGAAATTGTGAAGTATAAATTTGCCCAAGACATGTGGTTTGAAGAGTCAGGCATGGCCAAGGTTCTGTTTAATACTTAGAGAACTAACCAAGAATATTAATTTACCCAAGATATGTGGTCCGAGGAGTCAGGCATAACTAAGGTTCTGTTTAATATTCAAACAAGCAATAGAAGCAACACATAATGTCATAAGTGAAAACATGGCAGAGCTGCTTTTCATTAATAATAGTACATTCGCAGGTTATTTACATTCCAAGGTCGCGACATGACTTTTTCGTCTAGATCTTCTAGGAAGTATGCTCCTACACCGGCTACCGAGGTGATACGCTACAGCCCTTCCCAATTAGGCCCTAACTTCCCCCATGCTGGGTTTTTTGAAGTGCCCACCACCTTCCTCAAAACTAAGTCCCTTGGGTTCAACAGTCTTAACTTCACACCAGAGTCATACCCTTGCTTGAGTTTTTGCTGGTAATACGCTATTTAAACCATGGCGTTTTCTCTCCGCTCCTCAACTAGGTCCAGGCTCTTTTCTAGTAGGTTGTCATTGTTGTCTGAAGTGAATAAGCTAGTCCTCTGCGTTAGGAATCCAGTCTCCAGAGGAATCACAGCCTCGGCCCCATAGGTCATTGAAAGGAGGTCTCCCCTGTTGACCTGCGAGGAGTGGTCCGATATGTCCAGAGGACATGTGGAAGCTCATCCACCCATTTGCCTTTTGCATCATCTAACCTTTTCTTGAGTCCATTCATTATAACCTTATTAATAGCCTCGGCTTGCTCGTTCCCTTAGGGGTAAGCTGGAGTGGAGTACCTATTCGTGATACCCAATTCACCACAGTACCTTTTGAAAGCCTTGCTATCAAACTGAAGTCCGTTATCTGAGATGAGGGTATGAGGAATCCCAAACCAAGTGACAATGTTCTACCACACAACCTCTTGGCATCCACATCCCTAATGTTTGCCAATGGCTCAACTTCAACCCACTTGGTGAAGTAATCAGTGTCGACCAAAAGCCATATCCTTTCCCGATGCCTTGGGGAAGGGTCCCACAATTTCTAAGCCCCACTGAGCAAAAGGTCAGGGACTAGATAGAGGATTAAGAATGCCCCCTAGTTGATGAATGTTGGGAACGAATTTTTGACACTGGTCACACTTCTTCACGTATTTTTGCACTTCCCTTTGCATATTGGGCCAACAATATCCCTGCGTAAGGGCCCTGTGAGACAAGGATCTGCCTCCTGTATGACTTCCACAAATTTCCCCATGCAACTCTTCTAGGAGTGGTTCTACTACTTCAAGATGGATGCATAGCAGATACGGCAAAAAAAAAAGCATTTGTACAACTTTTGGTCATCGGACAGCCAAAATCGCCCAGCCTTCCTTCTCACCTTATCAGCCTCGCCCTTCTCCTCGGGTAAGATGTCATCTTTAAGGAATAGGACAATAGGATCCATCCAACTAGGTCCCACCCTCAGTGGATGAACCTGGACCTTCTTCCTCTCCATCTCCGTAGGGTTGCATAGGTCCTCAACCAGGATGACTCGAGGTAGACTCTACGCCGAGGAGGTTGCAAGAGTGGCAAGGAAATCAGCATGCGTATTTCTGCTTTTAGGGATTTGGTGCAAGGAAAAAGAGTCAAATCTTAATTGCAAGTGTTTAGCCCAGTTCAGGTATTCTTACATTCTCACATCCCTGGCCTCCAATTCCCCCTTTACTTGGCCTACAACCAACATCGAATCTGAAAACATTTCCACTACTCTTCCACCTATTTTCTAAACCATAGCCATCCCTTCTAGCAAAGCCTCGTACTCGGCTTCATTGTTCGTGGCCGAGAAGCCCAGTCTAAAGGATTTCTCGATAATAATTCTTTCAGGAGATACCACAACTAGCCCCGCTCCTGATCCCCTATGGTTTGCCACACCATTAACATACACCTTCCAAAGTAGAGGTTCCTGTAAGGAGATCATCTCAACTGATTTTCCATCCATGCTCGGCCTCTCACCGCTTTCTTCAAGCGAAGGTTTAGCGAACTCAGCTACTAAGTCAGCGAGGACCTACCTCTTTATAGAGGTGCGAGGCATGTATTTGATATCAAAGGTTCCTAGGATTATTGCCTATTTTGAAACCCTCCCCATGTAATCAGCTTTCCGAAGCAGTGATTGAAGAGGGAGTTGGGTTAGAACCACAACAGTGTGAGCCTGGAAGTAGTGTAGGAGCTTCCACATAGCGCTCACTACTGCCAAGATGGCCCTTTCCAGTGGTAAGTAGCGAACCTTTGCCTCATATAATGACTTGCTTACATAATAAACCGGTCTCTACACCTCATTCTCATCTCACATCAGTACCAAACTCACCGCATGCGAGGCTACAATAATGTAAGCGAACAGAACCTCATCCTCCTCGGGCTTGGACATAATAGGTGGCCAAGAAAGATATTCCTTCAATTGTTGGAAGGTCGAGGAACACTCCTCTGTCCATTTGAATCCCTTCCACTTATGCAACAGCTGGAAGAAAGGCCTACACCTGGCTGGTGATCGAGAAATCAATCAATTCAAAGCGACAGTCATTCCTGTAAACTTTTGGACCTCTTTGGGATTTTGGGGAGGTTGCAGGTCATGGATTGCTCTAATTTGATCTGGGTCGACTTCAATTCCGCGGTGGGTAACCATATAACCTAGAAACTTGCCAGAGCCCACTCCAAAAGAACACTTAGCGGCATTGAGGAGAAATTTGTGTCTCCTCAGTATCTCGAAAATAGCTCCGAGATCATTTATGTGCTCGGACTCCAACTTACTTTTTTACCACCATATCGTCTATGTAGATCTCAATGTTCTTGCACAGTTGTGGTTCGAACATCCTGGTCATCATTCTCTAATAAGTAGACCCCACATTCTTCAGCCCAAACGGCATCACTTTATAATGATAATTCCCTGTGGGTGTGACGAAAGAAGTCTTCTCCTGATCACCTCGAGCCAAGGGTATCTGGTGGTATCCCTGGAAAGCATCCAAGAAGCTCATCCGAGGATGGCCTGCAGTTGCATCCACCAGCTGATCTATCCGAAGTAGGGGGAAAGGATCCTTTGGGCAATCCTTATTTAAGTCTGTGAAGTTTACACACATCCACCATTTTCCACTTTTCTTCTTCACCACCACCGTGTTAGCCAACCACTTGGGGTAAAACACTTCCTTTATGGCCCCAGCCCGCTTAAGTTTGAGCACTTCTTCCTTGACAGCATCAGAATGTTCTTTGGATGAGCGCCAAGATGGTTGCTTTTTGGGGAGGACAGATGGATTGACGTTTAAATGGTTACAAATGAAGTCTGAATCCACCCTAGGGGCCTCGTAAGCACTCCATGCAAACACGTCGATATTTTTTTTGAGAAAACCTATCAGCTCTTCCTTCTCTCGAGGAGGTAGCTGAACTCCGACCTAGAAGAATTTCTCCTCACCGTTGCCAATAACAATATTCTCCAATTGCTCACACTTAGCCTTTTCTGCCGTTGCCCCCGGAGACAACTCCAACACTCTTGATTACTATAAGTCCTTCGCTGCAGAGGTCGAGGACTCGCCCCCGGTCTTATGTCTAATTGCGGCCACCATGCATTGCCTGGCCATGGATTGGCTACCCACTAGTTCCTCGACCCATCCCCTAGACAGATATTTCACCTTCAAGTGCACGGTGGAAGGTATAGCCCCCATGACGTGAAGCCAAGGCCTTACCACAATGGCAATGTAGGGGGAATAGGCATCTACCATGATGAAGTTCACTTCCATAACCTCTGTCCTTGTCTGAACGGGTAGTTGGATTTGGCCTTTTGGAAAGACGGCCTTACCATCAAACCCTATTAGAGGGGAATCATAGTGTGTCAGGTTCTAGAACCTCAGCTTCAATCCCTTAAATAGGTCAGGGTACACGATCTCTGTGCCACTGCCTTGGTCTACCAACACCCTCTTCACATCGTACCCTCTCATCCTGAGGGTAACTACTAGGGCATCATTGTGTGGCTGCAAGGTCCCCACTTTTTCTTCGTCAGAAAAGCTTAATGCTAGTCGGACCTCCACTCTACTCCTCTTCAGATCAAGGGATGAGCCATCTGTAGGTGGCCGAGCCACAGACATCACCCTGGATGGCTGAGAACCAGTCCTTCTCGAGGCAGCCAGGATGACGCTAATCATACCTAAAGGTGGCCTTGTGGAAACGTCCCTCTGAGCCCCTGACCGCCCTGTCTGTTGGGCTGATGCAGGAATTGCTTCAACTTTCCTGCCTTAACTAATTACTCCAAGTGGCTCTATAAAGTCCTGCAATCCTCGGTAGTATGCCCCCATTCCTGGTGGTACTGGCAATGAAGACTTTGGTTGCATTTCGTGGGGTCTCCCGCCATCCTGTTTGGCCATTAAAAATATGGCTCGTTCTTGATTTTTTCTAGGATTTGGTGTACCAGCTCTCGGAACACAATACTAATTACCTGAGGAGTAATTGATCTAGAGTGTCCTGTAAAGTCTCTCTGAGGTCGGCTGTTATTGTACCTATCTGACCTAAGATCCCTCTGTCTTGAGGGACCACCTTAGCTTTCCCCTTTTCCTGTTGTTGGTCCTCCTCGACCCGCTTATACTCCTTAATGCGATCCATGAGCCTACGCACATTCTTGACTAGTTTCCTAGACAAAAAATTTCTCAGATCATGCTCGACTAGCAGGCCGACCTTGAAGGTTCTTATAGCCATGTCATCAAAGTCCCCATCAATCTCGTTAAACATCTCCTAGTACATGTCGGAGTACATTTTCAAGGTCTCCCCCTCCCGCATTGCCATGGTCAGCAAAGAGTCCAAAGGCTGAAGAACCCTGCTGCAAGTCACAAAACGGGCCCCAAACGCTCGAGTAAGCCCTTTAAAGGAGTCGATAGAGCCTTCCTTCAGGCTGTCAAACCACCTCATTGCCACAGGCCCCAAGCTGGATAGGAACACCTTACACATTAGGGCCTCGCTCTTGGAGTGCATAGCCATTCTCTAGTTGAAGTGGCTTACATGCTCCATGGGGCCCGTCCTTCCATTGTATATGGTGAAAGTTGGCTGAGTAAAATGCCAAGGAAGTTTCCCCCTTTCGATTCTACGTGTAAACGGTGATTTGAAGATCTGGTTAAGGGCCCTGCTCATAACATCATTGCCCAGACCTTTGTGTGGCGGACTCTTACTCCTCCGCTCATAGTGACGGTCTTCGTCGCACGAAAAAGACTCACTGGGAGGAGTCCTAGACCTAGGCTTGTAGCTACCATCCTCCTCATCCTCAGAGGAAGGGTCAAAATCTAAAGGAGTCCTTCGTCATTTGCGGCGCAGCCTCCTACGGAGACGGTCAATCTCCAGTTGCAAGCCTCTAGTATTCTCCTCGTGGGAGATATGACTCCCCCCTCGAGACTGGCTCCTACTAGTATGCGTAGTATGCACACTAACCTCACAGTCCCTCCTTCGCTCAAGGTTGAGGAACCAATCCTGACGTTGGGAGCCAATAGACTCCTCTTGGTCCTGCCCTAATCCTGCCATGGTTGGACGTCGAACTCACTGAAGCTCAAGCTATCTCTACAGATGGTGCCAATTGTAGGGGCGGACTTTAACTCTTAAGTCCAAAAGATGAATGGACTAAGGCCCAAAGAGTCCAATACAATAAATTTGTAGAGAGTGGGCTGAAAAGGTAGGCTTTAATAAAGTGGACAACGCCCTTAATGGGCTAAGGATGGTAAGAGAACAAGGAAAAGCAATAAATAGACAAATGTGACACACAAAAATTCTTCCTCGGCAATGTCCAAGGAGAGTAGTTCTTGAATATATTTCTCTTAGTTTTGATTACAGTCACTTTTCTTAATACTACAGTGTTTTCACTACAAATTTTGTGTCCCCCCTTGGCCTTTGGAGGGTCTCTCGCATTATATAGCTCCCTTCAGGCGATCTTAACCCTCCATTTGTTGATTGTCCAGTACACCACTTGAGTTTTTGTCTCATCAAACACCTTCCCAAGCCTCTTGTGAGTTACAACGGCCAAAACAGCACTGTTCAAGGATCTTCTCCACATACATGCAACCAGGGGGTTTGGTGGGATGCATTAAATGTGGGGGCAGCCACCACCCTTTCAGTCATGTCAAGGCTAACCCCTCTCTGATACTTTTTCTCAACAATAGGACCTCCTCTGGCAATGTGCCACTGATGTGGCCTTACTGTCCGAGCGCGTGGCCTCCTCGGCTTGGTAATGGACTCCTCGGCCATGGATATGACATGTGGCACAGGTGCCTTATTTAAATTATTGTACCCCACAGTTAGGATACTCCCTCACCATCAATCCATTAATACAATCCTAAATTGGTTAAACTTATATTTTAATAACCCTTTTATTTTCCTAAGAAATCAACACAAAAACACACTAAAGCAATTCTTCCAACTAATCTGAATGACATTCTGAAAAAAAAAAAAAAAAAAAAAAAAAAAAAAAAAAAAAAAAAAAAAAAAAAAAAATCATCCAATATTACTTCTTTGCTTAAAATTTTCAATATTTTAACTCACAAATAACAACATCCAAGAAAAGTCGTGACTTACAATCCCAAACTCCGGTACAATTTTCCATTTTGTTGATTTCTTGTAGAAAGAGAAGCCATCAAAGCAAAGGGAAAAAAATATATATATACAAGAATAATTTAAAGAAACTTTTTTTTTTTTTTTTTGATATTGAAACATTACTTGTTAGTTTCTTTCTTTGTGGGGAAAAAATATTAATTATTTCATTAAGGGGAAAAAACTAATATGAAAAATGGTCACTTGAGCTCTTTCTTCTCAATATCATTGGAAGTCAACCCCATAGGCCACGACCTAACCCTTGGTCCAAAAACTCTATCTTGAGTTGTGTAATTAGGGTGTTGATGATTTTGAAATGAATTTGCAGGATTGATTATTTTAGTGTAAAATTGGTGAGGGTGTTTTTGATGTTAGTACTTAGGTTATGTTTGGTAACAGTTTTTTTTTTTTTTTTTTCTATTTACAAAAACTTTTTTTTTGGAATATAAATAAATAAAAAAATTCTTGTATTTTTGAAATAAAAAACATGTTTAGTTAATTGAAATTAAAAAAAAAAATAGTTTTTTGAAAAAAAAAAATACTAAAATATGTTGTTCCTAGAATTTGAACTTTAATGCTAACTCATTAAATAAGATAGATTTATTAAATTAAATATGTATTTTCATTAACTTTTGAAAATTAGAAACTGAAAACAGTTTTTTGCATGTTTTCAATTTCTTTCACAAATTGAGTTTTGAGAACAGTTTTTGTTTTTTGTCCATTTTGGGTTGCCAAATAAGTTTTGTTGTTTCAAAAATAGAAAATTGTTTTTGAAAATAGAAAATAAAATAAAAAAAACAGTTACCAAACATACCTTAGTAGTTAATAGTCTAACTTTAATAAAAATATTTGAGTGTTTTTTGTTTTTTGAAAGACAGATTTAGGCATGTATTAGTGGACTTATGGTGTAGAAAATAACAATATCTTGACTATTTATTTTAAAAGAAAAATTAGAAATTAAGGAATTCAACCTGAGAGAGTATTCTAAGAATTCTAAAGGATTTGAATCCAACAAACACAGCAGAAGTGATTTAAATTACCATAATTTTTAGAATATTACTCTTTTAGATGAATTTGAGATTAGGAAAATTATAGAATACTACACATCTCCCTCTTGGGCCTATGGTCCAATAGTGACTGTTGAGTTAAAATAGCTTGACCCCGGTTAATTAATTCAATTGCCTAAGTTGATTAATTAAGTTAAATTGCATGCAAATCGTGGAGGCACTAACAAATCACCAATTAAACTAAATGCAGCGGAAATTAAATTGACACAGTGATTTGTTGACAAATGGGAAAAACCTCTCGCAAGGTAAAAACTCAACCGAGTGAATTTAAGATCACCACTCCCAAGAATCCACTAATCAATAATCAAGCGGTTACAAGTATAAGGAATTTACCACTACCCTAGCCTATCCTGAAATACCAACCTACAGTTGAACCCTTGCTTCAATACCCAATTGGACTTGATCTTGTAGTAGCCTTCTTTCCTTTGTTGCACAAATCTCCAATCTATGACTAATCCTTTTGCACGGATCCTAGTACGTGACTAACTCTATAACAACTCTTTGATTGTTATAGTTGATTTGCAACAACTTCACATAGAAACACCAACAAGATCTTCAATATTGGTGCTAGAGAATTTGCTTGGTTACAGAACCCAAAGACGTACAAAAAACGCAGCAAGAACTCTTTCTTCTATAGGAGGAGGCTAGGGTTTAAAAAAGAAAACCTTATGAAGTTTTCTAGGGTTAGGGTTTTCTTTCTCCACCTCCTTATTTAAATAGGAGCTTAATGGGCCTTTTAAATAGGCTCTCCTATTCCAATTAGATTTACACAAACCTTGGGCTTATAAGGATTATGCAAACCTATAAACAAATAGCCTTTTTGGAATCAAAACGTTACAGGCTATATTAGAAATCTTGTAAGCTCGATAGATCGAGAGGTATCGAGCTTTAATAAATCTTGATAGATTAACAGGTATCGAGGAGGTATCAGGACCTGCAGATTTATCTTTTTTTGAGCAGTTCATGAGTAATTTTCATTTCTTCAATGTAACCACTTGTAATGATCATCTTGAACCTACTTGAATTTACCCAAATACAAGTAAAGTGTATTTTGTCATAAGATATGACAATTACATAAAATATGAACCTAACAATCTCCCCCTTTAGCAATCCGTGATAGAACCACAAGAGTACATTGAATGCCCTAGAATACATTATACTCAAGATTACAAAAAAAAAAAAGAGCCTAGTCTTAAAGATCTGAACCTTGGAAGTTGCTACAAGAAGAAGGCTTGAAATCTTGACTTGGCTTTAACTTGTCTTTCCTGAAAAGCACTAAACAAGACGTATCAAGGTACCGTGTGGAAAATAATGACAAGTTAAATAAACAAGAAACATGTGTATAAAGTGAGAAAAGAAACAACAAGTGATATAAAGAGTGAAACACATACATCATCATCATATATAGAAACAACACATGATGTATGTAAATGGTTACAAAACCAAAAGATACACAACACAAAATATATCAATATGAAAGTGTATCAAACTCTCCCCCTAAGTTAGTTACATCAAAAAATTTTCTTCCCTTTAACATGAAGTTTTCCCCCTAAGGAATGAACTCAAAAACTACAAAAATTTCCCTTTGAAAATGGCAACAATGGCTCAAATAAGAATCGGTTCTTTCTTTTTTCTTTGAATTTATCCCAAGGCATTGCCTTACCAAAGAACAAATGTTAAACTAAGTTATAACTTAAGCGATTGTATGACTAAATAGCAAAAGCATACGTTTGTGACATTCAAACATGGTTTACGTCGAGTGCTATAGCCCCTGGTGTACTGGACTTGATTAGATGTGAAAACGTGTTCAAAATTTGTTATTTGTATGTATTATGTCAGTTCTAGCATGTTAGAGTACTAGGCCCAAGCTTTGTCAATGATAATTAACTCTCTATCCTAAAGATATATATTTTTAAATTAATAACATACAATCTTAATATCTAACATATTCCACACTTCCCTTATTACGTAACTCAATTGATTTGTTGATTTTGTATTTCTTTGGATAATTTGGGCTCGATTTTACAAAAAGTTCTGGGTTTTAAAATTTTTTTTCATCTTAGAGATTAAGAGTTTAAGACACAAAAACAACTAAGAGATAAACAGAAGGCTAAGAAATTTGATTTGTTGTTAAATAGTGCGTATCATCTATATATATATATATATATATATATATATATATATATATAACCGAAACCTCTGAAACTCCCACAATTTTCCACGTCAGCACAATATTAAAAAAATAAAAAACAATAAAACATAATTGAACTTTTCTAAAACCCGACTCTGCCTTTACTCAGCCCAAGTCCCACCAAAACAAAACCCCCAATCAAAAACTCTCTTTCTAACGCACTCCATCTCCTTCTTCTCCTTCAACTATCTCATTGAAAGCAACTCCATCTCCTTTTCTCAGCTCTCCATCCGATCAACATCAAAACTCCTCCTTTGTTTTGTGTGCTCCTCCGTCTTCTATTTCTTTGTTTCTTCTCTACCTCAAGTTTGTTTCTCTCTCTATGACTACTTCTCTTTTTCTTTTTCTTTTTCTTCTTCTTCTTCTTTTCGCAAAAACCAGACCTCTCTGTTTCTTTTGTGTGTACTGTGTAGTGTGTTTCTTTTGTTTTTAACTTTGTTTGGTGTGTCTTTTTGTTAAGTATGCTATGTGCATACAGCTATTTGACATGCCCAATTGATTTGATGGCACAGTTGAGCTTTAATTAAAATTTTATAGAGTACCACTGTGAAAATATGCCAAACATGAAAATAAGTGGTTTTGTTATTATTATTATTATTATTAGTAGATGGACCCATAAACCTTTTTTTTCAACAAAACTTTCATTAAAAATGGGTCCTAAGCACTATTCACACATTTAAAAATTATTTTGCTATAGTGTTTTTAGTTTTCAGTTTTCAGCAAATAAACGGTATCCAAACAGACCCTTAGTAGTATATTTATTTAGAGTAAAAAAAAATATAAATGATCCTAATACAACAAATTTCACTATTTAACCTCAAGAAATTAATGTCATCAGTCATATTTTTTTTCTTTAAATTTGTTTATTATTTATTATGTTATTGCTATTTACCAATCACAATTATTATCACATTAATTTATAGAATGTTATGTTATAAAAATTGTAGTATCTTTAGCATTTTGTAGAATATTTAGAATATATATATAACGATAATTTCAAAATGTTACATTGGTATTGATCAATACCAAAATATATCGTTTCCTTAGCAAAACCGAAATGGTCTATGATACAAAATTGACTTCTTGCAATGTACAAAATGCATGTGTCCGACAAAATGTCTTACTTATGCAATAGTTTAAGTCAACTTTGTTCCTTAGGGTTTAGTTTCCACATTTTTTTTTTTCATATGCATTTAGGCATACTGGGCTGTTAACATAATTGGTATTTTTAGTATATTAGAAGTTTCATCATTAAACCCCAAATTTCAACATTAGAATAGTACTCTTATTTTCCCAAAAAAGGAATAGTAGTTGTGCGTGCCCAATTTGTATGGTTAATGGGCTTGACCTCTACGTCGGCTCACAATCTATTTGTTTCGTGGGCTTTTGTGTTTCCTATTATGGATGGTCTTATGCTCAGCAGGCCCAAATACAATTCTATTTCCTTAAGCCTTTCTCCTTCCCTCACAGGATCGCTCCTTTGCTCCTTCTGAGTGTCTGCTCTCTTCTCTTAATACTCTTCCCAGAATTGCAAACCTCTTTTTTCTCATTCTCATCTCTTATTTATAGCTCAAGATTAGTGGAAGGGTTATGATTATCCAGGTTATTAGTGGGATTGGGGGTCCATTTCCATTGTTTCAAAGTGGGTGTTTAGGTGGGAGTGGGAGAAGTGGCATTGGAACTGCTTCCCACCTCAGAAGATCTGCTCAGCGACGATACTCCCCAAGGCAATGCCAGGCAGCTAAGATGCGGTATCCCCGAGCAATTGCCCTCTTGTCTGGGATATATTTAATTGGGCCAGGCCTAGGTGACGAAGCATGATGCGTTCGGACTCAAATTATTCATTCAATGGGCTCTAAGCAGGCATGAGGCCTGGGCCCAGGGCCCTGGTGGGCCTAGGGCCCGGCCTCAGACAAAGGCGTTGGGGTCATGGGCCATACCATTGGGCCGAGGTTCAGAGCCCAAGTAACCCTAGGGACCCTTATGCCATACATTAGCCCTCCTCTTGATTTGTGCCCGGTACCCGAGAACGAATCAAGGACGTTAAAGGACAGAAACTATCCAAGAAGTCTAACTGGTGGATACTAGACGGTTTAAAAGACTCATTAATGCGCCCTTAAAAGGCGCGTTGCAACTGACTGTTGGCTCAGCCGTCATCATTGTCTGACGGTTCGTGAATAGAGGGGGCGCGCGTGTAGCAATTTGGGTGGGGATTCGTAGGGTTTCTCGCTTCCCATTTATTAAATGTCATTTATTCCCTCTTTTGGCTCCTATAAATAGTTCCTTCTGGAACTCTACTTCACTTTTTCATTTTTCATTCTCCAAACTTCCTATCTGCCTTGCATATCTCTCAGTGCGTTCATCCTTCAATCCAGAACACCCTACTCTTCTAGAGCCCAAAGTAAGTTCCCTCTATCTTTCCTCTAATTCTTTCTATTTCATTTAGTTCTCTCTCAACCATAGTTTAAGAATCTAGTTTTGAAAATGGGCTATTCTCATCTTTTATCTTCAGAAGCCTCATTGGCTAGTTTTAGGGCTGCCTACAACGTCCCTGAGGATGTCAATATTGCCTATTTTCATGAGGGTGATATCGACATCCAAAGGCGTCGTGGTGTAAACACAGTATTCTTTCCCTTGATGGCCATTCTTGAAGGTGGGGTTAGGTTCCCCGTTGACCCTCTCATCATAAGCACCCTTAGATTTTACGATCTATGTCCCGACCAACTCCCCCCTAATTTTTACCTAGTAGCGAGTTGCGTTAGTAGGTTGAACCAATTGTTCAGGCTGCAACTGAATCACCACGACATCAATTTCATGTACAGTTTGTGTGGTAAAATTACGTCCGATTATTATTTAAAAACCAGAGACATGCTGGGACGGCTTATATCATGCCTACCTGACTCAAATAGGAACTCGCCCAGCGAGTTTGTATGGGTGCGCAGCAACTGGTTTGCCGACGAGCTCCCCTGCACGCTCTCACTGCATGATGTATGTCAGTACCGAGTATATTCATTTGTTAATCTGCGTTTACTTAATTGTACTTGTGACTATTTGATCGACAGGTTACTAACCAGTTTCTGTGTTGTTTCCTTGCAGTGAGCAAAAGGTTCAAGCCAGACCTCAGAGTAGTACACGTTCGGGACCTAAATTTTGTACTTAGGTCAAAGATTTTTGTTTAATGGGACGGACAACTCTGGGCATCTCACCTGATCCTCGGTGTTAACCCTGTATATTCCACCTGGCAGGCGTTTAGTTAGGCTTTATTAGTAGATAGTCCACTTCTCTCTTACATTGATGTTCGGTATATGAATTTCCTTCCTCCAAAACTAACTGTAGGCGAAGCACGTGATCTCGACCCTCGGTATATCTGCTCAGACGAACTCGCGCCAGTGAGGGACGAGTCGGCTGAATGTGTGTCCCAAAACTGTCAAAAACACATACCTATTGAGCCTAAAGCCCCTGTTGAGCCCTAGGCCTCTGTTCAAGTAGCCGAGGAAGCAACAGTCGAGTCAGTTAGTTCTTCGGGGACCGATTCGGATCAAGGTCACGATATGGTGATGAGAAAGACTATGACGATTACCCGTTTTGTGCTCGGCGCCCGGCCAACCCCACAGCAGCAGGAGTCCTAAGGCAGAGATCCAACACCCCCCCTCCTACTCCTTCAGGCCATTCCCGGAAGAGACAGTGTACTGCTGAGAAGACCCACGCTAGCTCGGGTGACGTGCCCACGAGAACTCCTCCCCGACCATCAAGGGGTATCGTCATCCGGGAGTCAATGGCCCAAACAAGGACGAACGTGGCGTCCATCTCCCGAGCTCCGGCGGAATGGCAGCCTACCTTCCAGCTCGACGGCAAACCTCTTCCTGCGTCCGCCAGCGTAAGAGTATGGGATAAGGGCGAAGGGGGTTGTGTTGCCCAGAGTTTGGTGCACGTCCTCCTTTTGCCCGAAGACATACACGTTTTTGAGGATAGGACAGACGAGTCATTAGGGAGGCGGTTGCAGTGGCACACCATAGCGGTAATCTCTTATCCCTTGGTTTTCTATTTGCTTTCACGCGCATAATTTTTTCGTTTTCACACTCGTCATTATTGTTTTATCAGGCTGCGCAACTGACTCACGTCCTTGATGGATGGTTGAAGGAGCTTTCTGAGGATGCTTAGCAAGAGAAGGCTCTGAAGGAGGTTGCCACGGTGACAGCGGAGGAGAAAAAGAAAGCTGCCGAGACTGCCGAAAAGAAAGCTGCTGCATCTGAGAAGGCTAGGGAGTTGGCGGAGAAAAGGTCCATGGAGTTGGAGGGGAAGCTAGGTGAGACCGAGCTTAAACTGGCGAAAGCTGTGAGTCTGAATACCACTCAAGCCAAGGAGTTAGCCGACCTGAAAGCGGCTTTGGAGGCTTGCAAAAATAAATGGTACAACGAAGGCTTTGCCGACGCGAAGAACTCCGTAGAGCCGATCATTCAGGAAGCTCGGAAGCTCGAATTTGAGGAGGGTTGGTTGGCCGCCTTGCAAGCTCTGGGGGTCCTTAAGGACTCCCCTTTAAGAGATCCCAACCAAATCCCTTTCCTGGGCCCTTCTCTTGCCGTACAAAATCCTCTTGGTGTTACTGACGAGGAAGAGTCACCAAGCATGAAGGAGTTGGTGGAGGCAATTGACTCCCACGTGGAGTTAGTTGACCTGGAAGTCACCAGCAACCTCCGTGTTGGTGACCAGCCCAGTGAGGATGTTCAGCTTCAGCCACCTTTAGCAACCCAACAGCCACCCAGGGACGCCGCCCACTTAGAGCCTGCAGACTCTTCAACCTGATTGTCAAACTAAATTTCTACTTTTTGCTTTTCTTTTGCTTAAGTAATTTCTCTATTTTCATTAGGTTTGCCCATGTCACCGAGTTGTGGTGACAGAACAATTATTTTTCCGGGTTTAACTTTCCCTTAGTCTCCAGGTTATGGTGACAAAACATTGGTTTAATTTTTATACGTTAGCTTTATTTGATTATGGTATAATTGCCGAACACTTGCCTTAAGCATGTCTATGGATGTTTGATTCTAAGTTGTTCCTTTTATCATGTTCTTTCATTTTCTGCATATTATATGTGCTCTTAGTGGTCGGGTAGTTTGATCATGGTCCGCTTCCAAGTAGTGATTGGAACTGCTTGTTTCTCTTCAAGAGGAAAGATTACAACCGGACATGTATGGTGACCGGGATCGCTCTGGAAGGGATCTTCTTTATTTAGAAGGAATTGGATCCTCGGCCATAATAACTGAATTTGACATACGTTAACCCTTTAGAAGAACGTAGAGTAATTACCTTCCTCGTAATGTGGGCTGTGCCCGGTAAATGGGCTTTCGTTCCTTGAATAATTCAGCGTTATCTCCGCATGTTCGGTGATTAGATTAGAGTTGGGAAGCTTGCTTCAATTCTTGGAGTAACTCAGTGTGCAGTCCCTCCCTGTCCAGCGATGAGGATCTAACCAGGAAGTAGATTATTGTTAGATAAAGCTTAAAATTGGACTTCCACCAGCCCGGTGTTAAAAATCGAACCGAGGATAGGCTTCCATCCTTAGGATGGTTTAGTGCGATGCTTCCACCTGCTTTGTGATGAAAATTGAACCGAGGCAAGGCTTTTGTCCTTAGAAAGATTTAGCGTAAGGTTTCCACCTACTCGGCGATGAAGATCGAGCTCGGAACAAGTTTCTGTCCTCAGAAAAATTTGGCGTAAGATTTCCACCTGCTCGGTGATGAAAATCGAGTCGGGAACAGGTTTCTGTCCTTGGAAAAATTTAGCATAAGGTTTCCACCTGCTCGGCGATGAAAATTGAGCCGAGGCAAGGCTTTTGTCCTTAGAAAGATTTAGTGTAAAGTTTCCACCGGCTCATCAATGAAAATCGAGCCGGGAACAGGTTTCTGTCAGAAAAATTTAGAGTAAGGTTTCCACCTACTCGGTGATGAAATCGAGCCGGGAACAGGTTTCTGCCCTTGGAAAAATTTAGAGTAAGATTTCCACCTGCTCGACGATGAAAATCGAGCTAAGGCAAGGCTTTTGTCCTTAGAAAGATTTAGCATAAAGTTTCCACCTACTCGACGATGAAAATCAAGTCGGGAACAGGTTTTTGTCCTTGGAAAAATTTAGTGTAAGGTTTCCACCTACTCAGCGATGAAAATTGAACCGAGGCAAGGCTTTTGTCTTTAGAAAGATTTAGTGTAAGGTTTCCACCTGCTTAGTGATGAAAATCGAGCCGGGAACAGGTTTCTGTCCTTGGAAAAATTTAGCGTAAGGTTTCCACCTGCTCGATGATGAAAATTGAGCCGAGAACAAGTTTCTATCCTTGGAAAAATTTAGCGTAAGGTTTCCACCTACTCGACGATGAAAATCGAGCCGAGGCAAGGCTTTTGTCCTTAGAAAGATTTAGTGTAAGGTTTCCACCTGTTTGGAGATGAAAATTGAGCCAGGAACAGGTTTCTGTCCTTGGAAAAATTTAGCATAAGGTTTCCACCTGCTCGGCGATGAAAATCGAGCCAAGAATGAGTTTCTGTCTTTAGAAAAATTTGGCATAAGGTTTCCACTTGCTCGGTAATGAAAATCGAGCCGGGACCAGGTTTCTGTCCTTGGAAAAATTTAGCGTAAGGTTTCCACCGTCTCGGGGATGAAAATCGAGCCGGGAATAGTTTTTTTTCCATGGAAAAATTTAGCGTAAGGTTTCCACCTGCTCGATGATGAAAATCGAGCCAGGAATAGGTTTCTGTCCTTGGAAAAATTTAGCGTAAGGTTTCTACCTACTCGACGATGAAAATCGAGTCGAGGCAAGGCTTTTGTCCTTAGAAAGATTTAGCGTAAGGTTTCCACCTGCTCGGCGATGAAAATCGAGTCGAGAACAAGTTTCTATCCTTAGAAAAATTTGAAACGGAATTTCCCGTGTGCGTCGACCGGAACTTAATGAGTTAACAACGGTAAAATCATAAGTATTAATACACCTGCATGGACAAACATTGCTTTTGCATTAATTAACGTGCACATATAATATTACATTCAACATGTACCCCCGTATATCGATACTCAATTATAGAATTTCTTCGGATTGTGGGCATTCCATGGCCAGGGAAGTGGTCTTTTGTTCAAATCCTCCAAGTAATATGCTCCTGCCCCTGCAATGGCAGTGACTCTATATGGTCCCTCCTAAGTTGGTGCTAACTTTCCTGCGTTGATGTCTCGTGTATTCCCCATTACCTTCCGAAGTACCAAATCTCCCACTTCAAACTCCCTTTTTCCTTACGTCCCTGTTGTATCTTCGGGCAAGTCTTTGTTGATATTCTACCAGCCGTATAGTCGCTGATTCCCGGCGTTCTTCCAGCATGCTCAACTGTTTCATCAACAACTCTGAATTCTCGACGGGGCTGAATCTAAAAACCTGTGCGCTACACAAGTTTACTTCTGCGAGTATGACTGCTTTTGCTCCATATGTTAGGGAAAACGGGGTTTCCCCCGTAGACCTTCTCGGGATAGTTCGGTACGCCCACAGAACACTGGGCAACTCATCTGCCCACCCGCCTTTGGCACCTTCTAACCTCCTCTTCAGCCCGTTCACAATGGCCTTGTTGGTGGTCTCGGCTTGCCCGTTGCTCTGTGGGTATGCTGGAGTCGAATACCGATTTGTGATGCCGAGGTTGCCACAAAACTCACAAAAAGCTTTGCTATCAAACTGCAACCCGTTGTCCGACACTAGGGATTCCGGTACCACAAATCTCGTCACTATATTGCTCCATACAAACTTCTTTACATCCACGTCCCGAATGTTCGCCAAGGCCTCTACTTCCGCCCATTTGGTGAAGTAATCCACAGACACTAGGACGAACCTCCGATTTCCTGTCGCCTGGGGGAATGGACGAACGATGTCTAGCCCCCACTGTGCAAAGGGCCAGAGGCTACTAATGGGATTCAAGTTCCCTGCCGGTTGGTGGATCATAGGGGTGGCCTCTAACATTGCTCGCATTTCTGCACATACTCGTTAGCATCCTTCTGCATTTACGGCCACCAAAATCCTTAGGTCATTGCCCGGTGAGCTAACGAACGACCCCCTACGTGACTGCCGCACACCCCATCATGTAGCTCAGCCAGTAGTTCCTCAACCTTGCTGGGGTGTAAGCACTGCAGGTAAGGCCCGCCAAAAGATCTTCGATATAGCTTATGATTGGCCGACAACCAATACCGAGTAGCTATTCGGTGTACTTTTTCTGCTTCCTTCTCGTCATCCAACAAATGATCCTCGGCTAGGAACTTGATGATCGGATCCATCCAACACGGCCAGACCGTTGCCACTTGTGAGACACCTACTCCTGCATTGAAACTTGGTTCTGCTACCAGCTCTACTTTTATTAACCAAGGAATTCCCTCAGTTGATGAGGACGCTAATGTGGCCAAAGAGTCGGCATGCCAGTTCTGTCCCCTTGCCACCTAGACCATTTTGACGCTTAGAAAGCGGTCCATGGTTTGCTTCACCAACCGTAAGTACCTCATCATCCGGGGGTCCTTAGCCTCAAACCTTCCTTGTACCTGATTGACCACCAACCGGGAATCTGAATAGACTTCTACCTTCTTAGCACCCAGGTCTGATACAACTCTTAACCCGGCCAGCAAAGCCTCATACTCGGCTTCATTGTTGGAAGCCTTAAAGCCTAACCTAAAGGAGGGTTCCAACTTTATTCCGTCCGGGGTGATGACTACGATCCCGGCCCCAGCTCCTGATGCGCTGGATGCACCGTCCACGAATACCCTCAACGGGATCATCTCTGTATTGCAAATCATCTCCTTTCCCTCCCTCGGGGAAAACTCTACAACAAAATTAGCTAGGACCTGGCCCTTCATCGAGCTCCTTAGCCTGTACCTAATATCAAAAGAACCCAACTGAGTTCCCCACTTAGCTATCCTTCCTGTGAAATCCGACCTCTTCAATAGTGACTGTAGAGGATACTCGATCAATACATAAACGGTGTGAGCTTGAAAGTAATGGGGTAGCTTCCGCGTGGCGTGCACCAGTGCTAACACCAACTTCTCCAAGGGCAAGTACCTCGTCTCAGCATCAACTAAAGTTTTACTGATGTAATACACAGGTTGTTGCACTCCTTGGTCCCTCAGAAGCACGACACTCACAGCATGCTCTAATATCAAGAGATACATGAATAAATCCTCCTCGGGTTTTAGTGTTGTCAGCATTGGTGCCCACACCAAATACTCTTTCAATTCTTGAAAAGCCTTTTCACACTCCTCACTCCACTAGAACCCCCTCCACTTTTTTGAAAGCTGGTAAAATGGTCGGCAGCGGTCGGCGAACTTTGAAATAAACCGATTAAGAGCGGCTAGCATGCCGATCAACACTTGGACTTCCTTAGGATTGCCCTACAGTTTAAGGCGTTTCACCGCTTCAATCTGGTCGGGATTGACTTCTATTCCCCAGTTAGTGATCAAATACCCTAGGAACTTGCTAGCCCTCACTCCGAAAGCACACTTTTCAGCACTAAGGCGCAACCTGTATTGCCAAAGTACTTTGAACACTCCTTTGAGATCCTCGATGTGTTGTGCTTCCCATTTGCTTTTCACCATCATGTCATCAATGTACACCTCAACTATACGCCCTATCTTGTCCTGAAACATTCTCGTCATCATTCGTTGATACGTGGCCCCGGCGTTCTTCAATCCAAACGGCATCACTGTATAGTGGTAGTTAGCATCAGGGGTTATAAATGCTGTCTTCTCCTGGTCCTCAGCAGCTAGCGCAATCCGGTGATAACCCTAAAAAGTGTCCAAAAAACTCATCTTTGGATGCCCGTATATGGCATCCACTAACTGATCAATCTTCAGCATAGGGAATGGGTCCTTCAGACATGCTCGGTTGAGGTCAGCGAAGTCAACACAAACCCTCCACTTGCCATTTTTTTTCTTACCACCACGGTATTCACAAGCCATTCCGGAAAAAATATCTCCTTTATTGCCCCGACCTCCTTTAGTCTCTTAACCTCCTATCTGACAGCATTGGCATGCTCCTTAGCCGACCTCCTCAGCTTTTTCTTCTTAGGAGGATGCAAGGGATCTACGTTGAGCTTGTGAACTATAAACTCGAGGTCCACCCTAGGCACCTCATACGAGCTCCAAGCGAACACGTCTACGTTCTGCATAAGAAATAGCAACATCTCTACCCTTTCTTCGTCCTCCACACTTGCTCCAATCAGAAAGCTTCTGTCAACATCCGGCAATATCTTTACTCTTACCAAGTCCTCGGCATAGCTGGATCCTGCTTCCCCTTGGGATCCCTGTAATTGCTATAAAGAAGTCTCCTTGGTTGACTCCTTTTGCTTGATTCACCGATCAACTGCAACCACCAAACACTGCCCGGCCATTTGCTAATTGCCCCTAACTATGGCGATTCCCTGCTCGGTGCGAAACTTGACCTACAGGGTGGATGGTATAACCCCCATTGCATGAATCCACGGCCTTCCTAGGATCGCGGTGTACAGAGAGAAAGAAGTGACCATTATGAATGTCACCATTACCTCCTTACCTTTCATATTCACGGGAAGCGTGATTTGCCCTTCCGGGATCACTATACGGCCATCAAATCCCATTAGGGGTGTATCATACTTGGAGAGATCTTCACTCTTTAGGCCGAGCCCTTTGAATAGATCGAGATACATCACCTCGGCGCCGCTCCCTTGATCAATCAACACTCTCTTTACTATGAGACCATTTATTTGGGCTGCAACTACTAAGACAACATCATGTGGTTGAATCGTGCCTTCCAGTTCATCATCATTGAAGGCAATGGGCTCCCGAGTGTACTTCAATTTCTTCTCGGGGGGTTGTTCACCTACGCAGCTTTCCGTCGATGCCACAGCCAGTACCTCCCTTTTGCCGAATATCTGAGTACCTCTTGGTGCCACGTGGATAACTTCTATTACTCCCAGTGGGGGAGGGAGAGGATTTCCGTGGGGCCGGCGCCCTGTTTGGTTTCCTGATTCCTAGGATCCACTACGAACTCTTTCAGGTATCCCATTTTTACCAACTGCTCTAGATGATCTTTTAACACCCTGCACTGTTCGGTGGTATGCTCCTTATCTTTATGGTAAGTACAATACAAATTCTGATTCCTCCTAGACGGGTCTCCCCCCATCTTGTTTGGCCACCGAAAGTATGGCTCATTCTTAATTCGATCAATGATTCTATGCACCGGTTCTTTGAAGGCTACATTCACTTCTCCCATTTGCGGCTCTAGTTCTCGAATCCTCAAATCCTTCTGGGGCCTAGACGGTAAGCCGATATGCCAAGGATGATTTATGACCAGGGCCTTGCCCTTATTTTGTAGTCGATCATCTTCCAAACATTTATATTCTTCGATACGCCTCATCAACTGCCTTATGTCCTCGGGAGGCCTCCTCGTCAATGATTCCTGTTGGCCAGAATCCTCGGGCAACTCCATCCTAAAAGTACTTGTCGCAATTTTTTCATTACCTCCGTCAATCTCGTTGTACAGCTCCCAATACTAGTTAGCGTAGCTGCGGAGGGTTTCCCCTGCCCCCATTTTCATTGACAGTAACGCGTCCACGGGCTGAAGGACTCGGCTGCAAGTCATGAACCATACATCGAACTCTTGAATCAATTCAGAAAAACTATGAATTGAGCCTTTCTTTAACCCACTAACCCACTTATTCAAAACAACTATACCTTTACTTTTTATTTAAATAGAAAAATAAGTTAAAAAAAAAAAAGTTAAAATGCGTACAAAAAATAAGCCAACACCATGCAATTACAAATTTCACAAGACCTGTTTCTATCTCTAACTCCCACCCAAGCCAAAAAACAAGAACCCACTCCCCACACAAAGTTATCGCTAAAGCTGCCGCACATTCAAAACTGCCCTATCAGTTCTTCAGTTTTCTTCTAAAAAAAGAAAAATGAAAAAGAAAAAGAAAAAGAAGATGGATCTTCACTTTTGATAGAAATTAGGCCATCCTTATTTCCTCTTCATTAGAATAATGGCCACAAGACTACAATGGTGGTGAGTATTTTGATCCAATTATTTTAATTTTTTTTTGCTACAGGTCTTTTAGAAATCTATTTGTTTTACACTATCATCTATTGTCATTACTATATGGGTATTTTCGCATAACAAGAGATCGACTTGATGAGGGTATGTTATATTTTTTCAAATTTTTCAATAGTGGTGGGTCTCTTATCCTATTAACACACACACACACACACACACACACATATATATATATATATATATATATATATATATATATATATATATATATTTATATCTTTTATTAAACTCCTTTGCATGTCCACTCCATTGGCGAGGTGTTGGTTGTGTAACCATGATTTTATTGTTTGGAATTATTTAATAGTTATCTCAATTGTTGTTGTTGCTATGTTTTTTGATTCAGCCACACAAAACACGCATGATGATCCATCGAGCAAGGAATGACTGGAGGGTGGAAAGAGTTGCTTCCTTCAACATAATTCCTAGCTGCTAAGGTTATTTACTACTAATTGTACGAATTGGCCTTGTTCATAATGTTGTTTGATGTTGAATGTTGTGCCTGATGCCTGCCTGATGGTAAAATATTATTATGTTGTGAATATTATTATTATGAATACAAATTTCACTAATAAAAATTAACATGACTACATAATTTTAAAAACTAACCATTAAATTACATGTTCATTATGTTTTTAATACACATATCAAATTTCATGTCAATCGGATGTAATTTCTATTCGATTTATAAGATTTTTTTAATGCATAATTTTAGACTATAAAAACTTAAAATTTAAATATTTGATTAATAACATAGTTATTAATCTTTGATCATTTGGAAGATTTTTAATTATGAAGGACATAAAAATAAAATGTGTTCCAATAGTAGATTTGTCAAAATTTACATCCAATAAAAAGATATTGAATGAAATTGTAACCTTACACTACAACCAAATTTGTTACCAAAATTAGTCAAAAAAAAAATTGTTCAATAGTAGAGAAATAGGACAAGAGTGACGCACGTTTTTGGAGAAAGCTTAACAAAATCTGCATGACTTATCCATGTTACAAATGACAATGTAGATTTCTGGTAGGCTAATATGGCAACAAAATTTTGTCAACATTTAATGCCAAAATGTTTTGATTCCAAGTGTAGTCTTCTAATTAAATACCGATGGTTTCTGTAGAATTTTACTTCATTATAAATATGTCACAAAAATTGTACTTACCATTTCTCTTAGTGTATTCATAGTTCTTTACTCACATTTCCTCGTAGTTCTTATTTACATTTCATCTTTTGTTTTTCTCAAAAAAAAAAAAAAGAATTCAAGTTCCTTTCTTACCAATGGCTGTTAACATACCAGTGCAAATTATGCCCAAGAAATTCACAATGAAAGATTGAAATCTTTAAAATCAAAAAAGTTTCCAAACCTCCACCAATCCACAAACACCACCAACTTTGCCCTTGATTTTGCTTCCTTTCATCAACCTTTAGCCAATGATGATGTAATTGGTTTTGTTGACATGTTGGAACACATGTCAACCAATAAACAACTCCCATTATTAACTATTTTTTCCCAAAAAAGCCCATCAGGGAATTCCTTGCTCCATGAGGCAGCAAGTTTTGGAAGTACTAAGGGCATCTCCAGCAGCTTCTCTAAATTTTTGTATTGTTTGGAAAATGAACAGTGAAATTTAACTTTTACCTACCCACTTTTTCAAATACACTTTCCAACAGATTCTCTATCCCATTCTCTGTCTCATTTAAATATTATTTCTTCATTCATTCTTTATTCTTTTTTTATCATCATTTATTCTTTCTATATTCATTCCCAACAATTATATTTTTCAATGAAAAGTATTATATTCACAACATTTTTTGCAATACTTTCACAAGAATCATGAAAGCTCGAAATGTGTGAAAACACAAGAACTTGTTTAAACCCCCAATTCAAATTACGGTTTGGTTGATTTTACACTAACTTAATACTAAGTGCAGAATAGTGTAAAAGCAAGCATACAAGCAAGAGAGCTACTCTAATCCATATTTAAAGCAACACAGCAGTAAAATGAAATGAACAAGAGTAGGGAAAAGAGATGCAAACACAGATAACACCGAGACGTGTTATCGAAGAGGAAACTGAAGAACTCGGTGAAAAACCTCTCCGCCGCCCTCCAAGCGGTAATCGATCCACTAAACAATCAGTTGGGATACATGGGTTAGCAAAAGACCCTCCAAGCCTAATCTACCCACTGTACCAAAGCCCTCCAAGCTCCTACTCCAACAGGGCTTCTCGGAACCGTGTCTTGTCTAGCTCTCCGGATCCCGCAACAAGCTCCATGGTGCATCTGCCATCCTTGGCTTCTTCCAATACTTCCCAGTAGCACCAAAACCTCACTTGACACTCTCAAAGGGTGTGGTAAGTGTTTGGGCTATTAATCTCTCAATGATATGGAAATGGAGAGGTAGGAGATGAGGAAATTCCATAAACAAATGTGTAGAGAATTGTTGGTATAAAAATTTCTAACTCTCAAGTGTTTTAGCTAGGGTTTTCTCTCAGAAGCTCTCCTCAACATTTGTGGGTAATATGGGTATATATAGTGTGGGTACAGAAAGTGTGTATCAGATAGTACAGACTGGCAGAACAGAATGTCTCGCGGGTGTCTCGCGGGAAGGCATTACCTGCGAGATACTCGCGAGACACAGCTGTCTCCATCTGTATTGACTCTTCGCATTCCAGTCATGTGCAAGGCACATGCTTCACTTCGCGGGAAGCTTAGTCGCGAGACACCCGCGAGAAGTCTTCTGGCTTCACTTCTTGAGTCTTCACACTCTCTCTCTCTCTAACACACAACCCTTACAATCAAATCCCATAATAAATACAAGGTACAAAAGATTGAATATAATTACAATCAAATTTGGCACAGAATAAAAGCCAACAAAAAACATATTTGTAAATCACAACTTTACAATCTCCCCCTTTGGCTATTCCGTGACAAAACCCCTAAAATAGACTCTAGACTAAAACGTGAGTTTGGGAACAATGGCAAAACTCACTCACACCTAATCTAGAAACTGTGAAGCACTTGCAGTTTATACCTGTAACCTGAAACACTCGCACACAAACAAAACTTTCATTAAGCTTATGACAAGTTGAACACAAAGTATGAACATGAGCAAGCATAGTGCGATCAAGTAGGTAAACATTAGATATCATGCAAACAAAAACTTGATCAAACAAGTTCAATCATTAAAGAATGACTACAATGAACATTTAGCAAGTAAGTGTTCATCCGGACATACAAACAAAAAGCAATCACTTATGATCACTTGTATGTCCAACACACAACCAATGCAAAATACACGAAGTATATGCATCTAGGAACAATCCTACCAAGGCACAAGTGTGAAGTACTTAAGACATATTAGCAATATCTTAAAAGTACACAAGAAATGCTACAAAGCATTGAGATAGTCACAAACACAATATTCTGAATATAAACTGAAATCAAAAGACAGAGTGTGCTGAAGTTTTAAGCAAACGCAGTAAAAGCATAGTCATAAACCAATAGTTATAGAAGCTAAATATAAACACAAGTAAACCAAACAGTAGTTACTGTCTTCTTCTCCCCCTTTCACTGCACTCCCCCTAACAACGACACCATCTCCCCCTTTTTGTCATGGAATAGTTAGTCTTCATGTTCCTCTAGCTTCCTCTGAATTTGGTCCAGTTGAGTCTGAAGAGATGTGAACTTGGTGTTGAAACGATTGTGTTGGGAGTACATAATGGTAGCTAGTCCGGATATCTTGGTAGTAATCTCTTGGAGAGTATCCATGATGTTGTCTAGCCGTTCATCATAAACATGTGATGTAGAACTTGAGCTTCCCTGAGTAGCATGACTTTCTTGCTTGGGATTCTTCTTAGTGTGACTCATGCTTGCATGGAGAGTGAAGATAGTAATTGGACTTGGCCTTGGATAAGAGCGCTCATTTTCTGAGGGATAAACACCTTTGAGCTTCAAAATCTGTGAGATAAGGCGACAGAAGGGAATGCAATTCCTTAAGGCAGTCCGGTCAACCGTTTTTGCCAAAATGTGGAAGATATGAGAACACACATCAATCTTGACATCAGAGATCAGATCATGCAAAAATAATGCTCAACCGCTCTTTCAACCAACAATGAAGCTTCCATAAAGTACTTCTCAAAGTTTTGAGATGCAGCATAGGATCTGAAATAGTTCTGATCAAAAATTCCTATTGGTGATCGAGTCCTCTTTGGCTTTGAAGAGAGGTCATCAACATCAATCACGTGCTCTTTTCCTTTGTTGTTGCCTCCTTTCACAGCTGAGCTTTTAAATGGAGACATCTGCACAAATGAACACAGAACAGAAATGAAACAAGTACAAAAACACAAAAACTTGATTAGATTCAAGTTAGTTCAAAACAGAATTGACAACATCTCAAAACATATCAAAACATACTTAAAACAGAGCACACAGACATAAACAACAAGTTAAAGGTGATAAGCCATGTAAACAGGCTCACAATGCATGAGTGAAGTGAGTGTAACAATGTGTGCATAGGCTGTGCATGTGTGTGCATCTTGAGGTGCATGAGGGGTGCCTAAGGGTGCCTAGTGTGTGTACAATGTGGACAATGTGTGTGAAACAAATAAAATATGACCAAAACAAGTTAAACAAGGTCAAACAGGTATAAGCCCAGAAATTGGAATTCACTTGAATCCAATTTAGCACCAAAATGTCACTCGGACATTTTGTCAAGCACCTAGTATGCAACCGTGAACACTAACTATGAGCAATGTATGATCATGGTGAAAAATGCCTCAATACAACCTTAAAATGCCTCAAGGGGCCAACACAGATGCATAAACAACAAATGGGACTCAGCCCAATTAAAGTTTTTGAAAAATTTTCACAAAAACTAAGAACTCCAACCTACTTTCGAAAAATCCCCAATATTTAAAACTCTAAGCTAGAATCTGCAAAATTGAATGAAAAATGAAAGCAATGTTTAGAGAAACATACCTTGAAGTGAATTTGCAGAGGTTTTGTTGCTTGAAAATGATGGGGTTTTGAAGAAAACTAAGTTTTGGGTTGAAGTGGTTCGAAAGACTTATGCGAGGGAAGTGAAGAGTGTTTAAAAACATGTCACATCTGCTACATTAAGTCTAAAAACACGCGTTTTTCGCGGGTTAGACAGTAGCGAGAAAGTCGCGAAACAGTCGCGAAAAGAGCCACTGAAGAACAGATGCTTTCGCGAGAAGCTGTTAGTTGCGAATTGGGCGCGAGATAGTCGCGAAAGTTTCTGTGTGATTTTGTGAAAAAATCCAATTTTTGCCTAAACACCATTTCGTGATAAGAGGTTAGTCGCGAAATACCCGCGACGCAGTAGCGAAAGTTTCTATATGAAAAATATGACTTTTGATTTCCCTCAAGCACATTTCGTGGGAAGCTCTAAGTCGCGAGCTTCTTGCGAAACAACCTCTGAACCAGTTTTTGATGAAAAACACAAAAAAAATGCATTTTGAACAAAAACGAAAAACACAAAAGTATAAAATCACTTTCAAAAACATATAAAATACTCAAAAATCTTTTTGGGTTTGATCAACAAGTATTTGAGCATACACATCACATTTGAACATGTACAATCACACAAATGAGATAGACATTATTTGAACAAAGTCTTGTGTGTTGTGTGTGAGTATCAAATGTGGAATAGTCCATAGTCCAGAGTGAAGCTTCAATGATCAATTCAATCAAGTCATACACAACTGGTACGAAATCAAGTGGTCTATCTCTATTATAGAAATGAGCATATATGACCTCCCACAAAAGAATGACTACAATTCTTAGAAGCTTTTCATTTGGCTTCTGCATAATTCATTACATTTGATCCTTTTTGGATATTTTATTTCTTTTTGAGATTGGTGCTTGAAATTTTTGATATTTCAACAATAAGAGTTAGCCTTTGGCTTTTGAGCACCTTTCATTTTAATTTAAAAGTCGCTTTCCCTTTTTCCTAGTCAAATACTAGTATGTACGACAAGCTTTTGTAGCTCAATATCTCTTTTCATTTGGAGATTTACATTCGATGAGCTCTATAGCAAAAATATAAACATAAAGTGGGAAGAGATATAGGCACAAGTCTATGCAAGTATCAAAACCATCAAGACTATTGACTAATCATTCATGACAAGCTTGAAGATCTATTTATAACAATCACACATAGATTTCAAGATATCTCCCTCAAAAATTAATGTGCATACAGAACAAACTAGGCTCGTAAATGCACTATGTCATTAGTACAAAGGTACTAGGCCAAACTCACATGTGAAACACACAAAAACAAGTGATCAAACTTTTTGAAGACTTTTCAATTTTTATGGGTTTTTGAATTTTGAAAAAAAAAAACGATCAATAATCAACAAAAAAAAAAAAAACTTGTAAAAGGGACATGCTATAAACAGAAAACAATGCATGATATGATGCATGAACCTATGATCCTAAGCATTGGAAGTATTGATGCATGGACATAGGAGATAATCATGCATGAGTACCCCTCTTCATCCACACGTCACGTGCGTTTGGGGTGATATCCCTATAGGATTGGGTATGTGAATTGTAACCTTCAAACCTGCTGTTGAAGTTCGCCAAACATGTGGTGAATGCCTCAATCATCTTCATTACATCCATCACACCAAAATCTTCATTTTGACTTCGTGGTTGCCCAACAGTCCAATTTCTCCTGTCATCTCTTGGTCCTCTTGACCTTTGATCCCTAGCATTATTCAATGCTCTCAGCTTATGACAATTTGATCTGGTGTGTCCTTCTATTCCACAATGATGGCATACATGGTTTGCTTTCGGACCTCTTAGTGATTTTGGAGGTGATCTCCCTTTGGCTTCAGACTTGACCGTTGATTGGTTGCGAGGCTTGTTCAACACCTTTTGCTCAGCCATATTCTTCTTCTTCTCCACATTGGCTTTCTAAACAGTAGGGACAACTTCTTTTGGTTCTTTTGCCTTCACAAAGTTTACTTCCTTGGTTACCTTAATACTCGAACTACTTTCTCCAGTATATCCCAACCCGGTTTTGTCGAAGAAAGATTTTTGTGAAGAGATGACATCATCAAGCTTCTTGGTAGAGGCTCGGGCTACTCTGGCATTTGCTTGAACCACTTCAAGCTCAAGACATTTCACCTTTGTGTAGGCCTCGATTAACTCACCATTCAGCGTCTCAATCTCACACTTGGCCTCCTTATATCTTACTAGGAAACTTCTATAGTCCTCCTCTGCTTTCTTCATTTTCTTCACAGCCGCCTTGGCCACCCTTGCATACTCTCCTGACTTCTCAAGGAGAGAGTTGTAATTTTCTTGAAGACCGGTTATATCTTCATCTACCTCAGCATCCAATTCTTCTACAATTCCCATGGATTCCTCATCACTATGCTCCCCAAGTTCTTGCACAAGCAAATTCAAATCCTCTAAAGATTCAACATGAGCGATAGTCATAAATGCTGAGAAGTTCCCTTCTTCATCACAGTTGTCCTCCGAATCTGAGTTGGAAGACTCCGAATCACTGAGAGTTGTGGCATATGCCTTGCCCTTCATTCTCAAATAATTAGGACATTCTCTCTTGACATGTCCATGTCCATTGCACTCGAAGCAAGTGATTCCTTGAGTAGATTGAGAATCCTTCCCATCTTTCTTCCTAAATTCCTTCCTATCACCCTTGGGAGATGAAAACTTTCCACTATTGAAAGGCTTCCCACTGTTGTTCATCTTTAGAAATTTTCGGAAGTTCTTTGCAAGGAAAACTACTTCCTTCTCCACATCATCCTCTTCGGAGGGGTTGTCCATTCTCTCGGTGATGGTTTTAAGAGCAAGGGATTTGCTCGATTTATGAGAAGGCAGTCCTAACTCATATGTTTGAAGAGATCCAATTAGCTCTTAGATTTTGATCTCATCCAAGTCTTTATTCTCTTCTATAGCTGTAACTTTTGCTCGGAAACTCTCCGGTAAAGACCTCAAAATTTTTCTCACCACCTTAGAATCTTCAATCTTCTCTCCAAGATTGAGTTTGGCAATTACAATCTCATTGAGCTTTCCATAGAAAGAGTCGAAAGCCTCATCATCTCCCATCTTTAGTTCTTCAAATCTGGTGGTAAGCATTTGAAGCTTCATGTCCTTGACCTTTTTGGTGCCCTCATAGGTCATTTCAAGGATCGTCCAAGCTTCCTTTATTGTTTTCACGTGCGATATCCTGTGAAACTCATCAGGGGACACACCACAGAATATAGTATTAATCGCCTTACTATTCGCATTAGCTAATGCAAGAGCTACCTTGTCCCATTCGGACTTGGCAGTAGTGGGTTTAACATACCCATTCTCTACGAAATCCCATACGGACTCATCAACAGCACACAAGAAAGCCCTCATTCGGACCTTCCAAAAAGCATAGTTACCTCCATCAAAGAATGGTGGGGCATTAAGGGATTGTGACCGGTCCATCACAA
This sequence comes from Quercus tomentella, assembly GCA_028535165.1. Taxonomy (NCBI): domain Eukaryota; kingdom Viridiplantae; phylum Streptophyta; class Magnoliopsida; order Fagales; family Fagaceae; genus Quercus; species Quercus tomentella. Next base: position 30,924,631 of record JAPQVY010000155.1, read on the forward strand.
AGGGTTAAGGATCACACTCGGGTATTTAAACCACAGCGAGTGTACCCGCTCTGATACCAATTGAAAGCTCGAAATGTGTGAAAACACAAGAGCTTGTTTAGACCCCCAATTCAAATTACGGCTTGGTTGATTTTACACTAACTTAATACTAAGTGTGAAATAATGTAAAAGCAAGCATACAAGCCAGAGAGCTACTCTAATCCATATTTAACGCAACACAGCAGTAAAATGAAATGAACAAAAGTAGGGAAGAGAGATGCAAACACAGATAACACCGAGACGTATTATCGAAGAGGAAACCGAAAAACTCGGCGAAAAACCTCTCCGCCGCCCTCCAAGCGGTAATCGATCCACTAGACAATCAGTTGGAATACATGGGTTAGCAAGAGACCCTTCAAGCCTAATCTACCCGCTGTACCTAAGCCTTCCAAGCTCCTACTCCAACAGGGCTTCTCGGAACCGTGTCTTGTCTAGCTCTCTGAATCCCGCAACAAGCTCCATGTTGCATCTGCCATCCTTGGCTTCTTCCAATGCTTCCCAGCAGCACCAAAACCTCACTTGACACTCTCAAAGGGTGTGGTAAGTGTTTGAGCTATTAACCTCTCAATGGTATGGAAATGGAGAGGTAGGAGATGAGGAAATTCCACAAACAAATGTGTAGAGAATTGTTGGTATAACAATTTCTAACTCTTCAGTGTTTTAGTTAGGGTTTTCTCTCAGAAGCTCTCCTCAACATTTGTGGGTAATATGGGTATATATAGTGTGGATACAGAAAGTGTGTATCAGATAGTACAAACTGGCAGAACATAATGTCTCGTGGGTGTCTCGCGGGAAGGCCTTACCTGCGAGATACTCGCGAGACACAGCTGTTTCCATCTGTACTGACTCTTCGCATTCCAGTCATGTGCAAGGCACATGCTTCACTTCGTGGGAAGCTTAGTCACAAGACACCCGCGAGAAGTCTTCTGGCTTCACTTGCTTAAGTCTTCACACACACTCTCTCTCTCTAACACACAACCTTTACAATCAAATCCCACAATAAATACAAGGTACAAAAGATTGAATATAATTACAATCAATTTTGGCATGGAGTAAAAGCCAACAAAAAACATATTTGTAAATCACAACTTTAGAAATCACATCAAAATCTTATGTGGAAAATTGTTACTAGTTCTAATTTGAACCCACTGCTGAAATTATATTTTTACTCACCAATATTAGCTAATAACAATATGTTACTTAAAATTTATTGGGAAAATATTGTGAAAATATTGTGGTAGAATTTCTAAATTGTCATTTCTTTTTTTCATATTATTTTTCCTTTCTTTCTTTCTATCATCCATACGTTTCTTTTCTTTTTTTTCTCTCTTGATTTTTCTCCACCAGACACGTATACCCATATATCCATCCTCTCCCCTTTTTTTTTCTCTACTTTCCACTTTCCAGAACCTCCCACTCTCTTTCTTTCTCCAGCTCTCTTTCTCAACTTTTTTTTTTCTCATTTTCTACTTTATTCCAACACATTATCCAGCTTTCTCTGTAATAAGAAACGGAGAAAGAGGTAGAGAGAGAAAGAATAGATGGGTTAGATGGCTCTGCTCCACCGTGCCTTCTACTCCGCTCTCTGTGCCGTCGCGCCTTCCACTCCGCTGCCGCCGCTCGTCTTCCGCCCCACCGCCGCTCATCGTCCTCCCCACCACTAGGCTGGGTCGGATCGGCTTGTTCTTTCTTTTCTTTTCTTTTCTTTTTTTTTCATATTTGCTTATTCTGATTCAACTTTATAGAAATGGATTTTGTTTTGTATTTTGTGTTTGGATTATGTGAGAAACGGAGAGAATGAGAGAAAAAAAAATCCAGAGGAGAGAGAAAGAATTGATATAATAGTAGCTAGGATAATTTTTTAAGCAGAAAAATCAATTTGGAGTTGCTACAGTATTCTCTAAATTAAGAGAAGTACTGTAGCAACTTCAAAAAAATTTTTGGAAAATCTGTGTGTTTAGAGAACCAGTTGGAGTGTGAACAGTAGCATTTTATCTGCTAAAAATAGAGATACAGTGACTGTTGGAGATGCTCTAAGATCACAAAATTCATTGTTGATCACTTCCCTTTCCTTCTTACGAAGAAAAATATTCTAGGGGACAATGCAATTCATGTGGCCACAAAAAATAAACATCTAAGAGTTTTAGAAGTCCTCATTAATAGCTCTACTGTAGAGTTGCAAATGAGGAATAGCATAGGAAACACTACTTTTCATGAAGCTATATTTTTTCCTATTTGTTATGAAGCCATCAATCTTTTCAAGGACGGAACTAGGATTTGAACTTGAGGGGGGCAAGCATAACCAAAAAAAAGTTTCGCAAGTGTTGATTTTAGCTAACCAAAAAATGCATACACATTGTTGAGGGCCATTTGTGAGAGCCCAGGCAGACAGAAAGAAAGCCCAATAATAAGGGTAACAAGGAATTGACAAAATAGATAGCAAAAAAAACCATTAGGCCCAAGCGGCAGGAATAATGGATCACAGGCCCAACAAATAAACAAATGGGTCTTGAAGAGGCAAGTGGGCTCAAAGAAGCCCGGAAAGAAAGAAATAGCATCCCATGGGCAGTGTATGAGGTAGAAAAGTGAGAAAGGGCCATCGCAGGCCCAAGGCAATGCAAACTAAGAGAGTAAGGGGTTTATGGCAGGCCCATGAACCCCAAGGATGAGAATAAGGTTATTGGGCCAGGGAAGCCCAATGAAGTTAGTAAAAAGCCCATGGGAGTGTAGAATTAGCAAACGGGCCGGGAAAACCCAAAGAAAGCAAACAGGCCGTGGATGCCTAAAGGAAAGCCCAAAGGGACATAAGAGCCCATAAGTAAAAGCAAAGCAGTGGCCATGACAAGCCACTGAGAGAAGGAATAAACGGCTGGCCCAAAAGAGGCCCAGCAGGCCTAAGTTATTACGGCAGGAATAACAGTACAACGTTGCAAGAAATAAAGAAAACCGAGAGTGGGCCAAAAAAATGTAAGGCCCATCATCAGACAAAGTCCAGCTCTTGAATGGAGCGGGAAACCAAAGAAAAGCCCACATAAGAGATCAGAAAACACGGAAGGAGAGTCTCTAGATCACGGCAAACGCATGAGCAGCAGGCAGACTTTTGGACATATCTGAAAGGAAAGCACGCGCAAGGCCCAAGCACCACTAGCCTGTACCCAGCCAATATGGGACGTGATGGGGCCATGGGCCAGAGGTAAGAGGTAAAGGGGGTATGGTTTGGTGGTGGGGAGAGGGGAAAAGGCCTATTTTGCGGCTCCTGCCCAGGCCCTTTTGGGAGGTACGTCCTGCTGGGATGACAGACCACCCAAAAGAGGCAAGGTTGAGAGGGGAACCGATTAGGTGCATGCCTTAAGGAAAAGAGAGAGAAAACATTTATGCCGTGGCAGGTAAGAGTGCTACGGTGGACTGACGAATGAAACAAACCTACCTTTGCCTAGCAAGGGTGAGACACACAGACGAACCCTTTGGTGGTCGGCAAGTACGCCCAGACCAGACAAAGGCGGTTAAGGGGCAAAGTGGTAAAACATTGGCCACGGCAGGCACTATAAAAGGGCCCTTGCCATGCCCTGAAAGGGGATCAGAAAAACAGAGTGTATTCACGGAGTAAAAAGAAAGCAGAGTAAAAAGAAAACAAAGAAAGAAAAGAAAAAGATAAGAGAGAAAACAGAGGAAAAAAGAGAGAAAACAGAGGAAAAAAGAGAGATAATACAATGGGCATGCACCAGTAGGTCGATTTCCCTCTCTCCCCCTTTAAATCCTGCTCTCTTCCAAAACGCAAACAAGGATTCCTTTTTGGGAAATAACCATTCAGGTCCGACTCCCTCAAAGTCATTAATCCCCACGGCAGGATCTTTTCCTGGGAGATTATTTGCATTGAGAGGAGGCGTTCTCCCCTCTTTGGTTTTGCTTCGACGGACCAAAACTTAAAATGTGATTCTATGCCCATTCTTGATTAGTTCATATTATTTTCTTTCTCCTTTACTTTCTCTGTAAATGACATTATTACGACTGTAATCATGTTTCATAAGTAGGAATTACTTGGCCATTTTTATTAAATAGTCATAGTACTCTGTTTTGCTATTATTACTATATCTGTCTGCCGTAACTCATTTGAAACAGTTCCGCTTGCCGTAAGCCTACTCCTGGTAGACAAGGCATAGTTTGTGCACAAACCGGCCCAAGTTGAGTTACAATTGGACCGGCCCCAACTCCCTTACTTAGAAACATTCGGGCCCATTACCGTAGGAGGCAGCCCAGCCCAACGCATAATACGCAAAAAAGGCCCCTACACACATCATAACATTAATTTGTGGATGTATTCTAATATTAATTTTTAGGAATTTATCATATGTAACAATTAAAAATATTTATTGACTTGCAAAGTTAGGAATCTTTAACCTATATAATAATTAATATATTATTATTAGTCTACATATTAAGTTGTAGTACTACTACTGTCAATAAAATTTTAAATTAAAAAAAATTTAAAAAAAAAAAAAAAAAAACCCCACAAGCCACAACAATATTATTATTAGTAATTTATTAACACAATAAAGTTACAACAAAATTAATAGATATAAGGTAGTATACTACTACATTCATTTTAAGATAACTTTATAAATATAAGGTAGTATATACCATATGATTAGACCCAAAAAAATAAATAAATAAATAAATAAAAATAAATGCACGTGGCTTTATGTTGGCCACAAGAACCGCAATGAGTTGTAGCCATCTTTACCACAATCTCCAAGGTGCCTTTTTCAATCATCATTTTGCAAAATAGAGAGAAGGCATGCACTGAAGTCTGAAGGTTGTGAAGTTAGGAAAAAAAAAATAGAAGAAGAAGAAAGCAGCAAAGATGCAGCTGGCCAGAGAAGAAGATGACGGTGGTGGGGCTGCACTGAAGGATTGTTTTGCTAAGGATTTGTCATTTGTTCTTATCTTGTTGGTATTTTTTTTTGTGTACTGGATTTGTGATTGTCTAAAGGTTTTTCTAATTATCCAGTTTTATGAATTGTTTTGTTGGTTTGTCTAATGGATTTTTTTGATATTTTTGGGGCAACACAGCAAAGGGGTGGTTTGATTAAAACAATTTTAAGGTCGTGTTTTACATTTTTGCCAAATTAATATTACTATTGCATGTCAAGTTAACTCAAATAACTTTTTGGTTCTTCCTCAATTAGTGAGTTACATATATTTATATATTGTCTAACTTTCCTTGCAGATATTGACCGATTGGGCTTTAACGACAGCTGGCACACCCATGAGCATTAAGGGATCTACTATTCTGTCAAGAAAACCAAGAACGCGATCAAGATATCGCATGATTAAGTACTGGTTCGATATTCTTTTAATGATATCAATTTTAGTTTCATGTGCTTTTCGTGAAATACTAATTATTTGTCTTATTTAATTTTTTTTTTTTTTTTTTGGGTACAGAATGAGGGCGAGATCGATGCAGACAGAGACAGTCAATACTCAACCAAATAAAAACATTATGTATCTAATAGATCATTATATCAATTTGATTTTTTCTTTTCTTTTTTTAGAAACTTATTAAATTATTAGTATTGGACTTGGGACTCTGGACTGGACCAAGTATTTCTTGTAATTTTTAATTTGTGTGGCAATATAATATTTCTTTCTTGTAATTGTTAATCTGTGTCACAATTTAATATTTCCTATGAGTGTTGTACAAAGTCGAGTCCAAATTTAGTAACTACTAGTGTTGGCAGCATGTGCTTGGTTAATTGGAGGATTTTATTCTACTAATATATAAGCAAATCACATAGTTATATATTGTAAAATCTTTTACAGTTTCCTAAACCTATTTAAGATTCACAAAAATGCAATTTTTTTTTATAGTTCTACATGATTCTATCAAAGTAGGTGGTAGATTGATGGCTGTTTATTGCTAGTCGCTATTGTTAAAGTTAAAGAAGTCGTCTGAAAAATTAATATATTTTTTAAAAATATAATAGTGTTGATGTGAAAAATTGTGGAGCTTCCAAAACTTAGATGACACAATATAATAAGGTTAACAACAAGTTAAAGGATTTGATTATATAATATTTATAAATCAGTAAATCAGGCATGATCTATTTTTAAATGTCGCATGCAAGTCATTAGTACTTGGCCAAAAAAATAAATAAATAAATTGCTAGTCATTTGATTAGTTTTGATATTGGAGGATCTTAGCAGCACGCCTGAAAGTAATGTCTTTATTTTATTATTTTGAAAGTTAGTAACTACGTTATCCAAAATGTATCTATAAAATCTAGTGCCTAAGGTAAAGGCCCCCAAACTACATGTCACGTCTCCCTTATACGTTATAAAAACCCCAACCTTTACTACCTGCCTTTTTGTCTCTCTCACCCTAGATTTCTCAGTGAATTGAACATGAGTTCTAATTATCAAAAGTCGCCTTCAGGTAAAATATTTAGTGTGTTTGTTTAACCTTTTTTTTCTTGGGAAAAATGCTATGCATACAATATTTTCACAATAATTTTATAATAAATCTTAAATAGTAAGTTGTTATTGGTTGTTATGAGTGAGTAAAAATGTAATTTAAGTTGTGAATTCAATTTAGAACCAATAACAGCTCTTTTTGGTAATAGAATAAAAAACTTTATTTTTTGAAAATAAAACTAATAACAACTTACCCTTTATAACCGTACAATTGTGACTAAGATTGAAAATTTAAAAAGTTCCTCATTGACCGGGCCTAGTTGCCTGAGTGGTACTCGGTACCTTCTGTGTCCGCTAACTCGGGGGTTTGAGCCCCCGCAATAACAAATTAGCCAGCAAAAAAATAATAATAATAATAAGTGTAATGATACCAAAAAAAAAGTTCCTCATTGACCATTATATGTGTATTACATTATTGCAAATGTTTGAGTTTGTGCAGAGGCAAAGCCACGTCAAACGAAGAAACTGAGCCCTTCAAACAGTTCAAAGCAGGTTACGAAAAACCCTCCTGTGGCTGTAGACCGTGATACCTCTTCTGCTTTAGCCCTCAATCACTTTTCTCCTGCTTCATTGATATTTGTTGGTGGTCAAACTAGTTTCTACAAAATATGGCTAAAGAGCCTTAGATCCTAAACAATGTAGTCAAATGTTTATCGAAAAGAGAAAAAAAGAAAAACTATATAGTCAATTAGTCTACTTTTAAACTATTTATTAAAATGCCACTCTTTAAGATAAATGAATAAAGTAACACTAATTACAAGTTCAATTGTTTCTAAAAAAAAATGGAAATAATAAAAAAGAAGTTCTTAGTGAATTTCTGTAACAAGCGTATGTTAATAAGATAAGTCCTGCATGTATTAGAAAGCTAGCAAATGTAAATTTTAAATCATTCGTTATCCCATTGCAAATTGTCTTTCATATCTAAGGAATTTTTTTTTTTGGTTTGATGATGATTTTGTTCTTAGAGTATTGGCATCGGTGTGTGTGTGTCAACATATTAAAATTTTAGCACTTGGCACAGTAATAACCAAATACTAAAAAACCACCTACATCACTTGTTCCAAGTGCTAAAAAATTTGGTATTGATCTACAATTCCGTTCTATTAATTCTCCTCCAAAAAAATATAACATTGAGCTAGCTAAAATGTTACTTTTCTTATTTTAAGATATCATCTATACTACTATTTAAAGAGCTTCCTCTATTTGGAATGGATTTTTTCATGATTCAAAAATACCCATACATTCCTATATTTAAGTAGAGACAATCTAAAAGAAAATCCAATAAAAATACATTTCTAACTTCCATGTAAAACACTACCTACAAAATAGGACTATTTTCAATTGGTTTTTAAATTCAATCTAAATTTCAAATTTATTTAGTCAACAATTTTAAAATCTTTATTTTTATTTTTATTTTTTTATTTTACAATTTGTTTAGCAGAGGATTCTAATAGTCCACTACCCACTATCCACAACTTCTCCTAAACTCTAATTACGGTTTTTATTTTTTCTTTTAAAAAAAATCCACTTTTTTATACAATTTGTTTAGTATAGGATTTTAATAGCCCACTAACCAAGTTTCAAAACGAAATAATATCCCACTAATCACAATTTCTCCTAAACTCACTATCTCTAATTCATATATATCTCACACAATTTTTAAAACAAAAAATATATCTCATACACATTTGACACATTTTTTTTTCTAAATATTAGCATGCATTATTTCTATTTAAAAATAACTTACTCGTTTGTTTCTACTAGCATTTAAGCATGCACGAAACTCTTTGATTTTTTAAGGGAATTATTGATACCACTGGAAAAATTACTTCTACTAAGGGGAAATAGAATGTAAAAATAATTAATTAGAAGAGAAAAAACGTGTGCTAATTTTATTTCATTTTATTTCTAAGAAGAAACCTTGATAACCAAAAAGGAAATATATTTCAAAATTAAATGAAATATGTGTGACAAATTAACAATTAATATACAAAAGAGAAACTTAATTATGCAAAAAGAAAAACGTAGTTTCAAAGAAATTTAAAGCAAAACTTATTGCAAACCAAAACTAAAATTTAAAATTTTCCCACTAAATACAAAACAAAATAAAAATATGAAAAATAGATTAATAAACAAAGGTAAAATGAAACCAGTGGCACCTGCTAGTTGGTAGGAGTAGGACGTGTTTAAGATGATCACATGCTTGATTAAATGGACTGCAAAAGTAAGGCAAAATAAAAATTATTCGAGAGTTAAATGTGATGAGTAATAGACAGATAGTAGCAAAAGTAGCAATGGTTGAAGTAATTAATTAAAATTAAAAATAATATGAAGAGTGAAGATTTTATTTATGATATGAAAAAAAAAAATACTTGAAAAAATTATTTTATAGCATAGATCTTGTTCTTCAAAATTCCTCATGGAGAAATTGAGGGAGTAAGAAATGTGATGATATGCATTTGTGCCTTAACCTTAATTTTTTTTTTTTTTTAATTTGAAGTTTGTATTATAAACAAAACAAAATTGAAGAAGAGTGGTGATTATTTTTTTTAAGTTGTAATAGAATGGCTGATTTGGATTAAAAAAAAACTACTTAGGATAATAATAATTTTTTTTAAATACACTAAAGTCTTAACTCAACGTGACAAATTGGGTGTATTTTTGATAGAATTTAAGCTGCGTAAAAAAATGTGACCAACGGGGGCTTGGTTGAGTGGGTAAGGTTCGTTCACTTCGTGCACCACACCTAGGTTCGAATCCCGCTACCCGCAGGAGTCCGTTGGTGGGCATCCTTAGTGGGGTAACTCCCCACACAGTGGTACAGGCGGGCCCCCGAGATCGGCCTACCCCGTCCGAGGCCATCTGGCACCCTGCTCGGGGGTATAATATAGCCATAAAGGCCCCCATTTTTGTTTCTCAAAAAAAAAAATGTGAGAAAGCGAAATAAAAAGAAATATTTTATAAGTAGCCTAAAATTTCAGATTTTAAAATTTAATAAGTTTACTTAGATAAATGAAAAATAGTAGTGGATAATTGGATATTCTTTAAACTATATGGGATAATATTATAAAAATAAATAAATAGGATGATGGGATAAGCATAAATTTTTTTTTTTTACCTAATTTTTTTGAAAAATAGTGAAAAACTTGCGGCAATTTCATTTTGGAAGTTAGAAAAAAAAAAAAAAAAATAGAGTAGTACATTAGTGGAAAAGAAGCAGTTTTATTTTTATTGTAAAAAATGCTATTTTATTTTCCTAAGAAGCAAACCTGATAACCAAAAGGGAAAAATATTTCAAAAATAAAAAGAAATATGTATGACAAATTAAAAATTAATATACAAAATAGAATCCTAATTATGCCAAAAGAAATACATTGTTTCAAAGAAATTTAAAGCAATCCTTATTGCAAACTAAAGCTAAAATTTAAACTTTTCCCACTAAATAAAAAGCAAATAAAAATATGAAAACATATGAATAAACAAAGGTAAAATAGCGCTGGAGGTACTTGCAAGTTGGTAGGACTTATTTAAAATGATCACATGCTCACTCAAATGGACTGCAAAAGTAAGGCAAAATAAGAATTAATCGAGAGTTAAATGTGATGAGTAATAGACAGATAGTAACAAAAGTAGTAATGGTTGAAGTAATTAATTAAAAGTAAAAATAATATGAAGAGTGGAGATCTTATTTATGATATGAAAAAAAAAAAAAAAATCTGATAATATTATTGTATGGCATAGATCTTCTTCGAAATTCCCTGTGGAGAAATTGAGAGAGGAAGTAATGTGAAGATATGCATTTATTCCCTAATCTTGATTTTTTGAATCTGAAGTATGTATTAGAAACAAAAGAAAATTGAAGAAGAGTGGTGGTTATTCTTTTAAATTGTATGAATGGATGATTTGGATTAAAATAAATAAATAAATAAAAAAGGGTTAGGATAATAATAATGGTTTTTTTAAATGCTCTTAACTCAACATGACAAATTGGGTTTATTTTTTATAGAATTAAAGGTGCGTAAAAAAAGTGAGAAAGAGAAATAAAAACTATTTTACAAGTAGCCTAAAATTTAGGATTTAAAATTTTAATAAGTTTACTTAGATAAGTGAAAAATAGTAGTGGATATCTAGATATTCTTTTACCTACATGGAATAATCTCTTATAAATAAATAAATAATTGGATGCTCTTAACCCTGGGGACCCTTATGCCATACATTAGCCCCCCCTTGATTTGTGCCCGGTACCCGAGAACGAATCAAGGATGCAAAAGGACAGAAACTATCCGAAAAGTCTAACAGGTGGATACTGGATGGTTTAAAAGACTCATTAATGCGCCCTTAAAAGGCGCATTGCAACTTACTGTTGGCTCAGACATCATCATTGTCTGACGATTCATGAATCGAGGGGGCGCATGTGTGGCAGTTTGGGTGGGGATTCGTAGGGTTTCCCACTTCCCATTTATTAAATGTCATTTATTCCCCCTTTTGGCTCCTATAAATAGTTCCTTCTAGAACTCTACTTCACTTTTTCATTTTTCATTCTCCAAACTTCCTCTCTACCGTGCATATCTCTCTGTGCATTCATACTTCAGTCTAGAACACCCTACTCTCCTAGAGCCCAAAGTAAGTTCCCTCTGTCTTTTCTCTTTTTCTTTCTATTTCATTTAGTTCTCTCTCAACCGTAGTTTAGGAATCTAGTTTTGAAAATGGGCTATTATTATCTTTTATCTTCAGAAGCCTCGTTGGCTAGTTTTAGGGCTGCCTACAACGTCCCTGAGAATGTCAATATTGCCTATTGTCATGAGGGTGATATCGACATCCAAAGGCGTCGTGGTGTAAACACAGTATTCTTTCCCTTGTTGGCCATTCTTGAAGGTGGGGTTAGGTTCCCCGTTGACCCTCTCATCATAAGCACCCTTAGATTTTATGGTCTATATCCCGACCAACTCCCCCCTAATTTTTACCGAGTAGTGAGTTGCATTAGTAGGTTGAACCAGTTGTTCAGGTTGCAACTAAATCACCATGACATCAATTTCATGTACAGTTTGTGTGGTAAAATTACGTCTGATTATTATTTAAAAACCAGAGACATGTAGGTACGGCTTATATCATGCCTACCTAACTCAAATAGGAACTCGGCCGACGAGTTTGTACAGGTGAGCGGCAACTGGTTTGCCGACGAGCTCCCCTGCCCATTCTCGTCACGTGATGTAGGTCGGTACCGAGTATATTTGTTTGTTAATCTGGGTTTTCTTAATTGTACTTGGGACTATTTTGATCGACAGGTTACTAACCAGTTTCTGTGTTGTTTCCTTGCAGAGAGCAAAAGGTTCAAGCCAGACCTCAGAGTAGTACACGTTCAGGACCTAAATTTTGTACTTAGGTCGGAGATTTTTGTTCACTGGGATGGACAACTCTGGGCATCTCACCTAATCCTTGGTGTTAACCCTGTATATTCCACCTGGCAGGCGTTTAGTCAGGCTTTATTAGTAGATAGTCCACTTCTCTCTCACATTGATGTTCGGCATGCGAATTTCCTTCCTCCAAAACGAACTGTAGGAGAAGCATGTGATCTCGGCCCTCGGTATATCTGCTCAGACGAAGACGCACCAGTGAGGGACGATTCGACTGAACGTGTGTCCCAAAAATGTCGAAAACACGTACCTGTTGAGCCTGAAGCCCCTGTTGAGCCCCAGGCCTCCGTTCAAGTAGCCGAGGAAGCAGCAGTCGAGTCAGTTAGTTCTTCGAGGACCGATTCAGACCAAGGTCACGATATGGTGACGAGAAAGACTATGACAATTGCCTGTTTTGTGCTCGTCGCCCGGCCAACCCCACAACAGCAGGAGTCCCATGGTAGAGATCCAATACCCCCCCTCCTCCTCCTCCTTCAGGCCGTTCCTGGAAGAGACAGCGTACTGCTGAGCAAACCCACGCTACCTTAGGTGACGCGCCTACGAGAACTCCTCCCCGACCATCAGGGGGTATCGTCATCCGGGAGTCAATGGCCCAAACAGGGATGAACGTGGTGTCCACCTCCCGAGCTGCAGCAGAATGGCAACCTACCTTCCAGCTCAACGGCAAACCTCTTCCCGCGTCCGCCAACATAAGAGTATGGGATAAGGGCGAAGGGGGTCGTGTTGCCCAAAGTTTGGTGCACGTCCTCCTTTTGCTCGAAGACATACACGTTTTTGAGGACGGGACGGACGAGTCATTAGGGAGGCGGTTGCAATGGCACACCATAGCGGTAATCTCTTATCCCTTGCTTTTCTATTCGCTTTCGCACGCACAATCTTTTCATTTTCACACTCATCATTATTGTTTTATCAGGCCGCGCAACTAACTCACGTCCTTAATGGGCGACTGAAGGAGCTTTTTGAGGATGCTTAGCAGGAGAAGGCTCTGAAAAAGGTTGCCGCGGTGACAGTGGAGGAGAAAATGAAAGCTGCCGAGACTATCGAAAACAAAGCTGCTGCATTTAAGAAGGCTAGGGAGTTGGCAAAGAAAAGGTCCATGGAGTTGGAGGGGAAGCTGGGTGAGACCGAGCTTAAACTGACGAAAGCTGTAAGTCTGAATGCCGCTCAAGCTGAGGAGTTGGCCGACCTGAAAGTGGCTTTGGAGGCTTGCGAAAATAAATGGTAACGAAGGATTTGCCGATGCAAAGAACTCCGTAGAGCCGGTCATTCAAGAAGCTCGGAAGCTTGCATTTGAGGAGGGTTGGTTGGCCGCTTTGCAAGCTCTAAGGGTCCCTGAGGACTCCCCTTTAAGAGATCCCAACCAAATCCCTTTCCCGAGCCCTTCTCTTGCCGTACAGAATCCTCATAGTGCTACTAACGAGGAAGAGTCACCAAGCATGAGGGAGTTGGTGGGGGCAATTGATTCCTATGTGGAGTTAGTTGACCTGGAAGTCACCAGCAACCTCTGTGCTGGTGACCGACCTGAGGAGGATGTTCACCTTCAGCCACCTTCAGCAACCCAGCAGCCACTCGGGGACGCCGCCCACTTCCAGCCTGCAGACTCTTCAACCTGATTGCCGAACTAAATTTCTACTTTTTACTTTTCTTTTGCTTAAGTAATTTATCTATTTTCATTAGGTTTGCCCATGTCACCGGGTTGTGGTGACAAAACAATTATTTTTCCGGGTTTAACTTTCCCTTAGTCACCGAGTTATGGTGACAAAACATTGGTTTAATTTTTATACGTTAGCTTTATTTGATTATGGTATAATTTTCGAACACTTGCCTTAAGCAAGTCTATGGATGTTTGATTCTAAGTTGCTCCTTTTATCATGTTCTTTCATTTTTTGCATATTATATGTGCTCTTAGTGACCGAGTAGTTTGATCATGGTCCGCTTCCGAGCAGTGATTGGAACTGCTTGTTTCTCTTCAAGAGGAAAGATTACATCCGGACATGTATGGTAACCGGGATTGCTCTAGAAGGGATCTTCTTTATTTAGAAAGAATTGGATCCTCGGCAATAATAACTGAATTTGACATACGTTGACCCTTTAGGAGAACGTAGAGTAATTACCTTCCTCGTAATGTGGGTTGTACCTGGTAAATGGGATTTCGTCCCTTGAATAATTTGGCGTTATCTCCGCGTGTTTGGTGATTAGATTAGAGTTGGGAAGCTTGCTTCAATTCTTGGAGTAACTCAGTGTGAAGTCCCTCCCCGTCCAGTGATAAGGATCTTACCAGGAAGTAGATTGCTGTTAGATAAAGCTTAAAATTGGGCTTCCACCAGCCCGGTGTTAAAAATCGAATCGAGGATAAGCTTCCGTCCTTAGGATGTTTTAGTGCGATGCTTCCACCTGCTTGGTGATGAAAATTGAACCGAGGCAAGGCTTTTGTCCTTAGAAAGATTTAGCGTAAGGTTTCCACCTACTCGGCGATGAAAATCGAGCCAGGAACAGGTTTCTGTCTTTATAAAAATTTAGCGTAAGATTTCCACCTACTCGGTTGGGAACAGGTTTTTGTCCATGGAAAAATTTAGCGTAAGGTTTCTACCTGCTCGGCAATGAAAATTGAACTGCGGCAAGGCTTTTGTCCTTAGAAAGATTTAGTGTAAGGTTTCCACTTTCTCAGAGATGAAAATCGAACTGAGAACAAGTTTCTGTCAGAAAAATTTAGCGTAAGGTTTCCACCTGCTCGGCGATAAAAATCGAGCTGGGAATAGGTTTCTGTCCTTGGAAAAATATAGCATAAGGTTTCCACCTACTCGACAATGAAAATCGAGCTGGAAATAGGTTTCTGTGCTTAGAAAAATTTAGCGTAAGGTTTCCACTTGCTTGGCGATGAAAATCGAGCTGAGAACAAGTTTTTGTCCTTGGAAAAATTTAGCGTAAGGTTTTCACATGCTCGGCGATGAAAATCGAGCCCGAAACGGGTTTCTATCCATAGAAAAATTTGGCGTAAGGTTTCCACCTGCTCGGCGATGAAAATCGAGCCGGGAACAGGTTTCTATCCTTGGAAAAATTTAGCGTAAGGTTTCCACCTGCTCGACGATGAAAATCGAGACGGGAACAAGTTTCTGTCCTTGGAAAAATTTAGCGTAAGGTTTCTACCTGCTCGGCGATGAAAATCGAGCTGGGAATAGGTTTCTGTCCTTGGAAAAATATAGCATAAGGTTTCCACCTACTCGACGATGAAAATCAAGCTGGAAATAGGTTTCTGTGCTTAGAAAAATTTAGCGTAAGGTTTCCACCTGCTCGGCGATGAAAATCGAGCAGAGAACAAGTTTCTGTCCTTGGAAAAATATAGCATAAGGTTTCCACCTACTCGACGATGAAAATCGAGCTGGAAATAGGTTTCTGTGCTTAGAAAAATTTAGCGTAAGGTTTCCACCTGCTCGGCGATGAAAATCGAGCTGAGAACAAGTTTCTGTCCTTGGAAAAATTTAGCGTAAGGTTTTCACATGCTCAGCGATGAAAATCGAGCCCGAAACGGGTTTCTATCCATAGAAAAATTTGGCGTAAGGTTTCCACCTACTCGGCGATGAAAATCGAGCCGGGAACAGGTTTCTATCCTTGGAAAAATTTAGCGTAAGGTTTCCACCTGCTCGACGATGAAAATCGAGACAGGAACAAGTTTCTGTCCTTGGAAAAATTTAGCGTAAGGTTTCCACCTGCTCGACGATGAAAATCGAGACGGGAACAAGTTTCTGTCCTTGGAAAAATTTAGTGTAAGGTTTCTACCTGCTCGGCGATGAAAATCGAGCTGAGGCAAGGCTTTTGTCCTTAAAAAGATTTAGCGTAAGGTTTCCACCTGCTCGGCAATAAAAATCGAGTCGGGAACAGGTTTTTGTCCTTAGAAAAATTTGATACGGAATTTCCCGTGTGCGTCGACCAGAACTTAATGAGTTAACAACGGCAAAATCATAAGTACTGATACACCTGCATGGACAAACATTGCTTTTGCATTAATTAACGTGCACATATAATATTACATTGAACATGTACCCCCGTATACCGATACTCAATGGTAGAATTTCTTCAGATTGTGGGCATTCCATGGCCGGGGAAGTGGTCTTTCGTTCAAATCCTCCTTGTAATATGCTCATGCCCCTGCAATGGCGGTGACTCTATGTGGTCCCTTCCAAGTTGGTTCTAACTTCCCTGCGTTGATGTCTCGTGTATTCCCCATTACCATCTGAAGTACCAGATCTCCCGCTCCAAACTCCTTTTTCCTTACGTCCCTATTGTATCTCCAGGCAAGTCTTTGTTGATATTCTGCCAACCGTATAGTCGCTGATTCCAGGCGTTCTTCCAGCATGCTCAACTATTTCATCAACAACTCTGAATTCTCAGCATGGTTGAATCCTAAAACCCGAGCACTGCACAAGTTTACTTCTGCGGGTATGACTGCTTCTGCTCCATATGTTAGGGAAAATGAGGTTTCCCCCGTAGAACTTCTCAGGGTAGTTCGGTACGCCCACAAAACACTGGGCAACTCATCTGCCCACCCGCCTTTAGCACCTTCTAATCTCCTCTTCAGCCCGTTCACAATGGCCTTGTTGGTGGCCTCGGCTTGGCCGTTGCTCTGTGGGTATGCCGAGGTCGAATACCGATTTATGATGCCGAGGCTGCCACAAAACTCACGAAAAATTTTGCTATCAAACTGCAACCCGTTGTCCGACACTAGGGATTCCGGTACCACAAATCTCGTCACTATATTTCTCTATACAAACTTCTTTACATCCACGTCCTGAATGTTCGCCAAGGCCTCTGCTTCCGCCCATTTGGTGAAGTAATCCACGGCCACTAGGACGAACCTCCGATTTCCTGTCGCCCGGGGGAATGGACCAACGATGTCTAGCCCCCACTGTGCAAAGGGACAGGGGCTACTAATGGGATTCAAGTTCCTTGCTGGTTGGTGGATCATAGGGGCATGCCTCTGACATTGCTCGCATTTCCACACATAATCGTTAGCATCCTTCTGCATTTACGGCCACCAAAATCCTTGGGTCATTGCCTGGTCTTCAATAGTGACTACAAAGGATACTCGGTCAATACATAAACGGTGTGAGCTTGAAAGTAATGGGGTAGCTTCCGCATGGCGTGCACCAGTGCTAACACCAACTTCTCCAAGGGCAAGTACCTCGTCTCAGCATCAACTAGAGTTTTACTGATGTAATACACTGGCTATTGCACTCCTTGGTCCCTCAAAAGCACAACACTCACGGCATGCTCTGATACTAAGAGATACATGAATAAATCCTCCCCGGATTCTGGTGCTATCAGCATTGGTGCCCGCACCAAATATTCTTTCAATTCTTGAAAAGCCTTTTCACACTCCTCACTTCACTGGAACCCCCTCCACTTTTTCAAAAGCTGGTAAAATGGTCGGCAGAGGTCGGCAAACTTTGTAATAAACCGATTAAGAGCGGCTAGCATGCCGGTCAACACTTGGACTTCCTTAGGATTGCTTGGCGGTTTAAGGCGTTTCACCACTTCAATTTGGTCGAGATTGACTTCTATTCCCCGGTTAGTGATCAAATACCCTTGGAACTTGCCAACCCCCACTCTGAAAGCACACTTTTTGGCATTAAGGCGCAACCTGTACTGCCGAAGTACTTTGAACACTCCTTTGCGCAACCTGTACCACCATGTCATCAATGTACACCTCAACTGTACGCCCTATCTTGTCACGAAACATTCTCGTCATCATTCGTTGATACGTGGCCCCGGCGTTCTTCAATCCAGACAGCATCACCATATAGTGGTAGATAGCATCAGGGGTTATAAATGCTATCTTCTTTTGGTCCTCGGTAGCTAGGGCAATCTAGTTATAACCCTGAAAAGAGTCCAAAAAGCTCATCCTTGGATGCCCGTATGTGGCATCCACTAACTGATCAATCTTCAGCATAGGGAATGGGTCCTTCGAACATGCTCTATTAAGGTTAGTGAAGTTAAGACAAACCCTCCACTTGCCATTTTTCTTTCTTTCCACCACGGTATTCGCAAGCCATTCCGGAAAAAATATCTCCTTTATTGCCCCGCACTCCTTTAGTCTTTTGACCTCCTGCCTAATAGCATCGGCGTGCTCCTTAGCCGACCTCATCGGCTTTTGCTTCTTGGGAGGATGCAAGAGATCTACATTGAGTTTGTGAACTATAAACTCGGGGTCCACCCCGGGCACCTCATACGAGCTCCAACCGAACACGTCTACGTTCTGCATAAGAAATAGCAACGTCTCTACCCTCTCTTCGTCCTTCACACTTGCTCCAATCAGAAAGCTCCTGTCAACATCCGGCAATATCTTTACTCTTACCAAGTCCTCAGCACAGCTGGCTTCTACTTCCCCTTAGGGTCCCTGTAATTGCTATAAAGGAGTCTCCTCAGTTGACTCATTTTGCTTGATTCCCCGATCAACTGCAGCCACCAAACACTGCCTGGCCATTTGTTGATTGCCCCTTACTTTGACGATTCCCTACTCGGTGCGGAACTTGACCTTTACATGCAGGGTGGACGGTACAGCCCCCATTGCGTGAATCCACGGCCTTCCCAGGATCGCAGTGTACGGAGAGAAAGAAGTGACCATTACGAATGTCACCATTACCTCCTTACCTTCCATATTCACGAGAAGCAAGATTTGCCCTTCCGGGATCACCATATGACCGTCAAATCCCATTAGGGGTCTATCATACCTGGAGATATCTTCACTCTTTAGGCCGAGCCCTTTGAATAGATCAGGATACATCACCTCGGCGCCGCTCCCCTGATCAATCAACACTCTCTTTACTATGAAACCATTTATTCGGGCTGCGACTACCAAGACATCATCATGTGGTTGAATCATGCCTTCCAGGTCATCATCACTGAAGGCAATGGGCTCCCGAGTGTACTTCAATTTCTTCTCGGGGGGTTGTTCACCCGCGCAGCTTTCCGTCAATGCCACAGCCAGTACCTCCCTTTTGCCAAATATCTGAGTACCTCTTAGTACCGCGTAGATAACTTCTATTACTCCCAATGGGGGAGGGAGAGGATTTCCGTGGGGTCGGCGCCTTGCTCGGTTTCCTGATTCCTAGGATCCACTACAAACTCTTTCAAATATCCCGTTTTTAATAACTGCTCTAGATGATCTTTTAACACCCTGCACTGTTCGGTGGTATGCCCCTTATCTTTATGGTAAGTACAATACAAGTTCTAATTCCTCCTTGACGGGTCTCCCCCCATCTTGTTTAGCCACCGAAAGTATGGCTCATTCTTAATTCAATCAATGATTCTATGCATCGGTTCTTTGAAGGCTACATTCACTTCTCCCATCTGTGGCTCTGGTTCTCGAATCCTCAAATCCTTCCGGGGCCTAGACGATAAGCCGATATGCCGAGGATGATTTATGACCGAGGCCTTGCCCTTGTTCTATAGCCGATCATCTTCCAAACATTTATATTCTTCAATACGCCTCATCAACTGCCTCATGTCCTAAGAAGGCCTCCTCGTCAATGATTCCTGTAGGCTGGAATCCTCGGGCAACACCATCCTAAAAGTACTTGCCGCGATTTTTTCATTACCTTTGCCAATCTTGTTGTACAGCTCCCAATACTAGTTAGCGTAGCTGCGGAGGGTTTCCCCTGCCCCTATTTTCATTGACAGTAACGCGTCCACGAGCTAAGGGACTCAGCTGTAGGTCACGAACCGTACACCGAACTCTTGAATCAATTCAGAAAAACTGTGAATTGAGCCTTTCCTTAACCCATTAAACCATCTCAAAGCAATGGGGCCGAGGCTCGAGGGGAACACTTTACACATCAGTGCATTGTTGTGAGTGTGCAAAGACATCATTTGAATATAATGGCTTACATGTTCTACCGGGTCCGTCTTTCCATCGTAGGAATTGAATAGAGGCCTCGTAAATCTGCTCGGCATAGGCACCCTTTCAATGTCCCTCGAGAACGGTGACCAGGCAGCTCGGCGTAATGCGCGGCTCATAGCGTCTATGGCCACACTACGAGGTCGTCTTTCTTTGGGGGAAATTGAATCCCGGTCTGCATATTCTCGTGAACGGTCCCAGTGCCGATAAGACCCAGATTGATGGGATCCGCTCCATGATGATCCCCTACGCTAGCCGACCTTTCCCTTCGCTCCTCGTGGTCCCTTCTCTGATGCCTACCTCTTGCTTGCAACTCTAAATCCCTCACCAACCTACAAAGGCGTTCGAGCTCCTCGTCCCTTTGATCGCGCTCTTCATCCCTTCTGTCGAAATGATTGCGCCCCAAAGCATCCGACATTGTCCAGTATGTTTGAAACGACCCTTCTCCAAGGTCGGACTGCCCTTCCTCCTCATGCCCCCTATCTTCGCATCTTTTCTGCCTTTTATCCCTCCAAGTGGATTCTCGTGAAGACCTCCCAGAACCATTTTCAGTATAACTCCCAGACGGATCTCCAGACATTTTCCCGTGCACGCCTTGACAAAACCACAGCTTTGTAGGAGATTCCACAGACAGCGCCAATTGTGCGTGCCCAATTTGTATGGTTAATGGGCTTGACCTCTACGTGGGCTCACAATCTATTTGTTTTGTGGGCTTTTGTGTTTCCTACTGTAGGTGGTCCTATGCTCGGCAGGCCCAAATACAATTCTATTTCCTTAAGCCTTTCTCCTTCCCTCACAGGATCGCTCCTTTGCTCCCTCTGAGTGTCTGCTCTCTTCTCTTAATACTCTTCCTAGAATTGCCAACCTCCTTTTTCTCATTCTCATCTCTTATTTATAGCACAAAATTAGTGAGAGGGTTATGATTATCCAGGTTATTAGTGGGATTAGGGGTCCAATTCCATTGTTTCAAAGTGGGTGTTTAGGTGGGAGTGGGAGAAGTGGCACTGGGTCTTATGGTACTATTTCAACTACCTTTTAACTTTATTTACAATACTTTCAATAAAAAAAATTTCAGTTTCAACTAAATAAGTTGTTCTCAAATAGATAATAAATTTCAAACACCTATACGTTTATTATTATTATTTTTGGGATTGAAGGATAGAGCAGTACGTTTGAATTTTTAATGTAACTTCTTGCATATCTGTCATATTACCTTTGCTGTAATTTTTGTTTTAAATTTTAATAATATAATAATTAGGAGGTGTGTATTGAATCTTGAATGCCTCCATTAAAAATATTTTAACATACCAATTCAATTATACGGCTTTTGGTTGTCATATTTTTTTTGAAGAGAAAGTTTAGAAACACAAATAATTTGATAAAAAATTTGAAATATGTTCTAGATAAAAAGGTAATGTCAGTAATGGGCTTAGATGAACTAGTTAAAGCTTGCTAACTTAATAGGTGTGAAAAAAATTGTTAAATTTTTTGTTCATGTAGCATCACTTTTACTTGATGAACCATGAAGCTCTTGAGGGGCATACGATAGTGGGGGCATTTAGGATGACTCATATGATATAAAGTTCTTGAGGTCAGATTGAAAGGATAGTGGAGGCATTTAGGATGACTCATTCTATACGTTCAAATTGGAGGCAACTTTAGGGTGTTGGTGGGGAAATGCCAATGAAAGGATCTTTTTCAAACTTTTGGACGTTTAATACGAGTTAAACCTCAATAATTTGTCTCAATTGCAGTCAAAATTTCCAAATTCACTTTGTGCCATTCACTTGAGAAAACGTGCGGATATCTTTCATTTGTAAATAGGGGTGTGTTAGTTTGGTTTCGGTCGGTTTTCTAAGTGTTGGCCAACCGAAACCGAAATTTTCAGTTTGTGAAATTCTCAACCGAAACCGACCAAAATAATTGGAAATCAATCGGTTTCGGTTGGATTTCGGTTTCGGTCGGTTTTTTCGATTTCCTTATCATTTATTTTCTAAGAAAGCAAACAAAGAAAAAAAATAAACAAACCCAGAAAATCCCTTTGCTTTCCCACGTTTTCTCACCACCCAAACACCAACACACACCAAGCACCAAGCAAAGTAGCAAACACAAAACCAAAAAAAAAAAAAAAAAAAAAGAGAACGGCGAAGAAGCGTACCGGCAAAGCCAAACTCACAACCTTCTACCTTGAAACCCAGAAATCACGAAGAACAAAACCCAAACACCCAGAAACCTTGAAACCCAAACCACGAAGACTAAAAAATCAAACCAGAGAGGCGGCAACAGCGAAGGAGGCGGCGGCGATTGAACCCAGGTGGCGAAGACTCCAGGCGGCGGCGACAACGGGGTTTGTTGATCTTTGGGTGGGTTTCTTGATTCTTGTTCTTGATTCTCTCTGAATCTTATTCTTGGTGTGGGTTTTTCATTTCTTTCTTCTTGATGTTCTCTCTTGATGTTGCCAACGGAAGTGAGAGAGAACAAAACCCAAACGTGAGAGACAAATGTTGAAAATATGATTAATAGGGTTATAAAGCAAACCCCAAAACGACGTAGTTTTGGTAATAAGGAGAGGAAAAATAAAAAGGCTATTACTAAGGGTTGAACCTGGGCTGACTGGAGACAAGCGCGTGTCCTTGCCGCTAGGATACTAGGTACTTTGTTAAAATATTTTGTAAAAATTATTATTTAATATATTTCGGTTCTGTTCGGTGTATTAGAATTTGCCACCGAAAACTGAACCGAAATTTTCAATTTTTTATATAATAAAACCGAAACCGAACCGAACTGAAATTTCTGCATCGATTCGGTCGATTTGAAGCGGTTTTTTCAGTTCGTCGGTTTTTTGCACACCCCTATTTGTAAATGTAGGTTTCACTTTTGTCTAATAAATATTTGAGAATCCCATTGCTGTAAAAATACTTAAATAATAATTAATTAATACAATAGCATGTATTACAATGTATAAAATTTATTTTGGTTTGGCTAATTCTAAGCTTGCAGATACCACTGATCAAAATTCACTATCAAGGAATTAAAACCACACCTAAACTTTCACAAAAACTCTTAACATGAAAGCAAAACATAAATAATACTGGAATAAGAAATACAAAAAGAAGATAAAGAGGAATGGGAAAATATCTCTAACTAATCTTATCAATATTACCAAAAATTATCTCAGCTACTTATAAATGAAGGGAAAAGTTAACTAATGCCTTGGTTTAGGAAACATTTTAAGAACATTTTTATGGAAAAAGAAAAAAGTAATTGATCTTTTGACAAATTTTTTATATTTCTCATAAGAGAAATGTTAACCAATGCCCTAAGGGCATTGGTTTAGGAGCTATTTTAGAAATATTTTATTGGGAGAATGATAAAATAATAAATGTTGTTGACAACTTTTTATATTTCCCATGAAAGTGGTGTCAAAATATTCTTATTATACTTTATTAACAATTGCCCTAAGGGTATCCGTTAGCATAACCCCTCTCATATAAGTGATATTAAAACTTTTTTAAAATGATCCATTAACAAATGTTCTAAAGGCATCCATTAAACGGACCTATATATATATGTGTTGGAGAAATTACCAATAAAATTATATTTTGATTACAATAAAAATAAAAAATATAAATGAACAATGTTGGACCGAGGCACAGAAATCTCGCTTCCCCACCAGGTGAATTTAAGGTCACCACTCCCGAGAATCCACTAATCAATAATCAAGCGGTTACAAGTATAAGGAATCTGACCACTACCCTGGTCTATCTCGAAATACCAACTTACAGTTGAACCCTTACTCTAATACCCAATTGGACTTGATCTTGTAGTAGTCTTCTTTCCTTTGTTGCACAAATCTCCAATTTATGACTAACCCTTTTGCACGAATCCCAGTACATGACTAACTCCACAATAACCCTTTGATTATTGTAGTTAATTTGCAATAGCTTCACATAGAAACGCCAATAAGATCTTTAATGTTGGTGCTGGAGAATTTGCTTGGTTATAGAACTCAAAGGCATACAAGAAAAGCAGCAAGAACTCTTTTTTCTGTAGGAGAAGATTAGGGTTTCAAAAAGAAAACCTTATGAAACTTTCTAGAGTTAGGGTTTTTTTTTTCTCCACCTCCTTATTTAAATAGGAGCTTAGTGGACCTTTTAAATAGGCTCTCCCATTCCAATTAGGTTTACACAAAACTTGGGTTTTTCTAGTCCTATAAGGATTATTCAAACCCATAAACAAATAGCTTTTAGGAATCAAAATGTTGTAGGCTATATAAAAATCTCATAAGCTCAATAGATCGAGAGGTATCGAGACAAGTATCAAGGTTTAATAAATATCGATAGATCGACAAGTATTGAGGAGGTATCGGGACCTGCAGATTTAGCTTTTCTTGAGCAGTTCTTGAGTAATCTTCATGTCTTCAATGTAAACACTTATAATGATCATCTTGAACCTACTTGAATTTACCCAAATACAAGTAAAGTGCGTTTTGTCATAGGATGTGCCAATTACATAAAATATGAACCTAACAATGACTTAAGTAAACAATCACGCTTGGTGACAAAACAAGTAAGCTTTCATTGAAATATACGAAGGGAAAGCCCCGAACCTCCCACCACCTTTATTTCTACCAAGCTTATTTCTATAAAAATTTGGATGGTTACATTACCTTATTCTAATTCAAATGAAACTTCAACACCTTATAAGAGAGAAAAGGATGACTAATTCTAATCTAATACTTCATATGATACCATGGACCTGTTGTGTCCCAAGGCCAAATGGCAAATAATTCTGAAGTAGTTGAAAATTTTTGAATTTGAATAGAATTCTAATAAAATTATGCAGTAAATTTGGATGAGGATTAGGATTTAATTTCAATTTATTTTTAAATTTAAATAGGAGTTGGATCCTATGTTTTAGGACTTGGTTGTGATGGAGCTTATCTCCATACTAGTATTTATGTATGTAGGAATTATGAATGAAGTAAGCAGAAAATTAACCAAAAAATGTCTATTTCATCTTTCAAGTTCAGGAGATTAGTCATCTCGAATTAACTATACTATCTTTCAATTATCTCAATTCACAACATTTGTTATTAGAGCCAACCACCACCATCTTCCTCAGCCAACCACCAACTACAACCCACCCAAAAAAGGCAAAACAACAACAAATCTACAAGCCCAAACAACCCGTTCCATCAAGAGTCCAACTTGTCAACCAGTAACATACCACCTCCAACTTGCTTTTTATTAGCCCATGCCCCCCAAATAGTTCCTAACCTAGTCAAATTGAAAACCGCACACACTAGTCCCCACAACCCACACCCAAAAAAAAAAAAAAATGAAAATTCAGTTTTTGCATCAAGCTCAAGGTAAATCATGTCTAGCCTATATCAAATCTTCAATCCCAAATAACAACGAACAATGTCAGAGCATGTTAACTATATGTTAGAGATTGTCAAGGACATGTCCAAAAGCATAGCAAGGATGCAAGATTTGTGGGATCAAATGATAGAGGTCTTCGATAAACAATCCAATATACTTTTAGAACTCAAAGAACAATCAAAAGATCAAGGATCCCATGAAATTTCGGAGAATCAAAGTGATGTGCTCCAAGCATCACCAACAATTCAAGAAAGTAATACGTTGGAGGGTGCACTTTCCATAAAAATTGAGTTTGAAGATCAAAGGTTCATTGAAGTGGAAAACATTGATCAAAGGGATCTTTTCATGAATTTAAATAAGCCGATCTCAATCCCACACACTGAATTCGTCATTTGAAATGAGTTCAAGGGTATGAAAAGCAAGATATTTTTGTTTCTAGTGCTCACAAAAATGGTTAAAGAATTGGTGCAAGTCTCCATGGTCATAATTTTCCTTCAACACTTCAAAATTCGAGGCCAAGTATTCTCCAATCAATGTGAACAAGGGTTAATTTCTATGTTGCAGAATCTTGGGGACAAGATTCATCCGAAGGGGAAGGGAATGTTGTGTCCCAAGGCCAAATGGCAAATAATTTTGAAGTAATTGAAAAAGTTTGAATTTGAATAGAATTCTAATAAAATTATGCAGTAGATTAGGATGAGGATTAGGATTTAATTTCAATTTGTATTTAAATTTAAATAGGAGTTGGATCCTATATTTTAGGACTTGGTTGTGATGAAACTTATCTCCTCACTAGTATTTATGTATGTAAGAATTATGAATGAAGTAAAAAATTAACCAAAAAATGTCTTTTTTCTCCCTCAAGTTCAGAAGATTAGTCATCTCAAATTGACTACACTATCTTTCAATTATCTCAATTCACAACATTACCATCCACAAATGTCCTTAACAAATTAATTGAACACAAATTTAAACACTCAAAAGCCAAACCAACGTCAAAATCCCATTTGCACAAAATCAACAAGACTTTGGTAGCTTTTTTGTATACTTGTACTTAATAACATATATGCCGCAATCATACAAGACTTTGGTAGCTTTAAATCAAAGTAAGTAACACGAAAACTATTGCTATTAGGATCATCCTAAACTTTAAAACTTAAAACCAGCCACAAAAACTTTCAAATACGCAAACGTGTCCAAAATTGAACTTATTCCCACGTGGCTATTATCTAAAGGTACAAAATCCAACCATCTCGCACACCACACATCATCCCAAGGCTTACAACAAAAGACCCAAATTTCCAAACTAGATAAAATCCTTCGTCACATCCACACAACACAAATTTCCCTCCTTAAAAACCTTAACCCCCCCATTGCATAACTAAAAAATTCATTTGCATATCACTCCCAAAAAAAGCAAAATTCATCCAACGGCCCAAAATGGGTTGCACCACTTCCAAGCCCAATCAAATCAAGGCAACCGTCGATGTGTACCGACCAGCTCCCACGAGCTTTGCAGTCTTCGACATCAACGCCATCCAAGAGCCCTGGCTCATGATCGACCATAAGCCTCAGGAGCACCAAGAAAAAGAAGATAAGCCCTCGCACGTGCCAGTCCCTATTCTCGAAAAGCTTCACACGCTCGAAAAATCCGACTCCCCTCTCTCCTGGGACGAAGTCAGCAAATCCGTATTGTCGGACCTCAAGCCCAAACCCGAGCCCAACACTAAACCCGTTTCCACGTCAGCAAAAGCTGAACCGGCTCCACCCAATAAGAACGCGCCACGTAAGAGCATGTCTTTTCACACGGTGGAAGAACTCGACGCCAAGGCGAAGAAGAAGCTAACTCCTAATAAACCGGCCGAGTTGAGAAAGACCGAGTCGATGCGGGCTGAGTCGACCCGGACTGAGTGGACTCAGACCGAGTCGGTGAGTTTGAGGTCTGTGAAAGAGAATATATTCGTGGTGAGGGATAGGATGGAGAGAGAAAGAGAAGGGAAAGTGGCGAGTTTCAATAAGTGGGACCCACTGAGCGAGTTCCCAGAGAAGTGTCCCAAAAACGGTGGGGCCGACTCGGTGGTTCTCTACACGACGTCGTTGCGAGGAGTTCGTCGCACGTACGAGGAGTGTAACCGTGCGAGGACGATTTTCGAAACTCACCGAGTCGTGTTTGACGAGCGAGACGTGTCGTTACACTCCGAGTTTAGGACCGAGTTGAAGGAGTTGCTGGGCGAGTCTGACTCGGTGAGTGTGCCGAGGGTGTTTGTGAAGGGAAGGTATATTGGGGGAGTGGAGGAACTGGTTGAGTTGAACGAGTCGGGTCGACTCGGGAAGATACTGAGTTACGCACGTGTGGAGAGAGGGGTGGGGAGGCAGGCGTGTGAGGGGTGTGGGGGTATGAGGTTTGTGCCGTGTTTGGAGTGTAGTGGGAGTTGTAAGGTTTTGAAGAATGGGGATAAGGAGAGGTGTGAGAAATGTAATGAGAATGGGTTAGTGCAATGTCCAGCTTGTAATTAGGAGAGAGTTGGTGGGTTGATTGTAATGGGACGGACGTAAAGTCGGATGTCTTAAATTTCATCTGTCACATTATTTATATATGGAGTTTTTGAAATATCTCATGAGTAAGGAGTAGAATAGTTTAGCCAAAGGTTGGACTTGGAACACCGTCTTTATATCCAAAATATTTGTATAGAATTTTATTTTAGTTTTTGAAGAAAAAATTATGAAAAATCAAAAGCGTAAAAAATTTGAGAAATTGGGGTTTTAGTGGGTATTGTAGGTTGTAACTATTGTTACTAACTAATAAAGAATGGGTTATGGCTAGAAAATTGTTGATGTTTGCAGTGTAATTTAACGATGACCAGCTCGAATTTATGAATGGGCTTGGCAAAGATATTAGGGTACTCTAGGAAGTTAAAAGCTGAAGTTTCTTCCCTGTTGGCTATGTATTTTCACGCATTTGTGGGTTATTTAACTTTGATGTGTGTGTGTTTAGAACTTCTAATAAAACGTATACTTGTTGATGTCTTTATTTTCTTTGTAAGTTACTCAACTAATATCTTCTTTATTTTTTTTTTAAATGGGACTCAACTAATATCTTATCTTATATTCTTGTTGATGTCTTTATTTTCTTTGTAAGTTACTCAACTAATATCTTATCTTATCTTCTTCATTGAAAATATCAAGAGGTCTTTATTGAACTAGAAAGTTCTAAGCTACGAGAGGAAATATAATACCTTAAAACTCATCATTTAGAGAAAAAGAAGATGACAACAATTCAAGAAACATATTTACATTATGTGGTGAATCATGCTTGTGCAATGCATGGCTTAATTAAAAATTATAGGTAAATTAATTGAAATTATATTAGTAATTAGTAAGCAAGATGAAATTTTAATAAAGTTTTATCTAAAATAAATTAAAAATTTTAATGAGTCAATGACAAAAAAGAAAAAAAAGAAAAAGAAAAAGGATGTACTATATGCATGTATCAAATCACTTGGCACACGCACATTACGTGGAGTGTAAATTTTACCATTATATAACTGAATTAACTAATATTAATTTTTTATCTAAATTATTTAAAACTTTTCGTAATAAAATTCTAAGGCCCTGTTTGATTGTGTGGTTCAAACACATATTTTCACATTTTAAACAACTTTACACATATTTCAATACATTTTTTCACCCACACATATATCAAAAAACACTCAAAAAACATTACTCAAACTCCTCCACCAAACAGACCCTAAATTTCTTAAAACTAAGGTTATAGAGTTTTATGTAGACTAAATTACCGGTACTTTTGATAACAAAATTTTAGTTCAATAGAATTTTATATTTTTTGAAACTTTTAGGTAATAAAGCTTTTTATAAAAAAATAAGGCCAAAATGCAAAACTAACCCTCTAAGTTTCACCTTTTGTCATTTCAGTCTTTTAAGTTTCAGTTTTGTCATTTCAGTCCTCTAAATTTCAAATATAGTTAATTCAATTCTCTGTTAGTTTTCTGTTAAGTCCTGCCGTCTATTATACAAAACGATGTCGTTTTGGATTTTTTTTAATAAATTTCTTAAATTAAAAAAAAAAAACTAAAAAACGTTAATTAAAAAAATAAAAACTAAGGGGAACGACATCGTTCCCTTATCCACTGAAAAACCAAATAAATCCCCACCCCCACCCACCGATACGATACGCTAGCTTCAAATGAAACCGATATCTAAGGAAAAAAATGTTAAACCAATTTATTAGTTCATTTATTGATTCTAAGCATATGGTTTATAATCACACTCATTGTTAGATTTAGAGTATAATCACACTAAGTTGGATGCTGTTAGGGCAAAATGAATTGATCCCTTACAATTAATTAATTAATTATCCAAGTTAATTAATTAGATCAAATTTCATGCAATAGCGTGGTAGCATAAACAAATCACCAAATTATCTAAACGCAGCGAAAAATAAATTTGACACAGGTGATTTGTTTACGAATGGGGAAAACCACCGAGGCAAAACCCCACCGGGTGATTTTAAGGTCACCACTCCCAAGAATCCACTATTATCAATTACAAACGATTAAAAGTATAAGGAATCTTACCAAACTCTTTGGCCTATCCCGAAATACCAACCTACAGTTGAACCCTTACCCCAATACCCAATTGGACTTGTATTGTAGCGACAATCTTTCGGTTCAATGCACAAATTCTAGTACATGATTAACCAATGATGCACGGATCCCAATACGTGACTAACTTCAGCAACTTGAAGAGATTGTTGGCTGCAAAGTCCTTCAATTCATCAACAATGAAGATCAGGAAGCTCCTTGGTCATAAAACTCTTGGCATAAAGACGCAGTAGCTTCTTTAGAGAGAATAATGAACTCGAGCACTTTCTGCATATGTTCTCCATGTATGACGACCTTTAAAATAATCCTTATATATGTCTAGAATTGTGAGAAAAGAAACCTTATACAAATATATAAGCATGGGCCGAAAATCAGATCTAGAATTTCTAATTTTGTAAGTCTCAATAGAAACAGCTTGTGTCAAGCTTCTGTCAAGCTTTAGTGAATAGCTCTTTCTTCACTTGTTCCTTAATCAGATCTTCATGGCTTTAACACTTGACTTGAACAACATGTTTCTTGAAGTCTTAAACCCATCCTAGATCTACCCAATTACAAGTAAAATGCATTTTGTCAAAAGATTGGCCAATTACATTAAATATGTCCCTAACAGATGCATAGGTGACAATGGAGGTTGGAGTTGTCGTTGTTATGAGGTATGTGAAGGATGGCATCAGAGTTGCTAGGTTAGTAATGGAGCATACAAAACACACTTTGATTGTTGGAGAGCAGGCCTCAGCCTTTGCCATTTCAATGGGTCTTCCAGGACCCACAAACCTTAGTTCATCTGAGTCTATGGCAAAGTGGAGTAAATGGAAGGAAAATAGCTACCAACCAAATTTTTGGAAAAATGTTGTACTTGTCAATGGTTATGGCCCATATCATCAAGGATTCTCTTTACCCAATTTCAGTTACCTTAGCCCCTTAAATTTCTCAGATATCGGTTTCATCTAAGCTAGGGTATCATATCGGTAGCGGGGTTCCTTAGTTTTTTTTTAAAAAAATTAACATTTTTTTTTAATTAAAAAAAAATCCAAAATGACGTTGTTTTGGTTAGTAGGTGGCAACACTTAATAGAAGCTTAACGGGGGACTGAATTGACTATATTTGAAACTTAGAGAACTGAAATGACAAAACTGAAACTTAGAGGACTAAAATGAAAAAAGGTTAAACTTAGAGGGTCAATTTTGCATTTTGGCAAAAAAATAATTAGGTAATGGTGCTTTTGATAGAATAAACTATTGGTAATAGAGTTTGATTGTAGAAAACCTATCTTAATAATTAATGTGAGAATAGAAATTTGTCGTATAGAGAAGATAGTCACTTGATGCAACCACAACTTCTAGAACCCAACTTTTATTTTCATTAAAAAAAAATTATTATATAGTATATGATATAATTATATAATTTTAGTATCACTTGAGGGAATATCACTAAATTATATCACTTGAGGGAATAGTATCACTTGATATAATTAAATTATATCATATATAATTATATAGTATATTATATCATATACTATATACTATATTCTTCTAGAAATTTAACTTAAATTATTTATTTTGTTGGTAAATAGAAGTCAACCTAAGAGGCCAAGACCC
Source organism: Quercus tomentella (assembly GCA_028535165.1). Lineage (NCBI taxonomy): Eukaryota > Viridiplantae > Streptophyta > Magnoliopsida > Fagales > Fagaceae > Quercus > Quercus tomentella. Next base: position 30,956,053 of record JAPQVY010000155.1, read on the forward strand.
TCAACATAATTAAGGTTAAATTATAAATTATAACATTTAAGTTTGACCTATTTTCAATTTAATTTATGAAATTTTTATTTTTATCCATTCCGTCCTTCAACTTTTATTTGTTTCTAATGTAGTTTTTTCATCCAATTCACACCATTAAGTCCACCAAAATGAAGTTGTTTTAGAAAGTAGAAAATATTAAAACTAATAGTGAGATTGAATGGAACTAGAAAAAATAAATAAATTGAAAATATATTAAATTAAAGGACTAAAAAAATTTAAATTTTAAGACTAAATTGTATATAGGTTAAAGTTTTTTTTTTTTTTTTTTTTTTTTGGAGACAGTTAAATTTGTAATTTAACCAATAGTTAATGTAAAATTTCGCTATATTCTTTATAATTTAGGACAAAACAAGTAATAGTTTATGATGGTGTCAGCATGCTTAATTGAATTCTCTTAATGGTTTTGATTAATTGCTTATCATTTCTTTACATGCAGATTGTTTAAGTTTGATGTAAAACCCGGGAACATGTTTATACTGTTATACAGTCTATTTGATAATATGTTTGAGGAGCACATTAGGGATGTTGCAAAAATGTGTGCTGCTGAGCGATATAGAGATCCACAGCAAGTGGCTTGGGCAGTAGCTGAGCATGCTTATTATATATCCTTGTACAGGAAGGCATGCACACCATTTATGCAAACTTCTTTGAATTCTGAGAGAAAATTTTCCAGTAGTAAAGTTGATGATAAACCCTGCTTACATTATTGATGCTTAGGTCCTGCTTCATATGCCTTCACAGTTTTCAATCATGGTGGATAAATGCAATGAAAATCTTGTAACTACATTAGATCAAACTAGGGGTGTGCATGGGTCGAGTTGGGTCGGGTTGAGGGGATTTTTTGACCCAACCCACCATGGTGGGTCAAAAAAAATTCAACCCAACCCAACCCACATGGGTCGGGTTGGGTTGGATTGAACCCATGGGTTTGACAAATTTTTATTATTATTATTAAATTGAGTAGAAAAAATATATATATTAAAAAAACTTAAAGATTAGTATCAATGTAACTCCTTAAAGGCAAACAACACTAATGACTAAACAACAATAGTAATTTATTAGGATTTGTGTGAACTAATTGGTTTTTATATAGGATAGGAAGAACTAGCTATTTAAAAAAATTTATTAATTATATAAAATATTATATATATATATATATATATATATTAAATTAGTATTAGTAGAAGGAATTGAGGAAATGCTGCTCTACAACTGGTTTTTTTTCTAAATTATTAAATATAATATATATATATATATATATATATATATAAATATATAAAAGTGCCCTACAATTGATTTAAAAAAAATTATTAAATATAAAATATATATTAAATATGGGTGGGTCGGGTCAGGTTTGATGGGTTTGTAATTTTATAACCCAAACCCAACCCGACCCGCCATAAATTTTTTTTTTTAACCCAACCCAACCCACCAAGCCTTAAAAACTGACCCAACCCGACGGATCGGATTAGGTCGGGTCAGGTTTGACAGGTCGGTGGGTTTTCTGCACACCCCTAGATCAAACAGTGAATTAAAGGTGTTTTTTTTTATTAAAATAAAAAAGAAGAGTAAGTTATGGATGCTACTCTTGACACTGCCTGCCAATGTCAGCAATGGACAAGGAGTTTCACATTTTACACTAAGGAACCTCGCCTCAGATTGAATTTGCTCTACTACAATCAACACAGCATATGCTACAATTTTGAACTCAGCATAAGTTAAGGGAAAGAGAAGTAACAAGAGAAGACAAGAAAGATAGTTGATTCATTTAGAACTTTAATATGTGCTGTGCAATTTAGAAGGGCTACATTGATCTCAAAAGAGCTATGGCACTCCAGCTCCAATTTAAAACATTACAGCATCTCAAGTTCTAAACAAAATGTTCTACCATCAGGAAACCAATATTATGCCCCATAAGCAAAGCCAAATCATTTGATTAGTTTGAAGATCACATTTCAAAATGGCTGCAACATATCTGTCTCCAGAAAACATTCTCACATCTGTGACTCCATCTTTTTGATGGCTTTCTCTATGGCAGGAACATTCTTCTTGAAGGTTGACCACTGCTCCTCTGTCAAGCTTATTCCTGAGGATACAAAAGAAGGGATAATTTTGTACAACCTTAAACTATCAAAATCTTGAAAATTTAAACATAAATGGAAGAGCAAAAACAATCTAGCTCTGTGATTTCACATTAACATTCTGCATCACCAAGAGGAAAATAAGAAAAGACAATAGGTGAAGAAACACAAACCGTCATGAAAAACAGACCAATGAAGAATAATAAAAGATGATATGGGAAAAACCACAAACAACTGTCAATTTTCAGACCAATAAAGGAAAAACGAAAAGAAATTAAAAATATAAAATGTAGCATATTTTTTTAATTATAAGCAAAAAGGACTGTATTCTAGTTAAATTCGGTACTATAGAATGGACACATGCACAACTTTTTTTTGGATGATGTGAAACCTCATCAGGTCCCTTTGAACCCACCCATGGGGAGTAGACCACAAATACACAACAGAATACTAGAGTTTCTAAAATGAACCAAACTTATACACGTTTCCATGGAACTTTCAATTATACCATAGGGATGTCACTATCCATCAAACAATATCAAAGAGACACTCTCCAAGGGAAGTGTTGTTACTGTCACTGGAGAAAGAAAAGTGTTAATTTGATGCCTAGAAATAGAAGAATGGAAGTTTATAATTCTACACACATAACATGAGTCCAGTGAACATCTAAAACCAGTTTGCCATTCTAGGCTTGTGGTAAACTCCAGTCACCGTGTTTGTCACTTTTGAGTTTAATAACTTAACTGAGCTTGGTTCACTGATGTTCCTTGTCAATAAGAATTTGTTCACTTCAAGAGAACAACATAGGTCAATATAGCTGGTGCTTTTCTTCATTCACCTTTCTTAATCTATGATCAATATATAGCAGGAGCCTTAACATAATATACACTCACATATCATCAGAAGCTTGTGGTTGAACCAAAAGAAAATACTTAAAAAGCACTAATACAGATTAATATGAAAAAAAAATTCTCCATCTTTTCATTGTGACCGCCAACACCTATCAGCGCTTAAATATGGTTCACTGTTCTTTGATAAGTATCTGTTTCAATTTTTCTTTCACCATTAGACAATAAGAAAAGCAATACCATCAAAGAGCATCTTCTGTCATCGCTACCTTCATAATAATCGTGACTAAAACTGGTTCTTGAAAATAAATAATAGAAGGCAACTGAAACTGATACACCATGGTAGGGAGGTGCCATAATTAATTCATGCTCCAAACATACAGTGTATGAATAAGGCATTACACAATCATAGGATATTACCCAATGAACTAAAAAGTGAAACATTCTACAAGTTTATGCAAATTAAGTTAAAAAATCCTATTTGTCCTAACATCCTCATTGTCCACGATGACCAGCTACTTCTTTTTTAATTCAGCATATCTCAATTGCATGTGCCAAAACAAACCACAACCTTTTTATTCCTTAAATTAAAACATTTGTTAAATTACTCATTTTGCTTGGGCAGATCATTAACAACAACAACAACCAAGCCTTACTCCAAAAATTTTGGGGTCAACTATGGATCCCCAACAAACTAATTAGGCTAGGCTACATATATTCTTTTTCATCATTCAATACTATCCAAAAGTACTCTGAAATATAAATATGAGAAAAGACAGAACAAAAATACCAAATCATATATGCAGTAACCACCAAATCACTTACGAGGACAATCAGAAGACATTACCAATGAACTAAAAAGTGAAACATCTCTACAAGTTAATGTAAATTTAAGCAAGTTAAAAAAATTTGCTTTGTCCTAACATCCTAAATTGTTCATGATGACCACCAACTTCTTTGTTGATTCAACATATCTCAATTCCAAGTGCTGAAACAAACTCGCAACCTTTTCGTTTTTGAATATCATCATCATCAAGAATAACAACAACAATAACTAAGCGTTACTCCAAAAACTTTGGGGTCCAGCTATGGATCCTCAACAAACTAATTAGGCTCGGTTACCTGTATTATTTTTCAACGTTGTCCACTATCCAAATCACTCTCTTAATTGACGTATATATATGAAAAAAGACAGAACAAAAATACCAAAATCATATAAGTAGAAACTACCTTTAGAAGTAGGAAGCTCTTTCCCTTCTTTGCTATAGTATTCCCTTATTGACACCAAAGTTTTCCCTCTGAAATCTTGAATCGTCACCCTTCGCTTACTCGAAAGCTAAACCAAAACCAACCAAATATATTGATTAAAAAAAAAAACCGAAATAAGAACAACAACCAATTTTTTTTTCTTCTTAAATTTCTCACTCTAATTTCCGACTAAATATGACAACTAAAAATAATTTCATCCACATCAAATATATACTCAATTATTTGAATTAAATTTCAACTATAATTCTCTCTAAACTATGGTAGCAATTTCAACATACAAGTTACAATTCAAACCTTTTGTCATCAAAACCCTAATTCAAGATTAACTCATAAACTAAAAATATAATTAATTTTCTCAGCAACCAAACAGTAATAAGAGGAGTGGTATTAAAATCTGACCCTGCAAATGATGAGATCGCCGTCATCATCGTACTCCTTACGACGACCACCTTGCTCTTCTTCTTCTTCTTCTTGTTCCTCTTCTTGTTGTTGTTCGAGGAAGGACTGGACGACCTGTCGTACAAAGGCCTTGTACGGCGGGACAGAGAGGTCGAGGTCGAGTTCGTCGGAGGCTTGTTTTCGGATCTTGTGCTCAGTCATCTTTTCCATGTCCGATTCTTCTAGAATCTTCCGCACCGTCTTTTCGATTCTCTCCTGGATTTCCGGTTCCATTGGGTTTTCTTTTGGGTTTGGAATTGGAAGTGTCTGAATTGTAAGTAGCGGGTGTGTGTGGGAAAAGATAATTTTCTTTCCTGATTGGGGAAAGTTAACAAACTACAGTAATAGTAGCAGTAGATATAAAGTACTGATTTTCTGTCAAAAAAAGAAAAAGGAAAGCAGTAGATTTAAGAGAGTCAAAAGGAAAAAAGGGTTATTTGTGTGCCCTCACATGAGACGAGGTGGTGCGATAGGAAGAAAAATTTTCACACATTTTCACAAGAAAAATGCACACTTCACTTTTATAATAATTTTTTATTAGTAGATTGCTACAGATTATTACTAATAGGTAAGTGTAAGTACTGGATTTGGTTTAGGCCTAATATAGGATAGGATTGGGTTTTATGTCAACAAGCTCAAACAATAAATTTGTAGAGCGTGGGTGAAAGAACTGGTTCTACTAAAGAAAAAAGACAATAAAGACTGCTGATTCTAGATCGTTAAATACAAAAAGTCAGAAAATCTCTCCTCGGCGTAACCTGAGGAGTTTATATTATAATGCCTTCTTTCTTCGCTAAGTTACAGGAGTTCATAGAACTATTACAAGAATTTCTTGATTTTTTTCTCCTCCATCTTTCAAGCCACCTTCTCGTGCTATATATCACAATCTTGGTATCATCCCTATCATACACGTGTAGGTCTGATCTTGGGAGCTTTTTCACGTCCCATCCAACACCCCCCAAAACCATCAACTAGTAGCTGTAAGGCTGTTTGATCACTGTTCAGGTATCACCTCCACATTAATACGGCTAGAGTGTTGGTTGGGAGGCATTTAATGCGGAGGCAGCAGCTTTTGGAGATATTTGTTGCCACCCTTTGCTCATCCCTTATCCAATGCCCGACTCTTAGTTATGATGCAACCTAGAGGGATGCCTGAGATGATAAGACATTCTTACTGACCTCGGATCTCCGTTTCTGAGATGACCTTTCTCCTCAGACGTTTGTTGGACTTGTCTCGCACTATCCTTACTTTTCTCTTTATATCATTCCCCTTAAGACCTCACTTGGCCGTCCTTGGATTAGCCAATGTCCTCGGATTGGGCCGTAGGCCCAATTCGTACAGCCTTAATAGTACCTCCTATTTAACTGACCCCCACAGTAAGAAAGCAATTTTCGTAGTGGATTCAAATAAAAAATCCGTAAAAATTTGTCATTTGGGATTTATTATGAAAGTGCTGTCAAAATATTGTAGATCTAACAGTTCTCTTTTAACAATTATCTGATGGGTTGATTGTGAGTGAGTTGTGGAAAAGTAATGTGTACATGTGGAAGAAATGAACACTTATGACTAAAACCACAAAATCGTGCATAATATCAAACTAAATTATAAAAAAGTGATGACCTATATGAAATTGTGAAAGTGACTAGCAGTTAGTCATGATCTACCACATAAAATAATTATAAAAATGAGTGTGAAATTAGTTTTAGGTCCTAGTATTACTCATGTTAGTAATGAACACCCATGACCTAAACCACAAAAGCATGTATCATATTAGACTAAATTATAAATTATATATTCTTATTTTGCTTAAAATTTAATTTAGTTCTTTTAAGGGTCTGTTTGGGATCTGCTTATTTTGCTGAAACTGAAAACTTTTTTCTAAAAGTACTGTAGATAAAGGTAAAAGTTAGTTGAAATAGTATAGTAGGACCCATGAATAGTACCAAAAAATGCGGTGAGGCCATGAATAGTAGCAAAAATAAATTGTAATGGTGAACTAAAAAAATTGAACCCAACTCCAATTCGTCCATAAGAGTCGTCCAGATCAAAAAGGTTATCCTAACATAAGAAGGTTGTCCCTCGTAGGAAGGTCATCCATGGGCATGAGGGTCGTCTATCAAGAAAGCACCTGGACGACCTCCAACACTTAAGAAATTTCCAAAAATGGATTTATCTACAAAAGCTTGTGAATCGGAACACGTGCTACTATTTTAAAACATGAGCAAGATCCTTATTCATCGCTATAACTTCTTACTAAGTACTTAACTACCAATGGCAGTTGTAGAAGATAAGATTGAACATTCTAACTTCTATAGCAGTTGTGGAAGTTAAGTGTAAACTTTCTAACTTCCACAAATATTGGGGAAGTTACGAAACAAGTAACCACTCCAAAGCTTACTATATAAGGACTCATCCACATCAAATAGAAGTAAGTTCTCACTACTCCCAAAGTTGGAATTCTAACATTCCAAAGGAAAAAACTAACTTAAGCATCGGAGGGTTTTTGGCCGGTTCATCTCGGTCACCTTTGATCTTGTGTCTTTTTCTTTTCAGGCCTCCCAAGCAATCACTAGCCCATTGAAGCCCAGAGCATTCAGCCTACTGATTTTCTTTGCATCATCAAGTTGAATAGTAAAATAAGCTAGCTTTTTAATTTGGAGCTAAACGCACATTAAGTTTCAAATTTGTTTAATTCTATAATCTACTTTTGCTAAAAGATTGTCGTTAAGAGCATTCACACTAAAGGTGTGATAAATGCTAAATCTTAAAAATAGCAACAAAAACACCAAAAACTCACATTTATCAACGGTGGTAAATCTTAAAAATTTTAGCAACTTGCTATAGTAAGATTCTATTACTAAGACCCTACTGTAGCAAGCTACTACTATTTATCTATTATTTTCTTTCTTTCTTTCTCTCTCTCTCTCTCTCTCTCTCTCTCTCTCTCTCTCTCTCTCTCTCTCTCTCTCTCTCTCTTTGCCTTTCAATTTCCCTTTCTCTCTACCTGATTGCCTCTCAAGTTCGTGGGTCTCTACGGTGTTGGGTGTGGTTAGGCAACGGTGCTGGGAGTGGTTGGGTTGTGGTGGTTCGTGGATCGTGGGTTGCGGTGGTTAGGCTGTAGTGGGTTTTGTGATTTGATATCAGTCAATTTTAATTTCGATGGGTTCTGATTGATTTCGATGGGTTTTTTTTTTTTTTTTTTTTTTATTTTGGTGGCTAGGTTCGTGGGTTGATCGGAGTTGCTTTGGGTGCTAGTAGTGGGTGGGTATGGTTTGTGGTGGTGGTCGCTATTGGTGGGTTGATTTTGGGTTGGGGTTCACGATGGTGGCAGGTGGGTATGTGAATGGGTTTTGGTTTATGGTGGTTGATGGTGGGTGGGTATGGTTTGTGGTGGTGGTGGCTAGTGGAGGGTTGATTTTGCGGTGGGGTTTTTAGTGGTGGCAGGTGAGGTGGGTGAGTGAATGGGTTTTGGTTTATGGTGGTTGATGGTGGGTGGGTATGGTTTGTGGTGGTGGTGGCTAGTGGTGGGTTGATTTTGGGTTGGGGTTTACAGTGGTGGCTGGTGGGTGGGTGATGGTGGCTGGTGGTGACTATGGGTTTGCTGGGTTAAGAAGAAAAGAGTGTGACTTTGTTGATGATCTTGGTTCAGAGAAGAGGGGGAGAGATGGGTTTGTATTTTGGTTTTGGGTTTGTTTTTGTTTGTGATTTTGGTGGTTGGGGTTAAGGTTGTAAGTGGTGGAGATGGTGGCTGTGGCTGTGGCTGTGACTATGGGCGATGGTGGCTGGTGGATGTAGGTGTGGGCGTTGATGGTGTTATAAAAAAGACCAACTCCTAAACTCGTCTATATGTCTTGTCCTAAGGAAGAGTTGAGTGGCTTAGGGCATGTTCGTCCATGGATAAGCTCGTCCGTCCGTGAAGTCGGTTGGATGAGCACCTTGCATCTTGAACATGTTCCTTGGATGCAAACTCAAAGCAACCTCTGTTTTCCTGTCAAGCTACAAAACCGTTCCCCTAGTAAACAGTTGTGGAAAACAGAGTCCGAATAATGTAACTTCCGTGGCGGTTATGGAAGTTACCTCCGAGTCTTTCGAACTCCACAACAATAGGAGAAATAACTGCCTCAGACAAGCACTATATAAGGACTCTTCTACATGAGGGTAAGGCATTCAGACACTTCCACACAAATTGGAATTCCAAAAATACTGACTTTACCATCGGAGGATTCTTGGCCGGTCTCCTCTGATTTTGTGTTTATCTTTTCAGGACATTCCAAGTGACACTGAGATCATCAACGTTCGAGACATTCAGCCTATTGATTTCCTTGTGTTCATCAGTTGGCACCGTCTGTGGGGAGAGTTTTGTTAGACTTTATCTTTGAGTTCTACAATTCCTTTCTCTGACAAAAAGGCTGCAATGGTTCGGACAAGATCGAGGGCTACCAGCCTAGGCCATCAAGAGAGTAGGGATGCTTCTAGCAATCCCCATCGCAATCATCAATCTGCGCCTGCCATGCAACCATCCTCTGTTCAACATGTGCAATCCATGACAGTCGTTATGGCAGAGTTAACTCGCCAGAACCAAGAACTGACAAGGGAGATTAATCTCAGGAGGCAACGGCATGAGGCATATGGAGAAGAATAAGGCCAGAGCCAGGGAGATGGAAGAAATGTTGAGCCTGAAAGGCAATCAAGGGGCACCACATCAAGAAGGGTGCCACACTTGGAGAGAGAGATCGACTAGATAAGGAAGGTTATGGATGAGATGAGGGAGAACATGAGAAGAACAAATCCTGTAGAGGATCTAGTTCACCGAACAGACTCCCCCTTCACGACTTCCATCAATGGTCACCCCTTGCCTCCAAAATTCAAGATGCCTTCCTTGGATTCATATGATGGAGCGCGTGACCCGTTTGATCACATTGCTACTTTTAAGATTACGATACCCCTTCAAGGGGTCCTGGATGAAATTATGTGTAAAGCCTTTCCTACCACCCTCAAAGGTTCAGCACGAGTGTAGTTCAGTAAAATACCCCCGAATTCGGTAAGTTCTTTCGAAGAGTTGAGCAAGTTGTTCGTTAATAATTTCATTGGGGGACAAAGACACAAGCGTTCCTCATCCAGCCTGTTGACCATAGAACAGGGGGAGAATGAAAGCCTGTGGTCCTTTATCACTCGTTTCAACAAGGAAGCCCTGACGGTGGATGAGGTGGATGATAAGCTACTATTGGCGGCCTTTCACAATGAGGTTAATTCTGATTTGTTTATCCACAAGCTTTATGAGAAGGAGCCTCAGTCCATGGCTGAACTCATCCATTCAGCCCAGAACTTTATGAATGCAGAAGACGCGATCATAGCCAAGAAAAGGAAAAGAGCTGAGAGAATGGAAGTAAACCCCATGCGCCACTCCGAGCAAGGCCCTCGTCCAAAAAAGGGACGGACGGAAGATAAAAAAGACTGAGATGGCAAGAGGGCTGGTCCTTTAGCACGAAGTCAACAATACACGCCACTGAACATGCCGTTCGAGCAAGTCCTTATGCAAATCAAGGACGATCCTTCCTTGAAATGGCCGGAAAAAATGAAGGGAGACCCCAATAAGCGTAATGGAAATAAGTATTGTCACTTCCATAGAGACCATGGGCATGATACGGACAAGTGTTTTGACCTAAAGCAAAAGATTGAGAATCTCATAAGGCAAGGAAAGTTGAGAAATTTCCTTGGACGAGACCACAAGGATGAGAAGTTGAAAGGGAAGGTGGAAGAATCGTCGCGACCACTGCTTGGAGAAATAAGAATTATTATAGGAGGAAGTTCAGCAGGCCAGTCATCCAAGTCAAGGAAAACATATCTCAAGGTAGTACAAAACGTTCAACTATCTGGACGAACACCAAGGACAAGGAACACGAACGAACAAGCCATCACATTCACAGATGATGATGCTGAAAGAGTTCACCACCCCCATGATGATGCCATTGTTATCACTTTGCTTATTGTCGATTATACAACAAGAAGGGTGTTAGTGGACAATGGAAGCTCAGTAGATATTTTGTGTTATCCAGCTTTTCAACAGATGAGGCTAGGACAAGACCTATTTCGTCCAGTGAACTTGCCCTTGGTAGGCTTTGGTGGAATGAAGGTGCAGCCCGTAGGCACAGTTACATTACCTGTGGTGGTAAGGGCATATCCGCAACAAGTAACCAGACATGTGAATTTCCTTGTAGTAGATTGTTCCTCCTCCTACAATGCTATAATTGGAAAACTGACTTTAAATAGTTGGAAGGCTGTTACATCTACCTATCACCTGACAATCAAGTTTCCAACAGAATATGGAATAGGGCAAGTACAAGGAGACCAGCTAGCAGTAAGAGAATGTTACCTGGCCATGTTGGCCATGGACAAACAAATCCAGACAATGAATATTGAAGAAAAGAGAATGGTGGCTGAACCCATTAAAGTGTTGGAAGACATTTCTTTAGACGAAAATAACCCTGAGAGGTGCACCAGGGTTGGAGTCGATTTAGAAGAAAAGATTAAGAAGGATCTCGTTCGTTTCCTGAGGAAGAGTATTGATGTGTTTGCTTGGAGTCATAAGAATATGCCAGGTATAGACCCTAGTGTCATTACCCACCGTCTAAATATGTATCCTTCCTCTAAGCCTGTATGACAGAAGAAAAGGGTGTTTTCTCCTGAGAGAGACAATGCTATTAAAGAAGAGGTGCAGAAGTTGACCGTAGCGAAGTTCATTCGAGAAGTTTATTATCCAGACTGGTTAGCCAATGTAGTAATGGTCAAGAAGGCAAACGGTAAGTGGAGAATGTGTGTAGATTTCACCGATTTAAATAGGGCTTGCCCCAAGGACAGCTACCAATTGCCACGCATTGACCAATTGGTAGATTCCACTGCGGGTCACAAGCTGCTTAGCTTTCTGGATGCTTTCTCAGGATACAATCAGATAAGGATGGACGAGGTAGACCAAGAGAAGACATCCTTTGTCACAAGTTAAGGCTTATTCTGTTATAAGGTGATGCCCTTCGGTTTGAAGAACGCTGGGGCAACATATCAGAGGTTAGTTAACCAATGTTTCATCCACAGATTGGGCGGAATGTAGAAGTCTACGTAGATGACATGCTGGTGAAAAGTCAGGACGAGGGAAAGCATCTGGACGACCTGCAGGAAACATTTGACACACTTAGGCAGTACAACAAGAGGTTGAACCCCAGCAAATGTGCTTTCGGAGTGTCATCAGGGAAATTCCTAGGGTTTATGGTTTCACATAGGGGGATTGAAGCAAATCCATACAAGATCCAGGCGATACTAAACATGGAGCCTCCACAAAATATCAAAGAAGTCTAGTCTCTTACCGGACAAGTTGTTGCCCTCAACAGGTTTGTCTCTAAAGCTACTGATAAATGTTTGCCATTTTTTAAGGTACTTAAAAAGGCATTTGAATGGACGGACGAGTGTCAAAAAGCCTTTCAAGACTTGAAAATCTACCTCACTATGGCTCCTTTACTAAGTCCATCCGTGCTGGGAGAGGAGTTGTATTTGCACTTAGCAGTGACCCCATATGCCGTTAGTTCAACATTGATAAGGGAGGAAGGAAGAGTGCAAAAGCCCGTGTACTATACAAGCAGAGCACTAAGGGGAGCGGAAGGACGATATCCGCTAATAGAGAAGTTGGCTTTTGCATTGATAACGGCTTCCAGGAAGCTAAGGCATTACTTTCAAGCTCATGTCATCAATGTCATGACCAATCATCCGCTCAAGAAAGCAATGAACAAGCTAGAAGCTGCAGGACGACTGATCCAATGGGCTGTCGAGCCTAGTGAATTTGACATCAGATATCAACCAAGGCATGCAATAAAAGCTCAAGCCCTAGCAGATTTCATTGCGGAGTTTATCCCAAATTATGATGATTTAGATGAGATGGAAAACAATAAGAAGTGGGTCATCCATGTGGATGGCTCGTCTACACAACATGCAGGAGGAATAGGTGTGGTTCTACAATCCCCAGAAGGAGATAAACTGAAACACAAGGTTCGTTTGCAGTACCAAACCACTAATAATGAAGTTGAATATGAAGCCCTCCTTAAAGGGTTGGAGTTGGCTCAGTCTGTAGAAGCGAAGTCAATACTCGTCTTGGGAGATTCTCAATTGATTATGGGCCAAGTAAATGGGACATATGAAGCTAAGGAAGAACGAATGAGGAAGTATCTTAATAGGGTGATGCGCCTTATGAAGAAATTTAAGAAAGCTAACTTCGTTCAAATCCCAAGGGAAAAGAACGTGGAAGTAGATACCTTAGCAAAGGAAGCATCAGCAAATGAAGCCATGGACGAGTTTGATGAGATTTAGTATATACCAAGTGTAGATATCCCAGAAGTACAACAGGTAGAGAGCAGAGGAAATTGGATGACCCCAATTGTTTCATACCTGAAGGACGGACGACTTCCAGAAGAGAAAGACGAAGCTAGAAAGCTCAGAGTCCGGTCGGCCAGATACGTCCTTATGGACAAGGTGTTGTATAGACGAGGTTTTTCTCAGCCCTATCTTAGATGTTTAGCTCCAGATGAGGCGAACTATATATTAAGGGAGGTTCACGAGGGAGCGTGTGGCAATCACTCAGGAGCCAGGTCACTTGTCCATAAGGTTGTCCGCGCAGGCTACTACTGGCCAAATATGCAAGCTGATGCCAAGGCATATGTCAAGTTTTGCGATCAATGCCAATGATTTAGTAATGTCCCCAGACAACCATCAGAATATCTCACCCCGATGATGGCCCCATGGCCTTTTGTACAATGGGGGTTAGACATCTTGGGTCCCTTTCCACTTGGGACGAGGCAGATGAAGTTTCTAGTGGTAGGTATTGATTATTTCACCAAGTGGGCAGAAGCAAAACCCTTAGCGAGTATCACACAACAAAATGTCAAGAGCTTCGTCTAGAAGAACATTGTGTGCAGGTTTGGGGTGCCCAGAGTATTAGTGTCCGACAACAGACAACAATTTGACAATGCACTTTTCAGGGACTTCTATGAACACTTTGGAATTCAAAATCATTATTCCTTACCCGCCCACCCCCAAGCAAATGGTCAGGCCGAAGTTGCAAACCGATCCTTGTTGGAAATCATCAAGACTCGGCTTGAGGGGGCGAAGGGAGTATGGCCAGATGAGCTACCAGGTGTTCTATGGGCGTATAGGACGACAGTAAGAACCCCTACAAAGGAAACTCCTTTCAAGCTAGCCTATGGAAGCGAGGCAGTCATACCTGCAGAAGTGCACATGGCTAACCACAGGGTGACGATGTATCAAGATAAGGATAACGAGGAGCAACTCCGTTTAAACCTTGATCTAATAGACAAGGTAAGGACGGACGTAGAACATAGGACGGCGAGGTATAAAAACCTCATGGCTAGGCAGTATGATGCAATGGTGAAGCCAAGGTGGTTCAACATAGGAGACCTTGTCCTGAAAAAGGTTTCTTTGGCAACCAAGAACCCGGCTCATGGGAAACTGGGACCTAATTGGGAAAGACCCTACAGAGTTATCAACTGTAAAAGGCAAGAATCCTACTACTTAGAGGCCCTAGACAGGAAAAAATTTGAGCATCCTTGGAATGTTAAGCACTTGAGGAGGTACTATCAGTAAAAATGCTAGCCTGGACAAGTGTTACTATAGACGAGCTTGGAGCCTGTTTATCTACATATTTTTAATGCTACTTTATTATTACTATGTTGTGGTTATGAACGAAGTTATGGGTTTGTTTTTACTTATTAAACTCCCTGGAAGGCATTTGCTTCTAAGCATATGCCTCGTTTGTGAACAATATTTAAGCCATGTACATAATGTTGTGTGAATTCCTAGTTTCCATGCTATTTTCGTTCAAATTAGTCCACAAGAAGGCTAAGAGCCCAAGACGAGTAAATTCTCTGGACACGGAGATGTAACGTCTGTAAACGCTCCTAAGGGTAAAGGCATATTTGTCCAAATCATGAACGAGCAGAAGCCTTAAACTTAGGTGAAGTATGAAAACGTCCTAACAATGGACGAAGTAAAGCCCATAATACCTTAGTCCAATCTATGGACGAGAAAATACTTGAGCAAATGCTTAATCTATTGATCAAGATGCCTACTAAAACAATCCAATCTATGGACAAGAGAAAAGTTGGGCCTTCATGAAGCGTGGAAACCAGCTAAATCTAAGGACGAGTAATGCTAATAATTACCATTTCACATAAACGAATTACACTTGGTGAAATTCAGAGTGAAAAAATATATATAAATGAACAATGGACGAGCTGAGCTTGAAATTTATTATTTATAGAAATAAAATTCTCGTTCATATCATGATAAAAGAAAATAATATTCATTCAGTTGTTCAAGGGCGGACAACCAATGTCCAAACACCCTTACAAAAGTAAAACAAATTGTTGATAACTCATCCTAAAACTATGGACGAGCTTAGTGTACTTAAGTTACATTAAAAGGTCCCAAAACCAAGGACCAAATAAAAATCAAAAGAAAAAGAAAAAAATACAAGGATAATCAAAAGATTTAAGCAAGGGGGGCACTAATGTTGGGGTCGTCCTGGGGCAGCTGGGTAGTAGCATCGTCCTCCACATTAACATCCTCGGAGCTGGCCTGAAGAAGAGAACTAGTAGCAGCAGCAAGGTTAAGCTTAATGGAGCTAAAGTCCACTTCAGGGAAGTTTTCCATAGCATCCATTCTGAAGTCTTCAAAACCTGGTGCGTAATGTTCGTCCAGACGATCAGTATATTGTTTGGACGCCTTGAACTTAGCAATTGCATTTTCTTTTGCCTCGGAGAGAAGGGTACTCAACTCGTCATTCTTTTTCTGTAACTGATCAAGACGAGTATCTTTCTCCACTATATTAGTTCTCAACTCCCCAATCAAGTTTTGCTGCACCGTTGCTTCCTCCTTAGCTTTGGCAGCCACCTCAGCCCTTTTCTTGCATTCGTCCCTTATGTCTTAAATTCTTGTCTCCAGCAAGATCCTCGTCTTATCCAATTTAGTGGCTTGCCTGGACGCTGCAATGAATTTTGACATGCCCTATAAAAAGATGGATCCAAAAAATGCTGGTTAGACGAAAAAAAAAAATTATGGGATAATAAAGACGAGACAAAAAGTACAGTGACGCACCTTAAAAAGATCATGAACACCTGAGTGCTCAAAATCCTTTAGGGACATGTCATAACAAACATTTATGTCCTCATCCTTCACAGCTTCTCCAAAGCAATCCCAAACCAAGTCCTCATTTTCAATAATGTTTGTGGGAACCCTGGGAGGAGGCTGGGACGAAGCAGCTGTAGTCGTCCTAGGTGGAGAAATCTTGGACGGGGTAGTCTCAACTGAAGTGGACGAGTCAACATCAACTATGTGAACGGGAGGCTAGGATTGAGGAAACTTAGGCTTAACTACTTGGGACGACCCACGCTTAACCCTTTTATCTCGTCGGCTGGGAAGACTTCCCAAATCAATATTCTTTGACAAGGATTTCCTTTTTTCCCCAGCCGACGGACGAGTCAGACCTAAAGCAGAACATAAAAATGTAATATTTATCTAAAGTTTAAAAAATTACTTCTTCATACTGTGATTTCGTGTGCAAGTGCTTCGTCGGATGGATTAGGGCCTAATCTCCACTTGGCAAGTCGTCTGAGTGTGACCAAGGAGTGGAAGCTCCTATCCATGTGTAGACGAGCCCTGTGGACATGGTCTCGATAAAACTTGCTCAAAGACGGTCGTTCAACAGCTGTAAGTAAACAAGTAAGAAAAAGTTAGATGTGAATGAAAGAGAACAAAGTGAAGAAAAAGAGGAGGGACTTACCTTTAAGACGAAGGTTCCCTAGATCCCTGGTGCAACGACCAAAGGTGTCCCGGCCAACGTCCATAGGATTCCCAGCCCAGAAACCAGAGACGAAGAAAAATTCCTTCTTCCAGTTTCTATCAGACGAGGCCAAAGACTTAATCAATCTACAATTTGTACCCCTAGCTGTGAATTGGTAGAAGCCAAGGGACTGATGTATTTCCGAGGGTTTGTAACAATAGAGGAACTCGTCCACAGTAAGAGGACGGTCCCCTCCAAATATTTCCCTCCACAAAATTTGCATGGAGACAATTAATCTCCACGCATTGGGATTGAATTGACATACTCCTAAACCTAACCTAACTAACAATTCTCTAGCAAAAGCGTTCAAAGGCAACCTTAAGCCCCCCAAAAAATAAGCCTTATAGACGCCTATTCCTAAGTGGGGGTTGCAGCACCATTCTCCACGGACGGGCAACCTAAGGTTAAGCTCGTCCGGAATTTGGTACCACGTCCTAATATTATTGAGCCTTTGTTCATCCGTCTTAGAAGGGATGTCTATCGCATAGCTATAGACGGAGGGACATTGGACGAGGTACCAACTTAGGACCCTGAAGCCTTCCTAAGTTGTTCATGTATGACTTCTAAAGGAAACCCGGGGACACTAGAAGTGTACCCCTCGTCCGTGGAACTCCCCCCACTACTGCTATGGCTAGTGCTATTGTTAGAACTACTATAGCCAGTTAAGTCACGGTACTCGTCTATAGCTTTCTCTGTACTATTACTAGACGAAGAAACAGACATTTTTTCTAGAAAAAATGAAGGAAAACCTAAAGACAAGAAAGGAAAGAATACTTGGCTCCAAGATGGAAGAAAGCTACGGACGCGAAGGGACTTCTAGACGGGGCTCTAGACGAGGAGTGTCTGGAAGGAAAATTTTAGAAATGCGAAGGGTAGAGGAGGAATTCCACTATTTATAGACAGCTGACCTGGGCATTTGAAACGACACAAACAACCAGGATATGACACGTGGCTTACCCCTCGAAAAAATAAATCGACGAGACTGGTCATCGGTAAAATTATGACACGTGGCACATCTAACTGTAGACATTAAATACGTATGTCCAGGGAAATGGTGCCAAGCTACACATTCCCTTAGACGATCCATGTGGACGATGGGGCAACTGATGGTGTTATAAAAAAGACCAACTCCTAAACTCATCCATATGTCTCGTCCTAAGGAAGAGTTAAGTGGCTTAGGGCATGTTCGTCCATGGATAAGCTCGTCCGTCCGTGAAGTCAGTTGGACGAGCACCTTGCGTCCTGAACATGTTCCTTGGATGCAAACTCGAAGCAACCTCTGTTTTCCTGTCAGGCTACAAAACCGTTCCCCCAGTAAACGGTTATGGAAAACAAAGTCCGAATAATGTAACTTCCATGGCGGTTATGGAAGTTACCTCCGAGTCTTCCGAACTCCACAACGGTAGGAGAAATAACTGCCTCAGACAAGCACTATATAAGGACTCTTCTACAAGAGAGTAAGGCATTCAGACACTTCCACACAAATTGGAATTTCAAAAATACTGACTTTACCATCGGAGGATTCTTGGTCAGTCTTCCCCGGTCTCCTCTGATTTTGTGTTTATCTTTTCAGGACATTCCAAGTGACATTGAAATCATCAACGTTCGAGACATTCAGCCTACTGATTTCCTTATGTTCATCAGGCGTGGTAGTGGGTTTTTGGGTATCTAGGTAGTGGAAGAGATGAGATTGAGAAAAAAAAAATTTTAAAAATAATATTTTAATGAAGTGGTAAAAAATATAAAACATTTGATGTTGAATGTATTGTAGAGTGAGTTGTTAAAATAAAGTAGGTTTTTGAGATGCTAAATGCTAAATTTTTTGAGATCCTTGATATGAATGCTCTAAGTATTGAAAATGGCATCATTTTACCATTTTTTAATGAATTTTTTAAATTAAAAAATTCAACTTATTAATAAAAAAATATTTCTCAAACAAAAAAAAAATGAATCGTTGAATATACCTGATTTATGCCAAACAAAAAATCCTTAACACAAAGCAAAATCCAAATAAAAAACAAAACTCAAAAAAAAAAAAAAAAAAATCAAAGTCAAAATCAAAATCAAAATCAAAATCAAAATCTTTTCTGAAGCTCAGACAACCAAAATTTTGAAAGAGGGAGTGAAGCACAAAGTTAAAAGTATGTCTCTTAGCAAAACAAAGCAAAGATAAGCAATGGTCATTAATTTGCAATCAACCTCCTTCACCTCCAATGAAGCCCATCGTGGTCCGATTATGCTTGTGATTGACTTAATGGTCTTAATTCGTACATCAAGGTAAGTCTTTTAATCGATTTAATTTTTGTAATCTTCAGGCATTACATGTAGATTCAAAATCTAGGGTTTATGTCATTTTGGGGTTTTTGTAAATTGGGATTATAGAACACTAATTCGTGGTTTCTTTCATCTATTTATAGTCTTTTGCCTATGAATTTGAAATAATTTGAGCTTAATTTCTATAATTTGGATATTAGGGTTCTAAGTGTGCCTAAATTGGGTTTTTTTTTTTTAAGGTAAAACTTTTTCCATTGAACATTGATCTAAGTTTAGTTCTATATCACTTCCACTTATTCGTGTTAAATATGGTTTGAATTAGTCAACTTAACTTGGTGGAAATTTAACAAAATTACCTTATATGGTACACTGAATTTTTGGGATGTCTATGTGACGGTTTTTTTTTTGTGCTGAAGTCTATGTGACGTTGTTTGTTGCATTGTGTCTTCATGACATTCATGTAGACTAGGTCATGCATCACTGTGCTTGTGAGTAGGATGGATTTCATTTAGTGTGTGAATATATTCCAGTTTTGTTCTCCTAAATCGTGTTGTGATTAATTCACTGTTTCAGATCATCATGCCTCCTAAGAAATCCACCAGAGGTTCTTCCTCTTCTCTTCATCCTTCTGATCTTCATTCTCCCTTGCATATTGAGTCCCCTAAGCGTTTTCCCTCTGCTGATGAGTGTGAGAAAACTTTTCTTGAAATTTACTCTTAAGCGTAAATTTTTTGCTGAGAGACATGTTCTGATTGATCAGTTGGGTGACACGTACCATTGTCCCCAGTCTCTTTCATGAGAGAGGTTAGTTGTCTCAATTTTCTGGGTTCCCTACTCTTGAGGATTTTGTTCTGGAATGTTGCTCTTAAGATGACCAATGTGAACAAAGAATATCTTTCTTTCAAACTTACCATTCATTATAAGAAGTTTTTGATCAATCTTAATACAGTGCTTGAGGCACTTCATATATCAAGGGTTCCTAACGTTGGCTATCCTTATCCCAATGAGTCCATATTTGATACGAATGAACTCAACTCTCGACCTTGTGGTCATACCACTTAGTGGATCTATTTTCCAACCACCTCTACTTCCTTGTTCACTGATGAGGTTTGTTTGGTGAAATTTGTGTCACAACATTATGCCACGCTCTCACATAAACACCGTCACCATTCCTAGATTGTTTTGTCTTTATGCTCTTATGATGGGTGCTTCCATTGATCTTTGCTCCCTCATTTGTCGGTGTATATTAGATGCTGATGCAACAACTACTCCTAATGTGGATCGTGTGTTTTCAGCGTACTTGTATGCCACTCTCCACCATTTTGGTGTTCCATCTATTTCTTGTAAACTTGTGTCTAATCTTGGCTCTATTGGACTTTCTACTTACCAGAAGAGCAAGACATTTCGTGAATTAACTGTTGCCAAACATGGATAAAAATATCATAACATCAATCAAATATGGTAAGAACACTTAAGATAACATCAAACAAAGAATCATGTAAATCCTATGTAGCAAAGTGAGAAATCATGGAAAAGAGACTCACCTTGCTTTAGAATCACAGATTTGAGGTTGTTTAACTGATCCCTCAATGCATACAATGCAAATTAATTGAGGGAATAAGAATAATCAAAGAACATAACAATAGTTAGTAATCACAACTCAAGAACAAAAGATTTTGAAAAGGTTTTAGAAAGCAATTTGGAAAACAATTTGGAAAACAAACTTTTTGCCTTAGAACTAACTAAAGAGAGACTTTAATTTTGTAAAAAATGTTCTAAGGTGCTGCCCTAGGGTTTTGAAAAGAGAAAAAAAGGGTTCTAAAGAATATGGAAGCCAAAAAATCACTCTCTCCAACTCGGATTTTGATTGGAGACATAAGATAAGTATTTGAAGTTAAAATTAGGGTTTTTGGGGCTTTTTAATAATCTTTGGAAGTTCTCAAGGGTCTATGGGACAGCACACATCAAAGCATAATGTTTTGGGCTCTTAAATTGAAGTTTTAAAACTCAGAAAATCGGATTACTCAGTTGGCCCAATGTCAAATGGTCATAACTCACTCAATATAAATCCCAATTAGGTAAAATTTTTGTTCCAATTAAAGCCCAAGATGTCTACTTTCCAATGAAACAAACCTCACTCAAAAAGTTTTTGTGGATCCAAAGTTATGGTCAAAATAGTGAGCAAAGGTCATTTTTCAGTATCAATTTCAAAGCGATTTGAGCACTTTTGAGTTGTAATTACTTCCAAACTATTGTAAACTCTTTAAATACCCTTGGTTGACATATGTCAAGCTCATCATTGAGGCCGAGGACCAAAATTTATTAACGGATACAAAATGCAGTATCTACACTTGCTATTTGAAGTTTCAAGTTTCAACTCTTAATTCTCAACTATGCTTTAAACCAAAAAAAAAAAAATTACTTTTATCACCATCTCACCAAAGAAATCAATTCAAATTTCTCTACTTCATGTGTGCAAAACACATTTTTAGACAGGCAAAGTTTGGAAAGAAACCTTCAAACTCTACCAATATCTTTTTATTAAAAATGAATTTTAATAAATTTATCATTAGATTACATTTTCTTATTATATCCTTTATTATATCTTTCATGTTTACAGAATTTTAAGAAGATTTAAAATCAATAATTATGTCATCAATCAAATATTTAATTTTCAATTTTTTATAATCTTAAATTTTGCATAAAAATAAGTTTATAGATCAAACAATAAATAACATCCAATTTGAATGAAATTTGACATGCGTGTTAAGAACACAAAGAACATGCAATTTAATGGTAAGATTTTCAAAATATATAGCTATATTAATTTTTAAGTAATAATTTGAAAGGTTTCTCTCATTTTTTGATAGCAGCGTTTTTTGATGCACATTCAGCAGTTTGGAACCACTTGACAGATGTTTAGGTTCTGACAAGTGGACAGACATCTCTAGCAACCATTGCTCCTACCTTCTTTATGAGCATTGGCTTGGATATCACACAATGGACTCCTAATCTTGAACTCTTTTTTCTCCCAATAAAAATTAAAAAAACAAAAACTTGAACTCTTTTATAGTTTTATTCTAGTGCTGTTTTTGTTCCTTTATATTAATTTACTAAAAAATGTTTATTCATTTGAATCATTGTCGCCATTCTCTCAGAACATTTACATTTTTCAATAATACAAGGAGTATATTTTAGGAATTAAGTGCTTTTGATGGACCAAGAATCCTACTTTGCGCCGCTGAACCCAATGAATTCCTAGAGCATTTTTTTTCTTCATATTTCTTCTAGTCTGTCATCTAAATTAGTTATGTTACAACTTAGTTCTCTTTGGTATTCAAATCATTGAATTGTCATGAGTAATAGACTCGTTTGAGAATCATCTCTCTACCTAAAGCTACTTTTTTTTTTTTTTTAATACTCAGATAAAAATAAGAGTTCAGGAAGTAGTACAAAATTGCTGTTGAAAACCAGCAAAGCTAAATAGGCAGTTTTAAGGGTAATAGTTAATCCTTGCTGATTGAGGTACTGCATATCCTCCAGAAGAGTTTGCTCCGTCCAATTAGCTTTCCTATTACCATGCCATATCTGATCTAGACTTCGGTTTTGAGTTAGTCCTATAATATTGTCGAATCCTAGTTCCTTAGCTTTGAATAGCGCTTCCACCATAGCTTCCTGACTCGCCAACAGAGCTGTAGCAGCCCCAGTGGTATGACATCCCATAAATATTAATGCACCTGCTCTATTCCTTGCTTCAAAGGCATATCACCCCTTTTGGTTTTTCTATTTCGGATGCCATAAATTTTAATGAGCAGTAGTGATGTTGAGCTGGTATCCAGGGACGGAACTAGGATTCGAACCTGGGGGGCCAAAGCTTAAAACCAAAAAAAAATTATGAAAATAAAAACTAACATGTATTTCATATTCAACAAAATACTGCATACAAGATATATATTTCTTAAACATTTCATATTATAAAAACATCAACAAAGTATAACATACAAAATACCTAGTCAAATAAAAAAACAAACAAACAAATATGCCCTCACAAGCCACAACAATATTAATGTTAAATTGTTAATCACGTGTTAGATTCACCAACTAAAAAAATGAACTTCTCAAAAAAAAAATCTAAAAGAATGGAACACAATTACATAGCCACGCCCACAACATGATACCAATGTTTCTACCCTCTAAAATGTTTGCTAAAGCCATGTTTTAAATAGTTATTTAATGCTATCTAATTATTGACTATTGGCCACACAAAGACTTAAATCATAACCACACAAAGAATTAAATTAAATCACAAGAGACAAACACAAGTTCATATATATAATATATTGGCCACACAGCCCACACCACACAAAGTGACAAAGAGTCAAAAACAAAGTTTAATGACTCAATACCAAAGACTTTGCTCTCAAGCTAAGACACAATACTTACATAAAGTAATAAAGTTATGCCTTTATTACTAGCCAGCTCAGAGCATCTCCAGCAGATTCTCTATATTTTTGTACTATTTGGACAGTGAACAGTGACATTTACCTTTTACCTACCTACTTTTTCAAATATATCTTCCAACAGATTCTCTATCATTTCTCTATCTCATTTAAATATTATTTCTTCATTCATTATTTATTCATTTTTTAACACACATATTCCCATACCCCCATCTCCACTCCTTTCTTTACTAATTTTTTATTTAGTTTTATTCTTTTGCTAATGTACATTAGCCCATCAGATTTGATGAGCTATTGTTCATGAGCCAAAAAAAAAAAAAAATCATGATTTAGAGAATCCATTGGAGACCATTTTTTGGGTCTCATTCTCTATTATAGAGATTATTTTGCTTTTACCTAAGCTATTGGAGATGCTCTCAGACAAAGTTTTGCAGTACTCACAAGCTCAGACAAAATTATGCCTTGTAAAAGTACAAAACTAAAAAAAAAAAGTCACGAACAGTCAAACACAACACAAACTACAGTCACAACTCACACCAATCCCTAAAAAACGTAGAGGGCAGAGGTAGAGAAAAAAAAAAAAAAAAAAAAAACAAAACAAAACAAAAATATGAACTTGAAAGAGGAGAGAAATTTTTCAGATTCACCATACCTTAGCCGATTCAACTCATGTGTGAGTGTGAACACCAACAGATGTAGATCGAGGATCTAAGGAATAGCAGCAGCAACAAGCCAGCAACTGTAGATCGGATCTGATATGAGGAACAACACAGCAGCAACAGCAGATGGCAGTGATGGAGGCGTTGAGGTTTTTTTTTTTTTTTTTTTCCTCTGAGAATTGGAGGCGTTGAGGTTGAGTGGAGGAAGAATGAGGTAGAAATTTGGGACTTGTAATTTAGGTTTTCTGGAATTTATTGTTTTGTGTGTGATTTTTGTTTAGTCCATGCATATTTATTTTTTTATTTTGTAATTGGGGCATGAATTTTATTTTTTTTAGGTCAATATGTAAATATTTTAGAGGAGGAAAGCCAAAAATATATATATTTAAGGGCAAATCTTAATTTTTTGTATACCAGTTTTTTTTTTAATTGGGGGAGGGGGGTGGGGGGGGCATGGCCCCCCTCTACCCTACTGTAGGTCCGTCTTTGCTGGTACCATTGTTGTGTTCCTTTGGGATTTTCTTCCTTTCCACTGGTTTCTTGTTGTAAGCTTCCTGAAACCTGAGTGGATAATCCAAGAACAAAATTTTATAATTTATAATTTTTTATGAAAAAAGGGTTTAATACACCATATGCAATGAATAATTTCATGTGCCCTAAAGTTTTAAATCATTTATAGAAAAAATAAATCTAGGGACACAACTTTGTTCCACAACTTGCTAAAATGACAAGAATGAATGGTGAATAATAAAAGTGGTGTTAGTGGTGAATCTATGTAAAAGTGATCGTTCATCATTCACAATTTACTATTTCAAGAAGTTGTGTAATAAGTTGTCCATGGCAGAGTTGAAACAGAAATGGCAAATGACTCTAGCTAGCAAAGAAAATCCAATATCCTTTCAATGCATAATTTCCCACATTTAGTGATGCAAGCAAACAAAGTTTGGCACCAAACATGTTTGTAGTCTTAGGATTCAACCCCCCTCAATAAGAAGATGGCATTTGTCATTGTCATGTGTAATGCACATAACTCTCTTAATCACACTTAACCCAACTAAGTAAATGAGTTGTGTGCAATACAGGGACATATGCCATCTTCCTATTAGGGTTTGAAGCCTAAGACTTAAACATGTTCCAAAGTTTTTCTAATACAATATGATAAATTTATCTTAAGAAATCTTTTAAGCTCCAAAGTTTGAAGAGATAACATGTACAGGAGTGTTGGGGGTTATAAATTGACCCTAGTTAAATTAACTAATTACCAAGTTAGTTAACTAGTCAAATTACATGCAAGGTCCAATTAATGACACAATCACATCACCAATCTAGAGCTAAGTGCAGCAAAAAGTTAATTTGACACAAGCAATATGGTCAAAATGGGGAAAACCTTCGCAAGAAAAACCCCGACAAGTAATTATTTAAGTCACCACTCCTGAAGAATCCTCTAAAAAAGATTGAGGTTACAAGTAAAATGAATTTTACCTATCCTAAAGTACCTACCTTAGTAAAACCTACTGATCTATCCAAGCTCAACTCAAACCCAATTGGACTACTCATCTTAGCAAATTTCTTCTATACACAAATCTCTAATTTGTGACTAACTCCTATAACAATCCTTGATTATTGCAGTTAGTTGGTGCAAAACAGTTCACAACAACAAGCTCCAATATGAACAAGTAGCAGCTCGGTACAAAACCCTAAGAGTCCGTTTGGTTGGAGAGGTGGAAAAGCGGGAAGATAGAAAATGGTGGGAGGATAGAAAAGATTTTAATTTCCCTCCTTTTTGTTTGGTTAGAAGTGAAAAAGTGGAGGGATGAAAAAATTAAGTTTGTATAAATTTACTCATGTATCCTTATTAAAAATGATGCTCAATTAAAATAAAAATAAAAATAAAAGTGACAAACAACTAAAAAACCAAACACAAAAGAAAGCAAAAGAATATGAGCAACATATACTTAAATCAAAAAAAAAAAAAAAAAAAAAAAAAGGAGGAGGAAAGAAGAGGCAACGAGTGAAGAAAAAAAAAAAGAAGAGAAGGCAACATCTAGGAGGAAGGAAAAATAAATAAAATAAAATAAAATAAAAGGCAACGTCCAAGAGGAAGAAAAAAAAAAGTGAAGAAGAGCAATGTACAGACAAAGCCCATATGCAAGTGCACAAGGGCATTTTTGTCCATTAAGCAGCCTCATTTTCTCCCTTCAGTTTTCTCTCAATTTTGGGGAGAAAACTTTTTGGTGGGCTTGGGGAGAAAACACCTGAGCCCCACTATTTATTTTCCTTCCTCTTCACCCCGCCAAACACACTCTAAAAAAGTTTTCCTTCCCATTTTCTCTCCAAAGTTTTCCATTCACCCTATTTCACCTCCAAACAAAGTATACAAAGTTGCGGCAACTTCTTAGTATGCGTGTCTCCTCTCTATGTATGATAACAGCTGAAAAGTACTGTTTTTATACCTTTGGGAACCTTGGTGCACGAATCCTAAGATGAGCCAAGTCATCATGGGTTGGAATAGACATTGTTTTGAAATATCGTAACTCAATTGGTAAAGAGGTGCCAAGCCAAGAATCGAGCTTCATTAAGTCTAGATAGATTGACATGTATCGAGAGTTATCGAGGAACCTACTTCAGTAACTTTCTTGAGCAATTTTCTTGTGTCTTCAAAACAGATCTTCAATATAATACTGGTCACTAAAAACTTAAGACTCAAAATACATATAAAGTTCATTTAGGAACAAATTTGCCAAAATCTAAAAATATGACCCTAATATGTAGTTTTCTTCAAAGATATTTATAGGACAAATACCGTGCTGCTTCGGTGTAAGCTAGTATTTGTGCGTGTGGAGAAATAGTCTAGCAATATACCCAGCCAACATTTTATTTTTCTTGGAAAAGTAAATTTCAAAAGAATTACTTGGAAAATGACTCAAAGTACAAACAAGATCTCAAGAAAATAGGTTTTTCTGTTATCATGCTACTTGCTAGCTATAGAAACAAACATGCGTAGCGTTTTAAATTCCAAAGTAAGAACAAAATGAAGATAAAAATGGATTACAGAAAATTTACAGTAGGGATTCCAAAGGTATTATGATCTTGTAAGGGCCGGCTCAACAGTAGATGCAAGAGATGCAATCGCCTAAGGCCCCCAAATAAAAGAAGCCCCACTTGTAAAAATTTTTTTTATATATAATATATTTATTTATATATTTTAGTTAAAAAAAATTTTAAGCATTTTTATTGGTCAATAAAATGCATTAAAAAGGTCCCATTGTATCCTAAAATGTAAAAGATTAAAAAGGAAAAAAAAAAAAAAAAAGTCAAAGTTCAGCTAACACAATTAAATTTTAGGAGACAAATGTATTAACTCATTCTTGAAATATGCTAAAATTAAAATTAATAACAGACAAATTCATTAATAATATAACGTAATTGTCTTGAAATATGCTAAAATAGAGATTATAAATGTCAAAAACAAAAGAAAAACCTCTCATTTCTCTGCCTCTCCATCTATATTCTTACGGTTTTACCTTTCTTTTCTTCATCTTCATCTTGATTTTTGATCTTTTTCCATCAACTCAATCAGCCCCTCTAGCTTAAAATTTTTCTTTGTTGATTCCTGCATACCACTCTACCAGGCACTAGCCGGCACCCGGCAGTCACAGAAGGTATTCTTCTGCTTCAGTTCTTTCTTCCCCTCTTTCTCTTTGTCTTTCCGAAAATAAAGACTCAAGAGTCTTCTATTTCTTTAACTTATATTATATATATTTTTAGTTTGTTTCACCCTTTCACCGCACTGCACAATTGTTTGATCTTTGATGGGATGGGACACGTTTTTTGTTCTGCCCCTCTGTGGACCTTTTTCTACTTTAAAACTTAGCCATAGAAATTGGAGAAAAGGCTGATCTGGCTGGATGGTTCTCAATTTTTTTTTAATAGGAGTACTGTGGTCAGTGGTCTGTCACGTCACGTGACAAACCACTGACCACAGTTTTTTTTTTTTTTGGTTAAAGACCACAGTTATTCACTTATTTGGTCCGACGGTTTCTCAACCTTTTATTTATTTATTTATTTTTATTTTTTATTTATAATCTGACACTTTATCTATCATTATAAATTATTATGCCAATTAATAATTTGATGTATATCATATCAACTCATTTGTATTATAGTGACACTAATTTATTAAACCATGTATTAAATTAATTTTTATTTGTGCAGGTTTAAACTTTCAAGTGGTCACGGCTTTAGAAAAATTGCAATAACCAGGTTCTATTGTTCTATACTTTAAATTTTATTTTTAGTTAAATTATCATTTTTAATTATAAATTGTGTTTTATTTATCTATAAATATTTTCTCATTATAAATGTCTACTAGAAAATATTTATCCGGATATGAAAAACTTCTTAAAAAGAGAAAAATTGAAAAACAAATTGAATCTCAAAAAGGATCTATGGATAAATTTGTTACTAGTATTAAAAAAAACACAATAGAAAGTTTGGGTGAAAATATTACAAATGAACAAGAAACTTATCAAAAAGAGTTGGAAGATGATGAAATTATACAACAAAAAGAGAATAATGAAAATAGTCCTAATAATGTTGAAACATCTGATGTAACAATAATTGATAATGAAAAACAAAATAATTTAGAAGAAAATGAAAAAATGACTAACCTACTTACTAATAATATCTATGATCCAAGTCAATGGGAAAATATTGATACAAAATTAAGAGATTTATTAGTAGAAAAGGGTCCAATTAGAGAGAATGATCTAAAATTTCCTTTAGATAAAGAGCGTAGACATTTTTCTACTACATTTTATTTTTAAAAAGCTATCAAATGGGGAGAAATTTGATAGAAGATGGCTAGTGTATTCAAAAGATTTGGATAAAGCATTTTGTTTTTGTTGCAAGCTGTTTAATTCAACAACACATGGTAATAGTACAAATCAACTTACTAATGAAGGAACTAATGATTGGAGAAATATTAGCAATAAGATTAAAAATCATGAAACAAGCAAAGAGCATGTTACTAACATGAATGCTTGGATTGATTTAGAAATGAGATTATTGAAAAATAAAACAATTGATAAAATTTCCAAGAACAAGTAAACAAAGAGAAAGATCATTGGAAAAAAGTGTTGTTAAGAATTATTGCTGTAGTAAAAAATCTTGGAAAAAATAATTTGGCCTTTTGAGGAAAAAATGAAAAGATCTATCAAGAAAATAATGGAAATTTTTTAAGTCTAATTGAAATGATTGCAGAATTTGATCCAGTAATGCAAGAACATGTTCAACGTATTCAACATGGTGCAATTCATAATCATTATCTTGGACATAATATACAAAATGAATTGATACAATTGTTAGCAAATGAAATTAAAGGTAAAATTATTAAAAAGATTAAGGAAGCAAAATATTTTTCAATTATACTTGATTGTACTCCAGATGTAAGTCATCAAGAACAAATGACTCTAGTATTACGATGTGTGAATATTTCAACTAGTCCAATAAAAATAGATGAGCATTTTGTAGAATTTTTAAAAGTAGATGATACTTCTGGAAAAGGTCTTTTTAATGAAATTATAAGTGTAATAAAAAGTCTTGAACTTGATATTAATGATGTACGTGGACAAGGATATGACAATGGGTCTAATATAAAAGGAAAAAAAACAAGGGGTACAAAAAAGAATAATTGATATAAACCCTAGAGCATTTTACACACCGTGTGGTTGTCATAATCTTAATCTTGTGCTATGCGATGTGGCGAATTCTTGTCCTAAAGCTATATCTTTTTTTGGAGTAGTACAACGTATATATACATTGTTTTCTTCTTCCACAAAGCGATGGAAAATTTTACAAGATAATGTTTCAAGTTTAACTCTTAAACCATTGTCACAAACACGTTGGGAAAGTCGAATTGAAAGTGTAAAAGCAATAAAATTTCAAGCTTTAGAAATAAGAGATGCTTTGTTACAATTAGCAAAAACGAATGAAGATCCTAAAACAAAAAGTGAAGCTGATTGTTTGGCAACATATGAGCTTGAAAGTTTTGAATTCTTGTTAGGCATGACTATTTGGTATGATATATTATTTGTTGTTAACTCTGATAGTAAAAATTTACAATCAAAAGACATGCATATTGACGTTGCCATAGATCAACTAAAGGGTCTCATATCTTTTTTTAAAAAATATAGAGAAGATGGATTTACATCTGCTATGATTTCATCTAAAGAGATTGCAATCAAAATGGAAATAGAGCCTATATTTCATGAAAAACGTATAATTCGTAGAAAAAAACAATTTGATGAGAATGTCAATGATGAGATAACACAATCTGTTGAAGAATCTTTTAGAATTAATTATTTTTTATATATAGTAGATCAAGCTATTTCATCAATTGAAAGTAGGTTTGAACAATTTCAAATATATGAGGATATTTTTGGTTTTTTATTTAATTTTGAAAAACTAAAAGCACTAGAAGATAATAGTTTGAAAAAATATTGTCTTAATCTTGAAAGTTTTCTCAAACATGATGTTTATTATGATATTAATGGCTTAGATTTATATTCAGAACTAATAGTTTTAAAAGAAGTTGTGCAAATAGATGAAAATACTCCAATTAATGTACTTAATTATTTAAAAAGACTAGATTCTTTTCCAAATGCATATATTGCTTATAGAATATTACTAACAATACCTGTTACGGTTGCATCTGCAGAAAGAAGTTTTTCAAAATTAAAATTAATAAAATCTTATTTAAGGTCTACTATGTCATAAGAAAGATTAAGTGTATTAGCTATATTATCAATTGAAAAAGAAATATTAGAGGAACTTAAATACAAAAACTTAATTAGTAATTTTGCATCTCAAAAAGCAAGAAAAATAGATTTTAAATAAAAAAATTCAATATATAAATATATTTTATTTTATTAATATTTAATTATAAAAAAGCCCCATTTAAAATTTTCGCCTAAGGCCCCAAAACTTGTTGAGCCGGCCCTGCTTGTAAGCAGCTGATGATAGCTTCAACTCCATAAAAAACCAAAAAAGAAGAAGAAACTATGCAAAGAAGCATACAAGAGTGATATTGGTTCGGCTCATCTCGGAGCTTTGGGTGTGAAGGTAGAAGACGAGCCGTACCAATATCACACCTTGTCTACTTCCTTAAGACTGAGTTTTTAGAACTTTCTCCTCCATACTAGGAAAGTTAGAGCCTCATTCCTATATATAGGGCTGAAAATTAAGGATTTGTGTTGGTGGGTCCTAATGGTTTATGATATGCATGCATATATGGATTGTAGAGCATCTACCATGATCTAGATTTAGGAATCCCACTAGCGATCGCGATCGCGATCCTGTTTTATTTTTAAAATCTTTATAATGGAGGATTAATTCGATCTTTAGTTAGGGCATGAAATCTAGGATGAAGATATAGCAAGCCACATCACCAATTTCACAGAAGTGCATGCGATAGATAAATGGCTATTGAATCTTCATCTTAACAAGCCAACGTCAAGATGCTTTTAGTTTTACTATGGTTGATAAATCAGTGGGCAGAAATTCTCGAACTAATTAGTTCATGGCTTCATGATCTGTACGTAAAAATGTTACAACTTAATTACAATTTATGAAAAGGGGTCGAGAATTGGGTTATTCCAATCTTTTCCTAGTAATTATTGACCTAATTTTCTAGTAGAAGGGTGTGGATTTCAATCCATAACGAATGTAGATTTATGGGGTTTAGGTTCAATTATTTTGTCAAAAGGAAATATATTTTCTTTTGAAACTAATTCATTTATTATTTATATCTTTGAAATTGTCAGTAGCCTAACAATATCTTAACCTTTATAAACATAATAGGAGTTTAAATGCTATTTTTTAAAACATACTAATTAATAATTTTTTAATTGCTTGTGAGATCTTGAAAAAAAAAAAGCATGCATATATTTTGGAATCTAACTGGTCGACCAAATCTAAATGAGATCGCAAGGTGAACGAGAGAGTTTGATGTATGGGACATATTCTTATTACTTAAAAACTTAATTGGCCGTAGATGTGCTTAGATACAAAAGCCAGCCACTTGACATTATTTAAAATTCTATCAAATCAAGTTTCAAAGTTTGGATGAATCATCAAAAAATTAATTCACATAAGAATTTTAGACAGAATTTAAGAGTTATACATCGGACCTACTTACAAATCCTAGAAATGTAAACGTTATTTCCGAAATTCAATCTCTCTTTCTCTCTCATGAAATTATAAAAAATAAAAAACATTAACCACATCTATACTATACCTCAAAATTATTAGTGTAGTCGCACTTAAGATTCTTTGTGTAATTGTTTATAAAAGCCCAAATCAACCCAATATATATTTGTTGTGAGACTTAGTACACACATACACAATACACACTTGACTAATTTAATATCAATTTAGGACATCACAATTTCTCTCACTTAATTAAATCCTTGATACCCTCATCAGGCCCCACGTTGAGAGACAATGTCTCCTAACCCAGATGGGGTTACTAAGTTGGCTTTGGTACCATTTGTAATAACTTGAGAAACGCACTAGTCATATCTATGTTATACTTAAAAACAAAACTAGTCAAATTACAATTGAAACTCCTCATAATCACTTATAAACTCAAGATCTATCTAGTAAATACCTCAATATGAGACTCAACACATATTTGCATAAAACACATTCAAACAATCCACTCTTATAAATCCGCACATATTTTGATACCCCAAATTGTTGTAGATTTGATTGGATTGAATTTTTTGAATTTATGTTGTGCAAGCATGTGCTAAGTTCCACATTGGAGAAAAAATAAGTTAATCGATCAAAGGTTTATAAACAACCACAAAGAGTCTCAATTGTGACTAAATTAGTCATTTTGGGGTATAACGCAAATTTAGTTAAACTTTTTCCTTAAGTCATTACAAATACTATTAGAGCAAACCTGATAATGTCATTACAAATGGTTAGACCTTTTCCTTAAGTCATTACAAATGGTATTAGAGCAAACCTAATAATGTCATGTGGCTTAGGAGCACAACGTGGGTGGTCTTAACAAGTGGATTTGATTGGATTTTTTTGAGTGTTTATTGTGCATGCGTGTACTGTGTATCACATTAGTTAATTTTTAAAATATATATATATATATATGTGTGTGTGTGTGTGTACTTTAAATTTTTTTTAGTTTGATTTATTTTAAATTTTGAAACTTAATTTAAATTTATTAGTTTAATTTATTTTGGAATTTTGAGACTTAGTTTTGAATGAAATTGGAATATTATGCCCAATTGTGTAAATTACAACAATTTATTGAATAATAAGTTTAAATAGTTGAATAAAACTCAATTTTTTAGACCTAATTGAATGACTCTAATCCGACAACCCAATCCAAATTGGAGATTTCTCAACCCAAAGTAAGGTTGGGTTAATAAATACCAAAAACTCAACCTAACCCAACCCAAAATATAAACATATTAAGTTAGTCCTTTTGTAAACTTGTCGTTAATAGAACACCATGTGACTTTGTAAAATTTGGCCTCGTAAGTAAGAATATAATAATAAGTATATAGAAGGACTCACTTGGTATATTTACACTTTTTTAAGACTAAAGTCTAAAATAGAACCTGAGCCAAATTTTATGAACTAAAATAAATTTTTATTCAAATTTTTATGGATATATAAGACATATTTTTACCTTTTTAAATATAATGTTGATAAGAAGGATAAATTACATTTGATCTTTTTTTTCTTTTTTAATTGTGTAGACCTCAAAATAGTATATGAAATAAATAAATAAATATTGACCTAAACCAAATGGATAACCAAAGTAGAGTAAATTCTAGAAACTCATCAGAGTTTATTTATCAAAGTGAAGTAAAAACAAAGTAGGATTATCGCGACGCTAAAATAGACAAAGTCGCCTTTATAAACATATTTCACACAATACGAATTCCAGATGCACTTCCGAAGGGAAGGGCTATTGCGTTACTGAATGCCGTTAATTATAACAGATGGCCACTAGAACTGATTAAAATTAATCTAAAACCTATTATGGCGACATTGGTGAGGACTTTTGCCGTCATATTATTATTATTATTTTAGGATCTTTTGCCATTAAGCTAAAATTCTTGACACAACATGATTTGCACATGTTTTACAAATTGCTTTTACAAATTACTAATGTGATGAGTAGTTATTAGTAAGTGATTTTAGGATCTTTTGTCGTTAAGCTAAAATACTTGACAAAACATGATTTTCACAACATTTTTTACAAATTGCCGATGTAGTGAGTAGTTATTAGTAAATGAAAATGTGATGTTAATGATGAGCTTAGATGAGAAATAATAAGAATTGACCACATCAACAGTTTGTAAAAATGTTGTAAAATAGTTTGTGATTATAACATTACTTTTTTTCTCAGAAGGCTTACTTGTTAGCTTTAGAGCTTAGAACTTTTGTCAATTTAACAATCTAACCCATAGTTCACTAGTTGTTACCCTAGTTAGTAGTTTTTTTTTTTTTTTATGGGGACCCTAGTTAGTAGTTGTTACATATAGTTGTTACATAACCTATTGAATAAAAAATGAGAATAGAAAACAGAAACGAAAGTGTGATTTTCTATTATTTGGTTGAAGTGAAAAGAGAAAGGAAGGAAAACAGGGTGGATATAACTTTCCACTTGACCCCATAATTTTTTTTTTCCTTCCAAATTGGGAAGAAAATGGGAAGGTAATGAGGTTAAGAAAATTACAAAATTACCCCTCTATTTTTACTGATCTTCCACTGTTAATAATGATGGCTTACTAGTAATTTCCTCTCTACTAAACACACATGGTAGAACATACAAACATTTTCTATCTTCGCACTTTTCTAAACTCCCAATATTTTCCATCACCCAACCAAAGAGAGTAAGAAAGGAGATAGATAAAATTATAATTTTCTCAATATAATTAAAAAAGAGGGGGAAAAAAAAAAAAAAAAACATATTCATTGCCTTAGTGGTTGTTCATTTTCATTGGTTTATTTGACTTAAAAGATAAGTAGGTAAAAATATAATTTTACTTAAACAAAAAATAAGAAGTCAAGTTTTAAAAAGTCAATACATATACCAAATAAGTTGAACAGATTGACAAAAGGAATCAGCTCCAACTGAGCAGAGAAGTAACAGACCTTTCATACTATTAAGTATTTAAGTGTCCATATTGGTATTTGAGAATTCAAAAACAGTGAAATGTCCACATTTCAAAAACCATTACAGAATATTGAATTGTCGGCTTTGAAGAACTAACCCACCGAATCTCATTCCAATTATCTTGATATGTTGCGAGGAAAGTAAACATTTCTCCATCCTATCTTTCATATCTTCATTCAGTGCTTCAACTATAGCTGCAAATGTATCTCCCTCCCACATATTTAGGTGGCCCTGCCTTTGTCTTAATCAAAATCCTTTACCACACAAGTTATCTCTTAAATTTACTTGGACCTTGACTTTTCTTGCTGCATGAATATGTGTAATAAGGAGTCAAGGATCAAGGGATTCAATGCTTAGATTAGAAAGTCATCAATACTTTTCCAAAACAAAGGCATAACACACAGGAATATAAGATTCTTATTTCTCTTTTTAATGAATAAGAATCTTATTTCATCAAAACTGAATGATGCACAGCCAATGCAGTTACTGTCACCAATAACCAAACACCTACTTTAAGCTGGAAAGAATATATACAAAGATTCTTCCTTTATCCAAGAAATGTGCATGAACTTTCTCTCTTTGTGTGGGCTGTGCTAAAACCATTATTCTCAATGACACTTAACAAAAGTAATCTATCCACCATTCGGATTGGCAATGCATGCGTATGGATTTTGATTTGAATTCTATATAAAATATTCTTTCCTCCTGGTCAATATTCTAATTGAAGAGGAAAATGAAGTGACACATGTAGAGTGTCCTAACTTTAACCCAAAATTCTCACTTACGAAAATGTAATCAACCTCTACTAGCAACACAATCCAAATTTCAAATATCTCTTATGCGTTTAGATGTACCATAGTCATCTGTAATGACAGTGACAGCATCCAGAGACGTTAAGACCAATTCATAGGAGAGTAAGAAATGTAACAAAACAAAGGAGTCTTACCTTGACTGAACCTCACCGCTAGTCCCCACAGCAGCTCCTCTCCCCCCCCTTCCAAAGGCAACCTCATCCATGCTTTGCCCACGTCGTGTATACCTACCGCCAGATGCCACAAATCCAGGGCAAGGCCTGTAAGCCTTTATTGGCCACCAGCCAAAGCCTGGAAATGTTGCTATCCCACCTTGAATCCTACCCTCACCATTGCATCCATTCTCTATTTCTTCCCTCCCACAGGCCTTACAACCCCTGCAGGAAAGTAAGTTTGTTTACAGCACTAGAATGGAACATTGTTCCTATTTATATCACCAATCACAAGAAATCAAAGTTAGAAGTTAAATTTGGACAAAAAGAAACCTCAATAGTGTCCCAATGCTACAATGGTCAAGCCAAAAGGCTTTTCTGCGTATCAAAATTTAAATTTATCAAGTAACAATTCATTGATTCATTAACTAGCACAAGAAAAGAAATTATGTTACCCAAATTACTCTTTAAATGAAGATTGACCTGCATCAGACCAGTTTCTTCCAAAGATCAAGTAACCATTTAAAAGGATTTTTTATGCAAGAAAAACCATATAGACCAACTAGAGTTTCCTCTGTAAGAAAAGCTTTCAAAAGCATCAATCAGTAACCTGTTTTGATCATATTATTGCACAAACATGCCTAGTCCAAAACCATCAACTATTATTAGCAAGTATATCTAAACCCAACTGCTATCAAAATTTCACACAACTCTAACACTCAGAACCTTCATCCCTTGATACATAAGTTGCTAAACAACAACAATGACAATCAGGCCTTATCCCAAAATCTTGGGGTCGCCCATGTGTATTCTTCATAAGTCACTAACGATCTATGAATAAGAGTCCATGAAATGTGACATTGACAAGCTTCCACATTTGACAATTATAAAATATAAACGTGCTTTTAGTCACAGCCCCCTTTAACTCGTATTACTTCCTCATACCTAGTGCAAAAATTTGCCTCATCCATATTTAATCAACTCCATTTATTTTAGCCATTGATTTGACCGCCGAATTGAACAATCATACTAATAATTAAAACTGAATTTCCAATTTGCATTTGATAATAAGGGAAGTGTTTGTAAATTTGTCGAGTATAATTCATATCAAAATACGAGTTTAACTTGGTGTAACTTACTCTAATCAAATATATGGATAAAATGTGTTTTAAAACCAACCCAGCAAAGACCCAAATATCACTCAAAATGAGCCTCATGCAACAATTTGGCTTGTAAAGTATAATTCACCTCAACATATGAGTTTTTCTCAATCAAAAAAAAAACCCTCAACATTTGAGCTTAACTTTTTGTAAATGTTGTAAACTATTCTAATCTAATGCGTGTACAAAATTGTTCTTAACCCAACCCAAAAAATACACTAAAATGAGCCTCTTGCAATAATTTGGCTTAGATGAGATGAGTATAATTCTTAGGACGAAACCATAAAACTAAATAAAAACCCAAAACTTGGGCCTTTTTTTTCACTTTCCTATGGCTTTCTTAGAGACTCAAAGAAACAAGCTTTATGAAGATAATTGGTAATGATTTTCCAAGTTAAAGAATTTATCAATATCCAAACTGGGTTGGCTGGAATTCAAAATAAGAAAGTTGTAGTACCTCAGAGGGAGCTTGTCAGTGTCATTGGTGGCAGATTCTGACTGTACAGGAAGTGAATCAGGTGGTGGAGGAGGAGGAAGGCCTTCTTCTACAACAGAAGTTGAAGAAGAGCAGTGAAGGATGGTGAGCTTAGATGGGTATCTAATGGAAGTAGTTGCTGAGCCATGCAACCATGCGTTGCTGCTAATGTTTGGACGTTGAGAGAGTAAGCTCTGATGAGGTGCTGGAACTGAGACTAGAGCAATTCCCATTCTCTCTCTCTGTCTGTCTGAGTGAACAGGGAGAGGATTGGATAACAAAAAACTTAAACCTTTGTTTTGTTTCAAACGTAAGGCCCAGAGAGTAAGGACTCAGTAAGGAAACTAAGATCACATATTTATCTCTTACCCATTCTTGTAATGTATTTCTAAAACGATTTTGTTAATGGATGCTGAATGGATTGTTATTGAACTATTTTTTTTAAAATTTTATGGGAAAAGAAAAAAAAATTACAGTTTTTTTTATAGAAATAATATTAAAATTTTATTAAAATAGTTCATTAACAAATACCGTAAACTAAAGGTAAGTTTAGGGGTATGCAGAAAACCTACCAACCCGCCAAACTTGACCCAACCCAACCTGACCCGCCGGATTAGGTCGGTTTTTAAGGCTTGGTGGGTTGGGTTGGGTTACAATTTTTTTTTTTTTTTTAGTGGGTCGGGTTGGGTTTGGGTCATAAAATTACAAACCTGCCAAACCCGACCCGACCCACCCATATTTAATATATATTTAAAATATATTATATATTTAATAAATTTTTTTTAAAACCAGCTATAGGGCACTTTTATATATATATATATATATATTTAATAATTAAAAAAAAAAAAAAAAAAAAAAAAAAAAAAACCAGCTATAGAGCAGCACTTCCTCGTAAATTTTTTTTTAATAAATTTTTTAAAATAACCAGTTTTTTCTATCCTATATAAAAACCAATTAGTTCACACAAACCCTAGTAAATTACTATTGTTGTTTAGTCATTAGTGTTGTTTGCCTTTAAGGAGTTATATTGATACTGATCTTTGGGTTTTTTTAATATATTAATATTTATATTTTTTTCTACTCAATTTAATAATAATAATAATAAAATTTGTCAAACTCATGGGTTCAACCTGACCCATGTGGGTTGGGTTGGACTTATGTGATGGGTTGGGTTGGGTTGAATTTTTTTTGACCCACCATGGTGGGTTGTGTCAAAAAATCCCCTCAACCCGACCCAACCCGACCTATGCACACCCCTAGGTAAGTTAATCAGACTCTAACTCTAATACCCACTAACAAAATTTTCTTGGCATCTTCACCCTTAGATCAGTTATCGTAAATATTATGATTGATGTATGATAAAAATAGTGTTTATAATTATTTATATAAAAAAAAATTGTTGGTGTTTGTGGTGAATTCTTATGAAAGTAATATAAATGTTGTTTAATTCTATTTCGATAGCCATTTTGGTTTGTCCATTAAAACAGAATATTTTGATATTGGTTTGTCCATTAAAACCGAATAAGTAATATAAATGTTGTTTAATTCTATTTCGATAGCCATTTTGGTTTGTCCATTAAAACAGAATATTTTGATATTTCTTTTTTTTTTCTTTTTTTTTGAGAAATAATTACAACATACTGCTAACCCCGCAGCTTGAACCCTTTCTCCCCTAGACCCCCAAGCACTTTGTACATGGGGAGGTGCCAATTCAGCTACAAGGCCTTTAGCAGAATATTTTGATATTTCATACTATCGTTTTGGCCCTTTTGGGGTTACTCTATACATACAAAATAATTATACCTAATTCTTCAACAGATAGTGTTATACCATATCATGTATTTATTCACAATCATAATATAATACACATTCTTAGTAACATCATTATAAAAATAAATTAAGGAAATACGTTATTAATGAAAAATAAAAGAAAAAGGAAACAAGTCATACTTGAGTTAAGTAATGAAAAAAAAAAATTACTTAAAAAAAATGAAATAAAGCTTTGTTCAAATTCCAACTGAAATGATGGTACTGATAAGAATTTAGCATAATGGGACCAAATTAAATGGTATAAGGAGTGATGCATTCTGGTTAACTAATTAAAATGAAAATTTTCAGTCGAAATAAAATGAATTTGATAGCAATGAGTGATATTGCTCCCATTATATTCTGCCACCATAATAAATTGCAAGAAAGATTGCGCAAATAATTATTCTCCTAGCATTACTCTCTCTAAGAATATCTCCACATTCATTCTTCTCAACAAAAAAAAAAAAAAATATATATATATATATATATATCTCCACATTCATGATAGGTAAAATTGAGAACCTACGTAGAATTGGTGGACGGGTCTCTTAGATTAAAGTCTATGAAGGAATTGAGAATTGTAAGATTTTGTTTTTCATTAAAAAAATAAAGTGATGAATCTTCTTTAAAAGAAAATAAGAATGATAATCTACAATAAATCAAATATATTTTATATAGAGATAAAAGTATATGTCATAAAATAACATCTTTGAAAACATGAATTTAATAAAATAAAAAATTTAATTTAATTAATCATTAAATTGTGTGTGTGTGTGTGTATAAAAAGGATATTTGAAAGTATGAGGGCCTTATTTTAGGTATTCAATAAAAATTGGGGCTGTGAAACCGACAAGTTTTTGAATAAAAATGAATAACACAAAGTCAAAGTGCAAAAGAGAGGTTCCACCGAGATTTGAACTCGGGTTACTGGATTCAGAGTCCAATGTCCTGACCACTAGACCATGGAACCTTGTTGCTCTCTTTCGTAATTTAATATTATATATCTTGTTCCATGGAGCCCATTCATCAAAAACTTTTGAGTCGTCTACTCTATCGTTGATGGGCAGCATTGAAATTTGAAACTTTGTTGTCTTCTTTCTCACTCTAGAAACGATAAAATCCAACAAGTTTGCAATCCAGAAACTAGAAAGAAAGAGGATTGATTAATCAACCAGATCACTTGTCATCCAAGTTTGTATTAGTAAACTAAAGACTACGTGAAGATATTGCAACAAAGCCATTCAAGCATCTCTGGTCTATACTTCTTACAAAGCCAATCCCTATTATGTACAAATCATGTAGTTTACGAAAGTAGAGTCGCACAATTCCTTTTTGCTATTTCCACCACATATGGTTCATTTCCAGTTCTACTTCTATATATTATCCCTGAATCCACTTTCTTTCCTCCTAATTTAGTTTGAAAAATTGTTATTTGGAACTTCCAATAATTTAATCCATGTGAAACTCTTTAACACTCATTCCCATCCCACTCGAATTTTTTAATGTAAATAGCTCTAGCAAATGGTAAAACCAAAAATAAACTAAAGATTAAGAGGGAAAAAAAAGAAAAAAGAAAGGACCTCTTTACCACGAAACAACCAAAACTGAGGTTGGCAAAACTAATAAGGATAATCCAAAGAAATCATAATGAAATTTCATGCAAGTTGCTCCAGCTAGCAAATACCACCACTATTTTTTTTTTTTTTTTTTGGTGACTAGTATTTAATATCTCATTGGTATCATCTCTTTTGTTATGCATGCACAAGCTGTTGCTCCACGTCTCCATCAATGGTCATCACGGAGCTGTGATGATGCACCATATACCACCGTCCGTTATGGAACTCAAAGGTATTAGTTACATTGAATGGCCCGGAATCCATGTCAACGAAGGTTTTCATGGAAACCCAAGCCATTTCTGACATAACCCGAGCCCGTACATCTCGAACTTGAAAGTTGACACCTTGCTCCCAAGTAAATGCAAGCTGCCAACTCTGTATTACAGCATTATACCTGAAGGAGGAAACAAAAATGACTCAGCTCCTGTTTAATTCCAATCAAATGTAGAAAAGCAAACTCAACAGTAGAGATCAGATAAAAAGTTGAAATCCCAGCAAGCCCTACAGCTTTTGCAAGTATGAAAACTAGCATATAACTATGCATTTCTTTGTTGAAAGCCAGTGCCTGGGTCAGGTAGATAACATGCTATGATGTTCTTACTTGTGCAAGAAATAATTATAAAATATCCAATGCTAGAACTCCACCTTACCCTTCTCTCAGTTATTTAGAAGTTTAGAACAGAAAGGACTGTCTCAAGATCCCATCTAATTAGCATTCTATATCCAGTGCTCAAATATTTCTGATGTTTCCACCATTTAAAGAAAGCATTCTGCTTTTAAAGAACTCTCTTATATACTTGACTTCAATAAATAGGTCAAGAATCTCTAACTATAAAATTATTAGAAACGTTAAAAAATTTAAATGTCCATCAGATTCAGATAACTTAGGGAAGCAGAGCCAGAAAACATGGAATTTCAAACCAAGCAAACATATAGCAGCTTAATGAAAACTGCCATAATGCTACAAATTGACCTTTTCCCTTTCACAACTATGGATCAGCCTGTTGCTTCACCAACAAACCAAATGCTGCACATGCTAGAAGTCTATGAGATGCAACTCTGAAGATGAACAAATTATAGCAAGTGGCAGAAATAATCCCAATCAGAATCACATAAGCAAACATACACACAAACACACACATACATATATATATATAAAACCATGTACGTGTATGAATTTGCATGTATATGCACATGGAATGCATCTAAGCATACATTCTACATAACAAACACACGAAAGTAGTTCAGTATGATATATATACATGGGCAACCTTTCCTCAAGTGTAATCTTTGACACACATGTGAAGGGTATTTTTGTGGCTCATCCACTTCTACTAGGCCAAATCCTACATGAACACCATGTCAGATCTCAGCTAGTAAAAGCATCAGTCAATTAGAACCAGGCATTTCTGGACTCAACCAAGTAGAATCATGCTAACTTACTCACTACATAGCTATAGCATGGTTGCAGCAACCCAGGTACAAGAGGTACACAGTGCATACTTCCCAACAATACCCCCCCCCCCCCCCACCCCGCAGCCCCCTCTCTCCCTTTTCATCCCAGCAACGTAATACATACACACATACATATTGGTAAGAGAGAGTGAGTTATGCAAAATTACAGTAAAAAAATTATCATGATTGAAACAATGTCACAATTTTACTGCAAGCAACTTATAGGCTAGGCTACTTGGAAAAACAGGACACACACAAAATAGCAGTATAAAAAATATAAATATATGTACGCACACAAACACAATATAACCTTAACTGAGAAACATATTTGAAATTTTATTTTTCTGCAATCAAAGTATAAAGCAACATAAGCTTAGATAAACCATATTTTTGTAAGAAAATCTAAAAAACATCATACCCTGAAAAGAGTTCTCCTGATGCATGAACACACTTCACAAAATCTGCATTTAGCCAAAAACGACTCATTGCTGGAAGAGACCTTTCTCTAATGATGTTGAAGAATTCAGTATTAATATTCACAATGGCTCTTGTAGCAGCATAGTAAGCCTTCCACCCATTGGCTGGTGTCACACTATCCTGTTCCCATGTGAAGTCCTAAAAGAGAATTTGAGAAACAAGAAGTTCATTGATACATCCAAAACACAGATAGTGATCAGTAGATAAAACAGCAGGTCTGCTGGTGACACATACATGACATCCAAAATAAAATAAAATAAATAAACCTAGCAAACATGAGGAACGTGCCCCCCCTGAAAAGATGTATCTAACACAGCCAACCACTGTTGTCAGCTACAAAGACAATGCTCTGAATTCCTAAAATTCCAAAAATAGTAATCAGAATACACAGTCTTGCAGAATACAGAAACGTAGAGACAAAAATACACTAAAACAGGCATCAATATCAAATCCAGATGGCATGATCCAGACACATTCCCCTCCACATGCAGATTTCAAAACCCCAAAATTTCAAATGCCATTTCCTTTATTTTCTTCTAAGGACACCAAGACAATTTGAGCTAAAACTGACAGATAAGACCTGTAGGCGAGACAAAGAAGAAAACACTAAAAAGGAAATCCACTATAATTACAAGTTAAACAGCTTTCTTGACAATAATAGGATATACTTTTTAACAATTTGTCCTTCCAAAGTTCTTATTTATAGGTTGGAATAACACCCCCACCCTCCCCCCACCCCACCCCCCAGAAGCTTTCAACACTACGTTTCCCCAAGTCAACAAACCCACAATGTGGCTGCAAAACCAAGAAAAAACTGGAAGGAAAGAAACTTTGGTTTCTT
This sequence comes from Quercus tomentella, assembly GCA_028535165.1. Classification (NCBI taxonomy): domain Eukaryota; kingdom Viridiplantae; phylum Streptophyta; class Magnoliopsida; order Fagales; family Fagaceae; genus Quercus; species Quercus tomentella. The sequence continues at coordinate 31,000,042 of JAPQVY010000155.1, forward strand.
ATAAATTTTACAACTTAGTGGAAATTCCAATTAAACAAAAAAAAGTACTAACCCCAATTTTATCTCTATTTGATCTCGCCAGTAGCAGGTGATCCCAAAATAGCCTAATCTAATCATATAACACCTCAAACAACACCACATACCCAATCCTAACCCCAATTTTATCTCTATGTGATCTGACCAGTAGCAGGTGATCTCAAAATAGCCTAAACTCATCATACAATACCTCAAACGACACCACAAACCCAATCCTAACCCCAATTTTATCTCTATTTGATCTCGCCAGTAGCAGATGATCTCAAAATAGCCTAAACTCCTCATACAACACCTCAAACGACACCACAAACTTAATCCACATTCCAACTCTACAAAACACAACAATATATGCTAGTGGGTTCCAATAATTTTTTTTTTTTTTTTTTTTACTTCTAACTTATAAGTTTCACATGCATTGAATAGGTTTCGAAGCCCAATCTCACCAAAGATATTAGTGGTTGGGTTAAAATCTTCTAGAGCTCTTATAGTAACTCCATCATGAATGTCCTAAAATCCTATCCGTCCATTTTAAAATAAGTGGATTGAATTTTACCACGTCATCAAAATTTAAATAAAGGTTAACAATCACCAATTTGGTATCTATTTAAATTTTTGATAAGTTGAAAAATCCAATCCATTCATTTCAAATTGAATGCATAGGATTTTAGGAACTCTAAGATAGAGTTACCCTCAAAACTCTTGAGGATCTTAATCCAATGTTCTCAACTCAATTGTGAAAAAAAAAAAAAAAAAATTACTCCTCAACACACCCAACTATCCTTAATCAACGGTGCAATACTCGTTACAGTTGCAATTACTGCCAATTCCATGCATTCTCATCATTCAACAAGATTGGTAATTTCTGATTCCCATTTCCCAAACAACGCAACACTCCACATAATGACAATTACTTCTTACCATGTAATATCACCATTCAAGTTTAAACACATTAGTAGTAATAGCCATATGAGTAAATTCCCAACAAAGCTATGTTCCATACAATCACATTTACAATTACCGCTTTCCACAATGATTTATCATTGTTTCAACAAAATTACTAATTGCTAAATTCCCAACAATGTAATGCTCCATACCATGCAAAAATTTACCGAATTTCCTAAAATGAGTAAAATCCCAACAATACTTTGCTCCTTAAAATCACAATCACCACTTTTTCCATGCATTACTGTCGTTCTAAATTACTAGTTGCTAAATTCCCAACAATGCAACACTCAATTATCAGTATTCTACAATATTGCTAGATACCCAAATGAGAAAATTGAATTTCCAACAATGCCATGCTCCTTAATCTCAATTATAATCACAATTACACTCACAAATTTAGAAAATTTACCTTGTGATAAAGTGCTTTCCAAGCGTTGTCGTCGTTGGCGGCTTTTCGCATAAGCGAATTCGTCATCGAGAGGCGGCAGAGGCTGGGATAGTCCAAGTAACTGAGCGCGTGAGTGGTAATCTCCGGCACGAGTTGCTCCATCATCGACGCGCCGGTCTGCCTCTCCGCCGCAATAACAGCCGCGGAATTCACCTTCTCCACCATCTCCGGCGAAGTGCACTTGCACACGCAATCACAACCCCCACCTCCGCCGCCCTTCTTGTTCGCCGACGCGGCGAAATCGCAACCGTCCACGTCCGATTTAGAAGCTTTGGAAGAAATCGATCGGACGGTGGTGAAGGCGAAGAGAGTGAGTAGCAAACAGAGAGCAGTGACTATTGTGGGCACAAAGAACGGTTGAGACGAGAGGACCGTAGTGAAACTAGAGGCAATCTCCATTCATACGACATCAAAGCTTCTTCGGAGAAAAACATGAAAAACCACCACCAAACCCTAAAGTACCGTACGTTCGATTTTTCGAATAATTTAGTATTTATCGAGGATTCTAATTTTTTGGGCCTTTTTTTTTTTTTTTTTTTTTTTTTTGGTGCTGTTTGAGATGAAACACAAAAATCGATTTGCAGACTAGGATTTTGGGGGGAGAAGAAGACAACAAGGATGGTGGTTTTTTTTTTTTTTGGGGGGGGGGGGGGGGGGGTGAGAAATCAAAAAACTTTGAAGGTGGACCTATAGGAGTAAGTAATTCCGGTTTTTCTTGTTTTTAGGATGGTTTTGTATTTTTTATTTCTTCACATGTTGACTAACTTCCATTAAACGACTGGTCGTTTTCAGCACATCTTTGAAATATTATTGGAAAATATACCTTAGAAAAATAATTCAAATATTTATTTATTATGTTATTAAAATAACAACAACTTTATTAGAAAAAAAAAATTCCATCAACAATAATCATTGTCACGTTAATTGGTAACTTTTTTGCACTAAAATTGATAGTAATTAGAGCATTACCATTTGGGTGTTTAAATCACCTAAATTGCTATTTTAGAACGCCAATTTAAAAAATAAAATAAAATAATCAAAAGAAACCCTACTACCTGCCACATCCAGTCTCTCATATTTAAAATTTTTTTGCAACATGCTACAGTGAACTTTACTTACTTCTCTTTCTCTCTCTCTCTCTCTTAGGTGGTGCTGTGGTGGTGGCGTGGGTTATACAGTGGTGGTGTGGGTCGTAGTAGCGTGGAATGTGGGTTTTGGGTTTTGATAGTTGTGGTGGTGATGGGTTGTGGCTATTGTGCTATGATGAAGAGATAGAGATGAAAAGGAAGAGAGAGACATCGCCATGGTGAAGAGAGCGACAGTGAGGAAGAGAGAGTGAAATAAATAAATAGTGTTAGGTGTAATGTGAAAATAAAGAAATAGGGATGTAAGGTGAGTTGTAAAATAGATTGTTAAAATAGACAAAATAGTTTTTTAGAGTATAAAATGAGCATTTTTTAAGAAATCCGGATGCTAATGCTCTAACTATTATATATTCCTTCAAGAGCCCAAAACTCATCTTAGGGCAATATACTTGTAGAGTAAATAAAGTAATTCTAATCTTACTTGTAGTCTCTCTCTCTCTCTCTCTCTCTCTCTCTCTCTCTCTCTCTCTCTCTCTCTCTCTCTCTCTCTCTCTCTATATATATATATATATATATATATATATAAGGAACAAGTTAACGAATGCCCTAAGGGCATTGATTTAGAAACTATTTTATGGGAAAAAGAAAAAAAATGGCTAACTTTTTCTTACAATTTTTTATATTTCCCACGAAAATAGTATTAGAACTTTCCTAAAATGGTTCATTAACAAATGTCCTAAGGGTACCCCATTAATAAGACCCTATATAAAATTAAAAATCTAAAAAATAACGCACAAAATGTGTTTGTAACATGATTTAACAAATGCTATTTTCTTACATATAACAAAGTGTATTTATAACATTGTTAAAAATTAAAATATTTTTAGAGAAATGTTATGTCCATAACATATTCACAACAAATCCTAATTGGTTGTTATGAATGAGCAAAAAAGTAATTTAAGTTTGTGGATTCAAATTATAATCAATAATAATTTACCACATATGATTTGTTGTAAAAGTATTGTGAAATTGTTATGGACATAACACTTTTCATATTTTTGACTCCTAAACATGAAATAAACATTCATTATTTCTTCTAAAAGGAAAAAAATAACGTCCATATCTCTAATTTTCTAAATGGAAAATTAAAATTAAAAATAATAATAATAATAAATTTTTTTATTAAAAATATTTTTTTATACAAAATAGAAATTCTACCCTTGCCCAAAAATATTTACTTATATATTTCTATGATTTTCCATTATGGTATAAGAGTAATTAAAGGAAAGAAACAATGCATTAATAATATATAAATGTTTCTATTTTTATGAAGTTCATTAAATATACTTAGAATTAATGAGTTATTTATGGTATAAAAGTAATTAGAGGAAATAGAAATGATGCATAAGTCATCTAAGATTCTAAATAAATGTGTTACATGTTTTTAGTAAAAATTTTAGGGGAGCTATTATTTAAATTTAAGTCTAAAGTTGCATTTTTTTACCAAAAATATAAGAGAGGGAAGGAATTTTTGAAAAGTCAAACAAGGCAATCCCCTCCGTCCATTTAAATAGTAAATACTAAGGTTGGTCAATTAATAAAACTTAAAAAAAAAAAAAAAAAAAATCGCTATGGACATAACTTCTACCACCACTTTTTTGTTCCCAATCCGAATAACAATTCTAATTTTAATATGATATTGTGGGGCCAGAAAATTTATGACCCGGCCCACTTTCCATCTGGACTCAGGGCCAATGCCGACGAAAGCAATTGCCGAGGACAAGTGGTGAAAGATCAAATAGCCTAGAGGTGCAGCCGAGGGTGACCCTGTCCTCAGCATCTCAAGACTTCAAAAGAAAGAACGACGTGTCATCAAAGGCAGCCTCAAAAGCACCCCCAGAAGAAAAGGCGAATTAAATGGGTCACGTGTGGGGGTACGGAGTGGGAATGGTTCAAGGAGAGGAGGTCACCTCTACAATGAATGCGCCCACAAACGTCCTATCCATATTGAAGGGATAAGACTCCTGAACAGTGTGGCTTCAGTTATTGCAACTAACAGAAAGTAGGGAAAGGCGGCTGATGGGACAGGCACTCGAATAGGCACCTGCCTGATCGACAGATGGAGAGTCAGGATCAACCAAGGAGGGCTATATAATATAAAGGCTTGTGCGCCAAAAAAGGGGGGGACAAACCATCTCCCACCCCCCTGAGTCCTAGACAAGGGAGAATTATGAGAAAACCAAACCCCTCGGACAAGGCCAAAGGTCCAGAGCCGCATAGGCCATGCCGGAGGAAAGGTCTTACTAAACGCGCTGCTATCACGAACACCATGACTAACCACCGTCCAGTGATCAAGGCCTAGCCTTTCAAACCCACGCTCTACAAATTATATTGTTTGGGCCCTTTTTAACGTGTGAAGCCCATATCATTTGGGATCGTCACGAATTGAGTCCTTACAATTGGTGCCGTTTGTGGGAAGGCTTGTGTGTTGGCACAGGCGGTGGATCGAGAAAGTCCCCCCATCACCTCCAACAGCCCGTTGTAGCGCCCTAACCTAAAGTTCCACTAGGGGCTGCGTTTCTCACTAGGGGGTTTGGCCGAGGGGTTAATCCCCCTAAACCAATGTCCCACACCTAGGCCAGGGGGTTAACATCCCCCAAATTACACGAAAATCTCAGTTTTGGACAGAACCAAGGTATTGCATAGTCCTCGGACTCAAACCTATGGGGAAACCAAGTACATGAGATTGAAAATCTAAGTTTTGGACAGAACCAAGGTATTGCATAGTCCTCGGACTCAAACCTATGGGGAAACCAAGTACAGATGGAGAGTCAGGATCAACCAAGGAGGGCTATATAATAAAAAGGCTTGTGCGCCAAAAAAGGGGGGGACAAACCGTCTCCCACCCCCCTGAGTCCTAGACAAGGGAGAATTATGAGAAAACCAAACCCCTCGGACAAGGCCAAAGGTCCGGAGCCGCATAGGCCATGCCGGAAGAAAGGTCTTACTAAACGCGTTGCTATCACGAACACCATAACTAACCACCGTCCAGTGATCAAGGCCTAGCCTTTCAAACCCACGCTCTACAAATTATATTGTTTGGGCCCTTTTTAACGTGCGAAGCCCATATCATTTGGGATCGTCACGAATTGAGTCCTTACAATTGGCGCCGTCTGTGGGAAGGCTTGTGTGTTGGCACAGGCGGTGGGTCGAGAAAGTCCCCCCATCACCTCCAACAGCCCGTTGTAATGCCCTAACCTAAAGTTCCACTAGGGGCTGCGTTTCTCACTGGGGGCTTGGCCGAGGGGTTAATCCCCCCAAACCAATGTCCCACACCTAGGCCAGGGGGTTAACATCCCCCAAACTACACGAAAATCTCAGTTTTGGACAGAACCAAGGTATTGCATAGTCCTTGGACTTAAACCTATAGGGAAACCAAGTACATGAGATTGAAAATCTAAATTTTGGACAGAACCAAGGTATTGCATAGTCCTCGGACTCAAACCTATGGGGAAACCAAGTACAGGAGAATGAAAATCTAAGTTTTGGATAGAACCAAGGTATTGCATAGTCCTCGAACTCAAACCTATGGGGAAACCAAGTACAGGAGAATGAAAATCTAAGTTTTGGACAGAACCAAGGTCTTGCATAGTCCTCGGACTCAAACCTATGGGGAAACCAAGTACATGAGATTGAAAATCTAAGTTTTGGACAGAACCAACGTCTTACATAGTCCTCGGACTCAAACCTATGGGGAAACCAAGTACATGAGATTGAAAATCTAAGTTTTGGACAGAACCAAGGTATTGCATAGTCCTCGGACTCAAACCTATGGGGAAACCAAGTACAGGAGAATGAAAATCTAAGTTTTGGACAGAACCAAGGTATTGCATAGTTCTCGGACTCAAACCTATGGGGAAACCAAGTACAGGAGAATGAAAATCTAAGTTTTGGACAGAACCAAGGTATTGCATGGTCCTCGGACTCAAACCTATGGGGAAACCAAGTACAGGAGAATGAAAATCTCAGTTTTGGACAGAACCAAGGTATTGCATGGTTCTCGGACTCAAACCTATGGGAAAACCAAGTACATCAAAAAAAAAAAAAAAAGATAAGTTTTGGACAGAACCAAGGTATTGCATGGTCCTCGGACTCAAACCTATGGGGAAACCAAGTACATCAAAAAAGAAAAGATAAGTTTTAGGCAAAACCAAGGTATTGTATGGTCCTCGGACTCAGTCTATGGGGAAACTAGATACGCCAAGAAAATCTAAGTACCAGATACGGCCCAATAACACGCATGGCACCTCGGATGATGCCTTCAGTCCCTCAGAGGTATATATATAGGTACAAATTCAAACTCTGAGATATGATCCTAAGTATGTTATGTGTACAACTATTCATCCATGTTAAGATAACTAGATCAAAAACCATGAGATTCGTAACCATAATAAATATTCGCAAGGATAACTAGCATGTAATTTAGAGGAAAAAGGAGGAAAAGAATTTCATATATGTAGTCTAGGAGTTCAATTACAAACAAATTATAAAGTCTTCAAAACAAAAAGGAAACTAGCTAACAGTTAAACTAGAAACAAATATGAAAGTTGGCCTGGGCTTTTTATTGCTTCAATTTTGTTTTGACCACATCCTGGGAAGGCTGAGCGGGATTAGCCTCGGAACCTTGGGTGATATCTCCTTCCTGGGAGGGCTTGGCAAGATCATTATCGGTGCCGCGGGGCACATCAGTGAGGGTAATGGCATGAAGGGGCTGAACAGAGATGGCTGGTTTCTCGGCACAGGAAATCCGGTCACTGACTGTAGATGGTGAGAACCCCTAAGGAATCCCAAAATTCAAACCTTCAGGTACTTCAGTCGCAACATGAGGTTCCCCTCCTTCTGTCGACTCGCTAAGAGTGACGACGATCTAAGCAGCTTCTGGCTGAGCAGCTTCAGCCTCCCATGGGGCGCTCATAGCCTCGGAGCTGGTGGAGGCGGTCTCGCGGATGGCTGGGGGATAAAATACGCGCTCTGCTTTCCATAAGTCGGACGAAGCTTCCACCCCAGCTTGTTTAAGGGCCTCTTCCCAGACCTGGGAGCAGTATAGCCTACATACTTCTGGGATTTGAGCTTTAAGCGAAGCCTGGGTATCAGCCACCCCCGCCTCATAGCCCTCCTCCTCGGCCTTGTCCTTAGCTGTTTCAGCCTTAGTTCTGGCAAACTCAACTTCCTGCTTAGCCCTCAAGGCTTCATCCCTGGCAAACTCAGCCACGCCTTTAGCGTTGTTTGCCGTGATCAGTTTCTCCTTTAGATCACTGATCTGCTCCCTAGCAATCTGCAACTGCTCCTCGGCAGCGAATAGGCGCTTTGTCTGTTCCTCGGCCTATTTTTGGGCTCCAGTTAAGCCTGCCAAGGCACTATCCCTGTCTCGGGCAGCCATCTTTAAATCTTCCCTAGCCTTTGCGAGGTCAGTCTCGGAAGCTTTGAGGGTCCGAGCAGCATCCATACGCTTGGTGCGTTCAACCTCGGCGGTCTTACTCTGCCTTTTAACTTCTTCCTCCATCCTATAAGTGGCCTGGATAGCCTGCCAATTGAGACGGGTATATTGTGAATGAAGATCTGGGCGCAAAAATTAATAGAGTCTTAAGTTGCAAAAGTCTTACCATTCCTAGGTACCTCTTCACGCTGAGGAAAACCTCCTGCATCCATGTATTCTTCAACTCCTCCATATCAGTGGGAAGCAGCATGGTCCGTCCTAACGCGTCGACCACATAACCTCCTTCACCGTCTCCTAGGTTCCTTATGGACGCGCTCTCCAGCAACGGCTCCCCGTGGAGCATTGGGGCGGGAAGCCATGCACTCGGCGCGGACTGACCTTCGATCCCTTTCCCCTTGCTTTGGTGCCCAATCTTTAACTATTTTTGCGCTCGCGGGGCTTCATCCCTCTCTTGAGAGGATGCGGTTTTTCCCCCATCCATGGGATCCTTCCCCTTGGGACTCCTCTTTCTCTTTGAGTCAGTGGGCTCCGGCCGAGGGGGCAGAGCTGATGGAGGAGGAGTAGGAAGTTTGGGGCGGGGAGATTGTGGCTGCGACTTGGTGGAGGAGGACCTAGTCTGGATGAGCTGGAGCTAAGGTATTGGAGTTGGAACATTGGATTGCGGTTTTTCCTGCGCACCCTTCCCCGGCTGACCCTTGATGAGGTCGAACATGCTGGTCGGGGGCTTTCTCTTAAGACCCATCTTGGCTCGGGAGATTGTTCCCACCGACAATAGTTCTGCTTCAGACAAATTCGGGTCACCCAGATCACTAGAAGGATCCTCGGATGGGTCAACCTGGTCGAATACCTCAAAACCCTTCTTGGACGGACCCAGATTACCCTCGTCCTCCGTTGCCTGATGAGATGACGAAGAATCCACAGTTGGGATGCCCTCAGGTATAGGAGATCCTTCGGAGATCAAAAACCCTTGTTCGGTTATCGTAATTTTTGGAAGCCGAGGATGGGTAGCGCTAACCACGTGCTTTGGGTCGGCAAATGACTTCTGAATGGGATCGTACCCTAGGATTTTTGAGCGGCTCTGACTTGACCGTCCTCGTCATTTAAAAAAACTGCGGCTTGGAGAACAGTCTCTAAATCAACCCGATTAATCAGGTGAAAGTGTCGGTGAAAGGCGTCTGGATCTGCAAAAAGAGGCATATACATGGTTAGTAATCGAACCACACCAAATTAAAACGGCGCAAAAGATTGGCACCCGTCTACTCTATGTGCCCCACCTGGTTCTCCCTCCACCACTGGGCATGGAAGGCCATCGTGCCACTCCCCAGATACGATAAGAAAATCCTTATTCAACCCCTTGTTGGAATCAGAGAGGCACTGGATTAATCGAACCCTATCGTCTCTCGTCTTCATGTAATAAGACTTGCCCTTCAAATTTTGGAGATTGTAGCACCAATTCACGTCATGGTGGGTTAGTCTTAACCCCATTTTTTCGTTTAAGGCGTCCACACAACCCAGAATCCTAAACATATTGGCGGCACACTGGGTGGGAGCTAACCGGAAATGCCTAAGGTAATCCTTCATTACCGGCCCCATGGGGATTCTCATACCCCCCTCTACGAAGGCGAGAATGGGAATTACCATCTCGCCCGCCTTTCTCAAAGAATGCCACTCTCCTATCTTACAGTGCCTCAAACTTACGTTGGGAGGAATCCTATAATCGGTGATGAACTTTTCCATCGCCTCTTCAGTATCAACCAATTTTCTCAATTTAACCATCTCCAAGCGCTACTAAACGAATTTAGTGAGTGACGGGAGAAGGAAAGGAACAAGGGAAAAATAAACCCAGAAAAGAAAAAGTACGAGTTAGTGGAGGCAGAGAACTTACAGAAAAGAGGAAAGTTGCCTTGGACAGGCTTTTTGTGCTGGAGATAGACTTGAATTTGGGTAAAAGTTTGGATGAACCCTGGATATATGCGCTAGAACTCTTAAGTGCAAAAATGAAGAGACAAATTAGTTCCAAAAATCATTTATACCTTCTATCGAAAGTAACTGCACGAATTTTCCCGCCCATAAAGGCTAAGAAACCTCCACCGTTTGATCACATCGCACCGTTGAACGTGGGGAGCATAGAGCCGCCTGCATTTAATGAAGACACGTTTCATCCTCCAAAGGCTCCAAGAACGTGTCTCGGGCAGACGAAGAGTCTCGGGAACCGATGGGCGACAAGGATCGATAAAGCCTTGGCAGAGGCCTGATGTCATCAAAACCCTTCTATCCGGCCGAGGACCCGGATAGCAGGATTTTGAGGGGCTATTGTGGGGCCAGAAAATTTATGACCCGGCCCACTTTCCATCTGGACTCAGGGCCAATACCGACGAAAGCAATTGCCGAGGACGAGTGGTGAAAGATCAAATAGCCTAGAGGTGCAGCCGAGGGTGACCCTGTCCTCGACATCTCAAGACTTCAAAAGAAAGAACGACGTGTCATCAAAGACAGCCTTAAAAGCACCCCCAGAAGAAAAGGCGAATTAAATGGGTCACGTGTGGGGGTACGGAGTGGGAATGGTTCAAGGAGAGGAGGTCACCTCTACAATGAATGCGCCCACAAACGTCCTATCCATATTGAAGGGATAAGACTCCTAAACAGTGTGGCTTCGGTTATTGCAACTAACAAAAAGTAGGGAAAGGCGGCTGATGGGACAGACACTCGAATAGGCACCTGCCTAATCGACAGATGGAGAGTCAGGATCAACCAAGGAGGGCTATATAATATAAAGGCTTGTGCGCCAAAAAAGGGAGGGACAAACCGTCTCCCACCCCCCTGAGTCCTAGACAAGGGAGAATTATGAGAAAACCAAACCCCTCGGACAAGGCCAAAGGTCCGGAGCCGCATAGGCCATGCCAGAGGAAAGGTCTTACTAAACGCGCTGCTATCACGAACACCATGACTAACCACCGTCCAGTGATCAAGGCCTAGCCTTTCAAACCCACGCTCTACAAATTATATTGTTTGGGCCCTTTTTAACGTGCGAAGCCCATATCATTTGGGATCGTCATGAATTGAGTCCTTACAGATATCATGACTATGATTAACAATTTTAAAATTATTTATTTTATAAATACTTACTTTTCAAAGTCAAGTCAACTATGGAAACCATATTTTTCAATAATTTTAACAATAGTTGTAGGATAATTTTAACAATAGTTAGATTTCAAAGATAACCACACAAATGTTTCTCCAAAAAAAAAAAAAGAAACCCCCCAGAAACTATACATTGTGAATGGATTGTTAAGGGGAAAAATCTTGTGTTTTTTTTAGGAAAGAAAGTATGAGGCAACCAAAGGTAGTTTTCTTCCATGGGCAACTTATAAGTATAGTTTAATACTAGTGTGTGTGTGTCTATATATATAGAGAGAGAGAGAGTTCGGGATAAGCACTTGTATCTTAAATGTCTCCATTGAAGAATTTGATGGATGATTCATTGAATGCAAGATCTTCATGAGAGTAAAGGCACCCATTTTCTATATTACGTTTCGTTTGTTTCAATTGAAAATATTGTGTAAAGATAGTTTTTTGTGTTTTCCAGTGTTTGGTAGCATTAGAAAAAATGAGTCAAAGAAAAACTACATTTAGTTAACATAAAGAGTATGGCTTATTTTTAGAGATTGTTTTCTACTAATTTTTTTTGGAAAACAACAATAAGCTAAATAAGGGAAGTTAAAAGATTTTTTTTTTCCAACTTATTTAAGGTTATTACCAAACATAGGAAAATGAGATAGTTTTATAGAAATCATTTTTTGAAAAATGACTCATTTTCTAGAAAACATTATTGCCGAAACAAACAGAGCGTTATTGTCGGACTTTGTTATGTGTTAAGGGATAGCAATAGGGCGGGGCAGGGCCGAAGGATGGGGTCTTTGCCCCCGCCCCGCATGAATTTTTCTTGCCCCATCCCCGCATGACGGGGAAAATTTATTGCCCCATCCCTGCCCCTTAAGGCCCCGTGAAGCCCCGCCCCACCCCGTAAAACTCTATTTCTTGTTAATTTGCCCTACAACTATTACCATTTTTTCAAATAAAATGACATGTTTCAATAATAAAAATATACTTGAAATTATAAATAAATTTATCTTATCAAATCAAACTAATCTGGAGCTTTTATTTTTATGAATGAACTTTTATTTGTGATTCATATATATAGCTTCAGACCCCTACTTTTATTTGAAACTAATATGGACTATAAATATTTTGATCAAATTGGAACAAATTATAGCTCCAGATTAGGTTCATATATATTTGAACAAATCTGGACTATATATATGTTGATCAAATCTGGAGCTATATATTTGAACCTACTCTGGAGCTATATATATTTATAGACCCGTACAAGTTGTTCCAATTTGTTCAAATCCTAAAAGCATTGAATTAAATGTCTTACTGTGCCATACCAACAAAGATTAGATGACCCTTCAAAGTCTATAAGAATGAGACGTCTGGGTTTGAATATAGTCGTTAAACCATTAAATATATTATGAATAACATTGACCTGGACCAAAGCTACCTCAGAGTCTCAAACTTGTACTTCATAACAACCAAATGCCCACACACAATGATACAAACACAAACATTTAGAGTCTCAAACCCGTACCTCATTAAAAAAAAAAAATCTATTATGTTCATTATGAAATCTAAGTTGAGAAAGACGCAAGAATGAAATCAATAATTCAATAGTATATAAATTTGTTTCTAATAAAGACAAAAGAAAACATTAAAATTGATACCTAATTTCCAACTTTGTTAGAGAGAAAAAAGAGGTAGAGAGCTATGTTAGGTAGAATAAAATAAGCTAATCATATTTTTGTTTAAATAGTAGGGTTTTAGGTTATGAAAAATTTACAATTTTACCTTTATTAGTGCAGGGCAGGGCGAGGATGGAGCGGGGCGGGGGGGGGGGGGGGGGGGGGGGTCTAAAAAGTTTAAACCCATCCCCGTGGTGCGGGTCTAAAATCTTGCCCCATCCCCGCCCCACCACCTTTGCGGGACTGGGAAAACCCACACGGGACAAAGCGGGGAGGGGCGGGTCAAGCAGGACGGGGCAAAATTGCCATCCCTATGTGTTAGCTAGCCCCTATAGACAAAATTGGAAAAGGAAAAAAAAAATATTAGACTACTTACGTGAGTAGTGTGGTTAGTTAAGTAGTAAAGTCACATTAAATAATAATAATAATAATGAGTGAATAGTTAATATAACATCACTAAGTCCAAACTCACAAAGCATAAGTTTTTGAGTCAAGTGATTTCCTTATATGTTATATTATCTCCCAAAAAAGAAAATATCATAGTATTTTGCTAACCATTGTAGCCTGTAATACTTTGTATCCCCAAAGGAACACAAAGAACGACATGATACACACCAGCCTGTTACGTTGGACGGTGTACCCCTAAGCCATAAAGATGGGGGAAGTTTGGAGACTCCCGTTGGAGTAGCAGACCCCAAAGGGGGGAGGGGCTAGGGGTAGATGTAGGTAGATTTCTAACCAAAGATCAAAAAAGAAGAAAGAATTACATGATAAACATCATCCGAATATACAGTTGCTTCAATATAGACACCCTGTACAAGACTTACCTGAATATATATATTCAGGTAAGATTAGCAGTGTCAGCGTTTAGTCATGCATAAAGCAACATGAAACGTTTATACAAGACCATCCTCTATATAGAATCAGTAATTACAAAGAGGCCCAAGATGCAAACAGTTTTATTTACTAGAGCTACAAAAAATGAGGGACTAGTTATAGACCAAGGTAATCAATATGGTCATACTACTGCTAATAAGTATCAAAACCCAACCTCTACTTGTCTCGTAAACTTGATCAGACTGACAAGCTCCAAAAAAGTTGAAAATTTGTGCTGATGCTAGCTTGAGAATTGCAAAGCACACAAATAATAGACTCACTGCCAGCACAGCAAGCTCTCTACTTTCCAAACTTGTTTGACTTTTTACAACATTTTCAACATCTAACCTGTGGCAATAATGGAACAAGAAACATAAAACATGTCAGACACAGTAAGTAGAAAAACAGGAAAATATGGAAAGCAAATAAGGAAAAAAAAAAGTCCATATATTATACACAATAAAGAGTGTAGATGAAATAATATCTATCACAAGTTCACAAGTGTTATTATAGTTGGTTCTGATTATGGTAAACAGTTAAAAATTAAGGATTTATTGATTTTCAGTTGAGTTGAATATTAGAGAAGTCTGACGCCATAAGAAACCATTTAACTAACATTGTAAAGCATAGCAGTTTTAGAATTATATCTTGCCATTTTTTTTATCAAGAAACATGAGATGTTTTCTTTGTGCCACTTTAGGAACTTTGTCTCATCTACGAAGTGGGTTATTGATTGAACACTTCAAACTGATAAAATGGGAAATATTCCATCAAATAATAGAAGACATTCTAAATATAAATTTTAAAAAAACATAAGGGCAAACAACTTGAAGAAATCAGTTATTGCAGCCTTTAGATAAGATAATTAAGAAATGAATGAAGAGGGTACAAAGGAATTCAGATGATAAGATACACATTCCCAACCTTAAAATGTTATTTTCTCTGACCAATGCATTCACTTGAGATGAGACAAGAGCTTTCCATGACTGAAGGTCAGTAATTCCTTTTTCCTGCAGAAGGGAATGATGCCAAACAATTAGTTGGATGCATAAAGCTACTTATCCCCAGAGAGAGGAGAGAGAGAGAGAGGAATGTGGTCAGACAGTACCATGTTCTCCTTCCACCTTAAGAGATCTTTAATCTCTCTTTTGCTTTTTTCCATAAGAGATAATATTCTCAATAGATCCTTGTCAATCTCTGGCAGAATATCTCCTTGTCTTCGACTAAATTCTTTGACATACTCCTCCAGCACAGATAAATTCAATTCAAGCGACCTCACCTTCTGCATCAAAATCTTCAGAACAGTGTCGCCAGGTATCCTCCCATTTGGCTGTGGTCTAACCTCCATTACAGGATCAGGAATACCATTCAAAATCACCGAAGGATTTGTTGTAACAACATTGAGTTTTTGTGCATCATTGCTACTCTCTGTCCCTGCACCAGCAGTCTCAGTTTCATTTTGAACTTCACTATCTCTTTTGCTGTCAACTGGACCAACATCTGGTTTTAAAGAAGGCAATTCAGTTGAATTAGGCACTGGCAATTCGCTGGGAATAGGTTCCGCAGAAGTCACAATGAGATCTTCAAGCATCCGCTCAATTGCATCAACACCATACACCTCTAGACAACTTAGTGTGCAGTAAAACTCTGAACCATAATGACTAAGTAAATTTAATTTCAAGTACCGCACCCATTTAGGTTCAGGAAGCTTAAAGCATTGTGCATGCTTCACATTAGCAGCAACAAAAGTTCCCAAAGGGGACCATGTTTCAGTCGGATAGCTTAAACTGCCAGACAAACCAAACTCCTTGAAATTAGAAGAATAGTGTTCAAAGTTTGCAATTTTGACAGAATCAACCAGAGTCTCTTCTGAAAGCTCAATTACCACAAACTTCTCTGCCACTGAACAAGGATTCCTCAGGTACTTGTCATGATCCTTCCCCAAAATGTTACTAGCTCCTTTTGCTTCCTTGTTTTGAGTCACCACCTTTGCACCCTTAAATGCAGAGGCATAGTTGTACTCAGTTCCATCAGGTTCAAGCCGGTGGGTGATGTTAACAAGCTGACTAGGCATGGCTTTACCTTTTCCTTGCTTTGTTATGTTTCGGAACTCATCAAAATTGAGATAGCTAGAATTATGAGTTCTCCCACTTGAAAGTTGTTCTACTTGAATTTTTTCTCCTTCTTCTTGTGCTCGTACTTTACACACTGATGCGGCATAACCTAAAACTTTCAAAAGTACTTCTTCCAGTCTTATTGTCTCTGGGAGTGAACAGTTGGAATTTTCAGATCTTTGAAGAACATTGGAATTGTTACCATGAGTTGACATATTAAATTGTAACAACATTCCATTTGTGCGATTGTTGCTTCCATTTGTGATATATGAGTATGCATGGTCACCAAGCCTATCATTGCTAACAATAGGACAGAGTGTGCTCCTGTTATCAGGAGGTGAATTCCCTGAAGTACATCCTTCAATCAATATAACATCATGTAAGGTATAAATAAGTGATAAAGCCCCAACATTCAATAACAAAAGCCAAAAGATCATGCAGTTGTTACTCCAAATGTTTTAATTTACTAAAAGCAAATCACCAAATTTTATAATAACAACTATGACATATTAAAGGCAGCAATAGAAGAGACTTTACTCCACACTTAAGCCAAAGGACAATGAACATGGAACATAGAAGATCAAGTACAGCAACAGAAAACAAGAAACCACAAAGGGAGGAGACAGAAAAGTCCTTGGAACATTCACTCTCTAGTCTATAAAGATGAACATCACAAAACCAAAAATAAAAAATAGAATCCAAGAATTAGAGAATAAGTAACCACAATCTCTTTATACCCTGCTTTAATTACCACAAATTTGCAGGAAAAAAGAAAATAAATCAAATCTTAAAATAGCACTGCAATCACACCCCAGAATTCCATGTTTCAATTTTTTTTCCAACTGTCTAATCAGCTACAAAGATGGAAGGAAAAGAAAAGAAAGGCAAAAATTGAAACTTCATTTTTTTTTTTTAATGAAAAGCTTCACCCAAAAATAAAAAAAAATGCCAAAATATGTACTGAACAAACAGAAAAGTAAGTAAATTAAGGGAAAGCAAAATAGAGACAAAGACAGAATAATAATTTAACCCAAAAAAAAAAAAAAAAAAAACCCCAAAAGGCCAAAACCCAATAGTCTAAAAAATTGAAAATTAACCAAAAGTGAAAAATGTAGGAGGTGAGAGAGAAATGGTGCAGAACCCATATAAAAAAAGGAACAAAAAGGGAAGAAGAATTACCTCCATTGCCATTGCCATGGCCAAGGCCAAGTTTAAAGTAGAACAAGAAGACAAGGCACCAAAGAGAGAACACCAAAGAAGACAAGGAAAGCTCACAGAAGCTCCTTCTAGTCTTGCTGTTGTTTCTGCTACACTTGCTTCTGTTTTCGTTATTTTCATTGTTGTCACTATTATTGATGTTTTGGTGGCATTTGGTATTTATGAAGGACCCATCCTGAGGTTTCTTCATAGTTTCTCAATCAATTCTCATCCTCACAGACACACAGGGTTGTGAAGTCGGCAGTTTTATTTTGTGGGTCTCGCTTGTTTCAACAAGGAGAGAGAGAGAGAGAGAGAGTTTTCCTGAGAAATCAGAGCACGTAAAGGAATTTTTTGTGTGTGGTTTTTGTGGCTATATTAAGTTCTTAACTCCCAGTTTAGCGTAAACTACTTTGTGCCATCTAAATTGCGCTATTAGCTCGGAAAGTTTATCAAAACCCAATTTTCAACAATAAAAAAGTTGTTCAAAACCCAAAAAGATTCTTTCATTATAACCTCTTTTTTCAGTGGCCGTTTGAGTTTGACACAGTTTTGAATTTAACTCTTTCTATAAACAGCTTTTTTCAATAATTTTATTTTTTTAGAAGTTAGAAAAATATGCTAATCGTATGTTACAATCCATGAGGGGGTGTTTGCTTTGTGTTTTTAAACAATCATTTTCAGTTTTTAAACAATCATTTTCATTTTCACGCACACGTATTTTCACAAATGTTTTCAAACAACAATTTTCAGTTTTTAAACACATGTACCAAACGAGCCCTGAGTGACGCTTAGAGGATATTTTTTTTTTGATAATTCGATAATTACAATAAAAAAAGGACACTTTCAACCAGTGGAGGAGGATTTGAAATCTAAATAATTTTTTTAGAAATACTACAAAGCGTCAAAAAAATTCTTGACCTTTTTAATAAGTTTTTAGAATATTTTTTAAAAAATGGTCTTGGGTGCCAATTATTGGTGGACCAATTTTGTGTTGCAATGATTATCTTATGTAGAAAAAAAAATTGTGTGTTGATGCGTGAACCAAATTAGGTGTGCCCATCTTCTCAAAAAAAAAAAAAAAAAAAAAAGGTGTTCACAATTTGAGCTACATTGGGTAAGTGAATCAATTTAGTTTGAATAGTAATTTACATGTACCAATCATATATAATCAGCCATTTATATAGTGGTTCAACCTACACTCATGTGAGAGGGAGATTGCATATGACTGATATAACATGCACCATCTCGATGGACAACTATGTGCTCCAATGCTTATTTTATGAAAAAATATCAGTGTAGGGTGTTTTAACTAAATTCTGTGTGAACAATTTAAGCTACATTAGGTAATTGAAGCAATATAGTTTCAATACTATATAAGCTTAGCTTGTGTTAGGAGCTTTACTTGTTGCTGATAATGACATGAGGAATGATGGTGTTTGGGCAGCATTAGGCCAGTCATATGGTTTTATGTTTTCTCAACACATTGATAGTTTCTCATGCCAGATTAGTAATCCTCCTAAGGGCTCTTTGAGGGGGACATGCCTAGCCTCCCTATTCGAGTTGGATCGATGAGCAGCGTGGGAGAGCAGCATGTGGAGGCACCTTACTCCATATGATGCTCAAAGGCCATGGCAGAGTAGGGCCATGGTGGGCAAAGTTGGTTTTAAGATGAATGGTAACAGGTGGTGTCAACCCTTAAGTGATGTACATGGCATTGGTGGCTTGATGGCTAGTTGCTTGTGTGTGGGCTTGGTGGCTTGTGTGCAAGGTAGGGTTAGGCTACCATGATGATGTGTATCAGATGTTGTGTGCAAGGCATGGGCTAGTGGGTGTTGGCCTAGTGCATGGATAGATGCTAGTGGGCTGATGGTTGCTACCTTGTGTGTGTGCTGCTTGTGGGCTGTGTTGGTTGATGGAGGATAGCTTAGGCATGGGCCAAGCGTCCCAAAACGTTTATTTAGATGTTGTGTAGGCAGTTGAGCAGTGGGCAAAAGCCCCATGATCTACTAAGACATGGACTGTGCATATGCTGATGTGCAGGAGCAGTTACCAGGCAGTTTCTGGTTTTCCTGATATTCAAACCTGCTGTGTAGGGGCTAAAAACATGGAGAAGCAACCAAGACAGCAGCAGTTCAAGGTGTCCTAAATCAAACCACAAGTGTCAGATTGTCCAAGACCCAAACAGTTATTAGGTAGTAACTACCATAGCAGTTATTTCTGTGTATACGACCCTAATGCTGTTGGGGTGTCAACAACGAAGTGTATTTTACCTTAGGGAGAATTTTGTGTATTTTCTCCAAG
Organism: Quercus tomentella; assembly: GCA_028535165.1. Classification (NCBI taxonomy): domain Eukaryota; kingdom Viridiplantae; phylum Streptophyta; class Magnoliopsida; order Fagales; family Fagaceae; genus Quercus; species Quercus tomentella. Next base: position 31,019,343 of record JAPQVY010000155.1, read on the forward strand.
TTTGTAAGTTTGTACTTGAGATTAAGTAATAGAGTTTGGGGGTGAGTTCCTTGTAAACATAGTGTGTGTTGTGTAAGTGTGCGTCCCTAATAATCTGTTCTAAGTGTTTCTTACAATATGTGTGTAGTGTTGGCTGAGACAAAATCAAAGACTTAGGGTCATCACAGGAAGAAAATTGTGTGAAAACTCTGACCCTATGACAGCTTTTTACCTTAGTCATCCAAAGTCCAAGTTCCCCATGGTACTCTTAGCATTGTGATTTTATCCTAACATAAAGCTTGGTGCAATTAGAGTACAAGAAAATGTCTGCGGTGCACGTGATCCAGATTATGGAACACAAATGATGAGAGGCATAAATGAGTAAGTACATCAGTAATCAGCTCATGTCCTTATTCTAAATTTCATGATTGAACACTCAACTGTTTCTGCCAAAGCAGCCAAACTCCAATAAAAAGAGTGCAAAGATTGACAATAAAGCCATTAAATCAAATTGGACTTTAATATAATTACCTACAGAAAAGTAAGCTAATTTTGAATCACATCAAATAATTAACACCTTTTGGGAGTGAAATATGTAACAGTAGATATCAATCTAAACATTTATATTGATAAATGCACCAAAATTGGAGGATGGCCTCTCTCTCTCTCTCTCTCTCTCTCTCTCTCCCCCCCCCCCCTTCTTGGGTGTATGCCATGTCAAATTCATGCTCTCCAACCCAATAAGCTGCCAGTGTAGGTGTAGCCCTTGTTGCATGCTCCAGCTGAAGTAGGTAGGCCAAGTTGATGTCTAATATGAAACTGCACCTTGCATCAAATTCACTATGTTTCACCTTTGGATGGAGTTAGTAGGGCATACTCCAATTCTTGCTCTTCTTCTTGTTTATTGAATGGAAGACTTCCAGGATTTTCCTCCTCTAAAAGGAGACTTATAGGGGTTTGTGAAGGGTACTTGTTCAAGATGAAGTCAATTTCTTTCCCACTTATTTCCTTCTGATCAACAAGAACCTGAATGCAAGTCCATAGTGAGATCACAAGTCAGTTTAGTTACAGAACCACTGTACCAACTAATACAAGAGTGACGAAAGATTAATACATTTCTTTTCATGGGAATTTTATTTTACTTTCCCTCTCACACACACACACACAGATGGGAGTAATAATACAATTTAATTAGCCTATATCATTATGATATGCAACAACATGAAAAGCACAACTGATTATATTCCTTTTGAATAAGATTACATGGTATTTTCAAAACTTAGTCTATGCTTAATGGAAAAGGATCCTTTCCATTTGAAATTGATCCATTTCATACTTCAAATTAAATTTACAAATCAAAAGGTGTGCATACTGCCACATTATTTAAAATTTTAAATGATGTGACAATCTTAACCCTGAAATGGACGAAATGAAAAGGACTTCAAATATAGAGAATTGTGTTCTAACTTCTATGCTCAACAGCTTTGAAAACCCAACCAAAAAAAAAAAAACTTAAAATATTTAATAATGAATGCATAAGAACGTAATGCAACCAAAAAGTCTACACAAACCACATCAAACTACCTTCACAGCTTTGAGCAAAGCTGCATGGTGCCTCCTAAGCAAATCAACTGTCCTTCCGTACATGTCCCTGATCAGCCCTTCGGTCCTCTCTGCAACTTGATCATCTAAATTGAAGTTGACTGGAGGTTCAATCAGACCATAGTCATCATAAAGAGATCCTTCAAAGTCCAGCCTTGGGCCTACAAATTTAACGTTCTTCCTCCAAGGTGGTGGTTCTCCGTGTATGACCATTGGATTCTCCAAGTTCCATCTGTTGAAAAGGAAGAAAGGACCTGGCATTAGAAGCATCAAATCAACCAGAAACTTAAAGAATACTGAAGTAAGGGACCAACATGGTTAAAATTTTACGGGCAAGCCAGGATGCATCTGCAAGGTAGCCAACTGATGCCATAGACGTGTCCCGTCCATAAATGACCTCTTCAGCAGCCCTCCCTCCAAGTAATACCTGTACATAGGAAGGAAATCAATTTAAATGATGATGCAATCCAATACAGAACTACCAGCTCAAAACATGAGGTGCATACCTGAAGGCGATGCAGCAATTGAGGCCGGCGTTCAAACATGTATGATTCATCATCAAGTCGATTAAATACAAGTTGAGACAATGTCTGCACGCATCATTTCAAACATGTACACCATGAATACCAGGTGACAGAAAGATATCTAAGTCAAATACAACTATAAGAAAGTTTCAAGAAAGCCACACATCACAACTCTGGATAGTGAACTCCTTCTGAGCAGATAATAATAAACTTAAAAGTAATCTTATACGAATATAGCTTTCATCTCTGTGAATAACCAGTGCTGCAATACTGAACACAGGTATCATCAGAGCTATTCTATATGCCAAATGTCAATAGATATTGTCTAGTTGTAGCCCTCAAATTAGTGGGCACAATTTCGATTTTTGGCTTAGTTCTGGATGGAACTTGGACAATATCCACAACATATAAAAGTTGCATTCATTATTTATAAGAATTTTTTCTGATGAAAGAAGAGGAAAATATAGGTAGGGAAACAGAAAGAGGACCTGACCACGAGGCACAATTGAAATGCGATCACAGCATTCAACTTTTGCATTCTCATATCGCCGGAGCAGATGGGAAGTCATTGCGACTCCCACTTCAGTAGTAGCCCTACGACATTGTCCCTGATGACCCAATTCTATTCCAACACGTTTAGGTCCCACTGTAAGTCTGTCTACTGCATCATCCATGTCCGACTGAAGAATTGACCGATGCCCTTTCCTAACTGCCACAAGAGCAGCCTCTTGGACCAGCTGAGCCAACTTTGCTCCCGTCCATCCTGATAATTAGATACATGGTTTAAGATATGGAAATGACAACCCTGACAAAACACTGGAGAGAAACACATACCAGGTAGGTTTTGAGCATAGACGGATAAATCAACAGTCTCTGACATTTTCACTTTGCTTGCATGAATCTTCAGAATCTCCGTCCTCCCTTTTGCACTAGGAGGGCGAATTCTTATCTAGAAGAGAAGAATCCAAATGATAATGAAGCACTAACCACCCTTTGTTAGAGCTAACATAGAACTTGAGAAAAATCTAGCATGAAACTGATCTACTTGAATACACGACATCATATTCATAAATAATTTTGTAAATAACTTTCATGCATGATAAATCCAGCCAACGGTTGGTCAAGTACATCACTAGAAAAGCGACAGACATAGGCACCATAATAGGCATGATAGCAAGCATAAAAAGAATAGTTACATCTCTGATCAAATAATGATATCTCAACTTTTTGTTTTTTGGTGTTTTTTTCCCCTTTTCCACTTCTTTTATTGAAGCAACATAGATTAGCTAATAACAGCACCCCACTCAGTAACGAAACCAAACCTTGCGATCAAAACGACCAGGTCGAAGAAGTGCAGGATCTAACAAATCCCTACGATTTGTAGCTGCTAAAAATATCACTCCTTTTCCAGTATCGAACCCATCAAGCTCTATCAAGAGCTGGTTCAATGTTGTTTCCCTCTCTTGAGTGGCTGCATTATAAAGGTGGTCGGTAGATTCCTTGAAAATTCCTTGACGCCTGATCATAGAAAAACAAACACATGATCATTCATTTCATTCATGTGCATTTTGTAGTTCATCATTTTATGATCATTTATCTTGATGTGTCACCTTCAACCATACAGCTTGGTTAGTTTTGCAGCCATTTGTAAATCATCTGTAAATTTGTTTTTTAAGTATTGATGAAGAAACATTGTAAGAATGCTTCCCTATCTAGACTACTCTAATGTATGCAGAGCATCACTTTCACTCTCATTAAATGAAATTGGAACCTAGGTATGTCTTGTAACTCAACTGGTTGGCACCTCCTAGTGTGTCCATGACATTCATGGTTCAACTCCCCCCTCCCCAATTGTAACTATTGAATTATCAAAAAATATAGTCTTGTTTAGGGGCGCAAAATCGTAGCTGAGCATATCCTAAAATAGTGTTTAACACCCACCCTAGCATTATGAATTTGACGAACAACATAAACCATGGAACCTAAATCTACATGGTTCTGACCCATGCATGTATGATTACATGCAAGAAAAGACAATGGCTTGGTGCTAACTTCCAAAAGCAAACCCACTCATGATTTCCAACACACCATTTCTCCACTATCCATTGTGCTAGGTCCAAACTTTAGCAACATTTTTTCTAGATGTGTAATTGTGTGGTTCACATATAACTTCAGCTTGAAAGCTTTGGTGTTCAAGCAACCAGAGTTAGAATTGGGCATAAGATTCCTTCATGAAATTATTATCATTATCACAAAAATATCCACAAACACACCCACACACATCCATACCTAGTTGCCAATGCGTCAATTTCATCAATGAATATAACTGATGGTTTGTTCACCTGCACAGGGGAAACTCTGATATTCTCAAAAAAAAAAAAAAACTTTCAAAGTAAGCAAATATACCAAGCACTAATTTATGAAAGGAACTCTGCAATTGACATCTAGAAATCAATACAGCTTATTCAGAAAATCATGAGATTTAATACTATGTTATTGACATACAAGGATGATTCTGATGGCCCCAAAACTTATTCTAGACCACGATTGAAAAAAAAATGTGGACCAAGAGGATGCAATCACAATGATGAGAAACAAGCCACAATAAAAATCACATCAAAAATGGGAAGTATATATCACCTTGGCTCTTTTAAATAGATCCCTGATACGAGCAGAACCAACACCAACTAAAACTTCAACAAATTCAGATCCAGCCATTTGGTAAAATGGAACACCAGCTTCACCAGCTATGGCCTTTGCAACCAGGGTCTGGAAAAGCATGAGTACATGTCAGAATCTGAGTGGCAATTTTCACACACACAATTTTCAAAACTATAGGATTATAGCTAACCTTGCCACATCCAGGAGGGCCTTCCAAAAGAACTCCATGTGGAGGTTTTATCCCCATTTTATCAAACAGATCTGGGTTCTTCAAGTACCTCACCAACTAGTCATCAAACATTACCGATGTCAATAAGCTTTTCATTTTAATTACAATCAGGCATTACATTTAAAATGAAACAAAACATAAAACATATTTCCCATACAAAAAGAATGAAACAAATAGCATAAATTTACCAGAAATTTCAAGAAACATAAAATAGAGAATCAAGATGAAGGAAAATTTGTTATGAGCAATTGAAGAAAAGAAGATAACCATCAAACTTTTCAAAAAAAAAAAAATCAGACCTTTAAGCATTTTGAAATAACGTAATTGAAACAATATGGAAAAACTGCCCAGTAGTTTGTTTAGAACTAACAACCATTAAGAGTATTATCATAACATTTTTCAATTAAAACTTCATCACAGTAAAAGGAAAAGAGATAAATCACTTCTCTCTCAAAGAAAGGGAAGCAAGCATGCACAATTATTTATGATGTCTCTACAAGAATGGCATATTCAAAACCTCTTGGAGTTCCTCTACCGCTTCATCTATCCCAGCCACATCACCAAACTTTACTCCTGTAGAACCCTGAAAGAAAGTCATTCCAAAAATAGAAAATTAAGAATACAATCTAGAATTTTTAACAAATTTGGAACAATGAGCAAAGGAATATTCTTAAGAAACTAACGTCAACGCGAGCTTCTGCTTTAGATCGTGAAAAATCAATCCCTTGCCACAGATCCTGAATGTTGAAGAGAGCATATTAAGTAAGACCCTTGCTGATGAAATCCATGGTCCAAATCAATCATATAATTAGCAAATGAAAGATAAAATTAGGAACTAAAAAAATTAAGCAACATTTACCCACTTCCTGAAGTTCTTAGGTCTTCTCGAAAGTGTGAAACGAACAAGAAGAACCATAGTCAAAAGGACAAGCAGAATTGGTTTTGCCATCTCAAGGCTGGCAGACACACCGCCAAAAGTGTAAAATTCACTGATCTTAGAGAAAATTCCTCCATCACTGAATAGATCAACAAGATTATCCCAAACTCTCTCCAAAACTCCAAATATGAGACCAAGAAAAAGCTTTAGAAAGGGTTTGACTACAGGCCACACAACATATGCAGTCACCACAAAGATGAAACTGGTAACAGCAAACACAGCCGATGCCAGGAAACCTCCTACGACAATTCCTGCAGCAGCCATCACAGCTGTCACAACTCCAAGCTCTACCATCATTCTGCTAGATATGGAAGATGCCACTGGATGAGGGTACTCTGGTACTTTTCCCACCCAAGACTGCAGCAGAAGATTCAAGAAGGAAAATATATATAGTCAAAAGAAGGATCTCCCAACTTCTTAACTTATGTTTTATGTCTAATTGTCCATGCCAACTCACAATGTATTGTATGATGCAAATATTGTGTCAATGGAATATTGAGGTGCAAAAATGGCTGCAACACTGAACCTAAGAGAACATAAACCAACTCTAAGTCAATGCTAGATGCTGAAATAAAGATCACCACACCCCCCCCCCCCCCCCCCCCAAACCAAAAAAAAAAGAAAAAAGAATAAGAAGAAGGTGTTTATATGCAAGAATTTGAATTGATTTGCATATTGAAATAAAACATTCAGTCAATCTTCCATGTATTCTTTAAAGATTTTCCATTTGAACTTCAGTTTCAAATTTCAAGCTTCTTTGCCTCTGTTTAGTCACTCACTCGGCACTTCATACAACCACTGATTGTTTGATCCACAAGTAATAATTAGCAAATCGATTTCAATAGAGTTAAAAAATAAAAATAAAAAGATTTATCACCATGGTATGTCTCTCAATTTCATATCGTGGACCTGTGTACTCCTCCAAAAGAGCTTGAGCTTCATTCTCATCCAGTCTCATGCCCCTACAAAGACACAAATATTATCAACAAACTGCATACAAAAAACCACAAAAACATAACTTTTAAGTTGATTGGTGGGGAATCTTTACCATTTTGTTCTATGCAACCTCTTGTCACCCGGTATCTCTTTCAACTCCACAATAAATTCCCTATACCCGTTAACATACAATACGCTGTTATCCTCCTTCAACGTCAATAACTTAATTTTATCATTCTTCATTGCTTTCTGAAATTCCTCAAAGCTAATTCTCGGCAACTCCTCCAAATTCTTATCGAATTCCTCTTCTTCTGATAACTGGGTCCCGAAAATTTGCTCAGGCACATAGAGCTTCCCTCTATACTCCCTCAAAATATCCTTCAAATACACAGCTTCATCCACCACTCCACTCTCATTCCCACCCTCTATGCCCTCTTTCTTCGCTTTCGACCTCAAATTCAACCTTTTTGCCACGAATTCAATAACACCCTCATTGGAACTCTTGCCCAAATCCTCTTTTTCTTTCAAAGTGTACAATTTGTTGCCTCTTAGGTACTTGGGCTCAACCTGGCTTGGGTTCTCCTTCAAAACCCTGGTCACAAAATCATCTTTTGTGGTTTCACTAGTCTCACCAGGCTGTGAGGAGGACTCTGAGTTGGACTTACAAAAGACTGTGAATGAACTAAGAAACAAAGGTGGATGAACTCGATTTCTTCTAGTGAAACTCAAACCTTTGGAGTGAATGAGAATTGTGTGTGGTCTTTTAAGGTGGGTGTTGGGTTTGGAGTGGTGTAGCTTAGGAATTGATAGAATACCAATGGAGGTCATTGTTTCAGCTGAATCGGGCACTAGGGTTTATCAAATTATGGGTTTTTTATTTTGAAGACTTACACTGAGAATGTGACTTTTTGTGCTCATTTTTTGAGTGAAATGGGCAAAAGGGTTTTATGAAATCGGGGTTTTTGATGGTTGAATTGAGAGTGTGAACAGGCAATCACAGAACATTGTGTCTATAAGCAAGACTGTTGGAAAGTTGATAATGAATTTTTTTTCTAAATAACAATAAATATTAAAAAATTTAGTTAGTTGTCACATTTCAAAACAATGTTGAAAACTAACATCTCGAGTGTCTAAAACTCGAGTTCTAAGATAAAACTCGAGTTTTTAAGTCTCGATTTGTAAGAGGATGGGATCAAAGTGAGGAAAAAATCGACGTGAAAATCGAGTTTTAAAGACTCGATTTCCATAAATTGCAGAAAAACGCTGCTATAGGGCTTTAAAACGTCACTGTAGAGCTTAAAAATGCTACTATAGGGCTCCCATATAAAAAAAAAAATTGCAAGAAAACGCTGTTATAGGGCTTTAAAACGTCACTGTAAGGCTTAAAAACGCCACTACAGGTGAAATTTTTTTTGCATGAAACTCGAGTCTTAAAGACTTGAGATCTATGTGGCATTTTCACCCTCACCACGCAAGTCTTTCGGACTCGAGTTCTAATATGGATCTCGAGTTTTAGAAACTCGAGATGTTACTTTTCTTAAATCTTTCAAACCGTTCCTAACTTACTATTTTGAATCACTATTCACATCTGTTTTGCACAAAACCTCTTGAAACATTAAGAGGTTTTTTCTGTTTTATCTGAATCCGAGGTTTCTAAGCGGGTATGTGGCTTTATGGGTCAGGCTGTAATGGGTAAGTGGGTATTCTATATTTCTATTGTGTTGGTAACTTTGTATAAAGTTGCAAATTTCAATTATGTTTTGTAGGCTTTAATTTCGTGTCAAATTTGATTATATTTCTTCAATCATTTCCCTGTATATTTGTGGGATTCAATGTAATGGGTTCAGTGTGTGAAATTGGTGAAGAACTATGAAGACAAAACATCTCGCAATTGACTCGCGAGTAGAGTAACCCGCAAAAGGTCATGTAAGGAGCACATACTGGAAGTTGAAGGGTTCAAATGTGATGGCATCTCGCTAGTGGCTATCGACTTGGCCAACTCATGACCTGATTCGCGAGATGCACTATCATCATGTTTGTGTGTCTTTCCTTATTTCTTTACCCACACTATATAAACCCACATTACCCACGAAATTGTAAGGAAAATTTCAGAGAGAAAATCCTAGAAATCCATTTGAGAGTTAGAGATTGCATACCTACAATCCTCTACACATTTTTCTTAGTTTTCCTTTACTTCTACCTCTCTAATTTCATATCCTTTAAGAGATTCTTAGCCGAAACACATACCTCACACATTCTGAGTGTTGTGGGTTGTTTTTGGAGCTTTTAGGAAGGGATTTTTTTTTTTTTCAAAATAACACTGAATCTCAAACAATTTCGTTAGTCAACATGTTTTCAAAACAATTTAGCAAACTAATATCTCGAGTATAAGGGAGTTAATTTTGTTGTGGTAAATCGAGTGTGACGAACTCGAGTTCCATGGAATTTGAGTCTTCAAGGCTCGAGTTCCATGGACTTCGAGTCTTCAAGGCTCGATTTACCTGAGATGTCCAACAGAACATCATCAAACCCCTTTCCAGAGAAGAAAATGAATGACCCAGAGAAGAAAATGAAGGAATTAGAGGAAAAAGGAGCTTCGTCGCCGCCACTAGAACCTTCGCCGTTGCTGCCTGGGTTTAGTCTGAGCTGAACGGTTTGGGTTAGGGAGATCTGAGTTTATTGTTTCTTCATGTTTCTTGTTTGGTTTCTTCGGATCTTCGCGTTTCTTGTTTGTTTTTCTTCTTCGTTGGTCTTGGTTTTTGGGTTCTTCCTTCTGGTTCTTCTTCGTGTAGTTTGGGTTTCCTCATTATGGCTTCATTTGATCTCTTTATGGAACTCGAGTCTATAATGCTCGATTTCCATGCATAGAACTCGAGTCTATAATGCTCAATTTAATGCTACAAAATCGAGTTCCTTACACTCAAGATGTTAGTTTGCTAAATAGTTTTGAAAACGTGCTAAGTAACAAAATTGTTTGAGTTTTAGTATTATTTTGAAAAAAAAAAAAAATCCTTTTGGGAAGCATTGGGTCATGCCATTCTATGGTGCATGCAATTGGTGATAATTGCGAAATCCGAGAAGCCAGTGAAGACAAAGCTCAGTGAAATCCGTTGGTAGCTGAGATTCAGAGGGTCTAAGAACAGAAGGTAGTCTAGGCTTGGAGGGTTTTTATTGTAATCCTTGTACTCCAACTTATTCACTAATGGATTGATTCAGTTTGAAGGGTCACAGAGAAGTTTTTACGCCGAGCACTTCGGTTATCCTCTTCAATAATACATCACCGTGTTATCTTGTGTTTGTATATCTCTTCCCTTACTCCTTGTGTTTTATACTTAATTGTTAATTTTGTATGCCCATGCACTAGGTAGTAGTCCTCATTAATTGCGCATTGTTTACTCTTATTCCACACTTAATTAAGTAGATTAAAAACAATTAAGCCGTAATTAAACAAGCTTTAGTAGTTTTACTATTGAGCTTTCACTTTGGTTTGTCTAAGGATTTTTAGCAGCATGTGAGACATAAAATGCTTGGAAATTTGGAATATTGTCAAAACTTTACCTATGCTTCTTGGTGTTTCAACTTTCAAATATAAATTCAAATCTCCCAACTCTTATTGTAACTGTCAAATTATCTAAAAGAAATGTTGTTTGTTCATTTAACTTGAGCTTATAAGCTCAGTTTTTAATTTTTAGCTTTAATATACTACTTTTTAAAACTTAGTTTTTTTTTTTTTTTTTACTTTTTCAAAATACGAGTATACTTTATTACACTTTTAACAAAAAAATTTCAACAAAAAGCTAAATAAGTTGTTCCCAAACAGACACTAATGTGTGATACAAAATATATATATATATATATATATAGACATAAGGTTACCAAACAACTTTAATACAATATAATTCTGAACACAACAATTTTCATGATTTTTCTTATAATTGTTAATGTGGGGGTAACAGACCAGGGAGCCCGTACCAATATATATATTGGGCCAAAGGCCCAGTCCAAGGGGGAACCCCTCCTTGGCAATAAGTGGAACCCCTCCTCGGCAGTGAGAAGAACCCCTCCTCGGCCAGGTATAGCTGAGGACAAAGGGAATGGCCCGCCTCTGAGAGTGACACTCCGTGTCATTCCATGGAACAGGATAAGTACTAAGACAGAAAAGGACAATGGAATGAATGAAGATATCTAAGAGAAAGCTGCCATTATGGCATTAAGTGCTCTGTACCTACAGAGCCATGCTTTTCAGCCTTTACAACCACCCCCAACGATTTTGGAGAGGGGCTGATGGGACAAGTATCAGCACTATAAATCTAAATCTACACGTGGACGTTGGAGAGAGGAGGGAAGCGAGTATAAAAGGAAAGAGGCAATCTGAAGAAGGGGGGGCTGGCGATCACTACCACTCAGCACGTACAATAACATAAGCTCCTTAGGCCATGCCAAGGGCAAAAACCTTCTTTGACAAATACAATTCATCTCTATTTGGTTGTCGGGAACACTATACTAACTGTTATCCCTTCACCAAGGCCTAGCTCTTCGATCCACTCTCTACAAATTCATTGTATCGGGCTCATTGGTCCAAGACCCCATACATCTTGGGCTTGGGCTGCAAAACGTGACCCTACAATTGGCGCCGTCTGTGGGAAGAGCTTATGTGTTGGTGAATACAACGGTTAATGATGGTATGATCAAGCTCCCATCAGCGAGAGTCCCTCGAGAAGACCATTTTGGGTGGTGGCGCATGCTGCACGGAAGCTTCTGCATTATTTCCAAGGACACATAGTTGTCGTCATACCTCAGCTTCCGCTCAGGTCTACACTTCGAAGTACTGATTACGCGGGGAGGATTTCTATAGGGGGCACAGTTCTAGGGGCTTCTGACATCAGGTATATGCCCCGTACATTTGTCAAGGGGCTAGTTCTCGCGGGTCTGATAGCCAGGTTCGCTAAATTCCCATTGAAGAAAAAAAGCCGAGAGTCAAGGCATGGATGGAAAATCAGTTGGCGCAATTTCCCTGCAGAAAATCTAAGTACTAGACAGAACCAAGGTCTTGCATGGTCCTCGAACTCAAACCTAGGAGGAAACTAGCTACTTCAAGAAAATATAAGTACTAGACAGAACCAAGGTCTTGCATGGTTCTCGGACTCAAACCTATGGGGAAACTAGCTACTCCAAGAAAATCTAAGTACTAGACAAAACTAAGGTCTTGCATGGTCCTCGGACTCAAACCTATGAGGAAACTAGCTACTCCAAGAAAAATATAAGTACTAGACAGAACCAAGATCTTGCATGATCCTCGGACTCAAACCTATAGGGAAACTAGCTACTCCAAGAAAAATATAAGTACTAGACAGAACCAAGGTCTTGCATGGTCCTCGGACTCAAACCTATGGGGAAACTAGCTACTCCAAGAAAAATATAAGTACTAGACAGAACCAAGGTCTTGCATGGTCCTCAGACTCAAACCTATGGGGAAACTAGTTACTTCCAGAAAGTCTAAGTACTAGACAGAACCAAGGTCTTACATGGTCCTCGGACTCAAACCTATGGGGAAACTAGCTACTCCAAGAAAAATCTAAGTACTAGACAGAACCAAGGTCTTGCATGGTCCTCAGACTCAAACCTATGGGGAAACTAGTTACTTCCAGAAAGTCTAAGTACTAAACAGAACCTTAGTTATGCTGGGTCCTCGAACCTCCTGCTTTGGGGAAATTAACATGCAATGGCAACTTTCTAAGCGTTTAAACTGAACTCAATCATGCCTCGGTCCTCGGACCAGATGATGTGGGAAGGTCAACACTCCGTGACAACTTTTAAAGTGCCTAAACAAAGCCTAACGCATGCCTGAGCCCTCGGACCATTTACTTTAAATTCTACTCTCTTTCATGTTTGCACTGTTCGCAGTATAGAGCATACGATTATGTTCCTGATTAGTCCTACATAGTTAACTTGTTTAAAGTTAGCAGTCGGGTGCCCGTCAGTTTTGATAAACTCAGGGTGACAACTTTTCATTACCATCAACAGCATCGGTCCTAATTACTATTTGAAAGAAAAATACCAGCACGCCCATTCATGAAACAATTATTGCAAAAAAGAAAAGGTTCGTAAAGTAAAAAGCAGTTATCTTTTTATTAAATAAAGGGAAAGTACATCGTATACAAAAGGGCTTAGGCAAGCCTTTTCAGAAGCTAACTACAAAAAGCAGCCCATAGGGGCGTCAGATCCACAATCTTGTTCTAGTAGCAATCGAGCAAGTATGAATGGTACCGGCGATGAGAAAGAAGAAGAAGCGGAGACGCCAGATCCACAATCTTGTTCTAGCAGCAATCGAGCAAGTATGGATGGTACCGGCGATGAGAAAGAAGAAGAAGCGGGAGCGTTTGATGGACCCCTCTCCTCCTAACTACAAGATGTTCTGCTATCAAGGCTGAGAGACAGAACACCTGCCTACCCACGTTCTCGTTGGTTTGCTCGATCAACCTTAGCCCATCTCCACATCTGCACACACGTGACACACGGCGCTAGGTGAAACCCAAATTTTGTCGCACCAAAAATCTGATGCAATCTACACCTGCTTTGGGTTATGGTTGAAGGAAGAGAGACTTCTTTCTTACACGGTTGAAAGGAAGAAATGTCTTTGGCCTCTGCTTCCCTTGCCTTAACTGTGTCATCCTGAATCTTGGCAACGTCCTTGGCTTCTGAAGAGGGCTTGGTTCCCTCACCCTCACCTTTATCCTTGGCCACTTCATTCCCTAGACCTCAATCACCACCTTGGTGGGGCCCTTGGGAACTTCTAAAGAGTTAAGAGCATGAAACCCTCGCAGAACTCAAAGATCTGTAAATGAGGAAGAACGAGCTCCCCCCCCCCATGTGTCTTATATAGGAGGCAAACCCGATGGCAATTAATTCACCCGAATCTCAAAAAAAGAATTACAAGCGAGATAAATCTCGCTCAATTTCCAAAGCAGTCTTCAACCGTTGGATCTGCGTCGCTTCGTAAAAGACCTTAATGAAAGCGCGCCTCGTGTACCGAAACAGCAGGAATGCGACTTGGATAAACGAAAAGAATATCTTACAATCAGACGTGGTGCAAAATGGGCGTGAAAGAACGATCATCACATCGAGATCCTCCTTTCCTCCCATGGGGAAGAAAAGAAGAATCCCGAGGGGCTATTGTGGGGGTAACAGACCAGGGAGCCCGTACCAATATATATATTGGGCCAAAGGCCTAGTCCAAGGGGGAACCCCTCCTCGGCCATAAGAGGAACCCCTCCTCGGCAGTGAGAAGAACCCCTCTTCGGCCAGGTATAGCCGAGGACAAAAGGAATGGCCCGCCTCTGAGAGTGACACTCCGTATCATTCCATGGAACAGGATAAGTACTAAGACAGAAAAAGACAATGGAAGGAATGGAGATATCTAAGGGAAAACTACTATTATGGCATTAAGTGCTCTGTACCTACAGAGCCATGCTTTTCAGCCTTTACAACCACCCCCAACGACTTTGGAGAGAGGCTGATGGGACAAGTATCAGCACTATAAATCTAAATCTACACGTAGACGTTGGAGAGAGGAGGGAAGCGAGTATAAAAGGAAAGAGGCAATCTGAAGAGGGGGGGGGGGGGGGGGGGGGGCTAGCGATCACTACCACTCAGCACGTACAATAACATAAGCTCCTTAGGCCATGCCAAGGGCAAAAACCTTCTTTGACAAATACAGTTCATCTCTATTTGGTTGCCGGGAACACTATACTAACTGTTGTCCCTTCACCAAGGCCTAACTCTTCGATCCACTCTCTACAAATTCATTGTATCGGGCTCATTGGTTCAAGAGCCCATACATCTTGGGCTTGGGCTGCAAAACGTGACCCTACAGTTAACATAATATATTGTGATTAATGCCAATAAAATTGATAACAATATATAGACTCATGTGGCCAAGAACCTTTGTAGCTTAAGTTGGCACCTCTGTGAGGTAAGAACATTTAGAGTTAAAATTTTTCATTTCGGTTGTAAGTAGTTGTAACTATAAAATTATCAAAATATAATAGACTTATGTGAAATAATTATTATTCAAAGCATAATTTATCATGTTAATGTTTAATAAGACGTGTATAATAGTCAATCGAGATTTTTTTTTTTTTTTTTTTGAGAAACAGTCAATCAAGATTTAAGATCACATAACATTTAGCAAACATTCCATGAGATAATAGATAAATATGTGCAAAGAGTCCTAGAGTAATATGACATAAACACCACGTTAGTCCCTATAGTTATAGTGTCTTTGAAGTGTTTTTGGAGTGGTTTAGCTTTTTGAAAATGTGTCCTACTTTTGAACAAGATATTGTTAAGAAAATCAAAATCTCATTGTAAATCAATGGTGGAGTTGAAAAATGCTAGTATCAATTATACACTAGTTAAAATCGTGAATTTTCATTTTAATTGGATCATATTATTATAAGCCTTATTGCATACAAATGTCATGTATAACCTGAATAGATTGAATCTATATATTATATGGACTAACTACTAAAAAAAATAGTTGTAATTGTCACATTCAGGTGATTATCATTATGACTAACACTTGCAAAAATTGTGGCATAATTTTCTAAAAATTTAAATTTGCTTGGCTAGAAAACAAACCTATCCATATAAACTATAAAGTGCGAATAAAGCAATGAATATTGAAATATTCTGAAAGCAAAACCTATTATGATGGGACACATATATTAATAAAACATATTGTGGTCATAATGATTTGACAAATCTTGTTCTATAAATTTGCATAAATAGCTATAATTCTCTATAATAAGTCATAATGTAGCACGAGAGGGATTGGGTTATCATTATTTATTTTATTTTATTTTTATAATTGGGGTTATCAAGATCAAGTCAAGAACCCTTCTTTTCTCAAAAAAAAAAAAAAAGAGTCAAGAACCCTTCTGTCTATGACAATATCCATTCATATTCCACACCTTCCGCCCTCAAAATACTATTTAAAAGATTATTTGTGTTCCTAAAATATGGGTTATTTCCTATTTTCAGAATTAAAATTTAATTTTCATCCCTAAAAGTTTAAAAAATCTATATTTCATCTTTCCATTCAATCCTATTAAGTTTTAGGGAAAAAATTGAACATAAATTATTTTTCAAAGATAAAAATAAAATCTAAACTATATTTTTTCTACTAAAATAAAATATAATTTTGGGTTTCATGAAAATATGTTAGATACACTAAACAAAATAATAATAATAATAAGAAGATGAAAAGATAAAGTAAGTGACAATTTACATTTTCAAGAAAAAAATTTAAAAAAAAAAAATTTAGAAGATAAAAATAGAACATGTACCATGTTTCGAGGACTAAACTAATGGTACTATTTTTGACATCATTTTTGGAACAAGAAATTTTTTATAATAATGCAGTTTGGCCTTTTGTTCCCGGCAACAACTACTTTTTCAAAAAGTAATATATTTTTGGCTAGTTAGATGGTGACTCTTTCTGTCTTGTTTAACAAAACCTCCCAAGAAAAGCATATCTAAAGTGTTAGTTCCCTCATCTCTCTCTCTTCCCTTTCTTTCTGTGACTGCTAATCAGTTTTCAGTTATAGACAACATAGAGGCCTAGAAAGAAAGAAAGGAGCATATAGTTTAAGAAATACCCATTAAACTATAAGTGAATGCTTCTTTCTTTCCAGTTTTGCATAGTTTCTTAATTTGTGCATGATTCATTGGTTTGGTAGTATTTATTAGATTGGTATTTATTTTTCATGGAAAGGGATAGCTTTGAATGTGTGTCATCTTTGGATGGCATCTATGAGGAAGAGATACATCAGCACCTTCAATTCTCGTCCTTAGTGAAGTCACAGAACAATGTGGTCGTGCAGGAAAACTCTCCAACCAGCGTCCATGAACTTCTCGAATGTCCTGTCTGTACCAATTCTATGTACCCTCCAATTCACCAGGTGTGTCACTTTCTTCAATTATATTAATGGGTTGCTTTCAAATTTTGATCTTTATTGTTATTTTAGTACTTTTTGCTGGTTCCATTTGTGTGATTTTGATGTGGGAGATCATCTAATTGGTTTGGGTGAGTGGAAATGTAAAATTTGTGGGATTTGGGGATTTTAATGATGCAAGTTTGTTTAGAGAGAGAGAGAATCGTGGCATGTATTTATCAGTGTTCTATTTCATGAGAAACTTTTTCAGTGGTTTGGGATTGGAGTAATTTCATGTGTTTGGGGATTTGGCGAACTGGGTATGGGATTTTCTGCATTTGAAGAATATGGTATAATTGTGGAATGGGTCTTTTTTAGTAATGGAACATGGGCTTTCTAATTTTCTTTTTCTTGCTTGAAGGATGTTGAGAGTGATTTATGTTATGTCTTGCTTTGAATGTATGCAGTGCAACTATGATATTAAAGATAGATTATTTGTTTGATGGTAATGTTGATTCTGGGGGGAAGTTTTTATATCTTCTTTATTTTGTTTGGCAGCCGGCTCTACATCACATTCCGGGGGATGCACCTAAAGGGAATTATCTATCGTAGGAAATTTTTTTAGTTTGAATTTAGGGTCAGGAACATATAAACGCATAGCCTTATTGTAACATTTTAATCTAGCCATTTTCATTGCCATGTTTTGTGTATTTATTTTCCTTCGTCTCTTCTGTGATGCATATACTTAGATACTTGCTAGATTTTAAGCATACCCCTATCTTTAAATTACCATTTGAGATTTTCACTTGGAAATTATCTTCATGATATGACTAAAATATATATATGATCAAGCATATTTGAGCATTCTGTTGAAACATTGATTAACTTTAATAAGCCTAACATTTTAAACAAATTTAGGAAGCTTTTTCAAAGATGCAATGCTTCACTCTCATATAATCATCCTTCCTTTGTTTGGTCCAAGCCACTATCATTTCTTAGAAAACTATTGAAAGTATAGAAGCTATATAAGATCGCATTTGGTAGTGCTAAAAAGCTGTCTAACTTCACTAATCTTGAATTTAAGAGCGTCTCTGGCTTCTGTATATTCTGATCATAGCATTCAATCTTAAAAATTCAAGGTTTTCTTAATATGATGTAACTTATGTTCTTCTTAGTTCTGCTTTGTTGGAAATAGCTGACTGCTGACTTTATATTTTTGCAGTGCCATAATGGACATACACTGTGTTCTACCTGTAAAACAAGGGTACAAAACCGGTGCCCCACTTGTAGACAAGAGCTTGGAGATATTAGGTGTCTGGCATTGGAGAAGGTGGCAGAGTCACTTGAACTGCCCTGCAAGTATGACTTCTTGGGATGCATAGAGATTTTCCCCTACTACAGCAAACTTAAGCATGAGGCTCAGTGTAACTTTAGACCATACAATTGCCCATATGCTGGATCTGAGTGTCCTGCTGTTGGAGATATCCCTTTTCTGATAACCCATCTGCGGGACGATCACAAGGTAGACATGCACTCTGGCTGCACATTCAATCACCGCTATGTCAAGTCTAATCCCCGTGAAGTAGAGAATGCAACCTGGATGCTTACTGTAAGTGGAGATTGCTTTTGAAGTTTCCATTTGGTGATTCAAATTTTTTTTTTTTCAACTTTCAATTTGCCAGATTTTTCTTCTGCATCTTAGAATATTTGCAGGCCCTCCAGGCTCCAACCACACGCTTTGTTATAATTTGGTGACATTTAAGGATTTAGGAATCAGAGGCACCAGGATCAAATATGGAAAATGGTGTGATAAAAGAGACAATTAAGCATATTTTTTTCTGAAATTATTCAAGAAAACAAATAAAATATAAGAGTTTAAGAAAAGAATTAATTTTGCAAATAAGAAGATTATGATTGCTATCCATTCTTTGTTGCTGTTAAGGCCATGTTTAAGATAGGCAAGAAAAAAAAGAATAATGCATTGGTGGCTTTAGACAATGGCTACCAATGTCATATACACATGCCAGGAAGAAGTAAGAACTGACAGCAGCTTTTACCTGTATCTTGTATAAAATTTTTCTTTTAATTAATGCAAAACTTGACATAACCTTGAAGCACTCCAATCTGCAAAATAAGTTTTAATGAAGATTATTGATTATTTTTGGTACTAATGGAACTTGGTATGATGTTTTTGCATTCCTAAGTTCCGACCTTCCTTTTTTTTTTTTTCTTCTTTTTTGGTCAGGTTTTTAATTGTTTTGGTCAATATTTCTGCCTGCACTTTGAGGCCTTCCTGCTTGGTGCAGCCCCAGTTTACATGGCATTCCTTCGTTTCATGGGTGATGAGACTGAGTCCCGGAACTACAGCTACAGTTTAGAGGTAGGGGCAAATGGCAGGAAACTGATATGGGAAGGCACCCCTCGAAGCATTCGGGATAGCCATAGGAAGGTTAGGGACAGTCATGATGGCCTAATAATCCAGCGTAACATGGCACTTTTTTTCTCTGGTGGAGAGCGAAAGGAGCTAAAGCTTCGGGTTACAGGACGTATATGTAAGGAACAACAGAATCCAGACGGAGGGGTGTGCATACCCAATGTTTGCAGTTGAGGTATCTCAAAATCATGTGTTCTTCAGCCTTCCTGTATTAGTATATAGTCCTGCATGCGTTGATGCTTGCTGCATCTTTCTGTGTCAAATGTACACTAAACCCATTTTGTTGCTGTAACTGATTAGATACTGAAGGATTCAGTTTTTGTATAATTAAAAAAGCTGCTTTTTTCTTTCTTTTCTTTTTCTTTTTTCTTTTTGTATTTTGTAGTTGTATTGACACTTAAGACGGTTTACATAAGATGTAATTTCTCTCTCTCCCATCACAAACACACAAGATTGCCAGGTGGTTGATATAATGGAATACCTGCAAAGATGCTTTCGAGAAACATTACAAGCCAAGTGCAAACAGTTACTCGCAGTGATAATTTTTTTAGCTGTCCATTAGGATCATAGACAATATCTGTGCACGTACAGTTTGTAAACAATTGTATATCATCATATACATGAGAGCTTATTTCTCCCAACATCTCATTAAGTGAGTGATGCACTGAAAATGGCATTTGGACAAATTATGGTTGGAACTTGGCCACCAATATTTTAGTTAGAATGCCCAGTTTTTAGAACATTGTTTTTTAAGGACTAGTACCTTGAAAGTGGTTCAACAAATTCAGTTACAAAAGCAACTCTACATGCAAAAACCATGGCACTTCATAAATAGTCATTATCCTATTTTCATAAGCTTGGAAATGCATTTTTGAGCAATAAGAGGGTAATTTATTTCAGAGATTTCAATCTACTCTTTACAATTTACAAACTATCCTAGCCCTCTCTATTACTTCACCCCTTCATTGTTACTCTGCTATTATTCTATTACCACTTGGGACTTCAGTGAGTTAGGACCGGGGTTCCTTTAATTACATATTACTGCAACCACAAAACCTATGTAGCGGTAACAAAACTGGAGGCAGGAGGTATATCATACTGCACAGCAGGTCTCAAAATTTACAAGGCGTCTGGACTCCCTTTGAAATCTCGTACTTGCTTTTAAGCTGTTTCTTCCCCTCTACAGATTATATATTTCACTGTCTCTTTCTCTGTCTCTCTCTGATGGTTACTATCAAACTCATTCCCTACAAATGATTTTTTTTTTTTTAGTTTCTTTGCCCTCTAGTTCTTGAAAGTTGAAACACTACATGCTTTTACAGTAACTATACATGAAATTTGACGCATGTTTTGGTAAAAAGTAAAAACTACATTGCAGAGCTCTTTTTAAGTTAAAACCTACAGGACTTTTGAGTTAAATCTACATTGCAGATCTCATCCAATAGATTGCATTAAAAATTCAAAAATAATTTACAGTTTCATAAAATTCTGTTTTTGTAGCAAACAGCTCGGCATGAAGCAATGGAGCTATGACTACTTAGCACTACCATACAAATTTACATTTACGCCAAGTAGTACCATACAATTTACATTTAGGCAAAGCCCACCTAATTATGGCTCAAAGTTCTTATGATTCTCATTATATACAAATACTAATGCTGTAGAAATTGCGAAAGATGAAAACAGCTGCCATTATAAAGATTCACCTTTTCCTTCTGTTGGGCTGCCTCAAGATACTGCTCTGCCAGTTTCTTCACCTTCAACCCTTCCTTGATGAGAAAATTAGCAATCTTGGCTTTTGTGGTACTTCATAAAGCACCTTAGCATTCGTGATAGCCATAAGATTATAAGGTTAAGGACAGCCACAATGGCCTAATAAAAATAGTCCAGTGTAACATGGCATTTTTTTCCTTAGGTGGAGACCGAAAGGAGCTAAAGCTTCGAATTACAAGACATATGGAAGGAACAACAGAATATAGATGGAGGGGTGTGCATACATGCTGTTTGCAGTTGCAGTATCTCAAAATCATGTTGTCCTCAAATCTTTGATGCCTGCTGCTTCTCTCCAATGCGTTTGTATTATGTTTAATGAAGCTGGCTCTCTCTTTCCTTTTTGTATGTTGTTGGGCTGTAGTTGTTTTGACACTTAGACAGTGCACATAAGATGTAATTTCCCTCTTATCAGTTATCACACACTTGTAATGGAATAGCTGCATAGATGCGTTCGAGAAGCATTACAAGTCAAGTGCAAACAGTTACTTGCAGTGATAATTTTTAGCTGCCCACTAGGAATATCTGTGCACATACAGGTTAATAAGGAGTGGTTCTAGGACCACAACTTTGAGGTCGTAGATTTTCTCTTGTAACAAGGGCTGTGGACATTTGACTCTTTACCATTGGATATTTGACTCTCCTGAATCTCCCTGCTTAATCTCAAGGTGATTTGCCACCACCCTTTTTCCCCCCAAGTTCTTCTATGGACAAACACTCTTGCACACACTTTGACATAACTTGCACATTTGTCAATGTGTGATTGGATGACATCAATTACACATGAAGACAACCACTAAAACTTGTGAAAATTAATACAATCACCAATTGACATATGTACTAGTTGTGGCAAAGTCTGTGCAAGAGTGTGTGTCTCTAGAAAAAAATTGCCCTCTCCCTTCCTCTCTACCCAAATCTAAGCATTTTTTTACCGTCGTCGATATCCACGGTTGAGAATGAATGGATTTGGATAGAGGGAGGGACAAGAAATCTGTGTGAGATTTAGCAGTAAGAATTAGCCGAAGTTGTAGCAAAGAATAATTCTAGTACCACACACTTTCACACACCTTTTGGTCATGGACCCACTATTTTTTCTCCACCACTCACAGTCAAGCACGTATGACAGTTGTGGCAAAAAGTTTGTGAGAGTGTGTGGCCCTAGAATTATTCTATAGCAAATTGGGTTTTTGATGTTTTGGGATTTTCTAAGTTTTTAAAATTCTAGTGAAACAAGTCCTATGTCATTTTGCAGTTCTGCAAGCCCAATACAGTAAGTATCTCAAAGTTGAAAAGAGAATTTGATTTCAGTATGTTTTTTATTTCGGGTACTATGATTAATGTAATATGAAAACTTTGATTGTATTGGATCAAAAAATCCCAGGGGCATAGGAAAAAGTTTTTTCTATGCCCACTGGGCGTTTTGACCCAATATTAGTACCCCAAATAAAACCTTCAACAGCAGTAGGTTTTTTATTTGGGAGTACTAAGATCAATGTAGAATGAAACTTCAACAACTTGTATTCAATGGTATACATTTAAAGGGTTTTACTAATGTATATGCTCTTAGGGCATACATTAACAATCCATTTTAGGAAACTTTTTATGAGAAATTCAATTTCCCATAAAAAGTTTCCTAAAATGGATTATTAATTAATGCCCTAAGGGCATACATTATTGGACCCTACATTTAATTCAAGTTTTGTTGAGTTTTAAAAAGCACAATAACCGAACATTCTCAAATTGTTGAAGATTGATTTAAAATTTTTTTGAGAATCTTTAATTACTGCATTCATTATAACTCAGAAAAACTCAACTTAATATATACAACTGAGCAATGCTAGGGACACAAAAAATTTCACAACTTTTGCCACAACTTGTCACGTGGCAAGTTATGAGTGGTGGAGGTGTGGACCCACCATTTGACCTTCACTATTCACAGCTTGCCATGTGACAAGTTGTGGCAATAGTTGTGGGATTTTTTGTGTCCCTAACATTTTCCTATAATATTTGGTATCAAATTTTTGAATCTTTTTATTGTACATTGATATTACCTGATGAAAAGCTTGTATTTTTCACTCTTGAGACTTTGATACTTGAATATGTACTGCACTTATAGAATTACTAAAAGAAACTTATTAATTTAAGATATCTTGGCCTGAAATTTTATTCAAACCTGAATTCATTGCAAAACTTAACTCACTTGCTGAATCTTCGAACTTTGGATGATCTTATTGTATATATAAAACGTTTCTAAAGGACACTTCATTGGAAAAGGAAAAAATATGACTCACTTGGCATTTCTTGGTTAGAGAACATTTCTAGTGAGATAGGTCTCATTGAAAAATAAAAAATGTTTCTCGTGAGACTGATCTCATGATATGTCAAGAAGTTGCATGTAAGATACAAACAAGAAGAAGCACAAATCTTATGGAGATACAAACTAATATTTGTCTATGATGGTATAAGCTTTAGACATGACTAGTACCAAAAAGATCACTTTTAAGTGATCCAAAGAGTCAAAATTGAGGAGGTAACTTCAGAATTTGCACAAAATCAAATTGGAGACAAAAGTAGATAAGGTGAACAGATTGAGGTTTTCCTCAAACCCCAAAATCTGCACAATTTAAAAATGGAACCTTAGAAGTTAGCGAAAAAGAATTTGGGAAAACAAAAAATATATACAAGAGAGGATTCTCTGGATATGTTGCTGAAACTTGAAAGTCTATCCAGAATACAAAAACTCAATTCAAATGTTTCTCATTTTCAGCACAACACTCACACAAACTATCAAAAGTTTCATCATATACAACTATAGATCAACAAAAAAGGACCAACACTAAAAAAAAAAATTGAGATCTACAGCCATTTCATTGGTTTGTAATCAGCACAACACCCACATGAAATATCAAAGTTTCATCATATACAACTATATATCATAGCAAAAAGACCATTACTTTAAAAAAAAATTTGAGATCTACAGCCATTTCAGTGGTTTACAAAATCTCAATGGAAAAAAAAAAAATTAATTAAACAAATCTACCAGTATAAGTGAGGAAATTCAATGGCATCTATCACAGTGAAAACTCATATAACCCATCTAACATGGTGAGATCCCATTCAAAAATAAGAATTGAACCATCAAAATTTCATGACACAACCTAACAAAATCCCCCAAGCAGCTTAAGCCCAAATCATACCACACAAAACCTAGCTAAACACCACAAATATCTTGGAATCTAGAGCTTCTTTTCCACTTCTAAGTTCTATAAGTTAATAAAGAATTTTTTTTTTTTAATTTTTAAAGTAACTTTTTTTAAGCTTCAATTATGCAAATATACAATCTTGAATTAACAAATGCTGCTACTTTATACAATTCATTCACAGCTAAACCCAAAAATATTAATAAAAAATAAAGAATTGGTTCTGGGTTTTGAGAAACGTACAAATTAGCAGTATTTTATTGCAGCAAATCCTGGTGCAAGGAGAAAGAACCCCATGTCGATTTCTCTTCTATCTGGGATAAGGAAAAAAAAATGGTATCAGGGTTTTACAAAGCTTCAAAAGTTGAATATAAAAAAAAAGGAAGCAAATGCGAGAAGAAGTACACGCCATTTCATTTTTCGTTTTCTTGAACCTGTCTCTCTCCTGCTTTTTGTTCTTGAAATTATGAAGCTCTACTTAAAAGAGAAACTGGATTGAGATACGGCGCAGCATGAATAGAAAATTCAAAGGTTGAGATTAAAAGTTACTTTTAAATCCGGACCGTTTCATTTTGTCCTAGAAAGAAATATCTCCGCTGCGTACCTTTTTAAAGTGTTTCGGCCTAAAATAAATAAATAAATATATTCTTATTATAGATAAAATTATCAGAAGTAAAATAACTAAATATCATATAATACAAATAATTTAGTCTTCTCAACATTAAAAAAAAAATGTATTACATATATATATATTTTTTTCTTTTTAATATCAAAATAAAGCTAAACAACTAAATAGCATAAAGCATACTATTGAGGTTGTTCTTCTCTCTTCTTTCTTTATTTTTTTTCCCTGAATAACCCACTACATTCATCATTGAGATTGTGTGAAACATAAGCTACCTACCACGTGTGCAATACACATCCCAAAAATATAATTAAAAAAATAGATAAAAGCTCTTGAAGTAATAGATTGTTGAATAAAAAAGCAATAAATTTGTCTAAATAACTCCCCCCGTTTATTACCCTACCTACCCCCACGACCCATTCTTCATATCTCTGCCCCTCTCTCTCTCTCTTAACTTTTTCAAATTTAAAATCCTGGCGCAATCACCATGCAACATTGGTGCGGTGGTCACTTTATAAGTATAAATATTTATGGGGTGTGGGGGTAAGGGTTGATGTTCAAGTCTTCAAAAGGGAGTTTCACACACATATACATTTAGATTATGTTAGAATATAAATTCTATCTTATAAAAAAAAAAAAAAAATCCTGTCTCAAAACTTTGAAGAACAATGGAGAACTAACCAGCTCTCCTTCTGTTCGCGCCTCTTTCTTGATGCTAAATGCAAATAAGCATGTATTAAACTTGTTTTCACCTTTTGTTTTCTCTTTATCTCAAGCAAGCACTCTCTCACATCACACCCATACCTCAAAACCTCTCTCTTTCTCTCTTTATATTCGGACCCATAACCTCAACTCATACCGGCCGAATCTTGTATTTCGACCGAAATTGACCGAAACAGCCTGGAACACCCGAAACTCACTAGAATAAGCCGAAATTTGATTCGAGGTGGAACGGGAAACTGTTTCGGTTGTATGTCGGTATGAATAACAATGCTTTTAATCTCAACCTTTCAGTAAAAAACTATTTCTTTTGAGAGAGTTTCAAATTATGACCTATGACGTTCGCTCCTAATGATAATTCTTTATCATCAAATCAATACACTAATCAGTTTTTGGTGTAAGCGGAGATTGAACCGTAGATTTCTTATTTAACCATCAAAAATTTTACCAGCTGAACTAACTGGAACCCACGAAGATAAATAAATTTGTTTAAAGGAAATGAATATAATCATTTTATGACAATATTAACGTTATACCCCTCTTTTAAAATAAATGAATAAATATATAGGGGTATTTTTGAAATTTTAGTAAAAAAATTCATTAAATTTAATTCAATTCCTTTAATTCCTCATAAATTTTTAAGAAATGAAAATTTGAGATTTTGAGGGAATAAAAAAAAAAAAAAAAATGAGTGCTTCCTTATATCCATTTCATTCTCTTACACTTAAACTTTTTATTTCATCAATTAAAACTCTCAAACAAAGAAATTGAAGAATATTCTAAAATTATACTTATGCGTGCCGGAAATGAAATTATTGGGCCTAACTTCACTTGGACTCACAACTTACTTATAAGGTGGGTTAAGGATTTCCTACTTTGGGTCGTTCACGGCACAGAGACTCAAAATGAAATTGCTACTCTCTCTCCCTCTACTGTTTTTTCTCCTTTTTTTTCTGAACCCCTTTTTCTTCCCCAACTTCTCCTATTTATAGCCATATGTTAATGGGGCGATCATGATTACTGCCATCGTTAGTGCAATCGGAGGTCCAATATTATCTATTATAAGTGGGCGTTTAGGTGAGAGTGGGATGCAGCGATTATGGCTTTGGAACTTGGCTCCCACTCAGGTTTATATGTTCGGTAGTGATGTTTCCCGAACTACCGAGTATGCAATGGTGCGTCCGGACAAGACATCCTTATTTGTTTGGGAAATTCGTGCCGAGCATAGGTCGGGAGTCGAGGCTCATAACTTATAGTTTGAGAAGGCAAGCTTAAACAGAATTTAGATTAGTGGGGCCGCGTCATTGGGCCTGAATCCTGGGCCCAATAAGGCCCTGGGATCTCGGTGCTGTACAATACTTTTCATTCATTTCCTTCCTCGCAAACAAATGGTTAGTTTGGTGCTGCAAAGTGCAGGCACAATCTACTTTTAGTTTCTCTCAGGACTTGCTTGCAAATTTTTTATTTTATTTTTCAACAAACCATTTCTATAAGAGTAATTTTAGTACCAAGACTTTTTCCACATTGTCACTTAACATGGACTCATTATATTTCTTTCCACCATTCATAGTTTGTTATATCAGAGTTGTGACAAAGTTGTGCCACATAAGGTTGTGATACTAGATTTTTTATTTCTAAAAATACTATCAAAGTCATGTAGGCTAAGTACATTCTAATGTTTCCAACTAAGATAATTGAGTTGGTAAGTTTATATTGAGTTTTTTGTTTTATCTAAAATATCACCCTATGGATTCTAGAGTTCTCACTAAGACTCAAATGCATGGGAATACTCCAAGAAATATAAATAAATATATATATATATATATTATCAAAATAAAGTCCTGGTCCCTCAAAATTACATGTTGAATGTTTTTAATTCATAAATTTTCAAAATTGTGCTTTTAGTTCTAAAAAGTTGGCCAAAATGGGTAATTGCCCCCTTTCGCCCAAAAGATGTAGCAAAATGCCCTTATTTTGAAACTCGATTTTTAGAAAATTGAGTTTCAATATAAAACCCGATTTGATGAAAATCGAGTTATTTGGAAAAATTCACATGGAACCCAAGTTCCAGGAACTCGAGTTCCATAAATTTTTTTTAAGTTTGATTGCCTATAACTTGATTTTTAGAAAATTGAGTTTCAATGTAAAACTCGATTTTTAGAAAATCAAGTTTCAAAATAGGGATATTTTGCTAGATAGTTTCAGAATATGGGCATTTTACTACATCTTTTGGGCGAAAGGGTCAAAAGCCCATTTTTGCCCTAAAAAGTTTTAAAAATGGACATGGATGGACTAGAATGTTCAAGGTTCAAGCCCAATTAAGAATATTGATTGATTTAAAGTCACAAGGTCAAATATCTAGCATTCTATAGGATAGTCAAACTAGACAATAGAAAGTAAATCATGCATGACCATAAAAAGGAGGCCAACTTAAGTCTTGGACAAACCTAGTGGATGAGTTGTGATATAAGTTGTGCCATTTTATGTGGCACTAACATTATTCATGCATTAATAATACTAGCTTGTAACTCTATGCATATGTATGAATACACTTAAAGATATACGATAAGATGCATAATATAATTCCTATATATATAATTTAAATACTATTAATAGTCATTTTTATATTTTTTTAACTCTTTAAAAAATTTTGTAAGAATATTATTAGGTATAAAATGTAAATTGTCCATGTTTTTTTTTTTTTTTATAATTATTGTGAAGCACTTTTTTTTTTACGATTCATTTATTTTAGACTATTTGGTTTTTGTACTTAATAACTCACTTGGATGAATATTTATGATGTGGTCTTACATTTGATTCTAAAATTAAGAAATAAAACTCTTTAAGAATAAATAATTTATGACACAAAGCGCAAAATTGAAACTCTAATTTGGAATTGTAATTTGAGTTTCTCTCAGTTTCACCTATTATTATATATATATATATATATATATATATATATATATAGATTCTCATCCACTCTGCTACAATTGATAGACTCAAGAGAATTTGAATGGATAGGTGTTAGAATAACAAGTTACAAAGACCTTGGAACATGTGACACTGAAGAACACAAGAATAGTATACAGACGGCCAACCTAAGAAGAGAGTTAGAGAGGTATAAAAAGAGCAATTCTACATACACAAAAAATTGCACAACATTTATCACAACAATTGAGTTAACAAACTTTTATTGGTTATTATTTGAACTTACTACTAGTATCACTTTTTTACCTATCACTAACAATCTACTACCTCAATTGGGAGTAAAATTTTTCGTCTATAGACTTTCTAGTATAAAAATTCCTCACTAAACCTTCGACTATATTAAAGATTCCAATCATGGCAATCAGATCCCATGGCTATCAAATTCATTCCCTACATGGGATTTTTGTAACTTTCTTTGCCCCAAAGTTCCTTAAAGTTGAAACACTAACTAGTTTTATGGTAACTATACATGAAAATTCACACATGTTTCATTAAAAACTACAAAGCGTAACTCATCCAACAGATTGTTTTAAAAAATTTCAACCGCAATTTACAATTTCATATTAAATTCTGCTTTTTTATCACAAGCAACTCGGCATTAAGTAATGGAGCTATGTCTCCTTGGCAGTTGGCACTACCATACAATTTACGTTCAGGCCAAGCCCTACGGCCCTCCCAGTTATCAAGTAGGGTCAAAGTTCTTGCGATTCTCATTTTATACAAATGCCTATATTAATGCTGTGTTGGACCAGACCCCATATAACTATCTACAGATTATTAAAGAGGGGTGCAAAAATATGCAGAACTTGAGAAAGATGAAAACAGCTGCCGTTATGAAGATTCACTTTTGTCCTTCTGTTGGGCTGTCTCAATATACTGCTCTGCCAGTTTCTTCACCTTCTCACCTTCCTTGATGAGAAAATTAGCATTCTTGGATTTGCTGTGGTACTTCATAACCTTATCAGTCGTTTTTGACACAGCCCACCTATACTGTTCGGCTGTTATCACACCACTCTTGCACAGTGGCCTGATGTGCTCTTTGATGTAGGCTTCCACCTATACAGAATTAGTGTGACTGATCAACTAAAATCTATAAGAAGAAAAGGTGGTAAACAAGAACAAGTAATGGACAGAACTGAAGACCGGAACAATTTACATAGAGCTGTGACACGGAGAAAAACGAACGGAAAAGATAAGAGCATGAAATCAAAGAGATGATGAAAAGAGGGTCTTCTACTACCTTCTTGAAAACATGATTGAAGC
The DNA here is from genome assembly GCA_028535165.1 of Quercus tomentella. Classification (NCBI taxonomy): domain Eukaryota; kingdom Viridiplantae; phylum Streptophyta; class Magnoliopsida; order Fagales; family Fagaceae; genus Quercus; species Quercus tomentella. The sequence continues at coordinate 31,049,146 of JAPQVY010000155.1, forward strand.
TATCAGACTGCTTGTTAGTCTCAAGGCTAGATTTCTTCTCCTTACTTTCAACATTTTCCCCTGTTTGAAAATGGTTGGGTGAATGTTTCCCACCAGGAGAGTCGGGATCAACAGCAGCAACAAGCATGTTCTCTGTACAGCTCTCACTCCTGACTTCAGATGTTTTCACCATTTTATTTGACACACAATTTTCATTTCCTATAGGATCTTTGTTCTCAGTTAGAGCTACTGTTTCAACCTGTCCAGATAGCTTTCGTAAAGCTACTTCGGGAAATTTTTTAATGAGTGGTTCTTTGTCTGGGCCATATAGCTCTTCACATTCTGCAATTGAAGGCTCTTCACTGTCTTCATTGATTAGAGGTTCTGGAGGAACACAAGAATCATTGGTCTCACCCTTTATGGTAGCGCTTCTGATTCCTGCATCACCATGATTCTGGGGCAAGTTGGAGTCCTTTGGTGCTTCAACATTCCCTGACTTTTCATGATCATCGGAATTTAGACCATCATTCAACCGTTCAGGGTTAAGCGTAGAGAAAACCACTTTCATTATTGAGGCACCTTCTTCTGGTGGTATCTTTAAGATGTTTGTTGAACTTACACCAATGTAGTCTTCATCTTCCAAATCATACTCAAAATCACCATAAATATCCAGTTCTGGATGAGAAGCCATGTCAAATACATTATCCAGTTCTTCCTCTCTTTTGGAGGGAACATCATCAACGACTTGCTTTTCTGGTTGTGGACTATTTGGAGGAGAATCAGACACAAGGCCCGCAGTTCTCAATGCTTCTAAAATTACAGGATCAGTTGAAAGTTCGGTGGTAGCTTGTTCAGATCCATCAACAGGGACTTCTGACAAGGGTGAGGTATTTGATTCAGTGGCTCTACTGGACTTAATGTTATCTGAACGATGCAATAGCTCCTGGGAACATAAATTTACATATACTAATTTGCTGTTTGACCTATCAGCAACCTCTTTTTCAATATTAATTGCATCTGCAACCGCCAACTCTGTTTCTGCAGTTCTGCGAATGACTGGCAAATTTGCCTTCCTCAAGAAGTGCTCTGTCAGGCGGTAAAGCTGTGCCTGTATAGCAGATGTCATCGATGAGTCTAAACGACCAGAAAAATCAATTCCAGTATTATAAAGAAAAGGACTAGTATAACATTTGCTAGTGAGAGATGATTTTGATATATAGAAAACTTAAACCACAGTGAGGACAGTTTTAATATAAAAGAATGAATGTGGTTTAGAAATCCAATTATGTTGTGTAAATAAATCCTTGTTTTACTGTGGCATAAGTCTTTGTTAAAATTGCCTCCAAATCCATTTATATAAAACCAAACCATGAATCCTAACTGCTCCAATTCCAAGCAAACAAATTATGGAATTGATTTTTTTCTTTTTTCCTTTTTGGAAGATTTTCTTTATAACTTACAGAAGTAGGGATGGTAGTGACAAATGAAAAACAGTATAGCTAGCATTGGTGATGGTCTGATGAAGGTAGTCAAGTTGGCGTTGACACAGTTGTTGTGGTGGTGCAGTGGTGGTGATGAGTAGCAAACAACAAAGATAGAATTGGTGATGTAAGGTGGTTGAGTTGGTGTTGGCTGTGTTGCAGCAGTACTGCACTGGTAGTGATGGTACTCGAGGTGGCAGTAGCAGTGGGAGCAGAAATGATACTGGGAACTGCATAGTGGTATGGTGGTGTTAGTGGCTGGAGCATAGGTATTGAAAAGTTGATGATTCTGATTTCTTCCACATGGTGGGAGCATTGGTTTGATGTAGTTGGAGATTGTGATTTCTTCTATGTTAGGAGGTAATGAACAAAATCTACCATAAAAATGCCTAGTAAGGATTAGGGGCACAATTTTTTCTCAATTTTGTTACAAGAGTATCCACATCCTTTTCAGCTTTTCTAAATTTTTATCCAAAGTCAAACAGAAAAATAACTTTTATTTCCATTCCCAAATATTTTTACATTAAAAGGAAACTTAAATGCTTAATGTCTTTTACATTAAAATATTTAGTGTAATTTTTTAAGATTCTCTGTGTTCATCATTGTAAACATGAAGTCTTTTTATTCATTACTTATCCAAAAAAAAAGAAGGCAACTTCAATAATAATCCAAGGAGAAAGATAATCCATTTGTAGTAGGACATATACTCAGCCTGATTACGATCAAGTGGAGACAGCAAATTACAGCATACCTGCCTCACAGATAAGGGAATTTTATTATGGCAACTGGGTGCCAGTACTGGTCTCATGTCTGCTGGTAGTTGCGCCTGCTCACACCAGTCAGAAAAAGGAATCGTATCAAAACAAGTTTAAAGGCATGAAACATCCTTTCAGAAAACAAACTATTACATACCAGTAACGGATAATTTCCTTTAAGCACTGCATTGTCTTCCTTTGAATCATCTCTTGAGTTCCTGCTTGCAGCAGCTGCTTTCCTAGAAAGGACCTCTAGGGCCCATTTTCTTTTGTCACTCTTTACATCATCAGATTTACCAACTGTCTGCTTCTGAGCATTAACTTTAGAGTCACTTAATGCAGAAATGGTTGGCCCTTCTGGGCGTCTGCTTAAAGGTACTTTGCTAGAAGTAGAAGCAACCTCACTCTTTGAGGTTGGAACAATGTTCTTGTTTTCATTATTTTCAAATGAAGGAAGTCCAGCCTTTGCCAAAACCTTACTTGATTCTGTGGATTTCATAGTATTACTATCAAGAGATGACTTCAAACAGTTTTCTGAAGAAATGAGCTGTTCTTTATTCTGCTCTGAATTGTCTGTAACTTTAAGAGCTGAGAGAGGCTTGATATTATCCTTTCTTGGGAATATAGATGTATCTGCTAAATACAACCTGGAAAGAATTGGATTTGTGGCCTGTGATTCAGACCCCTGATCTGAATTATCCAAACTGTTTCTTAGGAGGCCAAGAACTGACTTCAAAGTCGCAATCTTTTCAGGCTTCGTAGCTCTCATGCAACGATACTTCCAAAACTCAACTTCACAGTCCCGATCCCAAGCACGTTTTCGTCTTCCATTGGATGATGCATATATCTTCTTTGTTAGATTCTCACGTACTTTCCCCTTCTGTAACATTGACTTCTTTGTCTTTACAGCTAAAGGTGATAACTTCTTAGCAGGTTCAGTTTTGGGTCCTGCTACAGCAGTCCTGAAGGCAGCAAGAAGCTTCGGATCAAAAAGGCTTTCCCCGAAATCTTTTGAGGATTTGTTACGGACAGCTTCTCTTATTTCTTTTCTTAGTTTTTGGACTACCATGGATGACTCCTTGTCCTCAGAATCTCTCCTCATGATCTTTTTCACTCGTAAGCCAGCCATATTTTCTCGTTCTATCAATGATTTATCAGCTGGATTTGGGTGTCCAAGCCCCTTGGAAGGTCTATGTTTTGCCCCTCTAACTATGCTCATTATATCAGAGGTAGCATCTTCCTTATCTTGATGATGTTTCAACCTGTCATCTTTGGGATCTGCTATTGGGGTTGGGAATTTCTGAGAATTATCTGACGCAGGTGCATTGACTTTGTCCCTTTTAGCCACCTGTTGAATCCTCCCTTCAGCTTTAATTTTCTTTCTAGAAACTTCTGTCACAATCTTGTGTTTGGTATCTCCATCATCAGTACTCATACACACTTGCTCGCTTATAGTAAAGAAATCAGAAAGACAACATAAAAGAATAGTCAGAATTTGATACTACCTGCATTGAATGACATAAAGCTTTCACAATATTCAATTCAAACAAGCATGTGTTTAAGAGGGAAAATGACATTTAAAGAGATGAACATAGGATACATTAATAGACTGCTCAGCAACACAATAATTTAAGATAAATGATAAAATTTGGCAACCACCCACTCTGAATTACTATTCAAGAATCGTCAAAAATATTAAGCATAGTTTAAAATGCAACATGGTATGTTTAATAAAGATGAAACAACCACAATACAGCAATAAAAGAAACTTTTCCTCAACCCATGTATCCTACAAAGCCCATGTTTCTGCAAGCTGAAAGGCCTAAGAACCTCAATGAAGAGCAGAAACACAATGCAGAATATAAATGAGGATTACTGGACCTGGAAATAAGCAAGCAGCACTGGAAAATTTTGACATGGGGGTAGCAGTAACAAATCCTTGGGTAACATAGTTACAAGAACTTACTGCAAAGAACAGTGAGAGAATCAATGGAGACTTGAACAATAAGTTACCTGCAATCTGTAGGCTTTCTCTTTACACCAACCATTCTGGCAGCATCCTTATTAGCATCCAGTTCAACTTTGTCCAGTTCAACTTTGTCAACTGAAAACATTTCAGCAATGAGGCAATGAAACAGGATACTCATATCAATGCCTTACTAAAAACCTAAACTACCTTTGCTAAATATATTAGCTTTTCTACAGCCCATTAAAGGCCAAAAAATAAACAAGAAGAAGAAGGAAATATTCCTAAACCACTTTCAAACCTTTTTCCAAAGAATCTTCTGAAGGAATTTGCTGCTGGACATCTTCAGCAACTTGATCTTCAATTCCATCATTCTTTTTTTCATCAACTAGAAACACATTAAAATTGATAACAATGAGATGCTCTCAAATACACAAAGCATGTATATACTTTCAGCTGCCTGCTATCATAATGATGGAATTGTAGCTATAAAAGTAATGGTAGGGAAAAGTTGTACACACAAAATTACCAGATAAAAAAGCGCCTACAGATAAACCAAGATGAAGGCCTATACTGGATTCATTTTCAGATAGCCTGTTTCCAGTAGAGGACTCATTAATAAACTTTTTTGAAGGATTTTCAATGCCATTATTGCTTCTTAGTTCCTTCATTGCTTTCTCAGCACAACCTGTCTTCGACTCACTAAGCACCAAGGAATTAGAAGCTGAAATAAAGGATGTATCACGTGATAAGGACAATTCGAGTTCCTTTGCATCAAAGATTGGTTGAATGATAGTCTTCCCCCCAGACAGTGTTTCCACCTTTTGACTACTGGCATCAGAGCTCAATATCAATGTTTCAGTTTGCAAGTCCTTCTCAACTTTAACAGTTGCCTTGTAACTATTGGCATCGGAAGTCGATAGCAACGTTTCAGTTTCCAAGTCCTTCTCAACTTTGACAATTGACAAAAAGTTCTCATTTGGTTCTCCAGTACATTGATTTTCATCAACCATTGAGACCACAAGAGCTGTTTCTCCGGCATCAGCAACAGAAACAGATACCTTTCCAGATAAAGCATCCTCAATGAAACATTCACTATTACCATTTTCGGAGCCACCCTGATTATCAGGCCTCTGTATTGAAATTACATCTGATTTTTGTGGCACACATCTACAATAATCCACAAGCAAGAATGTTGAAAGAAATGAAAAGGGAAGCTACATTTAGAAAAAGACACATTTTTGACATTTCCATTTATCCATGGTTCAAGCCTAGAATACATGTGGAGCTCCAAAGCTGCAATAATTATTTTTAACTTAAGGAGACCTTTACTTGACAACATCAGACGATCATGAAACAGTTACAAGGTTATTTATCTCTAAGCCATAGATGCGGTGGTTAATGATCACCTGGCAGTATTGACGATTGTTAGTTACCTAACTATACTCCAAGCAGAGAGGTAGTTGGTATTTAAGAGGGTTTGCAGATTCATAATGCATGCTAGTTAATTGAATAACGCATGTGAACCTCAAGAAAATCCATTAGCTTTTAGACTTAGCCAGGGAACCAACAGTCCAGCACCAACCAACAAACAATCATCCTCTGAAAACTTACCTTGGGCATAACCATGTACTCTCAGATGTGGCTTCAGGATCAAATCCCACACAAAATGCATGATACCTAACTCCATGCAAAACCAAGAAAAAATTGGTTATGATGCTTTTTTCTCCTTCAAAGACAATAAGAAATTTCACAACTTATTCACAGAAATATTTAGGAAAATCAACCTACTGAAACTTCACATCTCAACTTAAGCCACATTGAGAAGGGAAGAAATCCCTAAATGTCATTCAATGTATATGTAAGACCTTATTAATCAAATTATTTAGATCAAATATACCATATATCACATGAGTCACAAGCAATTGATGTATCAAGATTGGAATCTCCCTCAATAGTTGCTAATCCACTTCGAATTTTACAGCCATCTCCATCCAAGCAGATAACTGCCTACAACATGATAAAGTACATAAGAAAGAGATTAAGATGTAAATGCCTCTACAAAATGAAAATGTGTGGAAGGCAGCCTTGAGTTTATATGGTAAATGTGCCAATAACACTGGCATGAGAGGTCAGATCTTTTACAAAAGCTACAACTAATCTCAGAAACCTCAAAACATTTCAATAAACCTTATGAGATTACATATGGAGGATAATTACATTTTCATCAATATAGTAGGACGGAAAAGAGAGAGTATTATTCTTCCCTTCAATGGACCATTCATCATCTCTGCATATATGAACGGACAAAAAATGACAATTAATCAGTGCTGAAAACATAAGCACAGTCAAAACATGAATAATTTCATCATTATTTATAATAAAATATGATAAGTTCTACGGGCCACAGATTGTCCACATGGCACTCAAACTCGTGTAATGCAAGCTATAATTCTTTCTATGTTCTATTTCAATCTCTTCTAACAAAAGGATCTTCATAACTATACTATTAGAGGAGACCCATAGCAAGAATTCTATCACAATTAATTGATTTTGAGGCTCCATTAACATCTATAAGTGTAGCGATATTGCTTTGAGTCAAAGATGACTAACGAATAAGATAACAGGTAAAATGAATTGCTATTGCAAGAAAGTAATGTCTTAGAGTGAAGTCTTAAGTTTTCAGGAAGCAATGCTAGTATCATGTGGAGCTACAAAACCAAGAGGAACAAAGCTATGAGACAGGCAAAACAACACAAGCAAAGTGCATAATTTTTTTTAATTTTTTAATACCTGGAAAATGAGTCTTCATCAGCTTTGTTGCTACCAATAGTATCATAGACCTTCATAATTGAATGAAACTAATTAAACTTTGGCTTCCATTTGGCACCAAATTTTAATTACAGATTGAATAGAAGTTCAATAGAAAATAGGCAAATAAGGTTCTGAATGTAAATCAATTACAGCAAGAGTAATAGCAACCAATGAAAAAAAAAAGTCTTCAACAATGTTGTAACACTAACCGGAACACATGTGATCAATTGAAATTCATTCTGGCAAAGCGGGCACAAGTTTGTGATGGTAGACCAATTGTCAATGCATAGAAAACAGAACCTGAAATCACATGATGAGTCAAACTTGCTACATGTCCAAGAAAATATAACTTGATAGGTGGATAGTGGGGGAGAGGGAATATGTGGGGTTCAAACCACAGACATGGGATACCACAAAGGATGCTGTTACTGCTGGGTTATCACTTGAAGCCCCCATGCAAATATAATTTGATAGAAATGAAGAGTTCATAGTTTTCCTCAATCTGAATGCACAAAAGATATATATATATATATATATATATATATGTGTGTGTGTGTGTGTGTGTGTGTGTGTGTGTGTGTGTGTGTGTTTATTTATTTAAAAAAAATAATTAATTAAAAAAAAAAAAAAAAAAAAAAAAAAAAACTAGCACTATCATTGACTATATAGACAAACCATAAAGGGTTCTATAAACATGGATAAAGGAAGATAAATTTCATAAACACAAACATCCAACTAAAGAATCTCTGGGCTTTTTAACTCAACTAAACTCTGCGAGAATGCATGTTTCAACAATCATAAGTGATGAAAGGAATATGGAGATACATACCAGTGCTGGCAGCAGTCAAGAACCCCTCTGTCTATGACAACATCCATACATATTCCACACCTTCCGCCCTCAAAATTAGCATTTTCCTTTCCACATTATAAATAATTTTGGATTTAGATTTTAAAAAAAAGAAAAAAAAAGAAAAGAAGACATCATAAATAAATAGCTATTACCTAAGCTTGAGTATCCATAAGTACCAGAATAAATGCAATCCAACAAATTGTTCCAAAAGCTTCACATTTTTTTACTAGTGCAACACAAAGCAAGTAAATGGAGCTTGAGAACAACATAATTCACAGAGCAAAGATTGCCTAAATATGTTACAAAGGTTATACGATTTTTCAGGAAGCTATTCGTTGAATTTTAAAAGCATTGTGGATTGGTCTTGCATGTGTAAATCAAATGGGAAGACCATGGATCATTTATTCCTTCACTATGATATTACTAGGGTGATATGAATTGGTCATTTATTCCTTTTTTGTACGCTGTAGTGCATTCCAAGAGGATTCAGCTGCCGGTAATGAGGCTCAAACTTTTGCTTTTAAGATCCCTCAACACGTGGATTCCGCCAACTGATTTACTCTTGTCTTCAAACTTGTTAGAGTCCTAAAACTACTTGGAACTTCCAGTGTACCTAGGTTAGCTTATGCACCCCATTGCACTTTTTTATTAATGAAATCTATTACTTGTTAAAGAAAAAAAAGACCCATATGTCTATTTCTTCTTTAGTGATCTTTGTTCCCCTAAATTGAAAAGATTTGACAACTAGAGATTTGTTACTAGACACTCACCACCCACCCAAATGCCCAAGTATAACCGAATCAAAAAAATAGATAACACAAAATTCAATGCAACAGAAACAGAAATTTTAGCTATTTCATGAATTGTGACTTAAATAATAAGGCAAAACAACATGGGCTTACAATATTATTGCTATTATCATCAACTTCAAAGAACTCTTCCTCTGCAATGCCACTTGTAACAAATTCCACCTCCATTTTCAAACCCAACACAACTTGCCAACCCAAATCAAATTCTAATAAAAAAGTAATAAATAAATAAAAGATGGTAAGCTACTGATAAGTGAAAGTAGTTGAAAAAAAAAATGAACCCAGGAAAAAAAAATTGAAAATTGGCGATGGGAAAAGTCAGATTTTCATGGAATTTGAAGATCAAGCTCTTGATGCTTGGAAAAAAGAAAAAAAAAATTGAAAGAGTCAAATGGGGAATAAGCAAAAAGTTGAGGGCATGTAGGTAATAAAAATGGGAGTGTGTTTTTTATACCTGGGACTGAGAGAAAGAACCATTTGTTTGTGTTTCTTTTGATGTAGACGATGAAGAAGTTAGAGAATACATATATAAATAAATTTCTAATTCTACGACCAAGGTTTCGAGCTGAGGCTTTTTCGTTTATGCGAAACGTTTTAGGAATTTAGAAACGTATTCATGAATTACTATTTTTCAATGTGGATTGTAGAGTAGCAGGCTGCTTAGGAGAGATTGGGTTAAGCCCGGCCCATAGCATGTAGTTACACACACAGCTTGCAGCCCAACCTTAAAGGAGCTACTGACTTATAAACCCAACATGTGTCGTTTTGTTTTGTTTTTAAACCAAAATTTTATTAAGAATCAAAAGGCAGTACATGGTTTCAAAAAAAAAAAAAGGCAGTACATTAATCACACATGCATAGAGGGTGGCAAAATTAGACACAACTTTGTAGAAACTTGCTTTTGCACACATGATATAATCAAAGAAGATGACTGGAATGACCATCTATATATCCCAAAAATCATGATTGCATTACATGCATTAATTTATTCATTCCATATCATAAAAATGATTTTGAGATTCTAATGGTCGCGATGGTATGTCCAGTTTCCAAATCAGACTGTCGGATCGAAAGATATCACATGATCAAGTTTCCACGGTCAACATGCATTGTGTCTAAGTAAAGTCGACCACACATGATTAATTTAAATTAATTATGATTGGTTAAACAATTAAAATTAATTAAATAATTTTGTGATTGGTTGATAGTTAGTGTCAAAAATAGGATTGTTTGCATGGAAATAAATGGGATAATTGGATAACAATAAAATTGTAGATAATCTGAACTTTATCAAGATTTATTTTAGAGTATTTATCTACAAGATATTTGTTACTGAAAAGACCTGAATTATCTAGAAAAGAGATAAAAATCTAACAATACGAATTGAAAACACGTCTAAGTGCAAGACTTGGCTCAAGAAAACCTAAAAAAGGAGTCTAAAACGCACCCGAACACGAAAGTGCGATTAGCATCCAAGAGTACCATTCGGCACTTTTGAAGTGCTGACCATCACTTTCAAAGTGCCGAATGGCACCTTTAAGGGCTTTGGCCCAACGTTCTTCGGGTGACGATAAGGCACATCCTTTTCGACTTTTTCACAGAAAGACGCGTCCCGATTCGCATTCTACTCATCGTTGCTTATTTTTTAAGCATTCCAGCCTTTATAAATAGAGACTGGATCTCAAAATTCAGCACACTCTTTTTCGTTCTCAGAGAGACACTTTCTCATACCCCTAAATTTCTCATATTTCTGATCCCCATTATGATATTCTCTTAAGTTAGGATTTTTAGGTTTCAAAGATAATTGCATAAATTTCTTTGAACCCTAAAATATCCTCTCAAGAAGAAGAGTGCTCCATGCAAGAGGTTGTTTCTTATTAACCCTTTTTTTCTTATATTGCTCTTGTTGTGATGATGCACGTTTATTTATTTTAGTGTAGTTGTGTCAAATATTCATATCATTAATTGTTAACTTATTTTGTTGAAACATGTTCTTGATTCTTTTCATTATTGTTATGATCTCTTGCTTAGTTTCAAAATCTGCATGTTATCAATTTTTTTTTTTTTAACAAAGGCGAATCTACATCTTCATTAGATGCAGATCTGAATTTTTCTTAAATAAAAAACAGACCTACATCTTCCTTAAATGCAGATCTGAATTTTTCTTAAATAAAAAACGGATCTGCATCTTCCTTAGATGTAGATCCGAATTTTCCTCAAGTTAAAAACTGATCTACATCTTCATTAAATGCAGATCTGCATTTTTTTCAAATTTAAAATTGATCTACGTTTTCATTAGATGTAGATCTGATTTTTTTTTTTTTTTAACATAGCAGATTTAAAAAAGAAAAAGAAAAAAAAGAATCATGAATGGTTGTGTTTGTTTTATTTAGTACACATAGCATAAATTTATTTCATGAATGAAATCCTCTTCTCAAGAAATCTTTTTCATATTTTGTTTTACACATAAAAACAGATATGATTTTTTAAATACACAAATCTGATTTTTTTTATCATCACAAAATAGATCTGATTTTTTACAAATCAAAAACTATTTTTTTCTCAATTCTTAAAAAATAGATCTGATATATTTTCAAATCAAAAGATTTTGTTTTCTTTAATAAGCACAGATCTGAATTTTTCTCTTCAAAAAACCAATTTTTTTCAAGTTCTCAAAAACAGATCTGATTTTCCTAAACCAAATTCAATTTTTTTTACAACACAGATCTGAATTTTTTTTTACAAAGAAAAGGATGCATTCATAAATAAACTTGTGTGATTTAGTTTTTTTTTATGTGTGCAACTTATCATTCATGTCATGCATAAAGGGTATATTGGTCACAAGAGTCTAGAAGACTAGATTCTGTTTGGGTGGAATGGGTACCTAACACCTTTCCATTTCGTAACTTAGCCTCTGAATTTAATGTATTTGGATAGGTAGACCTAGACTTTATCTTTATTTTTATTTTTGGGTAGATTGTAACTAGGACAAAAAGTCATGTATTTTTGGTAGTTTGTAACTAGAACCCAAAGCCATAAAATTTTCAATTTATCAAACATGTATTTTTTACTCAATTAATGAAATGAAACAATTCAGTCATGTATAGTTATATTTATTTTTTCTTATTTTTTTTGTATAAAAAATAAATGGTGACTCCACACTACTTACCCAAAAAAAGAGGTGCCTTAAAAAGCAATCTAAAAATCTTTTTTTTTTTTAGAGGCACTTTGGCAGTCTCTCACAGACTTGTGAACCTGACACGATATGAAATTAGTAGGTTATGGGTTGAGGTTTAATGGATTTGTGTCATATTCAGGTTGACATGACTGACCCATTTAATAAAACGGGTTGGGTTAGTGTACATCACATGAAACTCGTTTGACCTGTCTGACCCGTTTAATTAAATGACATTTCACCAATATAACCTTCAAACCCTAGGTATATAAATTTATTACTTGTTGTGGTTTATTTTCTTTAATATATTATGATTGATTATTTGTGATATTGAGATATGCTTTAGTTTTGAATGATTATTTGTGATGCAGTTACTCGTTAGTTTTAAATTTTATATTAAAAATATTTATTTGTTTGGTTTTTCATAATTCATATCAATTTGGTTAATACTAAAATTAGTTTTTTTATTTTTTATTTTTTATTTTTTTTTCGTTTTGATAAAATTTGATAAACAGGTCAACACGATTAACTCATTTAATAAATGGGTTGTGTTAGGGTTGCGGAATCTTGACCCATCTAATAAATATGTCGGGTTAGGGTTGACTCATATAGTCGAATATTCATGAGTCGACACGACACAAACCCGACATGCGAACATGAATTGCCACCCCTACACATGCATGCTTTCAAAACTACAATTACAAGAGAAGTTAGCTTTAAGAGTAACAAAAAGTTTAACAGCATAATGAGTTGTTGAGTTTAGAAATCTTTTAACCCAACAAAACTCATAGCTAACAAAAGAAAATTAAATAAAAAACATTACTAATAACAATAGAAATAGACTAGACAGTTGGATCTTCTTCTTTAAACAGGGCATAAAAACATTCTTTTGCATCTCCTTCCACTATAACGTTGCTCCAATTTTTAGACCTAGCCAAGTTTAAAGCCAACAAAATTCCAGCTACTTTTTTTTTTTTTTCTTTTTCTTTTTTGATACCATTCAAAGGGAGATAAAGACAAAAGTTATACAAGAGCTGGGTTATACCAGAAAAAGTTCAGAGGCACCTGAGTTGCTATCTTTGCTACAGACCAGAGATGTTTGACTATAATGTGGGTCACAAAAAGCATTTTACAAAAGAGCCCAGATTGGGCAAGGGCATTAAGATCAGCTAATCTAGTCTTGTCTAACCAATCAGTTGATCTTTTCTTCCTAAAGGCCTGGACAACCCTCCTATCATCACCCAAAAACAAAACATACTGAAAACCATGGTGCTTTGCTCTGATGGCAGCTTCCACTATTGCTTCAAACATTGCCCCACCTTTTGTTCTGGCTGCACTACAAGCAACTCCGAAAAACACACTAACTCCCTGCATATTTACAGCTTCATAGGCAAAAGAGCATCTTTTAGTCCTATTACATCTTGCTCCTGTGATTTTCAAAAGGACCTGCTACGGGTTGCTGCACTGGTTTTGGTCTTCCTGAGTTCCTGTTGTAGAGTGATTGGTTATTGAAAGCCTGTTTGTACCTTGTTTCTATACTTCAACTTGACCAAGAGTGCATAAGTCATAATTCTTTATGTCATTTTGTTGATTTGTGGGGAAACCCCAACCCCAATCTAGATTCTCTCAACCAAAGTTTATAGATGGCTACCCACTCGTGGTGGGTGGGAATGCCCTTTAACTCAATGGCAAAGGGGGCACATTAAAGATTACTCTGCATACTTCATCCACTTTAATCTCTCACTTGATTACAAGCTTATATTACTAAACTTGGCATCGTTGTGTCGTTCTGTCATTGTGTGAATATTGATAGTTTAGTAATGTACTAGATGAAATATATACAATACGTAATATATATATATATATATATATATATATATATGTGTGTGTGTGTGTGTTGGCATAAAAATGAAAATTAAAGACTTGCGTAAACTCTCTCACTACCTGTTAGAGTTAGTGAGAGAGTTGATAAGCTCACCCGAGACTTCATCTAGGGCTCAAATGATGAGCGACGGAAACTTCATATGGTGGGGTGGGATAAAGTGACCAATCCTACCTGTACTGGGGGTCTTGGCTTATTCCAAGTCAAAACTAGAAATGATGCCATCCTTGCAAAACTTTGCTGGCGTATAGCTTCAAATCCGAATGAGGCATGGTCTCAAATGCTTTGTAGAAAATATTTAACTCCAGCTAGATTGAGTGGAAGGGGTAGAAAGTATCCTGCTTCTCGTACTTGGAAGGCTTGTAAGGTAAGGGGTGTAATCTTTAATAAAGGCTTGAAATGGGCTATCTCTAACGGTGAAGGAGTGAATGGTTGGAACGATTTCTGGCTGCCGTCGGGTCCACTGAGATGTCAGATCCAAGGACCATTGGCAGAAGGGGAAGAAAATTGTACTGTGAAGGATTTTCTATCTGATGAGAGAAGTTTTTCCTTTGTTCTCCCTGAGCGGATTGTGCAGGAAATAAGAGGCATTGCCCTTGCATTAAATTCTTCCCGTGAAGACATTCTTATTTGGGCTTACTCCAAAGACGGTAATTTCTCCTTAAGCTCAGCTTACTTGATCGCAAAGGATCTAAACCCTCTGAATTTTGGTGCTTCTAAACTATGGGTTTGGAAATCTAAAACCACACCTCGTATCAAATTTTTCTTGTGGCTGTGCTATCATGGCAGCATCCCTACTAAAGGGGTCCTAGGTTCAAGGGGCTTTAATATTGACACTACCTGTGAACTGTGTGGTTGTAACTCTGAAACTATTATCCATCTTTTACGTGATTGTGGTGTTGCGAGAAATATTTGGAGGAAATTGGGTATAAATGATACAGATCAGGAGTTTTATAACACTCCTCTTGTTGAGTGGTTGAGGATGAATTGCGAATCATATATCTCTTTTGATCAATATCGGGTTCCTTGGAGTTTCATATTTCCACAAGCTGTTTGGATCATTTGGCTGCACCGCAACAACTATGTTTTCAGGAATAAGAGAATCAATGAGTCTATACATTTGCAGTGTATAAAGAAAGGTGCTGAGTTTTATGCTATTGTTCCCGATAATTCAAACAAGCCGCCCAGAACTCAAATTCAAGTCAAATGGACCAAGCCCAATTCGGGTTGGGTGAAACTAAATACTGATGGGGCTGCTGGTGGAGTCCCCGGTAAGGCTGGTAGGGGTGGGGTGCTACGTTGTAGTAGAGGGAATTGGATTGCTGGTTTTTCTAGAAATCTTGGTGCGGTATCCAGCACTATGGCGGAGCTCTGGGCTCTTAAAGATGGACTTTTAC
The DNA here is from genome assembly GCA_028535165.1 of Quercus tomentella. Classification (NCBI taxonomy): domain Eukaryota; kingdom Viridiplantae; phylum Streptophyta; class Magnoliopsida; order Fagales; family Fagaceae; genus Quercus; species Quercus tomentella. The sequence continues at coordinate 31,064,254 of JAPQVY010000155.1, forward strand.
TAGCTAAACAACTTAATCTAGGGAATATTAACATTGAGCTGGATGCTGAATTTATTGTTCATTTACTTTCTAACCCAAACATTGTGAATCTGATGCTAGAACCTCTCTTAAATGACTGCAGGACCCTGATCAACTTGATGCCTAACTGCTCTGTGACCCATATTTTCCGGGAAGCTAATAGATGTGCAAATATTATGGCTAAAATGGGAGCTGAGTTAGTTTTTGACTTCCAAATTTTGTATGAACCACCGCCTGTGGTGGATAATGCGCTAGCTTTTGACAAAGTTGAGCTATTTTGTAATAGACTGATTGTGTAATGTTATTTTCCTCCTGTTGTTTACCAAAAAAAAAAGAAAGTATATTACAAATTTAAATGAAAAATCCATGACTAAAAGAATTGTTAAATATGTCCTTTATTATATTATAATATAGTAGCATACTTATGTTATCTCAATGTAATTTCATGAGAAATTTTCAACCAAAAAAAAAAAACTAATTAAGTATTGCATATACGTTTTCAAATTTTGGCCAAGCAAAACAACGAACAAAATTATTTATTGTCATATAATTTTAATTTTAATTAATTTGAATTTTATCAATGTAAAATAAAATACACATATATTCATGCATATATGTTATATATTGATTATTGGCATTAATATATGAATAATCAAAGTTAAAGAAAAATATTAACAGATAATGTTTTAAAAATTATAATAAAATATAAAAATGTTTGTGTTTAATATAAAATATACTCCAAAATAGCTAAACATCATATCATATCATATACTATATAATAAAAGTTGAACTTAGAAGCCGTGGTTGCGTCAAGTGACTTCATCATATTGTAGATTTTTTTTTTAGATTTTTAGATTTTTTTAAAAATATATAATTTTTCTTTCCTATAATTTCTAAGTTGATAAATATCTTAATTTAATTACAATTCAAATTCTTCATCTGACCCATCTAATTCTTATTTTATTACTATACTACACATAAAAGAAAACATTTATATATATATATAAAAAAAAAAAGGTAGCAACGTGTATTATTAAAAAAAAAAAAAAAAAAGCAACTTGTGTTATAAAAAAATATATAATTTTTCTTCTCTTATAATTTCTAAGTTGATAAATATCTTAATTTAATTACAATTCAAATTCTTCATCTGAGCCATCTAATCCTTATTTAATTACTATACTACACATAAGAGAAAACATTTATATATAAATATATATAAATATATATATATATATATATATATATATTTAAAAAAAGGTAGCAACGTGTATTAAAAAAAAAAAAAAAAACAGCAACGTGTATTATATAAAAAAAAATGCAGCAACATAGTGTAATCTAATCTTTCTCAAATTATTTATCTAATCCATCTAATCATGATATAAAATTAAAAAAAAAATTAGCAACGTATATTATAACAAAAAAAAAATTGTTGAATTCAGTTCTTTTTTCATGCATATACACAAACATATAGCGTGATTTTTTACTTTTGATTATATAATTGTAATTCATTTAGCTATTGTTTTTTTAATAAAATTATACGTTTTATGAGTTTATTCTCACAGGACTTAAACTTCAAGTTTTAGTGTTTTCTCTCATGCTATTAAGGACAAAAATTAAATACTCATGTGAGTCTCTCTACTTCCAAAATTTAAATATTTAGTAATTTAGATTGTTCTTAATGATTGAATTGAGGTTTCCACTTAAATATGATTTCAATTGTTGCTTTCGATAGTTTTTAATTATTAAATTCAAGGTTTTTCCATTTAAATACATGTGATTAATTGAGCCTTAAAGATCAATGTATATTATTGAAAATCATTATATATATATATATATATATATTTAAAGTATTTCTACCATCTTCCATTCAATTTTATATATATATATATATATATATATATATATTATGATACCAATCTCACACAATATACATTCATTATATAACTTAAAAGTAAAATATTCATTTATTTTTGTTATCTACTTTTAAGTAAATTAATAAAAAAATTATTTATATATGAATTTTGATTAAACCGTGCATCACACAGGCAGTGTAATGAAAAAAATATAGATCTTTGCATGTTATTAAGTTAAGTGCCAATTATAAGAGTAATAAAATTTAGTTAAATTTAAATTTTGAACAAGATTTAAAGAGCGTTTAATAAGTGTTTTATAGTCTATAAAAAATATCCATTTTATAGTTTTTAGTGATAAAAAAACGTATATTTTTCAAAATACTTTTTTCGTTTGATAAACTTTTCTTTTAATAATTTGTATGTGCATGTAGCATATTGTATATATATTACAGTATTAATTGTGTGTAACACAATTGACAGCTTAAAAATATAATTGACCTAAAAAGGTTAAAGGTCTATTAGATGTATTTTTGGAATCATGAAAAGGATATTATTTTCCTTTTTTTTTTTTTTTTTTAATAAATGAAAAGGGTATAACTAATGTAGGGGTCATGGGCCTAGGAGCGCATATCTATATATATATATATATATTGGGCCAGGGGCCCAATTCGAGAACATGAATAGCCTGAGTACGGGTAAACACCTTCCTAAGAATCCGTGTTGGTAAGTAAAGAGGTGAGGTCTGATCATAACCATCCGAGAAGGTTGTCCAAGGAGGAATGCTTCCTCGGCTGAGCAAAGCCGAGGTCAGAAGGTGCGGTCTAACACCAGGAGCAACGTTCCGGACGATTCCACTGATGAGGATAAATATCCCGAAGAAACAAGACAGAGGAAGACTATGAAATATCTCAAGGGAAAGCTGCTACCACCGCATTAAATGCTCTGCAGCTAACTTTCTGTCTACATTAATGTGGAGAAGACCCCTGAACAGTGTTGCCTTGACTGCACCAACTCACAGAGGGCTTGAGAGAGTGTCCGATGGGACAAGCACTCAAGTGGTGGCTTGGATGATCAACAGGTGGAGGGCCAAGATTGTCTAAAGAGAACTATATAATGTAAAAGATCCTCCATGGAGAGGGGAGGAAGAAGTTAAGAGAAAAACACTGTAGCAATTAAGAACTGAATTTGTAACCAAACTTGAGAATCAATATATAAGAACGGATCTCTTTGGACTGCGCCGAGGACGAGTTCCTTTAGTTTAAACTTTTCTATCTTCATTTTCTTGTCATCAAAACCTACTTTACTTGTTGTTCGATTCATTAAATCTCAATTTTCCAATCCACTCTCTACAAATTCATTGTATTAGGCTTTTTGGACCTAAGTCCATCCACCCTTTGGACTAGGAATTCAAATCTGGTCCTTACAATTGGCGCCGTTTGTGGGGATTCTGGTGTTGTAGTGAGTCTAACGTCTAACTATGGTAGGTTCAAGTCCAAACCAGGCAGAATCTATGGGATCCCAGTGTGAAGACCATTTTGTCAATCTTGAACGAAGAAGGGACCGGGAGGTTAGCATGCATACCACCCACACTTGCAGGAGCCAGTCCCGAAATGGGAGCCACCTTTCTCATGAGGAGGATACGAAGGCCCTGCAACTAGAAATTAATCATCTGAAGAGAAAGCTGCGCCACGAATGGCGGAAGCGAACTCCCTCCAATTCTGACTCCTCTTTTGACGATGAAGAGGATCATATTTATAGATGCAGATCAAGGACTCCTCCTAGTGAGTCTTTCTCGTATAATGAGGACTTCCATTATGAGCGCAGAAACAAAAATTCATCTTTCAAAGGCTTGGGAAATGATGCGATGAGTAGAGTACTCAATCAAATTTCCAGATCACCCTTCACGCGCAGAATTGAGGGAGGGAGACTCCCTCGGCGGTTCACTCAGCCAACGTTCACCATGTACAATGGTTGAACAAACCTTGTGGAGCATGTGGGCCACTTTAACTAGAGAATGACTGTGCACTCCAAGAATGAGGCCTTGATGTGTAAGGTGTTCCCCTCCAGTTTAGGACCCGTGGCCATGAGGTGGTTTGATGGCTTAGGAACAAGTTTCATTGATTCCTTTAAGGAACTCACTCAAGCGTTTAGATCTCGCTTTATTACGTGCAGCAGGATTCCTCAACCCTTAGATTCCTTGTTATCTCTGTTCATGAGAGAAAGGGAGACCCTGAAAACGTATTTGGATAGATACTGGGAGATGTTCAATGAGATAAATGGTGATTTTAATGACGTAGCCATCAGGACTTTCAAGGTCGGCCTACCTGCCGAGCATAGCTTGAGGAAGTCTTTGACTGGGAAACCTGCTACCAGTATACACCAGCTCATGGATCAGATAGATAAGTATAAGCAGGTCGAGGAAGACCAACAGCAAGGCAAGGGGAAGGGTAAGGTTATCTCTTAGGAGAAGAGGAATTTCAAGTCGGACCGCTACAACAATAACAGACTCCGAAGGGATTTTGCTGGGCAATCTGGGCCTACGACTCCTCAGATGGTTAATATGGTGTTCCAAGAACCAGTACGTCAAGTCTAGGAGAAAATCAAGAATGAGCCATACTTCAAATGACCAAATAAGATGAGAGGAGACCTCATGAGGCATAACCAAAGTCTTCATTGCCAGTACCACCAGGAGAGAGGACATACCACCAAGGATTGTAGAACTCTGTGGAACCATTTAGAGTAATTAGTCAGAGGTGGAAGGTTACAACAGTTTTTGTATCAGCCAAATAGGCAAGGAGACCAAGCAGGGTCGAGGGCTTAGAGGAACGCTTCTTCAAGGCCTCCTTTAGGCACAATTAATGTCATTTTTGTGACCCCGGGGAGAACTGGTTCTCACCCTGCCAGGGTGATGTCTATAGCCTGGCTACCTACCGAGGACTCAAAACCTGAGCCGAAGAGGGCTAGAGTGGAGAACCGGCCAGTGATGAGTTTCTCTGAGGAGGACAAGATGGGAACCATACAGTAGTATGATGATGCCCTAGTGGTCACCCTTAGGATATGGGGATATGATGTTAAGAGGGTGATGGTAGATCAAGGCAGTGGGGCTGAGATTATGTACCCCGATTTGTACAACGGGCTGGGCTTGAAGCCTGAGAACTTGATGGCTTACGATTCACCTCTGGTAAGCTTCGATGGGAAAGTTGTTATTCCTAAGGGCCAGATTCGACTACCCATACAAGCAGGTTCGGAGGTGGTGGAGGTGAATTTCATTGTAATGGATGCCTATTCCCCCTACACAGCCATTGTGACAAGACCCTGACTTCATGCCTTGGGGATTATTTTCTCCACTCTGCATTTGAAAGTAAAATATTTGTCTGGGGACCGAATTGAGGAGCTGGTGGGAGCTAGTCCGTGGCCAGGCAGTGCTTGATCGCTGCAATAACGCATCAGCCAGGAGTGGAGTCCTCGGCCTTTGCTGAGAGGAGCTTATAGCAGTCAAAGACTCCAGTGTTACCCATGGAAGAGACATCCAAAGGGGCGAAATGTGAGGGCTTAGAGAAAATTACTGTAAGTGATGATTCGGAGAAGTTTTTTCAGGTCGGAGCTCAGCTACCTCTTCAAAAGAAGGAAGAGCTGATAGAGTTTCTCAAAAGGAACCTTGATGTGTTCGCATGGAGTGCTTACGAAGCTCCTGAGGTGGATCCGAACTTCATTTGTCATCATTTGAACATCAATTCATCTGTCACCCCTAAAAAGCAACCACCTCGGTGCTCATCTAAGGACCACTCTAATGCTATCAAAGACGAGGTGATGAAGCTTAAGCAGGTTGGGGCTATTAAGGAGGTGTTTTATCTTGAGTGATTGGCCAACACAGTAGTGGTGAAAAAGAAGAATGAGAAATGGCGAGTGTGTGTGGACTTCACCAATTTAAATAAGGCCTGTCCAAAAGACCCTTTTCCTATGCTTCGGATAGACCAGCTGGTAGATGTAACTGTGGGCCATCCTCGGATGAGCTTTTTGGATGCCTTTCAAGGATACCATCAAATACCACTAGCGTTGGGTGATCAAGAGAAGACAGCTTTTGTCACCCCTACTAGAAATTACCACTACAAGGTGATGCTTTTTGGTTTGAAGAATGCAGGGTCTACCTATCAGAGGATGATGACTAGGATGTTTGAGTCACGATTGGGTAAGAATATTGAAGTCTATATAGATGACATGGAGGTAAAGAGTAAGATGGTGTCTGAGCATGTGGGAGACCTCGTGGATATTTTTGAAATACTAAGGAAACACAAGCTGTGCCTTAATGCTTCCAAGTGCTCTTTTGGTGTGAGATCAGACAAGTTTCTAGGCTATATGGTCACTCATCGTGGAATTGAAGTTAATCCTGATCAGGTTAAGGCAATTAACAGTCTACAACCACCTCAGAATCCCAAAGAGGTCCAGAAGCTAACAAGGATGATTGCTGCCCTGAACCTATTTATCTCTCGGTCAGCGGACAGATGCAGACCATTCTTCCAGTTGTTGAATAAGTGGAAGGGATTTGAGTGGACCGAGGAGTGTGCCTTAGCCTTTCAACAGCTTAAGGAGTACCTTTCTCGGTCACCTGTCATGTCCAGGCCTGAGGTGGACGAGGTCTTGTTTGCCTACATTGTTGTGGCATCTCATGTCGTAAGCTTGGTGCTGATCCGAGTTGATGATGGTGTGCAGATGTTAGTTTACTACGTGAGCAAGTCATTACATGAGGAAGAAGTTCGTTATCTACCATTAAAGAAGGCTATTTTGACTGTAGTACATGCTACACGTAAACTCCCTCACTACTTCCAATCCCACACAGTTGTTGTTTTAACCCAACTTCGACTTCGATCACTACTTCAAAGTGTTGACTTCACGGAAAGGATTGCCAAATGGAGTACAATCCTAGGGGCTTTTGACATCAAATACATACCTCGCACCTCTGTCAAGGGTCAGGTCCTCGCAGATTTGGTGGCCGAGTTCGCTAAATCCCTAGCAGAAGAAGAGGTGGAGAAGTAGGGCATGGATGGAAAATTAGTTGGCATGGTCTCCTCACTGGAGCCTTTATCCTGAAGGGTGTATGTTGATGGCACAGCAAATCAAAGGGGTTCTAGACTGGGGCTGGTTCTGGTATCTCCTGAGAAGGTCACCATTGAGAAATCCTTAAGACTGAGCTTCTTGGCCATAAACAACGAGGTTGAATATGAGGCTCTATTGGCAGGGATGGCCATGGTTCAAAAAATGGGCAGAAAGGCAATGGAGATATTCTTGGATTCAAGATTGGTCATAGGCCAGGTGAAGGGGGAGTTAGAGGCCAAGGACGTGAGAATGCAAGAATATTTGAATTAAGTTAGGCACTTGCAATCAGGGTTTGAGTCTTTCAGTTTGATGCATATCCCTAGGAATGGAAACTCACATGCTGACTCTCTAGCCACTCTTGCAACCTCCTCGGCACAGGGTTTACCTCGGGTCATCCTTGTTGAAGACTTATGCAAGCCTATTGAGGTGAAGAGGGAAATGGTCCATATCCATCAAATCAGAGTGGGGCCTAGCTGGATGGACCCTATAGTGCTATTCCTTAAGGAAGATATCTTGCCTGAGGATAAAGCAAAAGCTAACAAGGTGCGAAGAAAGGCTCCTCAGTTTTGGCTGTCTGAGGACCAAAAATTGTATAAACGCTATTTCTCTGGGCCGTACTTGCTGTGCATACACCCTGAGGCATCAGAGCTACTTCTGAAAGAGTTACATGAAGGGATTTGTGGAAGCCACACAGGAGGCAGATCCTTATCTCACAGAGCCCTTACACAAGGATATTGGTAGCCGAACATGCAGAAGGAAGCACAAGAATATGTGAAGAAGTGTGACCAGTGCCAAAGATTCGCCTCAAATATTCATCAACCCGGAAGGGTCCTTAATCCGTTGTCCAGCCCTTGGCCCTTTGCTCAGTGAGGCTTGGATATTGTCGAACCTTTCCCTAAGGCAGCAGGGAATAAGAGATATTTACTAATCGGCACAGATTACTTCACGAAGTGGGTTGAAGCTGAACCATTGGCAAATATCAAGGACGTGGATGCCAAGAAATTTGTTTGGAAAAACATTGTCACTCGGTTTGGGATCCCTCATACACTTATCTCGGACAATGGATTTCAGTTTGATAGCAAAGCCTTCAGGAGGTATTGTTGTGGCCTGGGAATTACGAACATGTATTCCACCCCGGCTTACCCATAGGGGAATGGACAGGCCGATGCGGTTAATAAGGTCATAGTGGGTGGACTCAAGAAGAGGTTGGATGATGCGAATGGAAAATGAGTGGAAGAGCTGTCACACGTCCTTTGGACATATCGGACCACACCTCGTAGATCAACAGGAGAGACACCCTTCTCAATGACTTATGGAGTCGAGGCCGTTATTCCTCTAGAAACTAGATTCCTAACACTGAGAACGAGTTCTTTCACTCCGAGCAGCAATGATGGGCTATTGGAGAAGAGCTTAGACTTAATTGAAGAACGAAAAGAAAATGCCATGGTCCAATTGGCCTATTATCAACATAAACTCAAGTAAGGGTATGATGCCAATGTGAAGTTAAGGTCACTGGAACCTGGAGACCTGGTGTTAAGAAATGTTTTGGGTACTACAAAGAGCCCAGCATGGGGAAAGTTAGGACCCAACTGGGAAGGGTCCTATCGTATCATATTAGTGGCTGGAATAGGTGCATTTTATCTTGAAGATCTAGAGAAAAGGGTTTTACCACGCCCCTTGAATGTAAACAACCTGAGAAAGTATTATTATTCATAAAAACTTTCTTTACCACATTTGGGTTTATTATAGTGTTTGTCATGCGTTTTACTATTTGTTTGAATATCAAACATAATCTTGGTTATGCCTGGTTCCTCGAATCACATACCTTAGGTAAATTGATACTTTAAGCTATTTTTCTAAGTATTAAGCAGAACCTTAACTATGCCTGACTCCTCAGACCACATGCTTTGGGTAAATTAATATTTCCTGACATTTATCTAACCGTCAAACAGAACCTTGGTCATGCCTGGTTCCCCGAACCACATACCTTGGGCAAATTGATACTTTAAGCTATTTTTCTAAGTATTAAACAAAACCTTAGCTATGCCTGGCTCCTCGGACCACATGCTTTGAGTAAATTAATACTTCTTGACATCTATCCTAAGTGTTAAACAGAACCTTAGCAATTCCCGACTCCTCGGACCACATGCTTTGGGTAAATTAATACTTCCTGTCATTCTGCTAAAGTATCAAAACGAAGTCTTAGCCATACCTGGCTCCTTGGATCGCATGCCTAAGGTAAATTAGTACTTCTTATTGATTCTTTAAATATCAAATAGAATCAACCACTCTACATGGCAAAGATCTTTACTGTAGTAACATGTTCAAAAAAAAAAGAAAGGGGAATGCTCATGAGCATCACTTAAAGCATTTGCAGGAATATCTATATCTGTTTGAGAATTAATTGCTTCTCTAGTCCTTTAAACTTGCTAATGAGTGGAGGATTGAGTAGAATTAAACCTATATGTGTACTACACTAGTGTGTATGCTTTTAAAGTTAAAGCTATACCTTGCCGAGGTGGTGGACTAAGTAAATTTAGCATGTCTTGATGCTAATCATGTGATGTGTGACAACTATGCTACCACTTATGTAAATCAATAAGCCAAGTTATACCCCATTATCATATTTATTAAGTGTTGAATAAAACAGAGATTACGTTTGGATTAATATAAGCATCACAAGTATAAAAGGAAGACTGGCAGATTTCATTAATATTAAGCCTCTGAAAAAGGCAGGTAGATTACAAAAAGTGGACATGGTTACAGAGCTCAGAAACAAAAACAACAAAAAGAACAAAAGAAAAAGAAAAAAGGAAGAGAAGACCATCGATGGCTTCATTTTTATTACAAGTTTGTCCTTTGGCTTCTTGGGAGACTGGGTAGAAGCTACCGTGGTAGAGGCTTGACCCTTGCCTTGGAGTTCTTCCTTAGAAGGTATGGGGAGAGTGGCCAACACAATCTCTATGCTCTGGGAAGCCTCTTTCTCATTTGAGGAGTCTTTGGGGGCCATGGGAGGCAAGGCAGCATCACAGGCCACTTCTTTGGTAGAGTCAGCTACCTTTTTCACGTCCTCGGACGTCTTTGCTTCTTTGGAGGAGATGTTGGCTGTAGGAGGAGCTTTGGTTGGGCTTTCCTTGCCTTCATCTGTCCCCAAGGAGTCCAGGTCGGCCTTGGAACCCGAGGAGCCTGAGCTGCGTATGGCTTGGGGGTAGTACACATTCTCTGCCCTCCTAAGAGCAGAAGAGGCCTCAACCCCAGCTTAGTCGAGGGCCTCGTTCCACACTTGGAGGTACTAAAACCTGCACACCTTCGTGACCTCAGCCCTAAGGGCTTCCTCGGTCTCAACTACACCCACTTCGTACCTTCTTGCTCAGCTTGCTCTTTGGCCTTCTCGGCCTCCTCTAGTTTCTTGGTTAGAATCTTGATTTGGTCTCTAACAGCAAAGAAGTCGTCCTCAACTTGGCGGAGCTGTTTGCGTTGAGCCTCAGCCTACCTTTCCGCCACGTCTAGGGCGGCCTCGGCACTCTTCTTGTCCCGATTAACCTCGAGTAGCTTGGCAATGAGCTCTTGAGATTTCTTCTCTGCTAGCTCGAAGGCTTTCACGGTAGCGGTGCGCCTGCCCTCCTCCTCCTTCATCATCTTGTAAGAGCTGATGACTATCTCCTCAGCTCTATGTGCGGCCTGGACGACCTTTTGCAACCAAAAAAAAAAAAAAAGAAGAAGAAGAAGGAGAAGAAGAGAACGGGAAAAAGATGGTGAATAGTAAACTTACCATTGCGAGGTCTCTTTTTAAGCTAAGAAAGACCTCATACTTCCTTAATGACCTTAAATCGGCCATATCTTTGGGCAGCAACAGGGCTTGCTCCACTGCGTCGGCCATGTAGCTGGCCTTCCTTTACTGGAAGTTTCTGATGGAATCATCCATAGGCAAGGGGGTGTCATCGAGCACCAGAGCAGGCATCTAGGCAGGGACCCCTACCTGGGATTCAACCCTTTTGTCTGCCAACATCTTGGTTACCTTGTTCTGTTTACCTCCCCTCTGGTGCTCAGCCTCTATGGAGATGGGACCCTTCCCCTCTTCTGCTACTTCGGAACCTCTCTGATCCCTCTTTCTCTTGAGATCCACGGGATCAGGTCGGGGTGGCAGAGAGGGTGGAGGAGGTGGGAGCTTGGCTTGGCTGGTTTTCTTAGGTGCCTTGTTCTCGGACTGAGACTTCATAACGTCAAGGAGACTAGTCCTCGGCTTGCGTTTTATCCCCATGGCTTCTGGGATGGAAAAGGCTACTTGAGTCTGGCTTACTTCGGCTATAAGTAAGTGACTGAAGTCACCAGTGAAGGCTTCTAGAGACTGAGGTTGGTTAAACACCTCAAAGTTGTCATCGGAATCGAGCACTTCAACCACCTCTTCTTCTCCTTCTTCTTCTTTTTCTTCTTCTTCTTCTTCTCTGGGGGTTGGTTGAGAAGGGGTTACTTCGTCCTCGGCCTTACGCGGCAAAAGTGGTTCTACTTTTAGCACCCCTTGTGGTCCTGGGCCTGGGCTAAGAAAGCCAGGCACGACAACGTTAATCAAGTGAAGACGGGGGTCTCTCGCCTTTATCTGGCACTTTGGTGCTTGGAAGCTGGACGAGATTGGGATGTAATCTAAAATCAGATGGGCCGCTCTGAGTTGACCGTTTGTGTGAATGAACACCTCGTCCTTCAATATCTTGTCTAAGCTTGACTTATTGACAAGGCTGAGGTTGAGAATGGTGGCACGCTTGCCTGTACAACCATTGGAACACAAGGCAAACATTGTTAAAAACATAAAAATAAGGGAAGAGTATAAATCAACAGAAGAACTTAAATCACAAGCATGAACTTAAGTTAATGGGAGTTTAGCAGAACATGTCAAGGGATGAAGGGGTGATTTTCAAGTAGTAAACCTTGACCTAAATTCCTACTTGGTTTCCCATCTCTTGTAGGGCAAGGGAGGCCATCGTGCCACTCCCCCGAGATGATCAAGAAATCCTTGTTCATACCCTTGTTGGATTCGAGGAGGTATGAGATAAGCTTGACCTCGGGGTGCCTAGTTTTAAGGTAGTACCCTTGCCCCTTTAGGTGATAGAGATTGTAAACCCAATTTACATCATGGTGAGTGAGAACTAAGCCCATTCTCTTGTTAAAGGCATCTGCACTACCTAAGATTCTAAACATGTTTGGTGCACACTGGGTGGGAGTTAACCTATGGGCCCTAAGGTAGTCCCTATTAACTGTACCCATAGGGATTCTCATCCCTCATTCTATAAAGGTAATCATTGGGATTACTACCTCTCCCTCTTGCCTCTCCTCATGCCATTGCCCTTCCTTACATTACCTTATGGCAACTACTAGCGGGATCCTATACCGAGCCCTAAAGCTCTCTAAACCCTCTGGGGAGTCTACCAAATAGGCGAATCTACCCATTCCTAAGTAAGGTTTGGAGGTACTAAGAAGATAGAGAAGAGTAAAGGGAGCCAAGGAGAAAAAGACACGAAGAAAAGAAAAGTAGGAAAAATATATAAATGAAAAGATTTATGAAGACTTACGCAAAGTAGAAAACTCTCCTCGGACTGGCTCTTAGTATTTGTGAGGGCATGAGTAAGTGAGGGTAACTTGGCAAGTTCAGTGTATGAGTGCTAAAGCGAGATGAGAGTTAAATTCGGTCAATATTTATATCAAAAGAAGAGTTACAAGCGGGAAAATACCCACTCGGGTCCTAGCGAAATCTTCAGCCGTTGGATCCGCATCGCACCGTAGAACGTGAGGGACAGGGAGTTGTAAAAATTTAATGAAGACATGTCTCGAATGTCGAGGCATCAAGAGCGTATCTTGGGCAATTAAAAGGACATCTTCATAGACAGGGGTGGTATACGGTGAGCACAGAGTATTTGTGGTGACATCGAAATCCTCCTTTCTTCCCGAAAAGACAGAAAGAAGAATCTTGAGGGGCTATTATAGGGGTAATGGGCCCAGGAGCGCATATCTATATATATATTGGGCCAGGGGTCCAATCTGAGGACATGAATAGCCTGAGGACGGGTAAACACCTTCTTAAGAATCTGTGTTGGTAAGTAAAGAGGTGAGGTCTGATCATAACCATCCAAGAAGGTTGTCCGAGGAGGAATACTTTCTCGACTGAGCAAAGTCGAGGTTAGAAGGTGCGGTCTAACACCAGGAGCAACGTTCCGGACGATTCCACTGATGAGGATAAGTATCCTGAAGGAACAAGATAGAGGAAGGCCATGAAATATTTCAAGGGAAAGCTGCTACCACCGCATTAAATGCTCTACAGCTAATTTTCTGGCTGCATTAATGTGAAGAAGACCCTTGAACAGTGCTGCCTTGGCTGCACCAACTCACAAAGGGCCTGAGAGGGTGTCTGATGGGACAAGTACTCAAGTGATGGCTTGGATGATCAACAGGTGGAGGGCCAAGATCGTCTAAAGAGAACTATATAATGTAAAAGATCCTTCATGGAGAGGGGAGGAAGAAGTTAAGAGAAAAACACTGTAGCAATCAAGAACTGAACTTGTAACCAAACTTGAGAATCAATATATAAGAACTGATTTTCTCGGACTGCGCCGAGGCCAAGTTCCTTTAGTTTAAACTTGTTTATCTTCATTTTCTTGTCATCAAAACATACTTTACTTGTTGTCTAATTCATTAAATCCCAGTTTTCTAACCCGCTCTCTATAAATTCATTGTATTAGGTTTTTTGGGTCTAAGTCCATCCACCATTTGGACTAGAAATTCAAATCTGGTCCTTACAACTAATTTCAAGTTACCAAATATGGGTACACCCTAACCGTTCGAGTTTAAACTATTAGATTTAATGGACTGTTAAGATTTATTCAATTGTATTTTTTTGCTTGAACACTGTTAAGATTTATTGTTATTTTAATAAGAAGTTAGATAATACTATTTTTTTTTTCTAAAATTATTTATTCTCGTACACATCTCCAAGAATCGGAGTGAATAGTACATTGATATATATAAACTTTGGTCATCTCAATAAAAGAAGCATAAAAAGTTTGATGGGAACAACAATAAATAACTTATTTCAACTACTAACAATGAGGACTTGCTTTCCATTGTTGACAGGCAAATGGAGGACTTGTTGGCTGGACAAGTGTGTGAAAAGACCAGTTTGTGATGCTACTTGCTAGTTAGACTAAAGTATACCTTTTTATCCTTAAAATTTGAAATTGTTTTTATTTTAAATTTGAATTTTTTTTTTTCCTCCACCAAATTTAATTTAATTTTTAAAATGATCATTTTGATCGTCTCTATAACTAATTTGGCGTCGAACACTATGGTATGCGAACGGGTTTTTGGGCCTTTTCGACTTGAATGCAAAAGAGGGGAGTAAAGCTCAAAACTCATTCTAATCTTTTAAACGTTGTAAGCTAATGGTGAACTATTATTAAAAACTCAAAGGTTTCTTGCTCACTAAAAGAAGCATCAAGTAATAATAATTCTTTCATAATGGTAAAAAAATTCATTCTCATGATACAAATAATTGGGGGAAAAATAAATTAAAGATAGAGAGAGCACTAATTGTGCTCTCTCACACCCAAAATCACCCTATAAAATTTGCTGCTTCTAATAATCAAAAGTTTTGGCCTAAGTTAGAAATATAAATGTAGATGGTGAGGTGGATATAAATCTGATTAATGATTGGCTCGGGACAAGGCTTTATAGTAGATGAAAGGTACGTCTAATATCCATCTCTAGGTAATGTTCAAAAACTTTTAGTTGTTGGATTTTTGAAAGAATGGCAAACTTGAGTAGTGAATTTTTTTGAACATTGCAACAATTTGGTTTGCTACTAAATTTGGATATTCCAGTTAGCTAAACTTGCTTTGCTAAGTCTATTTAGGAGAAATTATCCCTTAAGATCTGTTTGGTTGGAGGGGTAGAAAAGTGGGAGGACAGAAAATTGTGGGAGAATAAAAAAAATTTTAATTTCTCTCCTTTTTTGTTTGGTTGGAAGTGAAAAAGTGAAGGAATGGAAAAAGTGAGTTTGTATAAATTTACTCATGTATCCTTGTTAAAAATGATGCCCGATTAAAATAAAAAAGTGACAAACAACCAAAAAAAAGAAAAAAGAAAACACAAAAGAAAGCAATATATATATGAGCAATGTACACTTAAATCAAAAGAAAAAAAAAAAAAGCAACGTCCAAGAGGAAGAAGAAAAAAAAAAGGTGAAGAAGAGCAATATACGGACAAAACCCATGTGCAAGTGCACAAGGACATTTTTGTTCATTAAGTAGACTCATTTTCTTTAGTTTTCTCTCTATTTTTGAGAGAAAACTTTTTAGTAGGCTCAGGGAGAAAACACCTAGGTCCCACCATTTATTTTTTTTTCTTCCCACCCAACCAAACACATTCCAAAAAAGTTTTCCTTTCTATTTTCTCTCCAAAATTTTCCATCCACCATATTTCACTTTCAAACAAATACACCCTTAAGAACCTACTAAATTTGAGGGACCTCATCAGTTAGCATTAAATGTGGTCAAAAAGCTTGTTCATTGCTTAAGGTGATTTTAGGCCTTTTGGGGATATATAATAAATAACAAATTACTTAAGTGTTACGGGGCTTACACATGGAAAAATTATTATGTCCACCACTAGGAGGAATGCTGATGTAGTCCTCCTAACTAATGAGACGATATCATTTATTTAAATGTGTGAGTGAGCTTTCTAGTTAGCACAAAGAATAAAAAATATAAAAAAATTACTAAGTGATGTCACATTTGTACAAATAGCAGTACTTTATTGGTTGGAAGGTCAAAGAGGACCAAGTCAACGGTTCTCCTAATGGACCTAATAATTTCTCCTACACATGAGCTTACTCATGCATCAATGGTCTTTTGCCAAAGTTAGCCCACTTGGCAAAATTTGCTTCTTGGAATTATGGGTAAGCTCAAATCGGCCTTACTCCTTACTAGGGGTGTTCGCGGCGCGGTGCGGTGCGGTTTTGGGTCATTTTTAGCACCGCACTTTGTAGTGCGGTTTAGCTAAAACCATAACTGCACCGCACCTTATTTTTGCGGTCGCATGTGTGGTGCGGTGTGATGCGGTGCGGTTTAAAGTTTAGCCAAAACCATAACTGCACCGCACTTCATTTTTGCGGTCACATATGCGGTGCGGTGTATAAGATGCGGTTTGAATAATTTGAAATTGGTATATATTTCAAATTTTGGGCTTTTTCTACCTAACCCAAAACTAATTTTTTCCTTTATTTTGGTCCAAGTTTTAAACTATTAAGCTAGTTTTTATTTATTTTGGGCTTTTTTAATCAACACTTGCTAGGGTTATCAAACTTTTTTTTTTTTGAAAACTAGGGTTATTAAACTATTAATAATGTATTTAATATTAAAAATAATTAAATATATTAATATATATATATAGAGGGTGCGGTGTGGTTTGTGCGGTTTTCTTATTATAAAACCGCAAACCGCACCACACTATGCGGTGTGGTGCGGTGCGGTGTACTATTACTTGCGGTGCGGTGCGGTTATGCTATTTTGAGGGCAGTTTTGGTGCGGTTTTTGCGGTTTGTGCGGTTTATGCGGTTTGGTGAACACCCCTACTCCTTACCCTCAAAACTTTTCTCCCTCAAAATTTCCCATGAAAAATTAAATGGACTTGGACCATGTATAAATTTAAGAAAATAAAAGCAAGTAATGGGCACAAAATAATTAGGCAATAGCTTCGAGACATCGGGGAAAAACAAAAAAAAGGAGCATTATAAAATTTCAAAGGGTCATGCTAACGAGTGTCTTAAGGGCACTTGTTAACAATCTATTTTAGAAAAGTTTTGACATCACTTTTATGGAAAATGAAAAAAACTGTCAAAATATTAATTTTTTTTTTCTTTTCCCATAAAAACTTTCTTTAACTGGATTCTTAACTAGTGACCTAAGAGCACTAGTTAGCATTTCCCAATTTCAAATTAAACCTTCAACAGTTTCTATAAAAAAAAAAAAAAAATTAAACCTTCAACTCATATTAAACTCCAAAACACAACAATATTAGTTCAAAATATTATTTTTTTCATTATTAAAACTTTATGTAATGACTATTTAATTGGTATATGTCACAAAAAAATTCGGGAAAAGTCCAAAAAAATCCTTTAATTTATTCTTGTAACAAATTGAACTCCATACTGTCAAATGAACCATTTCAAATCCCGCAATTTTTGTTATTGTGCCAAACACTTAGAAATTACTGTATAAAACAACTGAGACCATGGGTGGGGTTCTGTTTAGCACAATAACGAAAGCACGAGGTTTAAAGTGATGCATTTCTCATTTAAAAATGAAGGGTTTAATTTATCACGAGAAAAACTATAGTTTTTTTTTTTTTTTTTTTGTTGGGGGGGGGGGGCGGGGGGAATAGATGAATAAATTTCATTAACTCAAATAAAAAAATCACTGCAGAATTGGTAGCATCAGGAATATTCTCAAACCAAACGTGAGTCTACCTTCCATCTCTCGTGCTTTCTCTAAAAAGTGACCGAACTTTAAATTGTCGGCACAAAAAAGTGGAAAAAATATTCACAACATTTTCATAATAAATCATAAATGATAGATTATTACGGGTGTTGTGTATCATATAACCTCTCTAAAAGTTGGCTCGACGAATCACAGTGATAGTAAACGGTCTTAAGCCTATAGGAGCTGGCTTGGACTTTTGAATGCCTGAAATACTACTTTTCAACGTATTATTCAGATAGGTTGAGTTCAGGTCGAACCTAACTAAATATAATAAAAGTGACATTATGGACTTTAAAGTTAAAATATACATGTTTATATTATAGCAGATACATGCAGAAATAAGAAGAAGAAGTGCAACACACAAGTCCTGCAGATTGAAAAGCTGTGAAACTGTGCAGTGTGCAAGAGAACAGCTAGCTATTGAGGACTACCCAGGTCAGTTTTTATTGCCCTCATCAATAAAAACTATCAAACTAGTTCTTTCCATTCTTCCATCATCAAGTTTAGCATACTGTTTTACATTCATATATAGTTTTTTTTTGGTTTGCTTGAGATAGACATTCATATATAGTTTATTTCTTTCATCAAGTCCAATTTGAGTTTTGTTTTTGTTTTGATAATGAGGATCAGAGGAGTTGGTATTTCGTATTCATGAACAGGCCGGTTGTGTTTATTTACTTTTTGTTGGTTTGACTTCACTGTTTTACATTTTTACAGTATCACTTTTGAATTATATGTTATATATCTCATGCTTTATAGTTTTGATGTTATAGTTGGCTGGTTTTGAGAGATTCAATCCGGTATGGCAACTGGGTGCTTATGATTTTTGACTTTATGAGATCGAATTGCTCATTTCTTGCTATAACTTTTACAGTAACATATTCATGATGAGTACCTTATAAAAGTTAGATTTTGATCCCTGAAATTTGGTTTAAGTTCGATTTTGGTCCTTTAATTTAAAAAACTCGGATTTGATTCTTGAAATTTCAATAAGGAAAAAATTCCATCTCTCCGTGTCTATAAAACTGGTTCGATTTTGGTCACTTAAATATGAGGTTGGTTCGAATTTGGTCCCCTACAAATATGGTTAATTCAATTAATTCTCTTAAAAATGAGATGCCTTTGCATACCATTAGTCACTGAAACAAAAAAATAGATGAAGGGAGCAAATTGTTCTATTTCTAAAATTTCAGATAGCAAATCTGAAGTTTTTAAGTTTAAAGGACCAAAATCAAACCAACACCAAATTTTGGGAGGAAAAGTATAATTTATTTCCCCCCTTTCAAAGGCAAGTACCAGTAGTTTCTTAAATACCAAGGGCCAGTGGTCTAGATTGGGCCTTCTCAGAAATAAATAAAAAAGATGCTTGAAAGGTTGAAGTTTCTGATATCTATGTCTTTAGATGTGTCATGTTGCCATCCAAGTTGTGAATCCACATGGTTTGTTGCGTAGTGATAAATACATGACTCACCATAAATGTCTTTTAGGTTTTTATTAATTTGATTCATCAGCAGTGGAAGCACAAGTGCCTATGAAGGCCCGTGACACTAGAGAGAAAGAACAGCAAACCATTCATCCTATGGATCAAACTTAAAACAGTTTTGGACATGCTTGAACCTTGCATGAGATAGAACGAGTCCATTTATTTGCAATTGGATTTGACATGCATCCTTCTGTCATTTCATGAAAATTTAGAAAACTTTCCTTTAGTGCAACAAAATTGGCATATTTCATATGTTCACTAAATCAAAATAGACTCAAATCAGATGCTATGTTAAAAAGAATAGAACAATATTATGTGTAACAAGGATTTAAATTGTCTTTCCGTCAAAGAGAACTCCAGCCAAAAATGTAAATCTATTAAAATGAGACATGAATGTTCGTAAGCTTATCTCTTATATTGAAGATTTATTTATTTATTTTTTTTTTTTTTTTTCTCTTTGGATGTTGCAGTTCTATATTAAAAAGCATCAGCTCGGTATTTGCATCATGCGTGCTTTTTTGAGCTGCCTCAGCTTGAAGAAGAATAAGCAAAAACCTCGGTATCAAGAGGCTATCATTCTTGCTTCTGAAACATCTTGTAAGTAGAAAATTTGAGCTGACTTGATCAATTTTGACTTACAAATGAAATAATCAGATCAAGGACAGACAGCTTTAAGTTATCAAATTTATTTCTTTTATATATCCTAATTAGGCCCTGCTTCAGTTTTTCTTCTTTGTGGCCTTAAGTTCTCTACTTGCCCTCAGCTACACAAACAAGTGGAAATATGAAACTGAAACAGATAGCATATTTATTCAGAGTAAGGAAGTCTATATTCTAGTCTATCTAGGAAAAGATTTTTCAACTGGCTTTTCATTTGCTATGCTGTCAAGTGTCTTGGTAGTTATTCTCAGCTGCCTGTAGGATATGTCTCCTTTTATTAGTTAGTTAACCTGCAAGGCTAGGACAGCCACATATGCCATGCAATGCCCCTCATTGCATCGGCCAATCAGTTCATGCATTTTGAATCAATGCTAGTTTACTTGATAATGGTTGGTCCATGTAAGTGCTAGCTAAAAGCTTAGCTCACTTGACTTTTTTAAGTACTTAGCTCACTTGATAGGTTTTTGGCTTTTTGCATTAGTTTACTTTCTCAACCTCATGCCCTGCCATTCCTTCGCAATGGCTTCTTGAGTACTTATTTGTGTGGGATATAACTATGGTCCATGGAAGTGTGTGTATGTAACCAACTGGCTATTGTCTCAATGTACGCTAGCATTGTGCTTATGGATATTTCTCCTCAAGCTATACTCATGCCATTATCAACATGGCGTTGCCTGTATTGCACCCACAATTCAAGCAGAGAAAAACTCCCTCATGCCTCTAAAGTAGATTGAACCAGATTGTTAGTAGGAACATCTAGTTTGTTCATGCCTTTATTTTTTACCTAATACAAGTCTGCCAGTAAGTTGATTATAGGTCTACTGCTTAATGCGCCATGCTTGTTTCCATGCTGCACATGCCAGGGTGTTTCTCTCCTCTATCTTCGAAATTGCCCTTGCATGGGTGTAGCCTTGGTGTTAGTTGCTGCAAGCATTGTTGTTTAGCTCATTTTCCACTTTGCTTGCCAAAATCTTGACTCCCTTGCACATTGTGTGTTGGTTTTGGCATAGGTGCAAGGTGACACCATCTACTTCTATGTCCGTCCACCAAGGGAATAACACATATCTAGTTGAACGTGTTACAGTACATGTACTTCTAACCTACCTGTAGGGAGTAAATGCTTTTTCATCATAATTATTAGAATCTATATGTTAATTTTTTAGAAGTTTTTTAGGTGAAAAAACCATTTGCTAAGATCAAAGTTCTGTTAGTAGGCATATAGGGGTGGGGTGGGGGACTACCCCTAAAGGCATAAGAAAAATCTGGTTTTCTTTATAAGGAACTTGTAGAGGCAATGCTGAGAGCTGTTAGGGCAGAACAAATTTTCTTCAAAGAGACTATTTGTAATGCTCATTCACTAAAACCTCAAAACCTTTTGCACAATTACTGGAGAGACTGAGGCAGCCACAGTTGCCACAAAAAGCTGAAGATAAACAAAGAAATTGTCAAAACTGTGTGTTTGATTTGCCATTTGAGACAATCTTATGAATTTTTAAATTTTTGACAGTTACAATCAATGAAATCAAGGCCTTGTATGATCTATTCAAGAAACTAAGCAATTGCATATATGATGATAGTCTTATTCACAAGGTATATCTATGCAATGTTTTATTATGTAGCTTCTGATTTGTCTCTTTTCATGAGTTAGTGGTGGCAGCTTGGTCCACTTTCTGAAATCTGTGATCAATATGGTTGAAGGTTAACATAGACTTTTTAACACTTTGATTAGAACTTGAAATTATTGGTGCACCTGTGCTAATTTATTCAAATTCTATGGACAGGAGGAATTCCATCTTGCACTTCTTAGAAACAGCCATAAGCAGAATCTTTTTGCAGACAGGGTCTGTATTTTCTGCGTTGCACTGTACTCTTTGTTTCCTTTTTCTACTATTGTCGTCTCTTGTCACCTTGTATACTTGAGTTTCTTCTCATGTCAATTATTTATTACTTATAATTTTTCTTTTAAATGTATACTCAATTGGGTAAAACGAAAGGTTGTATCTGTTTATCAAAGAAATCCAACTTGTCAATTTCCTGGAATTCAAAGTGAATTTAGAATAACAAATGGATCTAAAAATGTTTTCATTGTAAAACAAATGATAAAAAACTTTATTATCCATTGTAGCTTGTTGTCGACAATCCATCTAATTGTCAACTGTTTACTTTGTACATAACAAATTTCAGCCAGCTGATATTGAGTTATATGCATGCCTACACTAAAACATATTGCAGGTATTTGATCTGTTTGATGTCAAGCATAATGGGGTTATTGAATTTGAAGAATTTGTTCGGTCTTTAAGCATCTTCCACCCAAATGCACCTAAAGAAGACAAAATTACATGTATGACAATTTGTCACAACAATAAATCATTTCCTTCTTCTTAATTTTCATCTTGATGTATGTTTCTTGTTCCAGTGAAGATATAAATTGTATGTTGAAATATGCAACCCTCCCTTTATCTATCCAAGATCTTTTATGATTACTAAGCTGGGAAAGGATTCTTTTGCAGTTGCATTTAGATTGTATGATTTGCGACAGACTGGCTACATTGAGCATGAAGAGGTGAGTTACAATTTTCTTTTTGTCCTCATGGTGTCTTTAAATATATCACAAAATCCAATTAATGGCAACAATAATTGCTCAACTGTTGCTAATATTTATGTGGCTTTAACACTCACATGACCATATGCGAAATCTCTTTACGTTTTTTCATATAGCACAAATACTTCAAATTGGAGCCTATCCAGTAGAAGGGGGCCAGCTGGGTGCAGGAATTCCCCCCAATTTAATATCTAGTTAATCTGATATCAAGAATTTAATTGTAACCTATTGTATATGTTATTTTCAACCATATCCTGTAAGGCTTAAACTAGTCTCAATTTTAACCTTGGATAGCTGCCAATGGAAAATTTTATTGGTAGTTTACCATCACTTGGGGATTAAAAGAATAATCGCATCAAATACGTTTTGTTTCAGGATGGTCTTCAAAGTGACATATCTATAATTTCCTTCAAAGATAAAAAATAAAAATAAAAATTAAAGAAATCACAATACAAGACTAAATAAGATATTAGAGGATTCCAATTAGATATCTGGTTTGTTATTTTCCTTCACAATTATTGCAAGCCTGATTATTAGACTGAGCAGTTCTCATTGTTGTAAAAAGGAAATTTTTGCAAAAAAATATCACCATGAACTTCTACAAAGCTTTAGAGAAAGCTGATTTTATTGGAAATTTCATTTATGGAATTGCAGAAGAAGTGTAAGTCATGTTAACAACTACTGTCTGTCATAGCTTTGTTCTTGCATACAATGTTACAGTTACTATACCTTTCCTTATCATATGGTTTTTGTCAGATGTGGTATATAATCTCTTGTGTAAGTATAGCAGCATATAAATCTTGTTCCAAACATTTTACTATTGTTGAAATTCCTAACACTCTCTACAAGTTATCTTTAATCACTCAATTGTTGTGTCCTCTATCTCATGAACTACACTATTGCTACTCTTGAAGTTGAAGGAGATGGTGTTGGCTATTCTGACTGAATCTGAATTGACGCTTTCTGATGAAGAAGTGGAATCAATTGTCAATAAGGTGTTACACATGCTACACTTCATATATGCTGTATTTTTCACTCAATGTCTATATCTAAATTTCCATTGGTTGTCAAATTTGTTTATTTGTTTAGACAATGATGGAGGCTGATTCAAAAGGAGATGGGAAAATTGATCAAGAAGAGTGGAAGGAATTGGTAGAAAAGAATCCAGCTCTGATAAAGAACATGACTCTTCCATATTTAAAGTAGGTCCTACTGTTGTATCCATGCATCATCTGTTGTTCAGTTCATTTTTTATAATGCTCGGTCATGATATCATTTTGGATTTAAACTCTAGCTAGTTACTACTCTATATCACTAACCATACATTGAAGCAAGAATCTTGAGATGGTTTGTATTAGAAGTTATGTTAGGAGAGAGAGTAGAAGTACATAGAGATTAAAGTGGTTCAGCCTCTTGTCCTAACCCCAACAACGTCTATATTATCTTAAATTGTGTGTTACAATGAGTTGATTGGGGTATATATATAGAGACTAATCCTAGGCTAACCATATACTAACCTTGGGGTTACTTTACTTGCACTACAAGTAGAATTAAAATTACTTTTCTTGCACTTCAAGTAGGTCCTAGTATATATTGAATCTATATGGCCTCGGGCCCTGAACCTTACTATATCTAACAGTTTGACTATTTAAGAGTAAAATAAGCAATTCACCGGGGGGTGGAAATATTCACTAACAAGATGAACTATCCATTTGAAATTGCTTTACTACTCAAACTATATAGTTATTCTAATTCTTCATAAGTGGTTCCCATTTTCCAGGGACATAACTCTGGCATTTCCCAGCTTTATACTGAACACTGACTTTGAAGAGTAGAAGTACTTGCCAAATAAAAATAGTTCCCCCATAGATGCTGTTCACTTCAAGGCACATTCCCTGTGGACAACTTGGTCAATCATGGTTGCTGCTAAAGTGGCAGAGAGAGGAGCAAAGAACCAACAATCTCTGAGGCACCTCCCAGGCACTTTTGATAGTGAGATCCAGCCAGTGTATCCTGTTTGCTATTCACAACAACAAATCTTAATGTTTCACCACATAGTTTAGTTTACATTATTTTTCCTCATCTGTATGGCATAAAAAAAAAGTTTCTAGTGAGACATGATATAACATGTTACCACCTTACCTAAAAGTTTAGGTACTGGTCAATTACATTATATTAATCACTTGTGACTTCCATTCGATGTGAGACTTAACTACTCATACTGACACTTGTATTTGTATATGCAACACCTCTATGTTAACTGATTGTCATGCATTCATCATTCTTCTTGAGTTTTTCAAGTCTTTAGTTTTACATTATCATACGTCCTGATTATCTTTACCCATGGTGCTGCCACTACAAGGGGGAGAATTTCATTGCTTCAGGATTACAACTCCATGAGGTTTGGTTGTCATTTTTAATGATTTGTTAATCGATCAGAATCATTAAGAGTAATTTGGTCAAGTTGGCATTTGGAACCATGCTTAGTCAACGTCCAAGTTGTACCTTTTTCCCATTCTAAAAGAGAAGGAATTGAAAACATAAAGACGAGGCAACCCAGACCTTATGCATGTCACTTTTAAGCCTGTCTCTCTTCTTTTATGTTTTTGTTTTGGTGCCTTTAACCTTTTGAAGGTGCATTGGTCTCTCTCTCTCTCTCTCATGAGTAAGTTATACACACCTTTATTAGGTTCTCTCAACCCTCTACCCAGATAAGAGGAGGAAGTGTTGTTTGAACCAAGGCTTATTGGCAGTTGCATTGGATTTATGTGCTACACAAAGATAGTATGCTAACTTGCTGAAGCAACTGTGTAATGGTAGAGCCAGATTGTTGTCAATGGTCTTGTCTGGACTATACTTTAAAGTACGGTAAATGACATGATAATTCCCTCTGATTAAGACTACTATGAGTTTATAAAGTCATGCTTTCCATCCAACTTAATGGAAAATAACCCCACACAAAAAAAAGGACTAGTGTCATGTGTATCTTTGAAAGAGAAGATGGATATTTTTATCATTTTATTAATCATTTTTGTCAATCTGAATGGAAAATATGACATTGCAATTTTAGTCCAAGATACACGGAGGTAGAGTGTAACCTTGAAAAATCAGGGGGTAAGCGAGGGAGCTTTTTTTTTTTTTTTCCCTGAGAGCCATAATGTTGTCACTTACCATAATAATATTGCCAAATATTATGTCATTTCCTATATAATTCCAGATTCCTTTACCTTACAAATGATGCTACAAAAACTCATGCTCCTTTTCTCATTCATCCACAAGTTGTTCCAATCTTCTAGAATCACCAAATGGAGAAAAATTGAACACAGCATAGCATGGAAAATTGCGTATTCCCACAATATAATTCCACATTCAGAAGCATATAGCTGTGCAGCGATTGGACATTTTCTAATCTGGTTAATTAAAGCAATGCTTGAAGAGAGAACCTCGTCCTCTACTTTAACAAGCTTCCATTCTTAGCAGCTACGAAAGAGAAGAACCAGATTCCAGCATCAAAGTTAAAACCATGCTATATATTCCCAAAAAAAAAATCCATGACCATTATAAGGGAATTTTCTTGTCATCTTTAAATCAGGAATTAGGTACTACCGTGGAGGGTTGTCCTTAAGCAGCACAGGATTCCAATTATACGGAAACATTGCGGAGGGTAGTAGTAGCACTAGCAGTCCACTTTGGTGTATATGGTAGTCCTCTATCCTTCCTGGTCACTTGTTGAAAAACCTTAAATTGATATTCCCTGTCACCAATTGATGTTGATAATTAACATTTTAAACGAATCAATCCTATTTGTTTTATGTAAAGAGACCATATCTTATGTAAATATCTCCTACGTAAGGTTTACGTGTGTAAGCCCCCCGCGTAAATAAAAAAAAAGTAGCCCAATTTTTTTCACGACTCACTTTCATATGGACTTGTTGGGTGCACTGCACCATGGGTCCAGCCCACTTGTAATAGACATGCTCATTTAATGAGCTTATCTTTTGTCTCTAATAGCTTTTTTGGATGGAGGGGAAGTAGAGTATAGAAAAAGAGAGTAAGTTAAGTTATCTTATTTGAAATTTTTTTAAGAGAGGAGGAGGAGAGATTTGGAGAGGTTTGGAGGGGTTCTAACTCCTCATTTTTAATTTTCCCAAATTTGAGAGATTTGGAGGGAGAGGAAAACATATAAATGTTTGACTAAATGAATTACCAAATTTAACATTACCATATTAACAAAATTACAAACTATGAAAAAGTTAATTATTTCACTCCCCCTTACTTAATTTTAAAAATATCCAAATAAGGTAGAGGATAACCATTCCCCTCTACTCTCCTCCCCTTTACTCCCCTCTACTCTCCTCTCTCCCAAAACTTCCAAACATAGCGTTAACTTTTCTTCATCATGTACAAAAGTCATCATGAGTTATCAGGTTGCTGGCTTTGGATTTATTGGGGTTGGTTGGCTTAGGTGTGTTGGACACGTCGAGGAGAAAAAGAGAAAAGAAAGGGGTTGATACATTAAGGGTATTCAGGCTAAGAGCATACACATCCTATTTCTACAAAAAATTCTATTTTACAATCTCAAAAGCTATTTTATCGTTTATACCATACCATTTACAACACACCTAACATCCCAACTTTTATTTTCCTATTCAACTCATTAAAATAATATATACTACTCAATAAAATAATATATACAGTGCTACAGTGCCATCCTACCCAATAAAATATAATAAACATTTTACAATTTTTGCTACAATGCCATCCTACATTTAGGATGGCACTGTAGCACAATTGCAAGACCAGGTAACGTGGGTTTTTAGGACTCTATTAAATTCACCTACATATGGCATATGAGAGACCCAATACTAAGGGCATTCACATTGAGAATGACATATGCCATATGTTGGTTTAATTTAGCATAAAAGCCCAAAAACCCCACTGCATCCGAACTTGTAAATGTAGACTATTGCAAAAAAATTTGCAATTGTGCTACAGTGATTCTAAATGTAGAATCGCACTGTAGCTCAATTGTAAAACCAAAAATATTATTTTATTCTTTTTCTCTCTCCACTTTGTCTCCCTGACTCTCCCACTCTCTCAGGTCTGTCTCCCACGTCTCTCTCTCTCTCACAGGTTTCTCCCTCTCCCTTTGCTTTCTCTCAGTGATTTCTCCATCTCCCTTTGCTCTTCTTCAGGCCACCGTTGGCCACCATCACCCAGCAACGCCAAGCCCAAGCCACGTCTTACCCAGCAACGCCCAGGTTGCTGTTGGCCACTGTCTCACCCGGCGTGGTCTGATGGGTCTCTCACAGCGATTGGCATGGTGTGGAGGTTTGTACTTGGGTTGTTCGTAGAGGAGATTGTGGCAGATCATGGGTCTCTCTTCGATCTAGTGAGTTTATTGATGGGTTTGTTATGGGTCTCTCTTCGATCTAGTGGGTTTATGGTTGGTTAGTGGTGGAGATCGTGGCAAATCAGTGGTGGGTTTCTTTGGAGGTGTGGGTTATTTTGGCATGGGTTTCTTTGGCGGCGTGGTTCAAGTGGTGGGTTTTGTTTGGCGTGGGTCAGGTGGGTTATGGTTTGGAGATTGCTGTTCGGCGTGGAGTTGTGAGCATTAACAGTAGATCGGATCGGAAGGGAGGTGGAGAAGCGCCAAGCCACAAACGGAGAGAGAGATGAGAGAGGGAGACTGAGAATGAAAACGGTACGGGTAAAATTTTGAATTTGTGTATTCAGATTTGTAGCGATGGGTTTTGCAGCGATGTTGGCGGCATGTTTTGCAACGATGGGATGCTCAAGATCGCTGCCGATGATGGGTTTTGTGTGTGTTTTGCAATAAGGCATGGATTGATGAGTTTTGTGTGTGTTTTGCAATGAGGCATGTATCGGTGAGTTTGTATCTGATGGGTTTGTATCGATGGTTTTTTTTTTTTTTTGGGTAAGTCCAGCAGTGGTGGCTCTGGGTTTGGCCATGAGTATGGGTATGGCTGTGGCTTTTTTTTTTCTTTTCTTTTTTTCCTGGTGGTGGTGGGTTTGTGACTGATGTGGTGGTGGTGATTTTTGGTGGTGGGTGGATGAGAAAGAGAGAAAAATAGAGAGATGGAGAACAAAGATGAAGAGGAAGAGAGAAGAGAGAAGAGAGAGAGATTTTTTATATTATTTTAATATATTGTAGGTAAAAATAAAAGTTGGATGTTGGGTGTATTATAAAATGATATTGTATAATTGATAAAATAGTTTTTTGAGATAGTAAAATAAAAAAGGATGGCATTTCCGGATGGGAATGTTCTAATGCTCTAAGGGAGAGCAAAAGAAAAAAGAAATTGGCTGAACCAAAGTCAAGGTAAGTGGGTTGCATTTATTATGAATTGATGTCAAAAGTGTGAAAGGAAGAAAAGAAGGAAAAGATTTAGAAATAAAAGGAGAGGTCATTCGGCCAGTGAGTAAGTGGAGAAGTCCCAGAGAATGAGATTGAGGACAGTGCAGTCTTGAAAAACTACGTGAGTGAGAGCAAGCAAAAGAGAAGAGAAAAGAGAAAATTGTGAGAGATACACAGTGAGGAAGAGAGCAATGAGTGAAGAAAAAAAAAGAGTTTTTTTGCTCAAGTTGTATCTTTAAGTGTTATAATCTCTATTTAATATAGTGAAATTATTCGGAGTTTGTCCAGTAATTTTTTCCTTCAAGGAAAAAGGATTTTCACGTAAATCTTTGTGTTCTTGTGTGGTTGTACTTCCACTGTGCTTGCTGAAATTTTTTTTTTTTTTTTGAGAGGTATGCTTGCTGAAATTTATTCTCACTTATATAGAGTTTTTCTTAGTAGGACTCACTATTATTATTACTTTAATTGTATACTATACTACTAATTACCGCATACCACCTTGATAATTACAAAAAAAATTGTGTGAAATCTTTTTATGTCACTATGCTTATTGTCTTGGTAAAGCAAATGTTAGTGGACAGTAAAGTAAAAGAGTGTATCTCGTACATTTTACATATGCATTATCCCACTTGCAACGTGCAAGTCTCACAAAACTGTGAGACTCATATGTTGGGAGATGGATGACATATAAATCGAATGAATAAAATAATTATTGGTAGTGTAGTATCTGTCTTGAGAGGTTGACACCGCCAAATCACAGTACCATGTTCCCAACTTGGACGGTTGGAAAAGTGCACATAGTGACGTTACCTTTGGACTAGGGGGCAATTCCCCCCACCCCTCCCCCCCTTTTTTTTTAATATTATTATTATTATTATTATGTACTAATTTTAGCAATTTTATTTTACAAAATTACATTCTTTTTCCTTAAACAATATCATTAATTCTTTTACGGGTAATGTCATACTCACAAATTTTTTTATAACATTTTTATAAACTGTTTTGGTATCAAATTATTAGGTTCGCACATGAACCCACCACTCACATCATTTTTTTACTTATTAGTAACCACTTATCACATCAATAATTTATAAAAAAGTTTGTAGCGCTATATATTTTCCTCATTTTAGTGACTATAAAAAAAAAATTTATATATCTAAAATCTAAAACAAAATATACAAGACCAAAAAAAATAGCTCAATAACAAAAATTACCAATAGTGAAACTAAAAAAAAGAAAAAAATTAGCTCAATTAACCAATTTTATTTAAAATAAACAACCCTGCACTTTAAAAATTCTAAACAAAAATAATTTTGTTCTTACCGTCACCAAAAAAAAAAAAATTCTCAGCAACTAAATAGTAATAGAGTCAAAAATTGAAACCGTTGTTGCACACAATCAACAATAAAGTCGCCTCCGTCCTGCAGCCTTTTTCCCAGGTAGACTACGACTAAAACAAAAAGTCATGCAATATCGAAAGCATAAATACACACAAAAGTAGGTGACAGGTGCAGATTTGCATAGCTTTGTAGTTTGTAGGCAATTCAGAATCAAAAACTTTGGCATCCTTTGAAAGCCTTTTAGGCACTTGGGTGAATGAAACAATAAAACCACAACAGCATTCTCATATAGGCAGGGCCGGCATAACAGTAGATGCAAGAAATGCAACCGCTTAAGGCCTCAAATAAAAGAAGGCCCCACTTGTAAAAGAAAAAATTTTATATATAATATATTTATTTATATATTTTAGTTAAAAAAATTTTAAGTATTTTTATTAGTCAATAAAATACATTAAAAAGGCCCAATTGTATCCTAAAATGTAAAATACAGAATATTAAAAAGGAAAAAAAGTCAAAATTCAACTAACACAATTAAATTTTAGGAGACAAATGTATTAATCCATTCTTGAAATATGCTAAAATTAAAATTAATAGCAGACAAATTCATTAATAATATAACGTAATCGTCTTGAAATATGCTAAAATAGAGATTATAAATGTCAAAAACAAAACAAAAACCTCTCATCTCTCTATCTTTCTACCTGTCCATCTATATTCTTACGGCCTTACCTTTCTTTTCTTCATCTTCATCTTTATTTTTGATCTTTTTCCATCAACTCAGTCAGCCCCTCTAACTTAAAATTTTTCTTTGTTGATCCCAGCATACCAGCCTACCAGTACCAGCCGGCAGTCACAGAAGGTATTTCTCTCATTCTCTGCTTCAGTTCTTTCTTCCCCTCTTTCTCTTTGTCTTGCCGAAAATAAAGACCCAAGAGTCTTCTATTTCTTTAACTTATATTATATATATTTTTAGTTTATTTCACACTTTCACCGCAACTGTCACTGAACAACTGTTTGATGTTGATGGGATGGGACACGTTTTTTGTTCTGCCCATCTGTGGACCTTTTTTTGCTTTAAAACTTAGCCATAGAAATTGAAGAAAAGGCTGGTCCGGCTGGATCACAGCATGGTTCTCACACTGTTTTAAAAACCGGACCGGACCGGCCGGTCCGACCGGTTCAACCGGGAACCGGGAGCCAATCCGGTCCGGTTAAAAACCCCAAAACCGGTCAATAACCGGTCAACAACCGGAAAACCGGCCAAAAACCGGTCAAAAACCGGGGTTGAACCGGAAATTTAAAAAAAAACGGTTCTATGTCCGGTTCGGTTTTTAAAACCATGGGTTCTCACCCCTTTTTTTTATATAGTGGTACTGTAGTCAGTGGTTTGTCACATCACGTGACAGACCACTGACCACACTTTTTTTTTTGTTTTTTTTTGTTTGTTGTTCTTTGTTAAAGACCACAGAGACCACTATTATTTACTTATTTGGTCCGACGGTTTCTAACCTTCTTTTTTTTTTAATCTGACACTTTATCTATTATTATAAATAATTATGTCAATTAATAATTTGATGTATATTATATTAACTTATTTGTACTATAGTGACACTAATTTATTAAACTATATATTAAATTAATTTTTACTTGTACAGGTTTAAATTTTCAAATGGTCACGGCTTCAGAAAAATTACAATAACCAGATTCTATTGTTCTATACTTTAAATTTTATTTTTAGTTAAATTATCATTTTAATTTTATTAATATATAATTATAAAAAGGCCCCATTTAAATTTTTCGCCTAAGGCCCCAAAACTTGTTGAGCCGGCCCTGCATATAGGCAGCTCTTCTGAATCCTATTTTCCAAACAATGGTTATAGAAGTACTCATATTTGATATACCATATTGTTTTCCACAAAAGAAAGGCTTTTATTAAACATCAGAGAGCTTCACCTTCACAATGGGCTGCATGTGCATAAAGCAGCGAGTTAAACACGAAGACCCAGCTGTTCTCGCTTCTCAAACCTTTTGTAAACTTCATTTTCTTTTCATTTACTCATTTTCAGGTTGTGATGCACGGGTTTTACTTGTTAAAAACATATCTATGCCTCATATTTTTGCAGTTAATGTGACCGAGGTTAAAAATTTGTATGAGCTATTCACGAAACTAAGCAGTTCTATTATAGAACTGGCCATACCCATTGGGTAATGGATATCCAACCCTATCCGATCCAAATATTTCGGGTAATACCCGGTTCTTAATGGGTAAAGCTCAACCGGGTAGGGTATGGATATTACCCGAATTTTTCGGGTAGGGTATGGATAATATCCATACCCTACCCGAAAAAAAAAAAAAAAAAAAAAAAAGACCTAAACTCTCTCACCGTAACTCAGTCTCACACTCTGTCTCTCTGCCTCTCCAGTCCTCACCGTCACTCTCTCTCTCTGCCTCTCCAGTCTCCGCCTCTCCTCACCGTCACTCTCTCCAGTCTCCGCCTCTCCTCGCCGTCGTTTCCGCCCCTACCTTCGTCCAAATCGCCGATCGCGTTGAAAACCTCCTCCACGGTATCTATCTCTCTCTCTTATAGTCTTTGTTTGGTTGCTCAGAAAATTTTGAATTCTAATTTTACTTTTTGGATGTCATATGATTGACTGAGGTGGTGCTAACTTTTGGTTTGGTTGGTCAGAAATGTGAGGAAACATTTTCATACCCATTGGTTTTCCCTCTTTTGCTAGTTTGGCTTCAAAAGAAAATTCTTTTCTGTGGTTATCTGGGTTTGACGTTTTGGGAGGATTTTGTTGATAATTAGCTTTTGTTTCCTTTTCTAGACTGAGTTTGTCAACTGGTGAGTTTTTTGTTCTTTGCATGTTGTTTACTTGTGTTGTCTTGTTGAATTTGTTGTCTAGGTGTGTGTTAGATTTTGATTTTAGAGTTTGAATTCAGCTGGGTATGTGTCAAATTTGGTTTTTGATTGAATTTTATCAACTGGGTATGTGTTAGATTTGGTGTTTGATTGCATTAAGGTGTTTGATTCTATATGGGGATATGTCTATTTATAGAGAGGAGTGTAAATGCTATGATTAGTTCAGCCATCATCTCCTCATCCACACACAAGCTTGAAATGACCACATATTTTAAGTGGTAATCTTCAACCCGTGTGCTCTGTTAGTGTTAGTGAGGAGGAACCCAGCTTTTTTATATTTCTTTCACAATTATTGGTGCAAGATCCCCTAATGCACTTATTTAAAAATTTCTGCATTAACTCTTTCTATTTCTTCGCAATGAAGCCACAAAATTAAAGTAGCATAATAGCTTAACATGGTTTACCAAAAAAAAATATAATAATAATAGCTTAACATGGGTTAATTAATCTAGTGCCCAAAAAGTCAGTCATTACTCGTATTGGCATGGAAACTTTAAGAGGAAGAAGGCATGAATTGTTTAACATGGTTTTGATGCTTCTAATATTTTTTTAATTGTTTCTCCAATATATTATTGGGTTCTGTTGTGACTTACACGGTCCAAACATCCCTGCTTCTGTACCTAAAAGTTTGAATTGGCTTTTTAACTTTGAATTTCCAACAGCAATATTGTGGAGTTATGTGTTAAGTCTTTCATTTTGTATTTCCCTTGCAATGTTGATAGCCTTCAGATATTGTTTCTCAAAAGATCCGATTTCTTGCAGTGTAATTGTTGAAGCTCTAAAGGTGGATAGTCTGCAGAAACTTTGTTCATCATTGGAGCCTATTCTCCGGAGAGTTGTAAGATAATTTTTCTTATGAATTTTGCTGTTTTCCATGAAGATTTAGGATAGTTGCTTCCAACATGTTTAGAACTCTTTCGAAGGATTGAAGAAGTGTCTCTGCTGTTTGGTTGGAGTGTTGGACATGCTAAGTGAAATTCTTGTAGGCTCAATTGCTTTTGCAATCTTCTGGGTATTGGCAGTTTTCTCAGCTGTTCCTTTTCTACCAGTTGGGAGGACTGAATATGATGCAATTGATCTTCAAATCCTTGGTCTTCTCTTTGGGACCATGGTTGTCAGTGTATATGGTTGTCAGTGAACATGATGATACAATGAAGGAGCTATTTGTCAACTCAAAGTTATAAACTTCTTATGCTTTCTTTTCTTATTTGCAATCTTTATGTTTTGATATATGAATGTGTTATGAAAGTTTAGATATGGTATGACTCTATTATGATATATAAATGAAACTTTCTTGGTTTCCATTTATCACATTTTTTTTATTGATTAGTTTTTTCTTTTTTAAGATTGGTTAGTTTTTATGTTATAATGTTTTGAATAAAAAAAAAAAAATTAAATGGGTTTCGGGTTCGGGTAGGGTATGGATATCCATGGATAATATGTTCGGGTAAGATTCGGGTATGGATATTATCGGGTATTGATGATCGGGTATCCATGGGTAAAATTTTCGGGTCGGGTATGGGTATACCTGACCCATACCCGATCCATGGCCATCCCTAGTTCTATAGTTAATGACGGGCTTATAAGCAAAGTAAGTTGCACCCATCACTAGTTCCCATGGCACATATGTATGAACATATAGAATTGTAATATACAGATGCAATACAAGTTGCTATGAAGTTGGCAGACTTGTTTAGATAATATTATACCTACAGCTCAGTTGTTTTGAGTTTGACTATTTGACTGCGCTTTAAAATTTCTTTAACTAGCCTTCATCCCTTGTTAGAATAATGATTAAATGATTAAATTCATCACTTCTTAACATTTTAAAGTTTTGAGATAAGTGATTGTTTATCACCCTTTCCTAAGTGTTTAAGCTTTTAGAACAAGTAGTAGTTTATCACTCCCATCAAAAAAAAAAAAAAAAGTAGTAGTTTATCACAGTTTGAGTTTACAATCCAATACTAAAATATATAGTAATTAAGCTCTTTTCATATGGTAGTATGATTATCTAATCTGAACTTGGTTTTGAGTTTGCAGGAAGAACTTCAGCTTGGTTTATTCAGGAATGTCAAGAAACAAAGTCTCTTTGCAGACAGGGTCAGCTTCTGGCTTTTATCTTGATATTTGAGCTAAAATGTTTTTGCTTTAACTTTCTGATAGTAAAATGTTTTTGCTTGTCCCTATCTTAACAGATCTTCCAACTCTTTGACTCCAAACATGATGGGGTGATAGAATTTGGAGAGTTTGTTCTTTCTCTGAGTGTCTTCCACCCCGAAGCACCTCAAGCAGATAAAGTTGCTTGTATGAAATTCTTCTAATCTGTGTGTGCTTTTGTGTATGTTTAAAGACTGTACTAAAGCTTCATATCTGATGTCGCAGTTGCATTTCAATTATATGATATATGGCAAACAGGCTTTATCGAACGGGATGAGGTAAAGAGTGAGATTTTGACCTTAATTCTTGTTCTTGCCTAAACAGATGTTACTGGTGTATAATACATAAAGCTTAGAGTCCCCTAAAATGTGGTCAAGTTAAGAGATAATGGCAACAACAACAAAATAAAGTAACATAGTATGCTGTTCAGCACTCAAAAGAGTTTTTTGAGTTAAATGCGATCGATTGAATTTATTCAAAGATGTTCACAATGGAATATCTTCAATTTATCATGTTGTCTAACAAAATCTGTGCCATACACACTCATGAAAGGTCAAGGCAATGCTTTTGGCATTTATGAAGGAGTCAGACTTGATCCTTTCTGAAGATATAATTGAAGCCATTATTGATAAGGTATGGTTTACAAGATGGTGCAACATGTAAAACTCTATGTAATTGTGTTGTACTTAACCATACCTTTCGTTTTGTAATTGTATAGACATTTGAGGAAGCTGATTCAAAAAAAGATGGAAAAATTGACATGGAAGAGTGGAAGGAGTTTGTGTCTCGTAATCCATCCTTACTGAAGAACATGACAATTCCATATCTGAAGTAATTCCTTTTTATCCTGTTTCTGCGTATCTCTTAATGTGATTAATTTAGTCTTAATGTGATGTGAATTCTATACACAACCTTCTATGGAGATCTATTGTGTAAAAAAGAATCATATAAGAATATCTGCAACATATCACAGTAAACTTTAACTTCATCCCAAATACTAGAAAAATATATATTTCCCAATTGCTTTGTTTAGAAATTTTTGGAAAAGAAACGATTCATTAATGCTTAGTGATAATTATGATACTATGATTGTACTCTTTACCTTCATCGTTGTATGTTTGGATGTCTTCTTGTCATCCTAGGTAAAGCCTTGAAAAACTGCAATAAATGAAAATGACCCTGACACAAATATTTTTTCTCCCCCCAACTCACCAAATGAGATTCTATGCAATTGTAGATTCACATCTTCATTACGTTACTATGTTGAGGGTTTTTTTTTTTTTTTTTTTTTTTTTTTTTTTTTTTTTTCCTTTTGGGGTTAGAGATAGGTCGCATTGAAAGTACTTATGTCTAACGAACACGCCCATCTATCTGGACTGTAAAACAAAGCAGTGTTTTTATAGTCTATGTTTACTACTATGGTTCATTTATTACAATTTTAGAGCTGATTGTCTATATAATTTCATTCATTGCAGGGACATCACAACTGCATTTCCTAGTTTCATGATGAGATCAGACTTTGAAGATGATACTAACAATCTTTGAAAAGGATGACATTGGATTATTAAAAGAATGAAATATGCCCTATTATTTGCCAGCTTTACATGAATCAAATATTTTGTATGCTCACTCTCACATTTATATAGTGATAACATCATCCTTACAGTCTCAGCTATGTATCCTAAAGAGTTTTTTACACTATGTGGGCTAGTAATAGATGTAGAGGATATGTAAACCAAAGAAAAATTCCAGACCAAATACTTATCCGTATTTGGAGTAGTTTGCATTCTTGAAGCCTTTTGCATTGGATCAGTTTTCCTTGAGAAGTAACATTTCCTTCAAGTTCATGGGATAGCACATTTTTGTGTGCAGGCCATTCCACACATTATCTGCTAGTATGGCATTTACTGCATCAGTTGGGTGGAACTGATCCCACCAGATATAGGTGGATGCATTACTGCAAGCCATTTGTGATGATAGGCACAAGATCCAACCCCTGTACTCACCCAACCCACAGCAAGCAGCAGTAGTGTCATTAAAACCTGAACATGAGCACAATTTATAGTATGAGAACAATAGAAAAGAAAATTTTTTGGGTAAAACAATATAAGGATTTACAACATCTCTCACCATAATTTTCATGGTTCTTTATTATATCCATGGAGCCTTCAAACATATCACAGAAGATGATGTTGGAATCGGGAAGTTCCTCACCAAGCTCCTCAATCATGTATCTCATGAGAAAGTTGAATTCCCTAACCATGTCATTTATCGACTCAACGCACTCTCCATTCTCACTTCTGTATTGCCACAAGTAGTGAGGTGCACAACCAATAGGTGCCAACCCCATGACCACCAGTTTCCTGACATTAAGGTCATACAGGTTCTGTAACATCAATGTTAAAATGTTAAGGAAGTTTCCAAACTGACAAATGCAAAGAAAACGAAATCCAAGTGAGAGTCGAATTTTGGAAACTGTTCCAGCCTTTAGAGCAATGATTATTAATTTACCCATGCTCTAATTAATTCAATAAGAATTTTGAATGATAATGGCTAAACATTTGAGAAGGAATAAAAGCGATGCATCTTTTGGGAGAGTTTAGGAGTACAGAAGGATATATTCTGTTGTCAAGACACTTTTGATACATCTTAAGTG
This sequence comes from Quercus tomentella, assembly GCA_028535165.1. Classification (NCBI taxonomy): domain Eukaryota; kingdom Viridiplantae; phylum Streptophyta; class Magnoliopsida; order Fagales; family Fagaceae; genus Quercus; species Quercus tomentella. The sequence goes on from JAPQVY010000155.1 coordinate 31,101,943, forward strand.
GGGGAGGTCCGGGAGGATCAAACACTGGACGTTTCTGTTGGAATCTAGAAACAGCAGGAAATGCCAATTGACCTAAATATCATTGGCCTGTAGTCATAGAGTGGTTTGCTTCTATTTGGACTCCATTTGGAATGTTATACATTTATAAGATATTCAATGCTTTTTACCGATTTGGGTAATAGTGTTACAGTGCAATGATGCACACAAAAGGAATACTTAGAAGCACAAGGCAGCTAGATTATATTCAACATATTAACACAAAAATACAAGGCATCCTCCTAAGCATATTAGTACAGAGATCAAAAGCATCCATCATCAATAATTAAATTCCAGTGAAACAAAGACTAGGAAAATAACCTTGATTTGCTGCCATATTGTAGAAGCTAAGAACTGGTTGAAACTCCACGGTAAGTAGAGATTTTGTACATTAGATACATTACGCAGATAGTAATGTATATAGTCATTGATTCCAACTGAAAGGTAGAACACTGAATTTGAGATGAGATCAGCTGCACGATGCTCACCCATACTTAATATAAACTGCTGATAGGTATCTGTAAACTGTTGAATTTGCTCTAACAGCGAGATGTGTTGGCCCTGTAGTAATTTACAACAACCAATGTCTAGAATTAATACTTCATAGTATATTAGTATTCCAATTACTCAGCTCAGCAGATCATATGCAAAAAACAACACATGGGGCAAAATTTTAGATGGATGGAGATCCAATTTAACTTGTGATCCTAAAGGTTACCGAGTAAACATAAGGAAAAGAAATACACTTTGGCTCTCATTACTGATTGGGTTTAGAGCAGCTAATTGCTATATCAAAATTCCAAGTTTTCTTATACTTTTTCCTGACTTCGGGAGAAACTAAAGGCTGTCTAAGGCAGTTAATACATCATGATAGTTTACAACCACAGTCAATAAGTTCATTTCCACACACACACATATCAAAGAACCCAATACCCTAGAATCAAACAATAAAATCTGCAATACAATTAGAACATTTTATCAAACAACTGAAAGTCAATTTGTTTACTCACAAGCACAGTTAATCACTTCAGTGTTTTGATTCAAAGTTATCAACAATAAAAGTAATGGAAAGCATACCAATTCTGAACCACTTGTGAAAATAATCCCAGCACCAGCAGAGGCATAATTCACTCCACGGATCATATCTTCAACATTTCCATTCTGCCCAAGATAACTTGGTACAAAGGGAAGCCCAAGCCGCAAAGCTGATTAAAGTATCCAACACAGAAAAGCCTAATAAGAAAAATTTCATGAAACAAATCCAAAGACAATATTCACACTTTAAACTTCTGTTTCAAATAACAAGAACATATTCACGTCTTGTTTTCATTCTAGGCTCTTTAGCAAGAAACATGTATGCTCAGTATAGTTGCTGACAAAAATTGGTAAAACAAAAAGAAAGTTAGAACTTTAACCATTCAATCCCAAGAAAATTACAATATCAAACGAACTAAAGTAATAACCAAAACAAAAAGTACCCGTAAGACCAAAATTTATTATATTTTCTCTCTTTTTTTCTCAGTGACCAAACATAGGGTCACTAAACAGGAGACATGAACAAAATCAAGAAAACAGAAACATCCCACAAGACTCAAAATTTAGAGTTTTTTCCTCTCTTCCTCTCCATTTTCTCAATAACCAAACAAAAGGGTCTTTGAAAAAACAAACCCACAAGACTCAAAGCTTTGTTTTCTTCCTCTTCATTCTCTCAGTAACCAAACAAAAGGGTCTTCAAAAAAACCAAAAAATACAAACCAACATTACCAAGATAATCAACCGGTATTCTTCCATTACAGAACCGCCCAGTTGGGCGGTGCGTGTCAAAGTCTCGACCATAAGGAAGGTGGTCGGCACGTGCCAGCGTGGCGAGGAAGTTGTTGGTGCCACAGTCAACGGAGGAGTCGCCAATGATGAAGAGTGCAGGGACAAGAGAAGAGGGTTGTGGAGGAGAGATTGAAGTGGAAGAAGTGGGTGAACTTGTGGGGGTGATAATGGAGTGGATGAGGTTCGGCCCAAAAGCGAAGCGGTCGTGTTGTGAGTATTGGAGAGCTCTTGGTTGTGGGAAAATGGTGGAGATGAGAATGGAGAGTAGAGAAACAAGAAGATTGAGCGCCATGGTTTCTTTCTGAGCAAGAAAGAGAGAGAGAAAGAGATTTTTGGCGGGTAAAAGATTGGTTGAAGTTCGTGAAATGTCAACAAAGTCCTTTTAGATTTGCTTGGGCATGAGGGACGGCGAAAATGGCCAAATACCACCATTTTTAGAAATTTGTAGCAAAAAAACACTGTTTCGAAACTATATAAGGAAATACCATTTTCTAGAACTTGAGTTTCATAAACTCGAGTTCTAAATGGTACTCGAGTTTATGAAACTTGAGTTTCTCATCAGTTTTGCCACCGTGGCACTACTGAGGTGGAAATTGGTGTGTTTATTTAATTTCTAAGGTACTCAAGCTCACCAAGCTCGAGTACCTTGTAAATTTTTTTTTTTTTTTTTTTTTTTGGGATTATCGACAAATAAATATAAACATAAAATGGCGTGTATTTAATTTCTATAGTACTCGAGCTCACCAAGCTCGAGTACCTTGTCAATGTTTTTTTTTTTTTTTTTTGGGATTATCGACAAATAAACATAAACATAAAAATAAGTAGCTTTTTTATGTTTTTATTTATTTAAATAGAAGCATTGTAAAATATAGAGATTTTAATTTCAAAATATGAATTTAATTTCTACATTAAGTAAAACTGTTCACTGTTTTCTGCATAAACTATTTCTAGCATTCTGCATAAAATTATTTTCTGTTCAGCATTATTTAAAAAAATTGTTCACTCTCTTTTCTGCGTAAATTATTTTCTGTTCACTATTTAAAAAATTGTTCACTGTTTTCTCATAAAACACCTAGTGAAATCATGTTTTCTAAATCTAAATGCCAAATCTGAATGTTTTTTCATGTTTGAATTTCACAATAATCGAATCTATTTTTCTGCATTGATAAAATCTGTTTTTACATTAATAAAATTTGCTCTTTGCACATCATGTTTACTGTATATTCTAATCTGCTTACTGCATTCATAAAATCTGTTTTTTGCATTAATTAAAACTGTTCATTATTTTCTCATAAAAATTGTTCATTGTTTTCTACATAAACTACTTTTAGCATTGGCACGGTTATTGCACTTAAATGGTTTTTGTGTTTTTTTAAATATGTAACCATATGAATAATGGACAAACTCCATGAAAGAAAAATGAATGATTCGTATAAATCACCTAATGGTAAATGCCTCGAATAATTCGAATTTGTAAAAAAGTTCGAATTAGTTGAATGTAGAAATTCGGGAAAAATCGATGGAGAATCAATGAACGTACCAAATCATGAAGGTGTACATAAGATGTACAGATAGTCTAGACTTGTTGAGAAATTTGACTTCGTTGAAAGTACAAAATAATGAAAATTCAATGGAAAAGTATGTACGTTAGATGTACAGATCGTATGAATTTGTTTAAAAATTTGAATTCGTTGAATGTACAAAACTGTGAAAACTCAAGGAAAAATAGTGTACATTAGATGTACAGATAGTACGAATTTGTTGAAAAATTCGAATTTGTTGACTATGTAAAAGCGTGAAAATTCAAATGAAAATTGAAGAACATACCAAATTGAGTAAACTCAATGGAAAATTAATTACATTAGATGTACAGATCGTCCAAATTTGTTTCCAAATTTGAAGTCATCAAATGTACAGAATTGTGAAAATTCAATTTAAAACTGTGTACTAATGTACTAATCATCCTGATTTGATGAAAATTTCAAAATTGTTGAATGAACAAAATCGTGTAAACTCAATGGAAATTCAAAAATGTACCAAATCGTTGAGCAGCACATGCAACACTGCGAACATCAGTGTAGCAATGGTGGATAGCTCACCCCTAAAATTGATGCATAAACTTTCCAGTGATGCTCTGCATCCTTGAAAACGATGCATTACAAAGGGTTGCATATTTGTGTATTCAAGTGAGTGTGGATGGGTACTTTTAGTCAAGGCTCAACAAGTAATGTACAATAAATCTAATTTGGGTGATAAGTGTTATGTGTGTAACATTTCAAATTACACAAACAGAATATTGGAAACATCAACATATCTAATTGGAGGCATTTCACTTCCTAAGGTGTTTCTTACATTACAAAGCAGAGGACATTGTCCAACCAAAGCACAAGACTCATATGTAACAACAAAGAACAGCAGGGAAAAAATGAGCAAGTGATTTCATATAAACTTAGTCAAAACTAATGAACAGTTAATCTTTAGATTTGCAAAAGTTGAATGTACATAATCATCAGTTGTCAGACATTAACAACAACATTTTGTATTGCGCAAAACGTGTAGACATTAACAACAACGTCTGATGTTCGTAGGTAGAAATTTTTGGAAATCATCATTACTTGAATCTAAGAAGTTTGAAATATCTTTTTCATCATCTAACGCAGTAACTTCATTAATAGACTTGATGGCTCGCTCTTGCGCCTTCCCCTTTAGATGCTTCCTAGCTTTTTGGATTACATGAAAACGGTCTAATCGCCTTTGCATTTGATTGTTCTCTTGTTCAAGACGAGCAAGTATGTTGGCAGGTTCATCTCTAGGTAACTTGACTGAGCGTGCCTTAGGAACTCGTAACCCATGCCATCGACAATACACTTCCAACTCACACCTCTTCTCGTATAGGGTTGACCATGGTGGTTCTGCTACGGTAAACTCTATTGCGGTGGTATCTGTACTTAGTTTTGTAGGTTTGCCGACCATGATGTGCTCGACGCTTCCAAGACTCTCGTACATGTATATTGGCATATTAAGGAAATCTCTCTTCTTTCCAACCTATTTCCGTCCATAGTGGTTTGTGTATGTCTGTAGTTGTTGATCTGCTGGAACTTGTGATAATCCATTTGTTGAAGTAGATCCAAACTTGTTTCACATTGTACGATTTGATGTTGAGGTGTTGCGACTCATAGCTTAGTCAATCTACGAAGTTAGTGGGGTAGAAATAAGATCATTATTGTGGTGCATTTATAACCTCATTTCATGTTCCAAGCATTATAATTTCAGTTATTAGGGCTTGTCATGTCAATACAGGCTGGAAAAACACTACATGAATAGGATTTTAAATGTTCCCAATGTCACAGCGAGATTTGAAGATGTGGGCGGTAGTTGCAGTGTTCTTGAACAGAGCATCATATTTAATTGACACAGTGCTATGTCCTTGGCACCAGGGTACGATTATTCATATATTTAAGTATTCTCATGAATGTGGATGATATGACTGGACAGTGTGTGAAATCGTGCTGAGCTGTTGAGCAGCACGTGTGAAACAGTGGCGTCTGTTGGCGTATGTGGTTCGTATGACTACAGTTGGTGCTACAGCAACGGGCTAGTGATGTGTCTTCAAAAAACTACTCATGCCACAGTTGGTGCTACATCATGTTTACTGTATATTCAAATCTGCTTATTGCATTCATAAAATCTGTTTTATGCATTAATTAAAACTGTTCACTGTTTTCTCATAAAAATTGTTCACTATTTTCTACATAAATTATTCACTATTCATTAGGTGTTTTATGATCCGGATGCTCTAATACCAATGACTACCCAGGAGAGAGCACAGCAGTAATATGGAAGCATAAACAATGATAAAATAGATAATTAAGAAGTAAATAGCAAAATAGATATATTCAAAATAAGGTTAAAATGAAGTATAGAATATGAAAACAGAAACTAGTAAAATCTTACTTGAATAAAAACTTCAGTCTCTGATAAACTTGAAAACAAACTGCTGTCTTTGATACAAGCTTGAAAATAAAACTGTCTGAAGAGAAAGGTTACGAGATTACAAGATGGGGAGAGACAAAAGTCTTTCTGAGGGAGAGAGAAGGCTATTACAAAAGGCTTTCTAAAACTTAGAACTTAAAAGCTTAGATTCTTAGAAACTTAGAAACTTGTCTTCTGTCTTCATAGTTCGTCTCTTTTATAGGTGAAATGAACCATGGTAAAGTAACCTGAGTAGGTAAATTTAACTCAAGTTAATCTGTCGGTGATATGGAAATTAGTACTGATGAGTAATAATCTGTCTGCGTCTATCTGGGAATCTATCAGATCTTTTTTTACGCATGTTAGTAAACAGTAGTAACTTTTGAACATCTGTCTGTATCTGTCTAGACTGTCTGTATTAGTCTGGACTATCTTGATTTGTCTGGAAGCTATTCACGCATGCTGGTGAATAGTGATCTGTCGCCAGTGAATAGTGATTTGTCGCCAGTGAATAGTTATCTATCGCCAGTGAATAGTGATCTATCTGTTTGTCTTTCAATCTGTATCATTCTAGGATCCTTAACAATCTTTCTTTTCCCAAATAGCCTCCTTGCTGAAGGTATTGGACCATATACGGCTATCCTGTTTGTGTAACTATATAAGTAGAAGCCTCTGTCTAATTCTTTCTGTATCTCATAAATCTTATTACTCATGAAATTAGACCATTCTTGAGCTAGAGCATCCAGCTCATCAAGTGGTAAATAAGTATCTCCTGTATACCAGTTGTATTCAAGGATATCATGAATAAGAACCAAAATGTGTGCTGGCCGAGCTTCCATATAATAACTATTGTCCCAAGCTGGAAGAGTACTCCAGATAGTGATCTTCATATAATTAAGTCCTCCAATCTGGGCGGCTACTTCTTGGATGACTTTGGGAAATAAACTAATCTAAATTCCAGCTTGTCATGCAAGCTTTATTGTGAAATTTTTGAAAAAATATTGTGTCCATAACTTGCATTAAGAGAGGTAATTAAAACATATATATTTATATATATCTTGTCTTTTTTGGTAATTTACAACTCAAACCGCTACTTTTATAAGTATTAGCCAAATACTCAACTTTGTCAAAAAGCATTTTTTGATAGTTTTTACCAAACATACTACTTTAAAAATAAAAAAAAATAAAAAAATAAAAACTCAATTTCATATTGCACTTTTTAAAACTTCCACTTTTTCCAAAAGAACTGTTTGAAAAAGCTGAACCAAACTCACCTTAGTAGAACTAATAGATTGTGGTTTTTTAGTCCTTTGAACCCACTCTTTTTTTTTTTTTGGGAATTACACTTTACCCACCTATGATTTGTCTCAAATTTAACTTACCCACCCGTGGTTTTATTTTTGACACTTAACCCACTTGTGTTTCACTCCGTTACTATTCCGTAACCCACCTCCCTATCAAAATTTTAAATCTTATATACATTCACCAATAGTCTCGCCATAGAATCTCTCTTGCACCCCACATTTTTGTTTATTGTTTTTTTTTTAGTTGCAATTTACGCATATGCAAGTAACAATAATATGCAAGTATTATAAAAGATTTAATTGCTTGAGTTAAAATCATCTCCTTCATTAATAAATAAGGAGTTATAAAAAAAATTAGAAATGTTTTTATTGATAATCTTAATTACAGATATTATATATAAGGACAAATATTCAAAATTATGCATGTTATATTATAATAATCATTCATTTAGTTAGAAAATAATTCTAAAATTATGTAATAATAACTCATTTAGTTATAATTTCTCAAAAATATATATAAAGAAAATTCAGGAATAAAGCCATGCAACGCATGGAACTTTCACTAGTATCTTTTATAAATTTAAGCATTATAAAACATTTCATCCACACTTTAAGGGTATCATTTGATTCATTTCTTTCAATTTAAATTTTGAACGAATCCTTCTATATATATAATCATTCTATTACATTCCTTCCAAAATGGCAAAATGATAGATAGTTTGATACCCAGGCCATGAGTATGAAAGAAGTGGTTGCACAATCTGCAAGCTGGCCAGCTTTAAAAGACTACAATGGGAGGTGTATGCATCCCTATAAAAGTAGATTTGTTACTTGCAAAGCTTGAAGGTAGGCAAATAGATGGACACAATCATTCAGCAACTTGATGCTCTAGAAAGGTAGATTGTATGGCTAAAAGTAGATTTTATCAATGCAGAAAAACAAATTCAATTATTGTGAAATTTAAACAGGAAAAAGCATTCAGATTTGACTTTTAAATTTAGAAAACACGATTTCACTAGGTGTTTTATTATGAGAAAACAATGAACTATTTTTTAAATAGTGAACAAAAAATAATTTATGCAGAAAAGAGAGTGAACATTTTTTTAATTAATGCTGAACAGAAAATAATTTTATGCAAAATCGTAGAAATAGTTTATGCAGAAAATAATGAACAATTTTTATGAGAAAACAATGAACAGTTTTAATTAATGCAGAAAACAGATTTTATGAATGCAGTAAGCAGGTTCGAATATACAGTAAACATTATGTGCAGAGAGCAAATTTTATTAATGTAGAAACAGATTTTATCAATGCAGAAAAATAGATTTGATTATTGTGAAATTCAAACATGAAAAAGCATTCAGATTTGGCGTTTAAATTTAGAAAACACGATTTCACTAGGTGTTTTATGAGAAAACAGCGAACAATTTTTTAAATAGTGAATAGAAAACAATTTATGCAGAAAAGAGAGTGAACAATTTTTTAAATAATGTTGAACAGAAAATAGTTTTATGCAGAATGCTAGAAATAGTTTATACAAAAAACAGTGAACAATTTTTATGAGAAAATAATGAACAGTTTTAATTAATGCAGAAAACAGATTTTATGAGAAAACAGTGAACAATTTATGCAGTGAACAGAGAATAATTTATGCAGAAAAGAGAGTGAACAATTTTTTAAATAATGCTGAACATAAAATAATTTTATGCAAAATGCTAGAAATAGTTTATGCAGAAAACAGTGAACAATTTTTATGAGAAAACAATGAACAATTTTAATTAATGCAAAAAACAGATTTTATGAATGTAGTAAGCAGATTCGAATATACAGTAAACATGATGTGCAGAGAGAAAATTTTATTAATGTAGAAACAGATTTTATCAATGCAGAAAAACAGATTCGATTATTGTGAAATTTAAACATGAAAAAGCATACAGATTTGGCTTTTAAATTTAGAGAACACAATGAACAGTTTTAATTAATGTAGAAAACAGATTTTATGAACCATTAGGGAGCTCTAACTTTGTTATCCGATTAAACAAAGCCTTAGGGAGCTAAATGCTATAATGCTATAATGCTGGAGCAGTGGAGCTATAATGCTATAATGCTAAAATGCTATTTGCAGCAGTGGAGCTATAATGCTATAATGCTAAAATTTAGCTCCACAAACACAAAAACTTGGCTGCAGCAGTGGAGCTAAATCTAAAAAATTTAGCTCCATTGCTACAGTGCACATCTATAAATAGATGTGCACTGTTCATACCATCTAAAATAAAAAAATATTATTTTATTAAATTTCTCTCTCCACTTCTATTAAAAAAATATTTTTTCCTTTTTCTTTATTTTCTCTCTCTCTCTCCGGCTCCTCTTGTTTCTTCCTCTTTCCTTCTCATTTTTTTTTTCTCTCCCTCGTCTACTCTCTGCTTCGCCATCGCCGATCGTCGCCATCGCCGATCTTCATCGTCGCCGATCTTCATAATCGATCTTCATCGTCGCCGATCTTCATCGTCGTCGCCCAGTTGCCGTCCCACGCCGCTGACTCGTCTACTCTCTGCTTCGCCATCGCCGATCTTCATCGTCGTCGCCCAGTTGCCGTCCCACGCCGCTGACCCATCTCGCCATCATCAAACTCAAGCACGCCACGGACCCATCGAAGCTCTATGCTCGGTCAATATTTTTGGGTTCATGGGTTTGTGGGTTCACGGACCCATCGAACTCAAGCGCGCCACGGACCCACGGACCCATGATCGGCGACGGGAATTTTGGGTTCATGGGTTTTGGATTGCTGGGTTTGTGGGTTTTTGGGTGTTTGATTTTTTTATTTTTTGTTGGGTTTGGTTGTGATTGTGGATTGTGGTTGAAATGGAGGTTTGGTGGCTGTGTTGGTGGTGGTTTGGTGGCTGTGGTTGTGTTTGCCGTGGCTATGTTGGTGGTTGTGGCTGTGTTGGTGGTGGTTTGATTTTTTTTTTTTTTTTTTTTTCTTGCCGTGGGCTATGTTGGGTTATGGTTGTGGCCGTGGGCTGTGGTGGTCACATGAAGGTTGTTGCCGGTGGTTGTCACATGAAGGTTGTTGCTGATGGAGTGTGTGGCTGTGATAATTGTGGGTAGTGAATATATTATTTTATTGTAGTGGGATGGATTATTTTATTGTAGTAGTTATATTATTTTATTATGATGTTTATATTATTTTATTGTGTTGAAAGCTAAAATAGATCCACTGCTGTAGCATGTGTGTAGGTAAAATAGATAAAGTAACTTTTGGTGGAGCTAAAAAACTAAATTTTTAGCTCCACTGCTGTGGATGCTCTAACCATGGCCTCCAATCGCTATTGTCAACCATTTTTTTCTTCTTACTTCTAGACCCCTTGAGATTCGTGTCACTACGCCACCCTCGCAGTGCCATGCCTACCTTCCCACAAAGAGAAAATATAATTTAGATTGTGCATATGGTTATACACTCATAATAATGGCTTATTGTTTTATCCCAATTTTCCACATTACATGCTTCGAAGTTGGTCAAGAGGGAAAGTATATAACAAATCTGATATAGGGAAAGTATATAACAAATCTGATATTGAAAGACTTTAAAGAAACAAAATATTTGGTCAAGAACCTGCTTCGAAGTTGTATGTGAAAACTTAAAACCTAAGCTACCACCTTTATTTGATCAGGTGGATGTAGTTTCTATTTTTTTTTTTTTTTTTTTTGGTTGGTTGGTTATTTATGTTGCTTATGACAACTTATTTAAGTACAGCAACAATGCCGCTCAATTTTTTATTTTGGCGGTTCTTTGGTCTAGATTTCTTAGCCATGTATTTCGTGGCATAGATTTTTGGATAAACACAAAAATGTTTAACTTTTTAGATAAACTAAATAAGGAGTAATAATAATAATAAAATGTAATAAAGGGAGATGTTCAATACATTACGATTCATTGTATTCAAATCATCTCTAATTTCTACTCGTTTTGTCACACTTGTTCTATACTTCTACATGGTAGACTGTAGGTGAAGTAGAAAAAATAGTGAGTTTATTAGAAAGTGATAAACAACCAATCACAGTCTATCATTGTTGGATAATTTTGACAAAGTGTGTATCAAAATAGATTTTATCAATGCAAAAAAATAGATTCGATTATTGTGAAATTTAAACATGAAAAAGCATTCAGATTTGGCTTTTAAATTTAGAAGACACGATTTCACTAGGTGTTTTATGAGAAAATAGTGAACAATTTATGCAGTGAACAGAAAATAATTTATGCAGAAAAGAGAGAGAACAATTTTTTTAAATAATGCTGAACAGAAATAATTTTATGCAGAATGCTAGAAACAGTTTATGCAGAAAACAGTGAACAATTTTTATAAGAAAACAATGAATAGTTTTAATTAATGCAAAAAACAGATTTTATGAATGCAGTAAGCAAATTTGAATATACAGTAAACATGATGTGCAGAGAGTAAATTTTATTAATGTAGAAACAAATTTTATCAATGCAGAAAAATAGATTCGATTATTGTGAAATTCAAACATGAAAAAGCATTCAAATTTGGCTTTTAAATTTAGAAAACACGATTTCACTAGGTGTTTATGAGAAAACAGTGAACAATTTTTTTAAATAGTGAATAGAAAATAATTTATGTAGAAAAGAGAGTGAACAATTTTTTAAATAATGCTGAACAGAAAATAATTTTATGCAGATTGCTAGAAATAGTTTATGCAGAAAACAGTGAACAATTTTTATGAGAAAACAATGAATAGTTTTAGTTAATGCAGAAAACAGATTTTATGAATGCAGTAAGCAGATTCGAATATACAGTAACAATGCCGCTCAATTTATGTTGCTTGTGACAACTTATTTAAGTACAACAACAATGCCACTCAATTTTTTATTTTGGCGGTTCTTTGGTCTAGATTTAAAATCTCTATATTTTACAATGAAGTATTTAAATAAATAAAAACATAAAAAAGCTACGCATTTTTATGTTTATGTTTTATTTGTCGATTATCCCAAAAAAAAAGTATTTTGAAATTAAAATCTCTATATTTTACAATACTTCTATTTAAATAAATAAAAACATAAAAAAGCTACTTATTTTTATATTTATGTTTATTTGTCGATAATCCCCAAAAAAAAAAAAAAACATTGACAAGGTACTCGAGCATGGTGAGCTCGAGTACTGTAAAAATTAAATACACACCATTTTACGTTTATGTTTATTTGTCGATAATCCCAAAAAAAAAAAAAAAATACAAGGTACTCGAGCTTGGTGAGCTCGAGTACCTTAGAAATTAAATAAACACACCAATTCCCACCTCAGCAGTGCCATGGTGGCAAAACTGATGTGGAACTCGAGTTTCATAAACTCGAGTACCATTTGGAACTCGAGTTTATGAAACTCGAGTTCTAGAAAAGTGGTATTTCCCTATATAGTTCCGAAATAGTGTTTTTTTGCTACAAATTCTGAAAATGGTGGTATTTGACCATTTTCGCCCCTGAGGGACTATATGAATAGTAGCCCAATTTTGTGACAAAAAGTACATTTTCAATCCTCTTTTTATGATTCAAACTTAGAGTACACTTTATAATAATTTCTCTTTATTTATTTATTTATTTTTTTATACAAGATAGAAATTCTACTTTAGAATAATATAAATGTATATGTGTGTGAAACTCCCTCCTGAATACTTAAACCCCGGCCCTTGCCCTCTACACCCTACAAGTACTTATATTTGTGGAGTGACCATCACTCCAAGGTTGCGCGTTGGTTTGATTGCTCTTTATTATTAGGCTAAAATACTAATCGATTTTTAGTATAAGCGGGGTTCAAATCTCAAATGTCTTATTCGAGAATAAGAGACTTTACAAGCTGAGCTAATTGGAACTTATATTGTGAAAAACATTTAGATTGCATTTGAGAACAGCTTATTTGTATAGTGTTTATCAAAATATATAATTTTTGGTATTTTTTTTTATGTTAAATGTGTGACAAAAGTTAAAAACTAATTATTTGAAACAAGCTAAAAGTTAAGTTATTTGCCAAAAAAAAAAAAAAAACTAAAACAAAAGGCAAAAAAATAAGCTAGGGCCAAGCGCGCTCTAAAATATGTTAGGAATAAGATCATTCTACCATACACCTTTTTTATTTTATTTTATAAATGTACTATACTTACCTAATCTTCATCGTTCATCTATTATTCTAAAATATATATTAAATAAAACAATACTCTACTTTAAGGGTTCTGAAAAATTGTAAGAAATAAAGGGATAAAAACCTCTCCATCGCTAAATTAACAAATCTCAATGTGGAGGTTCAAATGTCAATGTAATTCCCCCTTAGCTAGGAGATTTACGTAATGGAGCCGTTACTTAATTAATCTCTAAGAAAATTAAAGAAACCTTAAAAAAGAGTACATGCTTATTGATAAAATGAAAAGAGTACAATGTGTGTACATTACAACACTTTGGACCTAGTACAGCCTAAAACAAAAGGTATAAGGTTTAGATTGCGTTTGGCATGACTTAAAAAGCTAGTTTTTTTTATTATTTAGCCTTTTTTTTTGCTACTATTCATGAGTCTTACTACACTTTTTAGTACTATTCATGGGTCTTACTGCACTTTTTGGTACTATTCATGGGTCCCACTGTACTATTTCAACTAACTTTTATCTTTATTTACAGTACTTTCAGCAAAAAAATTCCAGTTTCAATTAAATAAACTATTCCTAAACGGACACTTAGTTTCCTAGTTATAATCTAAAGGAAGTAAAAGGAAATTACACAATAAAGACCTAATCTACGTTCCAAAATCTAGATTTGGGGGGCTAAGTTACTAAGTATAAATGTGTTAAGACATCCCACCTGGCCAATATAAAAAAATCTACTTATTCTCAAACAAAGGAATAATATAAATAAAGCACTCACATAAGCAAATAAGAAAAATTTATTCCAAGTGCATTTGAGGGGAAAAAAAAAACTTTTATGGAAAAAGAGACAAGGCTAGTGATGACCCTAAATTATTTTCAAATCTTATAAACATTTTTACTAAAAATAAAAAGGACAAAGTTTAGCAACAAAATTGGTTGTAATCTAAGACTACAACCTTACTCAATATCTTTTTATTAAAGATGAATTTTGACAAATCAATCATTATTTTATATCATATTCTTATATCCTCCATACTTGCAAAGTTTCTAGAAAATTAAAGATCAATAATTATGTCATCAATAAATTGTTTAAATTGCAAGTTTTTGTAATTTAAAATTATGCAGAAAATATAAATTTATAGATTACATAATAAATAATATCCAATTGACAAAAATTTTATATATATATATATATATATATATATATATATATATATATATATTAAGAGCGTAAAGAACATGTAATTCAATGATTAGATTTTCAAAATATGTAATAATATTTATTTATTAAGTAAGGTTGTAGCATTAAGTTACAACTAATTCTGTAACTAAACTTTGTCCAAATAAAAATGTACCACATCATAACACTTTGGAAATATAGCAATTTTTTTTGTACTTTTTTTTTCTCTTCAGTTAAATATTTTCTTTTTTATTTTTGCTTTTTTATTTTTATTTTTAAATTTTGATAATTCAATAGTTGAAAATAAGGGATTTGAACTGTACATGTTTTCGTTAAAAATACCGAAAGTACCAATTGAGCTACAAGTTTCTTGACACTAAAAAACAATTCAAACTTTCATTTATTAGGTAATTGGAGCAAACCAATCATACTTATTATTGCATAAATTTGTAAGCTAAAATTCATAAGAAAAACTCCAGTGACACACCTTTTTTTTTTTTTTTTTGACAACAACACACCTAAATCTACAACAAGGTTATATATCAATTTGTGATTGGTAAACCAATTTTTTTTTTTTTCACTAATTATTAATAATTGTCCCATATATCAGTCTTGTAATCTAATCACTAAGTATGCCATGAATTTAAGTGTGGATTGGGTGTGTCCGACTCAAAAAAAGTAGCCTAGCATTTTCTGTCCAAAACACGAGAAATTATACAATCCTCTGGTGGACCACGTCACTTGTTCACCATTCCACTAGAAGGCTCCCACTTATTTAAAATTGTTGAGTCATTAATCAATTTCTGTTTAAAAAATATTTTTAACTCAGCAATTTTAGACAGATATGAGTTTTTTAGTAGAATAATGGACCACGTCCCTTGTTCACCATGTAAACTTTATAATTTCCCTCAAAACACAAAAGGTCTGACACCTTTAAACATGGGCCGCTCGTAAGTTTATTCCATTATTAATGGTCCTTTTCAGTTCGCACCGTCCAAATCTGCTTTAATTTGAAATTAAAAAGGAAAAAAAAAAAAAGCACACACTACGATGGGAATATACCTATTTAATTTAATCTTGTCCCCCCTATCAGAGATTGAAACGTTTGCAACTGTCTTGCCGACCATAACGGTATTTTTCTGACTAACGACCATTCAAGGAGCCTCTTCTACCTGGTCTCAAAAAAAAGGAGCTTCTTCTACCCATATAATAATCTTTTTTCCATTAATAAATAAAATAATCTTTTGTGTCATCAAGTCACAAATAAGTTTTTTTTTTTTATTAAAAAAAACTGGTTATTAGATTGTTTTGATATGAATGCCATGCACGTATTTCTTGACTTAAATTATTAAAAACAATAAAATTAAATTAAATAAATAAATAAAAACTAAACATGAATAAAGGGATAATATTTTGTCATATAATAGTCCCATTATTTTGCTGATCGTATAAGCATATATAATACCTTTATGTATATGCTTATGCAATCAGCAAAATAATGGGACAATTATATGACTTAAAATGTAATCAAGTGATTCAAGTCAATTAGGTTGCTATTTAAAAAGCATAGAAGTTACAATATCTAAGAAAAATATTATTAATAATATATACGTGGAATATTTATAGTCAAATGAGAAGTAAGTACCTACTACTATCAAAGAGAAAAAAGAAAGGTAACGTGTAATTGACTAATTGCATTGATATAAATTAACACTTTAACACGTTAGTAAATGTCACTTTCTTAACTATTAATTGGTGTCTTTCTTAGAGCTTTATAACGTGGTTAACGTAACATGGAAAGTGACAGATTTGTTGAATTGTAAATGGTGTTTATATGTTATTATTATTATTATTTTTGAGTTATAATATTTCTAAGAATAGAGATATGGGGTCTAAGGCCGCCATGGCCACATGAAGAATCATGATAGTGCATTAGTGCCCATGAAAGCACTTCATCCTTTTTCTTTTTCTTTTTGGGTACCATTTTTTATTAACAAATCAACATTTTCTTTCACCAAAAAATAAAAACCAACCTTCAACGTTCATAATGTAACCACTAAAGGAAAACTCATAATAGACCTTAGGTCCACCTATCCAACCTTTTTCAATTGCATGATAGTGCAAAGTACAGTTACCAAAGTTATGGAAAGTGGAAACCCAACACAACTTTTAATTTCTTGTTGCTTATTTCAAAGCCAATCTCAAAATTGATACTTTAGAAGTTATTAGAACTTGAAACCCACGTTCACTGCATCTACTCTCTCTAGAATTCTTTTGAGAAACTTTCCTTGCAAAAATGTAAACCCAAGTAATACGCACGGAATGAAAATAATTAAGGGTTGGGTTAACGGGTCTCTTTAGATCAATTGTTAATAAATTATTGGGTAAATTGCAAAGTACACCCCTAACGTTTGGGGGTGATTGGATTTTACACCCCAACGTTTCGGAACTTTGATTTTACACCCCAATGTTTTGTTCCGTTAGCAAATCACCCCCCCGGTTAGTTTCTACTGTTAACTGCCATGTCATATTGCTGATGTGTAATTTTTTTTTGCCAAATAAACCCCAAAACGTCACAGTTTCAGCTAATAATAAAAGCATACCTGTCACAGTAAAAACGGTGGCGTTTTCCACAATGCTAAAACACAAAAAATCTAAACATAAACTACACCGTTTCATCTATTTCTAAAACCCCAAACCAAAACTGAAAACCCACGAAGGAAGCAGCTCCCTCCCAGCTCGCAGGGCAGAGACCCATCGTGAATCTACAACGGCGGCCACAACGGCGGCAGCCACAGTGAGACTCTTTTTCTTCTCTCCAGCTCTATTTCTCTCTCTTTTTAGATTTCGCTTATTCTTGTCATTGTTGGATTTGGATTTGTTGGGGATTCATAGCTGTGGTTTGCTTTCTCTTTCTTTGACAAATTTTTGGGGGTTCTATGTTCATTGTTGTAGTTTTTTCTGTCATTCTGTGCATCCAGCAACAAAAACTCAAACAAAAAAAATTGAACAAAAACCTCAACAAACCCAAACAACAAAAGCCCCAGCAAACCCAATAAAAAACCCAAAATTCCAATCCAGCAATGGCAAGGAAAATCCAAAAAGAGAGGGAGAAAATGTCGATCATCTGGGTTTGTATCATGTGTATACCAAAATGGCTACAATAATGGCTGCAAGGGAGGTGAGAATGTTAGTAATGGTAGTAGTAATGGTTGTAGCAATACCAGTAGTGGTAGTTCGGTGGTGAAGGAGATTTTTGGAGGTGCGCTGCAGAGCCAGGTGAAGTGTCTTTCTTGTGGTAATGAGTCGAATAAGGTGGACGAGATAATGGACATTAGTCTTGATGTTTTGCTTAGTAATTCGCTTAGAGACGCGTTTCAAAAGTTCTTTCAGTTCGAAGTTTTGGATGGAAACAATAAGTACAAGTGTGATAAGTAAGTTCTTGTTGTTATTTTGTTGAATTCCTTATTATTCAAGTGGTTCTTGTTGTGTCTTTAATTGAGGAAATCATGGTTGTTTTAGTTGTAAGAAATTGGTGGCGGCAAGGAAGCAAATGTCAATACGTCAAGCGCCCAATGTCCTTGTAATCCAGCTCAAGGTGTTATTATTTTGTAATTGTTGTTTAAGTTTGTAGTTTTTCTGTCATTACCATAGAGAATTTTTGGCCTTACCCGTCGCCGCCGCTGCTGCCGCCTTGGAGCTAACTTGGAGCCTTCAATGAACTTACGTCTGCTTCCTTCGTGGGTTTTCAGTTTTGGTTTGGGATTTTAGAAATAGATGAAACAGTGTAGTTTATGTTTAGATTTTTTGTGTTTTAGCATTGTGGAAAATGCCACCGTTTTTACTGTGACAGGTAAGCTTTTATTATTAATTGAAACTGTGACGTTTTGGGGCTTATTTGGCAAAAGAAAAAACGCATCAGCAATATGACATGGCAGTTAACAGTAGAAACTAACCGAGGGGGTGATTTGCTAACGGAACAAAACCTTGGGGTGTAAAATCAAAGTTCCAAAACGTTGGGGTGTAAAATCCAATCACCCCCAAACGTTAGGGGTGTACTTTGCAATTTACCCTAAATTATTTTAGGAAATTTTTGACATTACTTTTATTGAAAATATAAAAAGCCATCGTTAGCAATAAAAAACTATTAAAAAATTAATTTTTTTTCTTATAATATAAGTTTTTAAAAATATTTTTTAAATCAATATCCTTAAAATATCTGTTAACTTTTTTTCAATAATTAAATAGATAAATTTGTGGAGACATCATTAAGCAAATGGCTGATATAATTACACCCCAACTTGTAATAATTTAATTTGCTGTGCCTATTGTTCATTATCTTACTCCCACTCTAAATTATAAAATTAGCTTCAATGTTTTTTTTTTCACAAAAGGGTACAGTTCATAATTTGCTGAGTGCTTTTGCAGATTTGTATTATGGATTCGGGACCCTTTTCTGGTGCACCGGCGATAAACTAGGCCTTTGTACCCAAAAAAAGGTTATATAATAAAAACAAAGAGATTAAAGGGGAATGAACCTAAAAAAAGATGCTTCATAATTCAATTTATATTTATAATTTATCTTAATTAATACTGACCGAAACAACCCTCCTCTTTTGCTGTGAATCACAGCCAATTGATTTGCTTTCACTAACCGAAAGAGAGAAAAAATTAAATTCCTTAACTTAATAATAGAAGTTGCAACTTAATAATAGAAGCTTGTGTGTGGATGTGCACGTGTATAGCAATTATTGAAAATTCAGACCCTTTAAAAATTTGTTTGTACATGAATGTAGCCGATTAAAAATAAGTAAAATGATTCTATTAAATGGCTTTTGATTCATGATACGACAAATAGAACTGTGTAAGTATGTGCTTGAGCTAGTGTACAACTACAACCCATATGGAGGCTCCCTGCAACGTCTGCATTTTTAATATTAAAAGCTGCATTCATGATTATAAAAATTCTAAAGTTTTTACCCTTTTTACTTCAAAACATTACCAACTAATGTGATTATGAATTTGATTGATGTTACATCACAAATATAATTAATAAATCCCATAAAAAAAAAAACTACAATAAGTAAATGTTTATATTGCTTTGAGTGATATTAAGAATACTACAAATTTAATGAATAGTATTACAAACTAATATATTTGTTATTTTCCCATCATTACTCTTTTTGTTTTTTTTTTTTGATAATTCGATAATTAGAGGAGAGAATTTGAACTCTAAATTTTTTTATTGAAAAATATCAAGAAATGGTAGTTGAGTCATAAGGCTCTTGACCCTAATATTACTCTTACTTTTATTAACTTTATGCGATCGGTAACATATAAATTTGTAAGACTTATTTAATAACATATGTAATAGGCCTAACATTACTCTTCATGATTTTTCATACTCATCTCAAAACAAATTACATGCTCCAATTTTCACAAAGCCATGGCATGAATGAATACCATTTAAGTTTCAACTTTGATTTAAGACTAAAGCACACTTTTAACATTTAACATTTATGATTGTTTTTATTTTGACTCTTAACATTTTAAAATTTTCATTTTGATTTTCATATTTGATTCTATTTTATGTAAACTCTTTATAGAGTTATTCTTTCTCTCATGTTTATCGACAAGGTAATGCAGTAACAGTGTAGCACATGCTAGCCAGGAGTGCAAAACTTTATTTACCTTTGTCAGTTTGAATGAAAGATATTCCTTTAAACTTGTTTTTATCTTGTTATGACTAATTTATCAGCTGATAAAATAAAATAATGTACTAATTCTATTTAAGGGACAAAATGGGCTTAGTCAAAATTTATCTTGAAATTTTTAAAATTAGATGATTTAAAATGTAATATAATATATAAAAAATAAGAAATATCTGAACCAACAAAATTAAGCTTAATATAGTTGATTGTTATTGTGTGTGTGTGTGTTTTAAAAAAAAAAATACCATTTTGTTGTTATCGTGTTTTTTGATAGATTATTGAGTGAGAGAGTTGATGAGCCACATCATTTTAGTTTCACACTTTCACTAGATTCGTCATTCAAATCCAACCTTTCACTCAAACAATTAATATTGTACCATTTTCAAAAAAAAAAAAAAAATTAATATTGTACCACGTGGCAGGTCTGACAAGCAAACCCAACTGAAATATCCGCTTCTGTTTTTACTAAATTACCCTACCCGAGATTCTTGCCATCAAATTAAGATAACTCATTTTCAACAAACTAAATAGAAAAACAAATTTATTCTATTTTATCCAATAAGAGGAGTGACTCATTGTCAAGTGTCAACTATGCTTGACATTGAAAATTAGCTGTACTATTTTTTTAGGAGTTGCATAGCATATATTGACTATGTACAAGTATTTTTCCAACGGGATAAATCTCTTACAATTCACTGTATAGTGATTTATAAAATATTATTTACGTGAATTATTTAAATAAGTTATATGACTTATTAAAAAGTTATGTAACTAAAAAGAAGGAAGCTTCAATTAAACTGATTTGAAGGTAGACTATTTCCATCGGCTTTATCTTCGGAGATTAGTATGCTTTCTAATTTCATATGTTTGATGTCATAGTGTACATTACAATTAATTTCAAGTAGTACAATTTCAATACTCTTAAACTTCATTGACTATTCCTTCTAGACTTCATTTGCTATTCCATCTAGCTAAAATTTAGGGGAAACTTCTTTTTCTTTCAGCTCATGAGACCATGAAAAAAAACATGTTATAATGTCACATGTTAACAAATTTTTTTATTATAAAAATTACTAATTTGGTCATTCAATTATGGTGCAATTTAATTTGATTAGTGATGGTATGGATATTATAAATTTCATTAAATAAATTTCACAAATTAATGTGTCACCATTACCAATCACAAAAAATAATAAACTATTTATTTATCATGTTGTTGAAGTGTCACTAATTACATTTATTGTCACTAATTTTGTAAATATTTTGTAGTAATAATAACTTTAGTATTTTCCTTTTAGCCCATCAACTATTTACGTTTCAATTTGATCCCAGAACTTCCAAAATCAACTCAATTCCTTCATTGGTATTCCCTTCATTAAAATTTTAACAATTTCATTTGAAGTGGTCATATATACTCCCCCAACCAAAAAAAAAAATTTATCGAATGAACAAATTAAATTATAGCCAGTAGTTAAAAGATCAAATTAATATTGTTTTACATTAAAAAAATTATGTTAATTAAGGAGATAATTAATAATTTATCGAGAACAATTTTTTTGAAATAATAGAACAACGAAAAAGAATATACATGATCGACCCTTGTTAGTCACAATAGTTTGAAACTAACGCTTAATTGTTGTTATTTTTAGATCTTTTATTCAATGACCAGAGACTTTACCCGTTAATTTATCAGTGAATAATATATAGTTAACCTTAAATTACCCCAAAAAATAAAAATTTCTGACAAAAAATTTTACATTTATATTTAAGAAAAAAAAAAACTTTAAATTTAGATTTTTTTTTTATGGATTTAAATTTATATTTAGAAAAGTTTCAAACTTTTCACATAACGTGGAGATCATATCTATTTAGTAGTTTAGACTATCTGGACCATATATTTTCCTATAATTTTGGAATTAGGGGAAAAAAATTAAAAATGTTACATTCACAATATTTTCACAACAAATCAAATGTGGTAAGTTGTTATTGGTTTTAATTTGAACACATTATTGAAAACACTTTTTCACTCATTAATAACCGTCAATAATAATCTGTCATTTAAAGTTTATTGTGAAAATGTTGTATATATAAATAAAACGTATCTAAAAAAAACACACTCATATATTTTTGGGTTTATATACCAACAACAGAAAAGGGCATATTGGTAACTAAAAGAAGACTAAAAGTCTTCAATATGAATAGAGGAGGTCCGCTCCTTGTTTCCTTGAAAATGCTTCTCTATTTCCTGGAACAGAGCCGTTAGAAATAAAACGGCATCGTTTTCCTTTTTTGGGTCACGGTCTTAGTCGTTGGGTCAAACCTTCGAAACCATCTATAAAAGCCAACGGCTACAATACCGTTTCTCTTTCTCTATCTCTCTCTCTCCCTCTCTCTGTCATAAGCGACATTTTTATCGGACCAGCAAACCTCGGAGAAAACCTCGGAGTCATCGAAACCGATGACTCGCACGACAATCTCGGAAAATCTGGCGAAAAACCAAACCTCGGTTCAGTTCCTCGGCAATTAATCGCCACCACCCTTTCTTTTTAATTTTTTTTTGTTCGGTTCCATTTTTTTATTATTAAGCTCTCATTTTTAGCCCATCTCTCTTCGGTTCTTTCTCTCCCCGTCAGAATCCACACTCTCTCCCTTCGCATTTCTCTTCTTTACCCACTTTTTAGTAAAGAGAGTTGTGTGTTGTGTTGTGTTGTGTTGTGGTTTGTTTTGTTTCTAAGGGGGTTTGGGACTTGAATCTTTGTTAGATGTTAAAACGCCAACTACAAAGATTTCATCTTTGAAGCCGGGAGATTGAAGAGTTTGATTTTCATTGTGTTTTGGGTTCTGGGTTTTTCATATTATTGAAAATTTCAGAAAAGATTTTGTTTGTTTGGTCTTGGATTCCTGTGATTTTGTATAGATTGTTTTTCACATTTTTGTGTGGTTTTCGTTTTTGGGTGTTCTTTAGAAAGTTGGGGTTCTTTGATCAAATTTTGATTGAAGAGCCTGAAAATATTGATGGATTCGTACAGCTTTTCGAACGGAAAAATGTAATTGGAGTTAGATAACGAGAAACGGGTCCTGAGTTTCTTGTTGGGGTTCAAGTTATTTGAACACAATGTCTGCTGCTGGTGTTGCTTTGAGTCCGATTCGCAAAGAATCAGTGAATTCTGCCGGGCATTATCGAAGCGGGGAAGGATCCATTCTTGTATACCTTACTGTTGCTGGATCTGTGATTCCTATGCGGGTGTTGGAGTCCGATTCAATATCATCAGTGAAACTTAGGATCCAGACATGTAAAGGGTTTGTAGTGAAGAAGCAGAAGCTAGTTTATGGAGGTAGAGAATTGGCCAGGAATGATACCCTCATCAAGGACTATGGTGTCACTGGTGGGGATGTTCTGCATTTGGTTCTAAAGCTCTCTGATCTCCTGTTGATCACTGTTAGGACCAATTGTGGAAAGGAGTTTGAATTTCAAGTTGATAGGTATCGAAATGTCGGGTATATCAAGCAACGTATTTGGAAGAAAGAGAAAGGTTTGGCTGATCTTGAGGATAAAGAACTTTTCTGCAATGGTAAGAGACTCGAGGACCAGGTTCTCGTCGATGATATATGCAATAACGATGATGCTGTGATTCATTTGGTGGTTCAGAAATCTGCCAAAGTTAGAGCTAAACCTGTTGAGAAAGATTTGGAACTTTTGGTTGTGGCAGCAACAGAAAATGAAAGGAGAGATGGAAGAGTTCAAGGAGAAAAGCAACCGGGGGAGCGTCAAGTTGTAAAAAGGGAGCCACCGGTTAGAGATTTCTGTTTGGAACCGATTACCATTAATCCCAAGGCCAAATTGCCCTCGTTTATGTGGGATATGATTAACTCTACATTTGATGGTTTGGAGAGAGGCAATCAACCCATCAGGTCCTCTGAAGGCACAGGAGGGGCTTATTTTATGCAAGATTCATTGGGTCTAGAGTACGTTTCCGTTTTCAAGCCTATTGATGAGGAGCCTATGGCTGTATATAATCCTACGGGTCTACCTGTGTCAACAAATGGAGAAGGTTTAAAAAGGGGGACAAAGGTTGGAGAAGGAGCATTGAGAGAAGTTGCAGCTTATGTATTGGATCATCCAAGAAGTGGGCCTCGTATCCTATCAGGTGAAGCGATAGGCTTTGCTGGTGTACCTCCTACAGCCTTGGTCCGCTGCTTGCACAAAGGATTTAATCATCCAGAAGGGTATGATTGCACATCAAAGAATGTTAAAATTGGCTCACTGCAATTGTTCATGAAGAACGATGGAAGTTGCGAGGACATTGGTCCTGGGTCTTTCCCTGTGGATGAGGTACACAAGATCAGTGTGCTTGATATAAGAATGGCCAATGCAGATAGGCATGCTGGGAACATATTGTTCCGCAAAAGGGAGGATGGTCAGACTGTTCTCATTCCAATTGATCATGGCTACTGCTTGCCTGAGATTGTAAGTATCACGATCTCCTTTTTTGCACTTCTCTACCTTATCAGAAGTTAAATTATTCCAACACCGTTAAGCTTTCACCTGCATGCGTTCATTTTGTGAGTGATATCTATTGGAATACACATGATTGTAGAATTTAATTTCCATTTCCTGTCAAGCCCTCTATAGACTCTGTGCATGCTAGACCCATTTTATGAACCAAGAGCACGTGTGGACAAAATTGCATATCTTTGTGGTTTCATTTTTTGTTGTGATTTGTGGGCAGTTTCTCAAATTTGAGATGCAGGTTTTGTTGAAATCAAAAGATGTGAGCCAATTGATGCATTTTGTAGTTATGTGACAATTGTTAACAAATCTGTTATCGTGTGCCACTAAAATTGAGATCATTCAGGCTTTACTTATAAAGCTAATTTGCCCTCTTTGCAGTTTGAAGATTGCACCTTTGATTGGCTTTACTGGCCGCAAGCCCGTCAGCCTTACTCTCCTGACACTGTGGATTACATAAATTCACTAGATGCTGAACAAGATATAGCACTTCTGAAATTTTATGGATGGGACATTCCACTTGAGTGTGCCCGCACACTCCGTGTATCTACCATGCTTCTAAAGAAAGGAGTAGAGAGAGGTCTCACTCCCTTTGCCATTGGAAGCATCATGTGCAGAGAAAATTTGACAAAGGAATCTGTGATTGAGGAGATTGTTCGTGAAGCCAAGGATTCCTTGCTCCCTGGCATGAGTGAAGCTGCGCTTCTTGAAGCAGTCTCCCAAATCATGGATTCCCAGCTTGACAAGCTTGCATAATAATTTTACTTTGGTTTATAAGGCATATATATTATATATGTATGTATTGATTGAATGGCTGGTCCACTTTTGGATGGACTGATGAAGATTGTACAAAATGCTGATGGCTTCTCTTGTTCTTCTACATTGGGCTGAAGCTTTTGTTTTTCTTCCACTTTTGTGAACTGGTGGTACCTGGGGTTGTATCAGTAGGTTGAATCGAAGTTTTAAGGTCGTGAATAAGATGTGTTCGGCAGGATTTTCTGAGATACTACAGGGCTTTAATGGGAGCTTAAATTAATGTGTACATACATGTTAATATCTAGATTTCTACCATGAAGGCTCATCAATTGGCCTCAGCTTAAGTGGTTGTGAGTTTTTATAGCCATTTAAGGTAGATGAAGTGTTTCTTTCAACTGTTGTAAGCCTGAGTTTGTTTCTATGTATTGGAGGGAGAACATATTATATTGACCGGAATCTATTAATATTTATAAATTGGTGTACATTGTGCCCAAGTTCCTTTTTATTGCCGGACCTTCTTACATATTCTAGCTTATAATCATGTCAGTATGTGTGTAGGGTCTGTGTGTTTGAATTTCTAAGTATAGCCGAAGGTATAAAGTCCTTGTCATATGCGTATCTTACTCATTTTTTTGCATATTCATTGTATAATTATAAGGAAAATACTAGAATTACAAACTATTTTACAACAATTTTTACAAACTTCTAATTTGGTGACTAGTTAATAGTAAATAAAAAAGTAATTTTAGCAATTGGTCCCGATGAGAACCGGTAAGAATTTATCACATGAACAATTTGTAAAAATATTGTAAAATAGTAAAGTTGTAGCATTACTCTTATTATTATAGAAATTTATCTTCTTTTTTTCCTTTTCTTTTTTGTTTTTCCTTTGCAAAGCAGCTGCATTTGGCGTTAAAGGTAAATTGTGAAAAGAAACCAATGTTGGTGAAGTTGTTGGCATATGACCTACTGTGCCCACATTATATCACTGCTTCTATAGCACCTTTTATGTACACTCCCGTTTGTTTCAATGAAAACCTTACATGAAGGTAATTTTCTGCATTTTTTTTTTAAATACAATATTGAAATTCTACTCTAACCTAATTTAAGTGTATATGAGGCTGTTTGGTTTTTTTTTTTTTTTTTGTCATCACTCCTCACTCCTCACTCAATTTTCGTCACTCATCACTCATCACTTAAATACCCCAACTTCCCCTACCCCACCTGTTTGGCACTCATCACTCAATGACTTTGTTTCAAAAAAAAAAAAATTGCAGCTGAAATTTCAAAAGTTGTGGGTTTAATTACAAAAATGCCACATAACTCAATTTTCCATAACTGGAAAATACCTAAAATGTATTTTCAGTCTCCATAACTCATCACTTAAAAATTAGAGAATTGAGTGATAGAAACAAAAACAGGAAACACAGCCAAACAAGCTTTCTTGGAGTGGGTCCCACTTATTTTGAGTTATGTATGATGCAAACAGAACTATGGGTGATGGAAACATAAAAACCAAATAGCCCCTATGTGTGTAAAGTTCTCTCCTAGAAACTTGAACTCTAGTCCTTGCCCTTCACACCCCACAAGCACTAATATCTGTGAAATGACCACCGCGCCATTTCTTGTATTTGATAGTATAAAAAATGAGTTAAAAGAAAATTATCTCTTAACTTCCCTTATTTAACTTGACATGAGATAGAGTTAGTTTCCGATAAAAAATTTTGGAAAACAACTTTATCTCACTTGAAGTAAAAAGGGAAGTCAAGAGATAATTTTTCAACTCATTTTAAGATCGCTACCAAATATAGGAAAATAAGATAATTTTCTAAAAAAATAATTTTTAAAAAATAATTTATTTACTAAAAAATATTAATGTCGAAATAAACAAAGCAATAGAAATGATGTCATTAATTGGATTATTCATTTGAAAATCTTAGCATATTACGAATTGACATTTTTTTTCCCCACAAGAATAGCATTACTTTTGCATCAATCACTACAGATACCAACAGTTGTGAAAAAAATAAAAATAAAAATAAAAACAAAAGTAAAATGATATACAGCGGCATTCTGCAGAATCCTCGTGATTATAGAGAGCTATTTATTAGTTTATTTTGCTTTGTAAGCAGCTGCAAAATGGGCCTCATTTGTAACCCTACTTAACAGATTACAAATGGACCTCATTCGAGCCTAATTTATTTCTTGTGGCAGGCTTAGAAAGAATATCTTTAGCTTGACAAAAACGAATTCAAAGTTCTTTTGAAGCAGGAAGTGTAGTTCAGTCAGCAACTTCCTCGCATCTTCTCTTTTGTGTTTGGTTTCAATTACATTGTCACCATTCCTCTAATGAAGTGCATAAGCTTTTTTCTTCAATCAGAACTTATGGCACTGCACTGCCTTGCTGCTACAGTGTCATGTCAACAATGATTAAAGACCATCCTCAGTTGCCTAGGCATTATTGCAAGTTGGTGAACTCCACTCTGACACCAACTACTATTCACATAAAACACATACTGTGACTTTGGTGCCCTGTCAATGCTCCTGACTTTCTCACCATATGACCCCCCATTCCCATTCCCATTCACATTCACATTTCCCCACCTTGTCAGTCACACACGCTAAGCTAGAAACTTCAAAATTTTTCCCCCTAACGGACGATTGTCTGTGTTTGGTTGGACCGAATATTTTTCGAAAAAAGAAAATATTTTCAAATTGCGGTCTTTTAAAAATATTTTCAAGTATTTGATTACATTTTTGAAAATATTATAAAAAATATATTTTTTTTTACTTTCTCACATTTTATCTTTTCTCAAGCACATGTATAATAATTTTTTTTTTTTTTTAAAAGAAGAATTTAGATCAAAAAATTGTGATCAGTGGGTGGCAGCAGTGGTTGGCAACTGGAGAACAGGGACATTAGTGGGGGTGGTGGTTGGGTAATTAAAAATGAAGGTGGGAGTGGAGATTCAGGTAATGAGTTTTTAGTGAGGCAGAAAATGAAAGTGTAAAACATTTTTCGTTGGAATTATCTTTTTTTTAAATCAATCAAAAAATAATTTCTGATTGACCAACCATTTCAATTACTCCAAACACCTGCAAATGCTTTTTTGAAAATCAATTTCTGTTGGAACAAACAAACAAAGCTTGTCTTAGTCAAAACAAACACATCTAATCCTTCCCCCTACACACAGGGATAATGATAAGGAGAAAGAATTGGTTTACCTACTGCCTAGTATGGTCTAAAAACCACTCAACTAGCCTCTTGAAGCTAGCTAGCAACATTAGTTTAAGGACAGTGGTTACTTGGAGAATGTTAGTTAGAAAACTTATCCACGTTTTCATAGATCATATGATGCCTGGAACCCACTAAATCAATCTTTTAATACGAATAAAGAACTTGGATTCGAAGACCATTTGAAAAAAGAAAAAAATGTTAACTAGTTGATAGATCACATGATCCCATAATCCATCACATGCGACTTCACCTAATGTTATTGTAATCTTTGCTCTAACACTCACTCGGCCTAAAAAACAATGACAAAGATTAAGCTCTCTTTCAGTCTTCGTTATATAAAAAAGTGAATTAAAAGTTCCATATATAGTCTGAACTTATCGTTACTTCATTTTCCAAGTGGACCACCACTCATTCAACCTCTATCTGTGGCTGAAGATACTTTCCCCGAAAGGACCACAAACCTCAGTCCTAGTACACAGAGACAACTGAACCTCCCATAAGACAAAACTCCCAACAAAATAGATTATAACAACAAAACAAAACAGTGTCAAAGTCTCGCTTTCACACTCTCCTCTCAAACACCACCACTCTTTTTCTTTCCGGTGGATTCCTTTTCATTTACTTTAGATACGGTAAAATTTTATCTTACATGGGTTGAATATTGCAAAAATAAAGAGAATTGTAGAGAAGGGAAGGTAAGAGAGAGTGAGAAATACAAGGTGTAGGGGCATTGGGCCTAAGGCCTAATCCGACGATGAGATGTCGTCTAATGAGGAGTAAACGTTGTCTAGGGAGCCCGTGTTGATAAATGAAGAAGTTAGTTTTGGTCATAATGGCCCGAGAGGGTGGGCCAAGGATGAATACCTCTTTGGCAAACCAAGTCCAAGGTCAAAAGAAGTGGTCTACCGTCCAAGGGAACTTTCAAGGAAGTTCTGTTGGTATGGATGGGCATTGCAGAAACATAGGACAGGGGGAAGTCCTAAAATATCTAAGGAGAAAGCTGCTACCATCACATTAAATGCTCTGCAGCTAACTCTTTGGCCGCATTAATGTGGAGGTGATACCTGAACAGTGATTTTCAGCTTTACAGCTACTACATGAAGACTTATAGAAGGTGTTGATGGGACAGGGATCAACACTAACCATCTGGCCTGCACGTGGAGGATAAAGATGAAGGGAGAAGAGAGTATAAAAGGAGAAGGAAGCAGTAGGAGAAGCGAGATCGAGAAAAGAAGAAGAAAACACGGTAGCAATCATGAATCAAATTTGTAACCAAACTTGTGAGAATTATATAAAAACTGATCTCCTCGGATTGCGCCGAGGATTTTCTTTAGTTTAAATCAATCTAACTACCTGTTCTTATCATTTGAATCTACTTTATTGGTTGTCATTTTCATTTTAGCCCAATTTTCCAACCCACTATCTATAAATTCATTATTTTGGGCTTTTTGGGCCTAGGTCCATCCATCTTTTGGGTTAGAGATCCAAATTTGGTCCTTACAATTGGCATCGTCTATGGGAAATTCTGATATTGTAGTGAGTCTGACGTCCAACCATGGTGGGTTCAGGTCCACATCAGGTAGAATCCAAGGGGTCTCAACGTGAAGATCACTTGTTTAATCTTGAGCGAAGAAGGGACCGGGAGGGGAGTGTGCATACTACCCATACTAGTAGAAGCCATTCTCGGGGTGGTAGCCATCTCTCCCATGAAGAAAATACCAAAGCCATGCAGCAGGAGATTGATCATTTGAAAAGGGAGCTGCGCCACGAGTGGAGAAGGCTTACTCCTTCCCTTTTTGATTTCTCTTCTAGCGAAGAAGAGGATGGCAGTTATAGGCGGAGATCAAGGACTCTCCCCAGTGAGTCTTTCTCATATGATGAGGAATACCACCATGAGCACAGAAACAGAAACTCATCTTCCAAAGACCTGGGAAATGATGCGATGAGCAAAGCACTCACACAAATTTCCAGATCACCTTTTACTTGCAAGATTGAGGAAGGGAGACTTCCTCGGCGGTTCACTCGGCCCACTTTCACCATTTACAACGGTCGTACAGATCCTGTGGAGCACGTAAGTCACTTCAATCAGAGGATGGCTATACACTCCAAGAACGAGACCTTGATGTGCAAGGTATTTCCATCTAGCTTGGAGCCTGTAGCGATGAGGTGGTTCGATGGTTTAGGTGCAAGTTCTATTAGCTCTTTCGAGGAGCTTACCCGAGCGTTTGGGTCTCGTTTTATTACGTGCAGTAGGATTCCTCGGCCCCTAGACTCTCTATTGTCCATGTCCGTGAGAGAGGGTGAGACTCTGAAAACATACTCGAACAGGTACTGGGAGATGTTTACAGAGATTTATGGGGATTTTGATGACGTGGCCATAAGGACCTTCAAGGTCGGACTACCCACTAAGCATGATTTGAGAAAGTCCTTGACTAAGAAACCGGTCAGGAGTGTTCGTCAGCTTATGGATCGCATCGATGAGTACAAGTGGATCGAGGAAGACCAGCAGTAAGGCAAAGGGAAAGGGTAAAGTTATCCCTCAAGATAAAAGAGATTTCAGGTCGGACCGATACAACAACAACAGACCCTGAAGGGATTTCGCGGGACAATCTGAATCTACAGCCCCTCAGGCAGTCAACACTGTGTTTCGAGAACCAATGCATCAAGTCTTGGAGAAGATCAAGAACAAGCCATACTTCAAATGGCCAAACAAAATGGGAAGAGACCCCTTGAGGCGCAACCAGAGCCTCCATTGCCAATACCACCAGGAGCGGAGACATACCACCGAGGACTGTAGAACTCTGTGGAACCACCTAGAGCGACTGGTCAGAGAGGGAAGGTTACAACAGTTTTTGTATCGGCCCAATGAACAAGGAGACCAGTTAAGGTCAGGGGCTCAAGGGAATGCTTCTTCAAGGCCCCCGTTAGGTACAATTAATGTCATCTTCGCTACACCTGGGAAGACTGATTCTCATCCTTCCAGGGTGAT
Organism: Quercus tomentella; assembly: GCA_028535165.1. NCBI lineage: Eukaryota > Viridiplantae > Streptophyta > Magnoliopsida > Fagales > Fagaceae > Quercus > Quercus tomentella. The sequence continues at coordinate 31,133,607 of JAPQVY010000155.1, forward strand.
GTCCGTAGCTCGGCTGATAGCCGAGGAGCCTAATTCTGAGCCAAAAAGGGCTAGAATAGAAATCCGACTGGCCTTGAGTTTTTTGAATGAAGACAAGATGGGAACCATCCAGTCACACGATGATACTTTGGTGGTCACCCTAAGAATAGGAGGGTATGATGTGAAAAGGGTGATGGTAAACCAGGGCAGTGGTGCAAAGATTATGTACCCTGATTTGTACAGAGGACTAAACTTGAAGTCTAAGGACCTGACAGCTTATGATTCACCTCTGGTGAGCTTTGATGGGAAAGTTGTCATCCCAAATGGTCAAATTTGGCTGCCCGTGCAGGCAGGGTCAGAGGTTGTTGAAGTGGACTTCATTGTAGTGGATGCATACTCCCCCTACACGACCATTGTGGCCAAGCCTTGGCTTCATGCCCTGGGGGCCGTCTTTTCCATTCTGCATTTGAAGGTGAAGTATCCATCAGGGAACCAGGTTGAAGAGCTTGTGGGGAGTCAGTCCATGGCCAGACAGTGTCTCGTAGCAACAATTATGCATCAGCTTGCAGTTGAATCCTTGGCCTCTGCTGAGGGGGGCTTATAACAGTCAAAGTCTCCGGTGCTACATGCCGATGGACCAGCCGAGGAGGCAAAGTGTGAGGATTTAGAGAAAGTTGTCATAGGTGATGACCCGGAGAAGTTTTTTCAGGTTAGGGCTCAACTACCTCCTCAAGAGAAGGAAGAGCTGGTAGAGTTTCTCAAAAGGAACGTTGACGTGTTCACATGGAATGCTTATGAAGCTCTAGGGGTGGATCCAAGCTTCATCTTTCATCATTTGAATGTCAACCCATCAGCCACCCCCAGAAAGCAACCACCTCAGCGCTTATCTAAGGATCATACTGACACTGTCAGAGATGAGATGATGAATCTTAAACAGGCTGGGGCTATCAAAGAAGTGTTCTACCCTAAGTGGCTCGCCAATACTATGGTTGGGAAGAAGAAAAATGGAAAGTGGTGGGTATGCATGGACTTCACAGACCTGAACAAGGCCTGCCTAAAAGATCATTTCCCCATAACTCAGATAGATCAGTTAGTGGATGCCACTGTGAGTCATCCTCAGATGAGCTTTTTGGATGCCTTTCAAAACTACCACCAGATACCTTTAGTCTCGGAAGATCAGGAGAAAACAGCATTCGTCACTCCTGTTGGAAACTACCATTACAAGGTGATGCCTTTTGGATTGAAAAATGTAAGGTCCACCTATCAGAGGATGATGACTAGGATGTTTGAACCACAATTGGGCAAGAATATTGAAGTATATATAGACGACATGGTAGTCAAGAGTAAGTTGGAATCTAAACACGTTAACGACCTCGGCAATATCTTTGAGATCTTGAGAAGACATAAGCTACGGCTCAATGCTTCTAAATGTTCTTTTGGTGTTGGATCAGGGAAGTTCTTGGGGTACATGGTTACACATCGCGAAATTGAAGTTAATCTCAACCAGATTAAAGCAATCAATAATTTACAACCATCTCGGAATCCCAAAGAGGTCCAGAAGCTAACAGTGATGACCGTCGCCCCAAACCGATTCATCTCTCGATCAGCGGACAGGTGTAGACCTTTCTTTCAATTGTTGAACAAGTGGAAGGGGTTTGAATGGACCGAAGAGTGTGTCCTGGCTTTCCGGTAGTTGAAAGAGTATCTTTTTTGGCCTCCCATTATGTTCAAACTCGAGGTGGATGAGGTTTTGTTCGCCTATATTGTTGTGGCTTCCCATGCGGTAAGCTTGGTACTTGTACGGGTTGATAGTGATGTACAGAGGCCAGTCTATTATGTGAGCAAGTCACTTCATGAAACCGAGGTCCGTTACTTACCCCTGTAGAAGGCCATTTTGGCAGTTGTGCATGCTACGCGCAAACTCCCCCACTACTTCCAATCACACACAGTTGTTATCCTAACCCAACTCCCACTTAGATCTCTACTTCAGAGCGCTGATTACACTGGGAGGATTGCCAAGTGGGGTATGATCTTCGGAGTTTTTGACATCAAGTACATGCCTCGGACCTCTATTAAGGGTCAAGTCCTCGCTGACCTGGTGGCTGAGTTTGCTGAAACCCTATTAGAAGATAGGTTGGAGGAGCAAAACATAGTTAGAAACTCGGTTGGTGTAATCTCCTTACAAGAACCTTTGTCCTGGAAGGTCTACGTTGATAGTGCGGCTAACCGCAGAGGATCTAGAGTAGGGCTAGATCTGATATCTCCTGAGGGGATTACAATTGAGAAATCCTTGAGATTGGGCTTCTCGACCACAAATAATGAAGCTGAGTATGAAGCTCTACTGGTAGGGATGACCATGGTTCAGAAGATGGGTGGAAAAGTAGTGGAAATGTTCTCTGACTCAAGGCTAGTAGTGGGCCAAGTTCAAGGGGAGTTAGAAGCCAGAGATCTCAAAATGCAGGAATATTTGAATCAGGTTAGACATTTACAGTCTAGATTTGAGTCCTTTAATTTGTCACAAATCCCTAGAAGTAGGAATACACATGCTGACTCTCTTGCCACGTTCGCAACATCCTCGACACAAAACTTACCTCGAGTGATCCTTGTGTAAACCTATTAAAGTAGGGGGAGATGGGGTTCATGTTCATCAAATAAGGGTGGGGCCTAGTTGGATGGATTCTATTGTCCTATTCCTTAAGGAAGATATCTTGCCTGAGGGTAAGTCCGAAGCTTACAAGGTACGAAGGAAAGCTCCTCGGTTTTGGCTGTCCGAGGACCAAAAGTTGTATAAAAGATCCCTTTCTGGCCCATATCTATTATGCATACACCCTGAAGCAGTCGAGCTACTCCTAGAAGAATTACATGAAGGGATTTGTGGAAGCCACACAGGGGGTAAATCTTTGTCTCACAGAGCCCTTACTCAGGGGTATTGGTGGCCAAATATGCAAAGGGAGGCACATGAATACGTAAAGAAATGTGACCAATGCCAGAGATTTGTACCAAGCATTCACCAACCGGGAGGTGCCCTTAATCCTCTGACTAGTCCTTGGTCATTTGCTCAATGGGGCTTAGACATTGTAGGCCCTTTCCCTAAGGCAACAGGGAACAAGAGATATTTGTTGGTCAGCACAAATTACTTCACCAAATGGGTTGAAGCTGAACCATTGGTAAATATCATAGACGTGGATGCCAAGAGATTTGTTTGGAAAAATATTGTCACTCGATTTGGAATCCCTCGCACCCTCATCTCAGACAACGGTCTCCAGTTTGATAGCAAGGCCTTCAGGAGGTATTACTGTGACCTGGGCATATCAAATAGATACTCCACCCCGGCATACCCACAAGGGAATGGACAGGCTGAAACTGTCAATAAGGTCATAGTGAGTGGGCTTAAAAAAAGGCTGGACGACGCAAAGGGAAGGTGGGTAGAAGAGTTGCCACACGTCCTTTGGACAAACCGGACAACACCTCGTAGGTCCACTAAGGAGACTCCCTTTTCAATGACTTATGGGGCCGAGATATTTATTTCCCTGGAAACTAGATTCCCCATACTAAGAACGAGTTCTTTCACTCCGAGCAACAACGATCAGTTATTGGAGAAGAGCTTAGACTTAATTGAAGAACGAAAAGAAAGCGCAATGGTCCAATTGGCCTACTATCAACACAAGCTCAAGCAAGGATATGATGCCAACATAAAGCTAAGGCCACTGGCACCTGGAGACTTGGTCCTAAGAAAGGTCATAAGAACTACAAAAAACCCAGCATGGGGAAAATTGGGACCTAACTGGGAGGGGCCATATCGTATCACATCAGTGGCTGGAATAGGTGCATATTTCCTTGAAGATCTAGAGGAAAAAGTTGTACCACACCCTTGGAATGTAAACAACTTGAGAAGATATCACTATTAATGAAAGCTTTCTTTACCGAATTTGGGTTTGTTATATTGTGCGCTTTACTTTTTGCCATTTGTTCGAATATCAAACAGAATCTTAGTCATGCTTGGATCCTCGGACCACATACCTTGGGTAAATTGATATGTTAAATCATTTTTTTCTAAGTATTAAACAGAACCTTAGCTATGTCTGGCTCCTCGGACCACATGTTTTGGATAAATTAATACTCCTTGACATCTATCTACGTATCAAATAGAACCTTGGTCATGCATGGATCCTCGGACCACATACCTTGGGTAAATTGATATGTTAAATCATTTTTCTAAGTATTAAACAGAACCTTAGCTATGCCTGGCTCCTCGGATCACATGCTTTGGATAAATTAGTACTCCCTGACATCTATCTACATATCAAACAGAACCTTGGTCATGCCTGGATCCTCGGACCACATACCTTGAGTAAATTGATATGTTAAATCATTTTTCTAAGTATTAAACAGAATCTTGGCTATGCCTGGCTCCTCGAACCACATACTTTGGATAAATTAATACTCCCTGACATTTATCTACGTATCAAATAGAACCTTGGTCATACTTAGATCCTCGAACCACATACCTTGGGTAAATTGATATGTTAAATCATATTTCTAAATATTAAACAAAACCTTAGCTATGTCTGGCTCCTCGGACCACATGCTTTGGGTAAATTAATGCTCCCTAACATCTATCTACGTATCAAACAGAACCTTGGTCATACCTGGATCCTCAGACCACATACCTTGGGTAAATTGATATATTAAATCATTTTTCTAAGTATTAAACAGAATCTTAGGTATGCCTAGCTCCTCGGACCACATACTTTGGGTAAATTAATATCTTCTATCGTTTTTGTCAAGTGTCAGGGCAAAACCTTAGTTATTTTAGACTCCTCAGACTACATACTTAAGGATTAAATGGGTGCTCATGAGCATCACTTAAAGCCTTTACAGGCATACCTAAATTTGTGTAAGACTTGGTTATGCCTCTGATCCTTTAAACTTGTTAATGGGCAAGGTACAAAGTAAGTTTAAGCCTATATGTATGCTACATTACTGTGTATATCCTTAAAAGTTAAAATCATGCTCTGCCGAGGTGATAGACTTAGTAGATTTAACAATTTTTTGCTACTAATCATGGGATATGTGAGAATTATACTGCCAATTATGCAGATCGAAAGTTCAAGATATATCTCATTATCACATTTTTTTTCTCGAGTGTTGAATCAAACAAAGGTTAAGTTTGGATCAGTGTTGGCAACAAAATTATAAGGGAAAGACTTGCAATTTTCATTAATATTGAACCTCCAAAAGAGACAAGTAAACTACAAAAGCTTGACATAATTACGGAGTTCCAAAAAAAAAAAAAATGAACAATATATTGCTTCATTTTTATTACAAGCTTATCTTTTGGGCAAGATTTTCAGACCCGGACCGTTCATTTAACCGTAAAAGGGAGAGGTTCAAGGTTTTTGAGGTCAAACCGAGGTCGAACCATGATGACGTCATAATAAATTTAATAATTATTTAAAATATAAATATAAATATATATACATATTTGTACAACACCATGGTACCCAGATCCATTTGGGCCTCGAATTCAGACCCAACAGCGTGGCCCATGTCCCCAGTCTCTTTCTACCCAAAATCCCAGCCCGAATCCACACAAACTGTAGGCCCAAGTTTTGTCACCTTGTACGTGCTCGGCAAACCATTCCCAAACAACAAAGAAAGAATAACGTTCAAACACCATCCTTCGCATACCCGGCAGTGCCTTAGGAAACATCGCTGCCGAGCATGACTGCTGGAGTGGGAACCAAGTTCCAAGGCCACTCTCTCCACACTCCACTCCCACCTAACCATCCACTTACAACTAATGATAGTGGACCCCTCATTGCACTAACCATGGCAGTAATCATGATCGCTCCACTAATTTAGAGCTATAAATATGAGAAGTTGGGAAAAGAAAATGGTTGTTGAAAGGTTCTCAAGGAAACAGAGAGTAGAGAAAAAAGAGTGATTCAGAGAGAGAGAGAGAGAGAGAGAGGTAGTTTCACTAAGTCTTTGTGCCGAGAACAACCCAAAGTAGGAAATCCTTAACCCACTTTACAAATAAGTTATGAGCCCAAGTGAGGTCAGGCCCAATAGCCTCATTTCAGGCACGCACAATTGGCGCCCACCGTGGGGCTCTCCTACGAAGCTATGGTTCGACTGAGATTCACGCACGGGGAAATGTCCGAAGGACGTTCGGGAGGCCACACCGAGAGCGGATTTGTGGGGTCTTCTCAAGAATCCACATGGTGAGAGAGAAGACAAAAAAGACGTGAGGATAGGGAGCGCGAGCAAGAAGAGGAAGAGTCTGGCCTTAGGGAGGGGTCAAATCAAACTCACCGAACAATGTCAGGTGCCTCAGGGCACGGGCAATTTGACGAAAGAGATCAGGAGCTAGAGCGGTTGCAGAGACTGGTGAGAGATTTGGAGTTGGAGGCAGAGGTAGGCGCCTGAAAAGGGACCGAGATAACCGAGAAAGGAGGGACGGTAGTGTGGGAAATCGAGGTGGGGAGGGATCCAGCCAGTCCGGTTCACGTTAACGCTGAGATCGTTCCCTTTCTCGAGAATCACATCGACGCAGAAACCACTCCCATTCTCGAGAGTCGCATCAAAGCCTCCGTTCACGTTCACGCGAATATGCCGACCGAGGTTCGGATTCCCCAGAGGAGCGACAGCCCTACAACGCTGCTATGGATGCTATGAGTCGCGCCTTACGAAGAGCTGCTCGGTCGCCATTCTCAAACGAAATTGAACGGGCCCCTATGCCAAGCAGATTTACACGGCCACCATTTAACTCCTACGATGGGAAAACGGACTCGGTAAAGCACGTCAGTCATTATATCCACATGATGTCTTTGCACACACACAACGATGCGCTGATGTGTAAGGTGTTTCCCTCAAGTCTCGGGCCCACAACGTTAAGATGGTTTAATAGGTTGCGAAAAGGTTCCATTCACAATTTTGCCTAGCTGATCCAGGAATTCGGTGTTCGGTTTGTGACATGCAGCCGGGTGCCACAACCGGTGGACGCATTACTATCCATAAAGATGAAGGTCGGCGAAACCCTTCGGAGTTATGTCAGTCGGTATTGGGAGCTCTACAATGAAATTGGTGGGGGTAACAAGAAGATTGCAGCAAGCACTTTCAGAATGGGGCTGCCCGAGGATTCCGAACTACGGGAGTTCTTGACGAAAAGGCTTCCTGAGGATATGAGGCAACTTATAAGGCGTATTGAGGAGTATAAACACCTCGAGGACGATCGGCTACAGAATAAGGGCAAGGCCCCGATACTAAATCGTTCTCGACAGGGTGTTTTTCCCCCGAGACCAAGGAAGGATTTCAGGATGCAGGAACTGGAAGCACAAATGGGGGGGTGAACGTGCCATTCAAGGAGTCGGTACACAAGGTCGTAGACCGGATTAAGAACGAACCGTTCTTCAAGTGGTCGAACGAGATGGGGGGTGACCCGTCTCAGAGGAATCAAAATTTGTATTGTACATACCACAGGGATAAGGGGCACACCACCGAGCAGTGCCAGGTATTAAAAGATCACCTACGGCAACTGGTGAAGGACGAATATTTGAAAGAGTTCGTAATGGACTCTGAAAATCGAGATACCAGTCATGGCGCTCAGCAAAAAGGGAACCCTCTCCCACCGCCATTAGGGGTGATTGAGGTCATCCATGCTGCCCCGAGGGGTGTGACTATAACCAAAAGAGGGGTGTTAACAGTGACACCCAATGAAAATTTCTTGGGAAAACAACTCCCCGAAAAGAAAATAAAAGTTGGTCGGGTGCCCATCTCTTTTGACGAGGAAGGTCTGTAGGGAACGATTCAACCGCACGATGATGCGTTGGTGGTAACGGCGCGGATAAGCGGCTTCTTAGTGAAAAGGGTGATGATAGACCAAGGAAGCGGGGTCGACGTAATGTACCCGGACCTATTCGAAGGGCTCGGATTAAAAACTCAGGACTTGATAAAGTATGATACGCCGTTGGTCTCGTTTGATGGAAGAGTGGTGATTCCGGAGGGTCAAATTTCCCTTCTCGTAAATATGGAAGGTAAGGAAGTGATGGTGACCTTCATAGTAGTCAGATCATTCTCCCCATACACGGCGATCCTAGGAAGGCCGTGGATTCATGCAATGGGGGTTGTTCCGTCCACTTTGCACATGAAGGTTAAATTTCCTATCGAACAGGGCGTTGTCGTAGTACGAGGAAGCCAACAAGTGGCTAGGCAATGCCTAATTGCCGCAATTAGTTGGAAGGGCAAGCAGGCTAAACAGAAGGAAACCACCGAGGAGACATCATTATAGCAATTACAAAAGCCTCGAGAAGAAATGGGGGCTAGTTGTGCCGAGAAGCTGATGAAGGTTAAAATTTTACCGGATACTGACATGTATTTTCAAATAGGAACGAGCATGAAGAACCAGGACAAGGTAGAAATGTTGTTATTCCTTATGCAGAACGTGGATGTGTTTGCATGGAGTCCGTACGAAGTGCCTAGGGTGGACCCTGAGTTCATTGTCCATAAGCTTAATGTGGACCCATCATTCCCCCCAAAGAAGCAGAAGCCAAGGAGAGCGGCCAAGAAGCATGTTGACGCGGTAAAGTTGGAAGTCCAAAGGCTGAAGGAAGCTGGGGTGATAAGAGAGATCTTCTTCCCGGAATGGCTAGCAAATACCGTGGTAGTGAAGAAGAAGAATGGCAAGTGGAGGGTTTGTGTAGATTTCACGGACTTAAACCGGGCATGCCCGAAAGACCCGTTCCCTGTTCCGAAGATTGACTAGTTGGTAGATGCCACATACGGACACCCAAGGATAAGCTTCTTGGACTCCTTTCAGGGGTATCATCAGATTGCCCTGGCACCCAAAGACCGAGAAAAGACAGCATTCATCTCCCTAGATACCAACTATCATTATAATATAATGCCATTTGGATTGAAGAACGCCGAGGCCACGTACCAACAGATGATGACAAGGATGTTCCAGGATAAAATAGGGCGTACAGTTGAAGTACACATTGACGATATGGTAGTGAAGAGTAAACAGGAAGCACGGCATGTAGAAGATCTTCGAGGAGTGTTTGAAGTACTTCGGCAACATAAGTTGCGCCTAAATGCTGAGAAGTGCGCTTTTAGTGTGTGGGCCAGTAAGTTCCTGGGGTATCTGATCACCAATCGGGGAATAGAGGCCAACCCCGATCAGATTGAAGCCGTGAATCGCCTTAAGCCGCTGAGCAATCCAAAAGAAGTGCAAGTATTGACCGGGATGTTAGCTGCACTTAACCGGTTCATCTTCAAATTCGTTGATCGCTGTAGACCATTCTATCAGCTTTTGAAGAAGTGGAAAGGGTTTCAGTGGAATGAGGAGTGTGACAGAGCCTTTCGAGATTTGAAAGATTATCTGATGCAAACGCCTATGTTAACGACCCCGGAGTCTGAGGAGGATTTATTCATGTACCTCTCAGTGTCCGATCATGCCGTGAGCGCCGTACTGCTAAGAGGCCGAGGAATACAGCAACCAGTGTATTACATCAGCAAAACCCTGGTTGATGCCAAGACAAGATACCTACCCTTGGAGAAGCTAGTGTTAGCCCTAGTGCACGCTACGAGGAAGCTGCCGCATTATTTTTAAGCTCATACTGTATTTGTCCCAACCGAGTATCCTTTACAGTCATTGTTGAAGAGATTAGACTTCATGGGTCGAATAGCTAAATAGGGGACCCAGCTAGGTTCCTTTGATATACGGTACAGGCCGCGAAGCTCTGTAAAAGGCCAGGTCCTTGCTGATTTCGTTGCGGAGTTTTCTCCAAAAAACGATGGGAAGATGGTCTGTCATGTAGAGAATCACCCATGGAGAATGTTTGTGGACGGTGCTTCGAGTGCCATGGAGGCTGGTGCCGGAATTGTCATAATTACTCCGGAAGGAATACGGTTGGAGCATTCCTTTAGATTGGGATTTAAAGCCTCTAATAACGTGGCCGAGTACGGGGCCTTCTTGTCGGATTGAGGACCGTTTTAGGCATGGGCGCCCGGGACGTAGAGATTTACTCTAATTCTCAGCTGGTTGTTAATCAAGTCCAGGGCAGCTTTGAGGCCCGGGACTCTCGGATGAAAGCATACTTGCAAGTAGTAAAGCAAATCATGAACAAGTTCTATATGGCGAAGGTGGCCCAAGTGGGCCAGGCGTAGAACAGACACCCTGACTCCCTAGCTACGTTAGCGTCGTCAATGACCGAGGAGGTGCCTCGGCTAATCAAAGTGGAGCTTATAAGGGAGCCTAGTATTAGTATGGCAGATAACCCCAGTACAGTCGGGGTCGACGTTGACATGATTTCAGCAACCAGGCCATGTTGGATGGACCCGATCATTGACTTTTTGGCCGAGGATCGAGTTCCGAAAGATGAAAAAGAGGCCAACAAGATCCGTCGAGTGGCTTCTCGGTATTGGTTGTCAGCAGATCGCAAGTTATACCAGAGGTCTTTTGGGGGACCGTACCTCTCATGCTTGCACCCCAAGAAAGTAAATGAACTTATGTCCGAGTTGCATGACGGGATGTGTGGCAGCCATGTAAGGGGGCGCTCATTAGCACACCGCGCAATAACTCAAGGATATCTAGCCAGAAAGATGCCGCCGAATATGTGCGTAAATGTGAACGATGCCAAAAGCATGCTCCCCTGATCCACCAGCCAACAGGTCATCTGAATCCCATCAGCAGCCCATGGCCATTCACACAATGGGGGCTAGATATTCTCGGCCCATTTCCCTGAGCAACAAGCAATCATAGGTTCGTGTTAGTGGCAGTTGATTACTTCACGAAATGGGCAGAAGCCAAGTCTTCAGCTAATATCCGGGATGTAGACGTCAAAAATTTTGTGTGGAAAAACATAGTTACGAGATTTGGGGTGCCGGACTCGCTGAAATCAGATAACGGACTATAGTTTGACAGTAAAGCTTTTCACACTTTTTGTAGTGATCTCGGCATCAAAAATAGGTATTCCACTCCAGTGTATCCGCAGAGCAATGGCCAAGTTGAAGCTACCAACAAGGCAATCGAGAACAGGTTGAAGAAAAGATTGGACGGTGTAAAGGGAAGGTGGGCAGAAGAGCTACCTAACGTTTTGTGGGCTTACCGAACAACCCCTAGGAGGTCCACAGGGGAGACTCCGTTCTCCTTAACATATGGAGCAGAAGCCATGATACCAGCCGAGATGAACTTATGCAGCGCACAAGTTGCAAGATTTGACCCCGCCCAAAACAATGAGCTAATGGTAGAAGTCTGGATTGGTTAGAAGAGTGCCGAGAAGCGGCTATTATACGACTGGCAGAGTATCAGCAGAAACTTGCCCAACGTTACAACCGAGATGTAAAGACTAAAGAGTTTAGTGCTAGAGACTTGGTGCTAAGGAAAGCCGTGGGGAATATGCGAGATACAAATGCCGGGAAGTTAGCCCAAGTTTGGGAAGGACCGTACAGAGTTACTGCCATCGCGAGCGCAGAAGCGTACTATTTAGAAGACCTTAACGAGAGGCCACTTCCCCAGCCATGAAATGTCCACAATCTTAAGAAGTTTTATCACTGACTATCCGTGCGTGGAACTGTAAATCCGAATATGTACATTTCATTAACTAATATGACGATGAGGCTTCTCGTTGCAGTTGTATTCAATTTTATTATTACTTATTTACTATTGCCAGCTAACAAGTATAGTGGAAACTAAAAAGACTAGGGCAGTTTATCCTAAGGACAGAAACCTGATTCCTGGTTCAATTACTATCACCGAGCAGGTGGAAACCTTATACTAAAAAATATCCTAAGGACAGAAACCTGATTCCCGGTTCGATTACTATCACCGAGCAGGTGGAAACCATATACTGAAAAAATCCTAAGGACAGAAACCTGATCCCCGGTTCGATTATTATCACCGAGCAGGTGGAAACCTTATACTGAAAAATATCCTAAGGACATAAACCTGATTCCCGGTTTGATTACTATCACCGAGTAGGTGGAAACCTTATACTGAAAAATATCCTAAGGACAGAAACCTGATTCCCGGTTCAATTACTATCACCGAAAAGGTGGAAACCTTATATTGAAAAATATCCTAAGGACAAAAACTTGATCCCCGGTTTGATTACTATCATCGAGCAGGTGAAAACCTTATACTGAAAAATATCCTAAGGATAGAAACCTGATTCCCGGTTCGATTGTTATCACCGACCAAATGGAAACCTTATACTGAAAATATCCTAAGGGCAAAAACCTATTTCCCGGGCAGGTGGAAGCCTACCTATTTCCCGGGCAAATATATGCTGAGCAGGACTTCTAATGGCTGAGGGCTTAACCTATTCTACCCTACAAAGCAGCCCCGGCCATCAAGCCTTCCCAGAAACGATCTTTGAAACCCAATCATTGAAAAGACATACATGCACGGAAAATAGAAAAGCATGACGAAGAAAATAACGCAGTAGCTAAGTATTCATGAGTATGATTAAAGAAAATGTACGGCAAATAAATCATTACTCCAACAAAGTCAACACGAAAATAAAAACCTATGTTTCGTCACCAAACCCGGTGACCATATATAAGTTACGTCCGGCAAAGAAAGTAATTGTTCGGTCACCACAACCCAATGACGTAGGTGAATTAACTAAATGGGATAAAATATGTAAAAATGAGAAAAATAAATGTAAGCAGCAAGGGTCCGGTCCGGCTATTAAGTCATTGGGTCTGCGGGTTCTGTCTGGGCGGTTGTCTCGGTCTGCTGCTGGTCGGCTATGGTAGGAAGAATGTCCCCGCTGGGCTGATCACCAGCACGGGGGATACTGGTGGCTTCCATATCATCCAACTCCACATGAGCGTCTATCTGCTCCACCAGCTCCCTCATGCTTGTCGTCTCTTCTTCGTCAATGGGCGCTAGGGGGTTCTGCATGGCTAGAGTAGAGCTCGGGAATGGTATCTGGCCAGGATCCCTCAGAGGAGGATCTTCAAGGACCCCCATGGCCTGTAAGGCAGCAAACCAACTGGCTTCGAAACCCAGCCTCCAAGCCTGATTCACAACTGGCTCCGCGGAATTCTCGGCGTCTGCAAATCCTTCATTATACCATTTCTCTTCACAAGCCTCCAAAGCCGCTCTCAGGTCGGCAAGTTCCTCGGCTCGAGCAGTATTCAGACTTACTGCCTCGGCTAATTTTAGATCCATTTCGTTTTGCTTCGCCAAGAGTTCCACGGACCTTTTCTCCGCCAACGCCCTAGCCTTCTCTGCAGCAGCAGCTTTCTTCTTGGCAATATCAGCAGCCTTTATCTTCTCCTTTGTTGTCTTAACAGCCATTTCCCTAGCAACCTTCTCCCGGTCAGCATCCTCGGAAAGTTCCTTCAAACGCCCATCAAGGATGTGGGCCAGTTGAGCAACCTAATGAAATGGCAGGAGTTAGTACGACAATTAAAAATAATAATAAATAAATAAATAAAAATAAATACGTATAAGGGTTAGTAAGAAATCAGTAAGTGAAAGATTACTGCAATAGTATGCCACTGCAGCCTTCTTCCGATATACACCTCGGTCCCCTCCTCAAAAGCGTGCACGTCATCGAGCAGAAGAAGGTCGTGCGCCAAACTTTGGGCAACACGACCCCCTTCACCTTTCTCCCACACCCGTACACTAGCGCTCGCAGGGAGTGGCTTACCGTCCAATTGAAACTTGGGCTACCATGCCTGAGCTGCTTGGGAAGAGGACGTCACGCTCGCCCCGACCTGAGTCTGTGGCTCCTGAATGACAATACCCCTAGATGGCTGGGGGGGAGTCCGAGTTACAACATCTCCCGGACCAGTAGAAGTCTGCTCGGCAACACGTTGCCTCTTTTGGGTTCGTCCAGTTTGGGGAGGAGGTAGGGGGGGAGGCATTTGACCTCGGCCCTAAGGTGGTTGCTGCTATGCGGTCTGCCTTGCACCGGGCACAAAGCGATCAATGGTCATGGTCTTCCAGGTCACCATGTCTCCACTACGATCAAATTCAGTATCAGAAAGGTTAGTAATATCAACGGCTACTTGCTCGGTTACTTGCGCGGGAGCTTCGGGTTCAATGGGTTCTTCGGGTTGGGCAAGTTCTTCTTGGATGGGAGCCTCGTCCTCAATTGGCGCGTGAGCAAGTTCCCGGAGACGTCGAGACACACGCTCTGCCGATTTGTCCTGCAACGGGGCAAGCTCGTCCGAACAAGTATATCATCGACCAAGTTCCCGAGCTTCTCCCACTGTAAATCTTGGCAGAAGAAAATTTGCGTGTCGAACGTCAATGTAGGATAGGATGGGGCTGTCTACCAAAAGCGCTTGCCTGAAAGGTTGCCAGGTACTATACACGGGTTCAACTCCGAGGATCAGATGGGACGCTCAAAGCTGCCCGTCCCAGTGAACAAATATCTCGGACCTGAGTACAAAGTTCAGATCCCTAACGTGGACTACCCTGATATCCGGGATAAACTCTTTGCCGTCTACAAAAAAAAAAATATATATATATATATATATATATATATATATATATAATAAGATGAAATACAGTGTCAGTATTCAAACAAATAAAACAACCATAGGTGGAAAGACAGTTAAGTTAGAGATCAATACGAACCTACTTCACGCCGTGAGAGGGGACAGGGGATTTCTCCGGCAAACCAATTGCCGCGCACCTGGACGAACTCCCCGGCTGAATTCCTATTAGAGTCAGGTAGGCATGATATCAGCCATACCCGCGTATCTCTAACTTTTAAGTAATAGTTTGTACTCTTATTCCCATACAGACTGTACATGTGGTTTATATCATGGTGGTTTAATTGCAAATCGAATGTATGGTTCAACCTACTGACACAACTAACTACCCGATAAAAATTGGGGGGAAGTTGGTCGGGGCACAGCCCGTAGTACCTAAGTGTATTGAGTAAGAGAGGGTCCACGGGAAACCTAACCCCACCCTCTAGAATCGCCATTAAGGGAAAGAAAGCAGTATGTTCCCCTCTGTGGAGAGCAATTTCGCTCTCGTGGCAATACACCACTTCCACGTCATCAGGAATGTCAAACTTTTGCCTAAATGTGGCTAAAGACGCCGCAGTGTTCAGAAGAAAAGCATAACCCATCTTAAAGTCTAAAATTGAAGGAAGAAACTCAAAGAAAGAAGCTGAAGTAAAAGGAAGAGGTAGAAAACTTACTTTGGGCTCTAGGGAAGAAAGGGACTCTGGACTGATGAATAGGCGCACAGATGAATGCTCGGTAGAGAGAACTCAGAAAGTGGGGAGTGAAAAAATGAAAAAATGGTTTGTGATGGGCTATTTATAGAGGCCAAAGAGGAGTGAGCAACGTCCAATCAACAATAATGGGGCTCAGTTAGCGAAAAGACTTTACGGATGCCAATGACAACTGACACGCGCACCGCCTCGGTTCACCAACTGTCAGATAATGATGATGGCTGAACCAAACGACCTGGAACAGCACGCCTTTTGAGAGCGCATTAATGGGTTTCTGTAACCGCCCAAGTTCCCATATGTTAACCTTCTCAAATGCAAGTGCCTTTTGGATTCCTTGATTCTTCCCGGTAGCCGGGCATGAATCAAGGGGGGGCTAATGTACAGCACCGTGGTACCCAGATCCATTTGGCCCTCGAATTCAGACCCAGCAGCGTGGTCCATGTCCCCAGTCTCTTTCTACCCAAAACCCCAGCCCGAATCCACACAAACTGCAGGTCCAAGTTTTGTCACCTGGTACGTGCTCGGCAAACCATTCCTAAACAACAAAGAAAGAATAACGTTCAAACACCATCCTTCGCATACCCGGTAGTGCCTTAGGAAACATCGCTGCTGAGCATGACTGCTGGAATGGGAACCAAGTTCCAAGGCCACTCTCACCACACTCCACTCCCACCTAACCATCCACTTACGACTAATGATATTGGACCCCTCATTGCACTAACCATGGCAGTAATCATGATCTCTCCACTAATTTAGAGCTATAAATATGAGAAATTGGGGAAATGAAATGGTTATTGAAAGGTTCTCAAGGAAACAAAGAGTAGAGAAAAAAGAGTGATTCAGAGAGAGAGAGAGAGAGAGGCAGTTTCACTGAGTCTCTGTGCCGAGAACAACCCAAAGTAGGAAATCCTAAACCCACTTTACAAATAAGTTGTGAGCCCAAGTGAGGTCAGACCCAATAACCTCATTTCAGGCACGCACAATATTAAATTAGTAAAAATATAAAAATTGATTAAAATAGTCCAAATAAATATAAAGATCTATCTTTCAAATATATTTTTCATATCATAACTTTCATAAGCCAAATAAGAAATAATAATTCATAAGCAAACATAAATTGCTTTTGAGTTTTTTTAGTGAGAGATATAAAATATTTCGATATAAATCAATATTGAAGTACCACTTAAAAAAAAATATATATATATATATATATATATATTTGTTTAATTAGAGCTCAATATATATATATAGATATTTTTTTTATGCAAGCTTGTCTAAATTATGCTAAGCCAAACCTAAGCTCATTTGATAAACTCATAATCTATTTTTATGAGACCCAATAAAAAGGTTAATAGAGACAATAAATAGTCAAGTATTTTCTGAAAAAAAACAAAAAAAAACTCCAAGCCTTCAATAGTGGTGGACATTGGTTTGTCCGCCCACTTAACTTTTTTGTGAGCCCCAATAAAACTTCAAGAGAGATCCTGACAATTCCACATTTCTCATAATTTTTTAAAAATATAAAATAGCAAAAACTAATTAAGAGCCCGTTTGGTACATATGTTTAAAAACTGAAAATTGTTGTTTGAAAACATTTTTGAAAATACGTGTGGGTGAAAAAATGTATCGAAATGCGTGAAATGCTGTTTAAAAACTGAAAATGGTTGTTTGAAAACACAAACCAAATACCAAGAGTGAAGGCAACTGGGAGCATTGGTGACCGCTCATTTGAATCTAATAGTACAAAATCAAAACTCAAGAAAATGTTAACTATTTGACAGTAGACATTGATCAGCAAACCAAATAGAGAAGAAAAATACGAAGAAAGTAAGAAACAATAGAAAGCAGAAAGAACGAGAGAGAGAGAGAGAAGAAGAAGAAGAAGAAGAAGATTAAGAAGAAACAGCAGAAATAACGACAAGGAGGGAGACAAAGAAGAAGAAGTGGTTGAAGTTTCAACAATGGCCATAAGGTGCTATAACTGTAAGCCAAGTACAGTTTTTTTTTTTTTTTTTTAAGCTTTGATCTGAACCGTTAGAACCATCCATGGTTCTCAAACCCGGGCGGTTTGACCTCGGTTCATACGGTTTGCTGATTCTTTTACATAGGCCGATTTTTGAGATTAAAAAACCTCTTTAGTGAACGGTTCACAGTTACCCGGGTTGGACCGTACGGTCCGGTCCAGGTTTCAAAACCTTGCTTTTAGGTTCTTGGGAGGCTGAGTAGATGCGGTTGTGGTGGAAACTTAGGCCTTGCCTTTGGGATCCTCCTTTGGCAGTATGGGAAGGGTGGCCAGCACTAGCTCCATGCTTTGAGAATTCTCTTGGATCTTTGGAGGTAGGGCGGCATCTTGGACTATTTCTTTATTGACATCCCCCAACTTTGCAATGTCCTCAGCCTGCCCTGCTTCCTGGGAAAAGGTGTTGACCACAGAAGGAGCTTTGGATGGGCTGCCTTGACCTTCACCTGCCTCCGGGGGGACCGGCTCGGCCCTAGAGCCCGAGGAGCCTAAGGCGTGTATGGCCGGGGGGTAATACACATTTTCTGCCCTCCTAAGAGCAAAAGAGGCCTCAACCCCAGCCTGGTTGAGGGCCTCATCCCACACTCGGGAGCAGTAGTGTCTGCACACCCCTACGACCTCAACCCTTAAGGCCTCCTCGGTCTCAGCCACTCCTATGTCGTAGCCGTTCTGCTCTGCTTGATCCCAAGCCTTCTCTGTCTCCTCTAACTTCTTCTTGAGAGCAGCAATTTGTTCTTTGGAGGCGGCTAATTGTTCCTCAGCCTGGCGGAGAAGTACCCTCTGACCCTCAGCCTGCCTCTCCACCACATTCAAGGTAGACTCGGCACTCTTCTTGGCATGGTCAGCCTCTGCTAGTTTAGCAGTGAGGTCTTGAGACTTCTTCTCAGCTACCTCAAAGGACTTCATGGCGGCAATGCGCCTACCCTCCTCGTCCTTGGCTAGTCTATGAGAGCTGATAACTATCTCCTCAGCTCTATGGGCGGCCTGGACAGCCTATAAAAAGAAAAAGAGAAAGACAACAAACAAACAGCGATGAGAAAACATGTGAGTTAAGAAAGTCAAAGATGAGTATAGGTACAAGAAAAATTAATGCTATGAAAATATATTTAAAAGGTATATTCATTATAAATTCAAAATATATTTAACTAATGACCAATTTAATCATTACTTATGTAATAAAATTTAACAAAGCTAACTAAATAAATCAAAATTAACTTATGTTTATAACATGCACATTCAAATTGATTAAACTCAGAAATAATACATGATTTATGAACCAAAATAATAATATCTTTTCATCATCTTGGCTAATCAACTCCATCTAAGTCAATGTTATCATCATGTTTAGAATCTTGCAAAATTATTTTTCACAGACATTTTCTTTATTATTATCAACATTTACTTCTTCTTTTTGGTTTTTTTATTCTATTAATTTTTTTCTTTATATTTTTTCTTGGCATTCTAACTTTTTAGACTCAAAATAATAATAACAAAATAAAAAATAATTATATTTCATTTAATACATTATTAATAGTATAGAAAATAAATTTGCACATATGAAAGTGAGTGTTATGAGTATAGTCTAAATTTTGTAAGAGAAAGAGAAGGGAGGAAAAAAACTCATGGACTTGCTATTTCATTAGACTCAATTAAGTTTCCCAATAAAATCACAAATTTTAACAAAAAAAACTCATTTTAAACCCACATGTCTATGTATCGTACGATTCACTGATACGATACGATTCATACGATACGCACGTATGTATCAGACGATTCATAAGCACTTACGATACGCTCTTACGATACGAAACTTTTTGTACACGATATGCGTACGATACTGACAACTATGCTTATATCTTTTAACACTCCACTCAAACTCATGGTAGATTCTTAATGATGCCTAAAATTTGAAATAGAAACTTGTGATGTCTTAAAGATGCCTAGAAGGTGACGGTGAATGATTGGATTAGATGGATGATGATTCATACATAATGGAGAAAGAACTATACAAATTAGAATCATGACAATGGAAAAATGCGCCGAAAGACAACTACAAGGGCTCAAAAATGGGTGCATCAATGACCAATGAGAGAAGTTACTATAGACTGAGAATGACTTTACTGATGACCTAAAAAATATCGATGAAGGACGACATCATGTTGAAGCATATGTTAGTGAGTTGACGAATTTCGCAAATGTTGGAACCAAAAAGAATGAGATATGGGCCAATGTCAGTGAGTCGTGAGCCTCATATGGGAATTAAACACCAAAATTGAAATCTATGCAAAAAATGAGTAAGATTGGTCCAATTTTTTAGTAGTTTGACTCAGTTTGGATATGTAATTCTATAGCAAGTCAATACATTTTCTAATCGAGTCGAATCAACTCGAAATGTTAGCATATCACTTATATGGGTGTAAATAATATTTGAACTAACAATTTAAAAACAACCTCAACTTTAAATGATGTAAATAATACTTTAGCCTTAAAATTAAGACATTGAATTTCATACTTATGATCCATTTATCATCTCTCCACTCGTTTTTTCCGATTCACATTCTTTTCATTTGGTTTGAAATAAAAATACTCATGTCAATAATCCAAACATATATAGAGACAAAATCCTCACATGTCACTACAAATCCCATATAGAGTCTTGTTATAGATTTGAAATTTGAATTCTAGCAAAAGATTGGCTCCAAGGATGATGTTTTGAGATTTAGTTATACAATTCACCGTATTTTATTTAGGTTTGAACTCCTCTTCCATCTAAAACGTTACTCTTTCAAGTGTATGTTACTTTTCAATTAAGGCATGCTTAGGTTAATTAGGCATTCACTTCATCATAAGTAGCCGAGTTGCCAACTCATCATAATCGACTCAGCTAATGTGCCACATCAGCGTCATACTCATCAATATAAAATTGTATCCTTCGTCCATTTTATGACCTCAAAAAAAAAAAAAATAATAATAATAATAATTCACAACATTGAATCATTGATAATGATATCACATCAATTAAAAGTTAAAACCTCATTTTTCCTATTTGTACCACTTTTCCTTTTTTCTCACCCTTAATAAATACCCCAACCCCACATCCAAACACACCTCCTTACTCTCTCTCTCACTCTCTCTATGACATAGATAATCCCACTCTGAAAGCAAAAGCAAAGGCTAAGGAAAAGCAAAATGAGCAAACCACAGAGACCCCCATCGGGCCGTACAAACTTAGCTTCATGCATAGTCGCCACAGTCTTCCTCATCTTCGTTATCATCATCATCTTCATCGTTTACTTCACTGTCTTCAAACCCCATGACCCCAAAATCTCCGTTAACGCCGTCAACCTCCCTTCCTTCTCCGTCTCCTACAACTCCTCCACCGTTAACTTCACTTTCTCCCAATACGTCGCCGTTCGGAACCCAAACAAAGCCCCCTTCACTCACTACGACAGCACACTCCAGCTCCTCTATTCGGGTAACCGGGTCGGATTCATGTTCATACCCGCCGGCACAATCGACTCGGGTCGGACCCAGTACATGGCGGCCACTTTTGCTGTTCAGTCTTTCCCTTTGGTGGCCCCACAAACGGTGAGTGCAATGGGACCCGTACAAGGTGGCGGTGGGTATCGGGTCGGGCCGACAATGGAGATAGAGTCGAAGATGGAGATGGCGGGTCGGGTTCGGGTCTTGCATATCTTTACCCACCACGTGGATGTTAAAGCGGATTGTAAGGTTGTCATTGCTGTGAGTGATGGATCTGTCTTAGGTTTCCACTGCTAATAATTCTTTTCTTTTTTTTTTTATGATTGTTAGTTTTTGTTTTTTTGTTAGTTTTGGGAAATTTGGTTGTATGGGTAATTTTAATTTGGATTACCCAATTTGTTTTGGTGGATGGTAAGTGTAAAAATTGATTTTTTTTTTTTTTTTTTTTTTCTAGTTAAGGTTTCTAGGATTTTGAGGTTGTAATGGGAATTTTTTGGTTTTGTTGTAAATTATTAACTTGATTATGAGCTCAAGTTTTCGTTAGTGAACTAAAAATTTAGGCTTATGGGAGCAGTTTTGGAGAAGTTTTACTTTTTATAAGCAAGGTTTTATGTTTCAAAGGCTATGTATTTTGTTTAGGTTTCCAATTAAGCTCTATTGACGAATGAACCAAAGGTAATTTGTTATTTTATCTTGGTGAAAATTAAATTAAATTATTTGATTTATATTGATCAATGTAATTATATCCTTGAATTTAATTATGGAATGTAAGATATACTCCTAGTGTTTGTGTCATTAATTTTACTTGCATCATTCATTGTTCAATGTAATGATTAAATTTGCTTTCATAATTTGTTTTTTTGGAATGTAGTATTTGGTGCTTTTTGTCGAGATTAATTAGGCGGTAAGTAAAGTTATGATGCGAGAATAAGAGTATTTTTAGGAGACCGACCATATCGGATTCGGTCCAATTGTGAAGCAAAGCCTGATACTGATAGAGCGCGTGAATGAGTGAGTGCAATCTTATTACAAAGATGCGTAAAATGCGGCTCTGTTTAAGGATTTAATATTATATTTTATTATTATTGTTATTGTTATTGTTATGTGCTACTGCAGGAATTAAGAAAAGTGAGCAAAATGGCGTCGTTTTTGTGACTTTTGAGGAACAAAATGTGTAGCACGAATTTCATGGTCAATGATTGAGATATTTCTGGAGGGTGAGTGGTGGCCATGTGGATGTGGTGGTGAGTGGTGACGGTGATTTTTATAAAAATTTACTGCGGTGACTGAGTCTAGGGAGGAGTAAATGTGTGAGTGAGTAAGTTAAAAAAAAAAAAAAAAAGGTGTAAATTTTTGGGACAAAGTGCAGCAGGGGGTTGGGATTGGGACAAAGGTTGCACTTGGTGTGGTGTGGTGATAATTGTCCATTTTAATGGGGATTCGAGTCTGCTTTTTTTGACTTTTACAATAGGTGTCACGTCTGTCTAAAACAGAGACACAGACTTTGTCAGTGAACCCACGCATTTCCTGTATTTCACCACGTGCACTGTTTGGACTAGAAATACATTTGGTAAAATCTGGCTTCAAAGCCTTTGCAACGAGATATTATCTCATCCTATTTTATTATTTTTAAAAATTACTTTATCAATTATATTATACTATTTTATAATATATTTAATATTTTTATTTTTATTTTTCTATTCTATTCATTAAAATAATATATATTATCTACTAAAATATATAACCAAAAAAATAATATGCTCTCTCTAATTTTTTCTCTCTTCCTTCCTCCCCCATTTGTCTCTCCACGGTGAACAAACCCAAACCCCAACCACCTCCTCCACCCATCAACAATTACTTACCCATCCTCTGCCCAGCAACATTCACCCACAACACACACCCAAATCACTGCTACACCACCAGCCACCCCAGCAAATCACAACAACAATCCCAAAACAAAAAATTGAAGAAAAACCCACCATCAATCCATGCCGATTGCCACCACCACTACAACCAAACTCACCACCAACAACAACCACCAAGAGAAAAAGAAACACAAAAAATTGCCAAAAACCACCACCTACAACCATAACCATAATCACAAGAGACGGCTACCATAAAAACCACCAAGAGAAAATAAAAATAAAAATTAAAAAATCGAAGAAACCCACCACGCCGATCTCCACACGCTAATCAGCAAACCCAAGCCACCGATCAGAAACCCGCGCTGCCGATTAGAAACCCACGCCGCCAATTAGAAACCCAGGCTAACTCACCGATCTCCACACGCTGATCAACAAACCCAAGCCACTGATCAGAAACCCACGCCGCCAATTAGAAACCCACGCCGCCAAGAAAATATGGACACAAAGAGAGAAGATGAACATGGAGAGAGAAGACTGAATAGACAAGGAGACATATAAAATATAATATAAATAAGATACAAGTTGCTACAATACCATCATAAAAGTAGGGTGACACTGTAGTAGAATTGTAAAATTTTTTACAATTTTAAGTTTTTACAATTCTGGATGGTGGAGATTTTTGAGAAATAAATGCTAAATAGAGGCAACATATGGCATTCAGCATTCCCATTATGAATACTCTCACAAACGGCTGTGATTTGGTAAATACATTGTAATTCTGAAAATGATTGAGGTCCTCTCTAGAAATTTGATTTGAACAACAGCTTGACAAAAGTGGCTTTAAACTTTGACAATATTTCCTTCACGCTCTCCTCTCTTTCTTGGAAATAATATAAGCTGATTCACGACAAAATAATATAAGCTTATTCACAACAGAATGCTAGAGACACTAACAGATTTTATAGTTTTTTTTTCGTGGTTGATTTTGACTTTTAATGCATTACTTTCACACTACACTATTGAAATCACTTTTTTTTAGACTGTCATATATGCCATTTGAGATTTGTTATAACCGACTTATTAAATTCCCAAATCAGTAGAATCTTCTTCAGTCAATTTGAAACTAACATAAATTTATGAATGAGTAATAAGTTTTAGTTGTGATTTTACTATATAAGGAAAAAGAATAAGTTAATCAAGTAAAAAATTAATAATAAGCATCATCAAAAGTAACATGTAAATGAGTTTAAATTTATTTGATAAAGAAATGAAATGAACAATTTAATTATGATATGAATCATTAATTATGAACGATTCAAGAAATTAAATGAACAATTCAATTATGAAATGAACGATTAAATGAGTTCTGCTTGACTTATGTTCAAAACAAAACCAAAATCAAATGAACAATTCAATTAGTGTTAATTAGTAACTGAGGTAAAATCTACAAAAGAGACATGCTAATTAGTGCTTGCATGGTAATATGTGAGTAATTACAAGGATATAACTTTTTTAGAAACCTTTATATATATATATATATATATATATATATATATATTTGTTAACATGATCTATTATGACACGAGTAATATCACTTTCACTTTGATTTACCACTGACACTTTTATTATTAGCACCGATCACAGTAGAAAAGGCTACACATACAATAATAGTACTATGAAATAAATTCCATGAAATGAAAGAATCATCCAAACCTACTCACAATACTATTGGTCACAGACAAATTGAATGGGTGTTCAACTTGCTCCTAATGGCTAATGGTTTACTTTCGGCCAAACAACTAGACCAAATGTACCTCCCACAACAAGTATTTGAAATTTTCAATCCTGTGCGCCTTTTTAAGGTAAGTATCCAATTCAATGCGCAGTTTTAGATGCTGTTAACACTCTAGTCAAAAATAGTTGCAGAAAAATCACAAAGTGATAAATAAAGAATAATAAATCTAGCCCCCATAAATTTTGCTCTTTTAAGATAAAAAATATATAAAATCTTTTTCCCAACAATTGTTGGATGACATATTGAAATAAGTGTTAATAAAAATAATGTTGACTCATATGAAAGTGATATTACTGTTTACAACATTTGATATGAAAGTGATGTCAGTCAATAAAGAACGTGTCTATGACCATTTTAGCTTAATAAGCCCTATTTTTTTTTTAACTTTTCCCCGGGTTCTCTGGGCAGTTGAATGAAGAGAACTAATTTTCAAAAATAAATAAATAAAGAGAACTACAGTAGGAAAGGATAATTTAGCTAAATATAGTTGCTTCTTCACCATTTTCTTTCAAATAGTAGATCCTACAATGTCAAAGAAAAACCAATTTGTGAAGATAGAGTCATTCAACAACCAAAAAAAAAATGGGACACAACATACATACACACATATAACAGAATATGTTTTGTAATCTTTTCACAACATTATGATTGGTGGGAAAATGGATCCACCAATTCCATTCACTTTTCCTCAAACAATTACAACTTTATCATTTTTACAAGTTAACAGAATATGCCTTAAAATCAAACATTCATCTTGCCTCGCCTTTCCAACCGACAGATCTTCCTTGAAAAA